>JAVTVJ010000531.1:505000-1105000 GCA_034509425.1 Eopsaltria australis
AGAATAATGGGGCTATATTTTAATTTTACTAAATTCTTGGGACTTGATGCAAAGATTTATTTTACAGAATAAAAGCATTTAAGCAGGACTTAATATTACTGTTATGCGTCAGTGATAGCAACACTGGGACTTCAGTCTGCATTACTACAATGATTAATTAAAGTCCTTGTTCAGGATGAGTGAACATCATTATTGTTTTTAAATAGGAAAGGCAGATAACCATTAGTGATTACTCCTCAATTCCCAGTCTCACTTGTTCAGGGCTAAAGAATACTAAAGTAGGTTGTATGGTTTTCATGAAGTTATAAACGGAGCCAAGAATAATAATATTAATATGCAACACATACAAAGGTAAAGAGTGAGAGTTGGATCAGCTTAAAAATTAAAGCTACAAAAATGCTGTGCTGCTGTAAAGTGCAAACATTGCTGTTATTTTTAGCAATAAGGTAAAAGAAATGGGGGCTATAGCTTCCTTTTAAATAATTTTTGTTAATTGCAGAATTTTTAGAATGCATCCCTGGATGCAGCTGCATTACTTAAAGCATGTAAATCAATTACATTGCCTTAAAAAAACCTGGAGAGGTTTCCTGTAGTCTTGGATATTTTCAGTATATCAAGAATACTGAAATACAAACCTGGCTGCCAATTAACTGGCCATTAGAATTTACACACGTTGGTTAAAATAAAAATCACTGAGAAATGCTGCTGTGGGCTTGGCTGAAATCAGGCATTACAGCCACAAGAAGTTCACAGTCAGACTTCCAGTGAGCAAAATAATTTTTAGGATGGATCTGTAGGGAGATATGAAAGCAGAACTCCAAACCTTTTGTTTAGATTCATCTTGCATGTCCTAGTGGTTGGCTTTGGTTTCCAGGTAGGAGAACAGAGAGTAGATTTCTTAGCTCAGTCAACTGTACAAGCAGGTGCAAATTGTGCTGGACTTACAGCACAGCAAGAAATGGATGAGCTACACACAAAAGCTTTCAATCCCAGGATGCCCAGGATGGAGTTAGAAACTGGGAATTATTGTCTGAGCACCTAGGAAATTGAAGGGAATAGAAATGAATGGTAGGGAATAGGATTGAAATCAGTCAAGACAAGACAGATTTAACTGTGAGAGAAATTTGAGAGCTGGGAAAATGTACATTCTTTGTTGTGAGAGGCTTCATACTTCATTTTTTTCACTTAAAAGGTGGTCAGGGGCTGCCCAGGGAGGTTTGGAGTCCCCATCCCTGGAGGTGTCCCAGGAAGGGCTGGAGGTGGCACTCAGAGCTCTGGGCTGGGGACAAGGTGGGCATCGGGTACAGCTGGGACTGGATGATCTTGGAGCTCTTTTCCAACTGTAAGGGTTCTGCACAAATCTGTTGGATCTTGTTCAGAACCCGTGGATTCACCTGCTGTACTGAAGAAAGAATTTGTTACCTTCTTTCACTGAAGAAATAAAGAATAGGCAAAAATCTGAGCTTAATAAGAGCATCACACAGCTTAAAAGTGGTCAGAAAGTAGGAATTATGTCAATTATCTGTGTTCTTCTCTGGCAGTTCTTTGACAGCAGCTCTCAGAATCTCACTGTTCTGGCTCTCAGCCTCCATGAGTGCTCTGACTCTGCAATGCAATTAAGTGCATTAACTGTTACAGTGTCCTGCTGCATCCATTCACCTGAGTCCTGCATTGTGTCCTTCCCTTGCAAAGTCAGGGTTTCTTTCTGGCACTGAAATCCTGAATAGGACAGAGATGTCGTGGTGTGTGGTGTGGTCGTGTGTAACAACTGTGGAGGGAGAAATGGGGAAGGGGAAGGGAAGGGAAGGGAAGGGAAGGGAAGGGAAGGGAAGGGAAGGGAAGGGAAGGGAAGGGAAGGGAAGGGAAGGGAAGAAATGTTATTATTTCCAGTTATTATAGTGTAAATTTAGAGCCATCAATAACTCAGAGAAATGCCTCCTGAATTAATCAATTTAAAGCACATGTAGTCTGAAAAGGTGAAATCCCTATTATGGGAAATGCATACAGCAATAACAAACACTCTCAAATCATCTTTTAAACAAAGAAGTATTTTGAGAAGACTTTTTGGGCACATGTTGCAAAGAACAGCAAATAAACTTTGTGGTTCACACTGAACCATGATATTCTGTTACCTGTCTTTCACAAAAAATATGAAGCTGAGCTGAAGCTCCATCACAAAAATCTCAGTGACCAAGAATTCAAATTTCAAAGGAGATGCAGGCAAACAAAAATATCATAAAAAATAGAAGTTCACTAATAAGAATAAAATAGGCAAGTGATAGAGATAATGCCTTCTCTGCTGAAGAACAGATTTCAGATCTCATAAAATGAAGGAAAAACAGAAGATTCTGGTGGTAAAATGATTCTTCTAAGAGGACATAAAATATCATTAAGAAGTGTTTAAATCAGGGCAATTAATAATTGGTCCAAGAGAACATTTTTCAAAAAACCCTTCATACTCAGGATCCTGCTTGGGTACTCAAAACTTATATAACTGCAACTGAAACCACGATGTTTTGGCATTGTCCTTCCTTCAAATGGAAAAGATTTCCTTCCTTCAGCAACACTGAAGGACTGGAAAATGGAGAATATGGACAAAAAATCCAGAAATTTATCATCACAGAAACTTGAAATCCTTCAGATATTTGGTATAGAAAAGAATGTTAATTATTCAGTAGCTAAGGGGTAATCTCAGACTTGTGTTGGCTCCAAGTCTGGCAGCAGATGCAGTTGACATCCAGTTCTTTTGTTCAATCTTTATGAAAATAGAACTGAAATGGAAATAGATGCAGAGAGCTGGATTAGGGGAAAGGTCAAGGGCTGTTTTCTGGCTGGTTTTTGTGATTGTGTCTCACTGCTGACCTGGGAGAAATAATTTCATTTTGACCCTTCCTCTGAGTTTCATGGGGAGCTCAGTTAATTGTATGGATTTTATATCTAGTCTGTGGGGTTGCCTCTGCAGGGGAAGGTATCGTACATGTTTCTGTGTGATGGCACTCAAAAATCAACCCTGAAAGGCTTACAAGTTATGTCTTTTCCTGACTTTACTCCAAATTTGGAAGATCCACATTTCTGCTCTCTCAGGACTTCATGGAATCATGGAATCCCAGAATGGTTTGGGTTGAAAAGGACCTCAAAGACCATCCAGGGCCACCCCTGCCATGGGCGGGGACACCTCCCACTGTGCCAGGCTGCTCCAAGCCCCAGTGTCCAACCTGGCCTTGGGCACTGCCAGGGATCCAGGGGCAGCCCCAGCTTCTCTGGGCACCCTGTGCCAGGGCCTGCCCACCCTGCCAGGGAACAATTCCTGCCCAATCTCCCATCTGAGCCTGCCCTCTGCCACTGGCAGCCATTCCCTGGGTCCAATCTTTGCAAGGAATTGTTCCTAAGTTTTTATTATGCATCTATGAGTCATTGTGAAAATTTATGGTGTATTTTTGGCTCTTTATTAGAAAAATTTGGCCATTATATACAAATGGGTTTTTCAGTGTCCAGTGAAATCCCTGAAGTCAGTGAAGATAGTAATGCATAGGATCAGCTTTAGATTTTAGGGTTTGTTTTTTCTAGGTTTGGGTTAGATTAGTTGAGTCTGCACTCTATTGTAATACAGTTGTTCTTTCCAATGTGAACTTTCATTGCCACCAGAGTAGAAACTTATAAAATGTGGATAAATTTTGCCTTCTCTGCTCCATCTCCTGATATGTTGGTATGCTGGTTTGTTTGGTTTTTCTATTCAGCATCACGTGTGCATGAACAAGATCATCTTTGATACCAAAAATGAGTCATTTTACAGCACAAAAAGCATCTTGATCCAGAGAAGTCTGTTCACTCATTTGAGCAGACATCAGAATATTCCCTCACACTCCCAGTTTTCAGCACAAGGTGAACAGTCTGTCACTCAAGGCCTTGTATCATTTGTCTCCAGCAGCATTAAAAAGAGATTTCCTATTAGACTCCAGGATGCTGCCTGACACATACAAATCTTTTCCTTTTTTTTTGAGTTTAAACAAAAATCCTTTACATTTCATTATTGGAAGATTAGGACATTCAGAATAATTTTTTTTTGTGGATTTCTTTCTCACATTCTGTTGGCACATCAATCAATTATATATAAAAAAAGGTTAAAATTATCAAGTTTATATAAAAACTGAAAAGATGAAAGCTGAAAAATGTAAATTCAAAGCAATTTAAGCTCAGTGACATCAGTTGACTCTAAGTTATGTTTTTTATCCATAACTTATATATAACCTGCATCATACATATATAAAATATATATCTCCAGTGATCTTCATCACTCCTCTCAGTCTTCCTGCTCCTAAATAAGAAGGATTTAGTTCTTTTATAAAAAAATTAGTAAATCTCTCCAGAAATAAGCAAGTGGTTAATGTTTCATCATCTGTTTCAAAGTGAAATACTTTATGAAAAAATAATCCTTTCAACTTAAGTATTTCTTACTTTCTTCCTCAAAACAGCATTTTCCAGTGGTTTTGTGCCATGTTTTTGCATTAAATAGTCTATTTTGTGGTAAGTGATGCATTGCAGGTTGCCCCAAGGCAGGGATGGTTTTCTCCTCACCATTTTCTCTCTCTTTTTCCATCCTCAAGTTCTGTTAAAAACCAACCAAGCCCTTCTCCATTTTTGAAGGTTTGGATACAGAACTGAAACATCCATTATTTTCCCACCTGTAGCAAATGCTCACTCTGGAAAGCTAAGTTGGAGCTGCAGAAAAATAGGTTCATTAAATGCTATTTGCACAATAATGCACCATGAAGAACTTATTATTTTATATTTAAATCGCTGGAAATTAGAGAAGAAACAGGATTAAAATATTCAGAACAGCTGCCTGAGCTGGTTTCAGCTCTGCACGGAGGATGTCAGGATGAGGTGTTGGAGTTGTGCTGTGCTGCTTTGGAGCTGCCAGGGAGGTCTGTGTGATGCCAGTACCATCTTCAGGCAAGTCAGGGCATAACACAGCAATTTCTCAATAAAGGCCAAAGCAAAAATCAGTCTGAAAAGCATTCATTTCACCTTGTTCAGGTGTTACCCATTATTTAAGTCAAAAATGTTGTATTTTGCCTACTTTTGAACCTACTCTTGTAACAGATGTTTAAATACATGCACAGTTGGGTAACCTTAATTTCAAAAAAACAAAGGGGATTAATTTTCTTTTTTCAAGTACAGACTGATTGCAGACAGACTGAGGGGACAGAGCTGAACATCCCTCGTCAGTACTCATATATTAATTTAAAATATCATAAATTTTAACATTTACCTTGTTAAGCACTGAAATCCCTTACTGCAGGGTGTACAGCAGCTAATAATTTATTTGGATTTTGACAGGACTCTGAATTGTAGAAAAGAAATCCATCAAAAGCTGTGAAAATAAAACCACACCTGGCTGATAAACCCCCTCAGTGTAAACTGTTGGGAGAGAACTTTTCAATTCTAACTTTTTTTTTTATAATAACCTTTCCTAAACAACCAGTTGGAACTAGGATAGTTGAGCAATTAAAATAAATGGGGTTTTGACCTGAGCCAGCACCATGTGGGAGTGCTGCTGATAACCAGATTTTTGGACAGCATTAGGGTAAAATGGTGATTTATGCATCTTGAGAAGGATAATTGGCCAATACACTGATATTGGAAAACTATACTACATGATTTTCCTGAGGACACACTAGGTTTAATTCCGTCGATTCAAATGTCTCGGGTCAATTGCAGAATCAATTCTGTTTTCATGCTCCCTGTGAGGAAAGCCTTTTTCTACTGAAGTCTTTTTTTAATTTCTTAATGCTCTGTTGTTCCTTGCCTTAGCAACTTTTTCAAGTTTCAGTAAAACCAGTGTTTAAATGCTGCTTCTAGAAACAGCCTGACCTTGCCAGTCACTTTTCTTGCTGTTGGATAGTGTTGGTACCTTCCAGTTTCTATTTGGACTTGTCTTTGAAATGGCCAGGGGTAGGGTTGCTTCAAATTTTTGTCCTCCCCTCAAATTCAATATTTTCTATCAATATGTGATGTGCTTTAGGACATTTATTACTCTGTATGGAATAGAGTAATTTTTTAATATATTTTTTTAAGATTTCCAGTAAGAAAGGTTGAACACAACACATATTCAATCTTACATGGCTAAGGCTTTATTCTAATTAAGAATTATGGGTATGATGGCTGTTATTGCTGTATAAAACTGCACTGTGATTCCCAGGAGATTTAAGGAAGCTTTTCAACAGTTGGATCTCAAAGTTTTATTGTCTGTTTCAGAAAGGGAAAACTCATTTGAGGCTTTCAGGCTTCAGCGATTTTGAAATTAAGCTGCTATAGAGAACTATCACAGCACTTCTTATCCACGTGGAAGCCCAGGCCAGATGATCCAAGCTGGAATTGAGGTCTCATTTCTCAGTTGCTGGTGTGTGGATTAATATGTCAGAGAGAAACTGTAGCGTCAGAATGAGCTGCCTTTGTGAAAGCATTTGCCAGTCCTTCACACTGACCACGGCAGAGCTGTTTCCTGAATTCCTGATTCCCTTCTCTTGCACACCTGAGAACTCCATGCAAGCAGACTTGGAGCTTCTTAAAAGTCTGATGGTGCCAGACCTCTGCTGGGGGAAGATTCTGCTTCTTTTTGTTCCCTGAGCTCTGTGTTTGGGCTCTGGTGATGAAGAGGAGTCAGTTTGCTGTCGGTGTGATCCTTTCCCAGTCAGTGGTTTGGGCAGCCATCCTGCCCTTCCCTGCCAGCACTGCTTCTCCTGCAGCAGGAATGGGATGCAAATTTGCCACATCTCACCCAGCTGTTGTGGATAGTCCCCAGTTTAGGTCTATGCCTAAAATAATGTGAATTGCAGAGGATAACTGGCAAGGAGCTACTGCCACACCTTGGACTGGCTCAGAGGAGGATGAGGATGGGGAAAGGTCTGGAGGGGAAGCTGAATGAGGAATGGCTGAGGGCACTTGATGAGTTCAGCTGGAGAAGGAAAGGTTGAGGGGAGAGCTCAGCAGGGGCTGCAGCTTCCTTGTGAGGGGAAGAGGAGGGACAGGCACTGATCTCTGCTCTAGGCCAGGCACAGCACCCCGGGAAGGCTGAAGCTGGGCAGGGCAGGCTCAGCTTGGAGATCAGGGCAAGGTTCTGCTTCCCCCAGAGGGTGCTGGGCACTGCCCAGGCTCAGCTTGGAGATCAGGGCAAGGTTCTGCTTCCCCCAGAGGGTGCTGGGCACTGCCCAGGCTCAGCTTGGAGATCAGGGCAAGGTTTTGCTTCCCCCAGAGGTTGCTGGGCACTGCCCAGGCTCCCCAGGGAATGGGCACAGCCCCGAGGCTGCCAGAGCTCCAGGAGCTCCCAGGGATGCCCAGGGGGGAATGTTGGGGGGTCTGGGCAGGGACAGGAGCTGGATCCATGATTGTGGTGACTCCTTCCAGGTTGTTCTTATATCCAGTTCATGTTATTCTCTGATTCTGCAAAGTGCTGCAGGAAGATATTGAGAGCTAGTCCTATGTAGTTTCATTGGATCTAGGCTGGACTTTGAGATTTTCATCCATATACACTCACTTTAATTTAAAATCCTCTTCAAACTCAAAATGAATCTGGCTAACCTGTGCTAACCATGTCCAGGACACCAGCTTTTGATATCATGTGCTTGAATCTGCTCTGTGGTAGTGAGTGTGTCCTGTTCTCTTGCCTGGGTAAAAGCAGACGTGGAGCAGTCTGGGGCCAGGCTCCCCAGGAATTTGTCTGGGCAGTGCCACGTGTGGATTGTGCTGGAAGAGAGGGAAAGGCAGGAGCAGCTGGCAGAGGGACCAAGTGGCAGCAGAACAGACATTCAGCACTGACCAACACTGAGGCATCAGCTCAGGCTGTGGTTTTGTTATTAAGTTGCTGCACCAAGATTAAATTCCTTTGAGGATCTGGACATCTGAGACTGCCGTAGGAATCCTGGGGCTGTGCTGGTGAGGAAGCCTGGTGTGGGTGTGGGTGTGGTCCCAGCTCAGGTGCTGCCAGTGGCACCTTCACAGTGGTTCCTGCATGGCTGGAATGAGAAGTTTCCTCGAGTCAGCCCATGGGTACATGGGTTCTTGCCAAAATCTGTGTGTCTCGTGCCTTTGTGACAGCAAAACCCCCTGCCCTTAGCTGAAAGATCCCCATCTGGTTTTTTAGGAGCATCAGTTTCAAGCTCTTTAGATATTTATCTGTAGCTAAAAGTGACTGAAATTAATAGAGAAATGTGTCACAATTTGCCACTGCATGGAGAAGAGATCAATGAGTTCAAGATTTCCAATGAGTACATTTGAAAAAATAAAGGACACAGTAATTTCCAGCACTATTTTTTTGGAGCAGGGGGGAGGAGGAGGAAAAGGCCATTGTAGTATTTGTATATAATGAATTACTAAAAAATAAGCTAAGCAATTTTCTTCCTCAAAGTTAGCTAGGAAAACCAGAGGGAAGTGAATAGGAGAGTTTGAATGGAGAACAGTCTCTTCCCATCCTTTCACAGTGGTGTTTAAGATGAGAGAAATCTGACAGCGATGGGTGAATATTTCCATCTAGTCAAAGGTAAATGTTTTCCCATTGAGAACACTTCACCCAAGCCACTCAGAGGTGAATTGCAATGGCTGAAAATAAGGCCTTTGGAATAAAAAGATGAAGCAAGATTGACACCCAAGTCTATGATGTTAACTCATCATTTAAGGGGATTCACAGTCTTAGCATGTTGATAGTTTCCTGATTTAGATGATGCCATACCTAACCTAAAACAATGATGCCCTGAAGCCAAAACTAATTTTCTCCTTTTCTGTTTTGATTGCATTTCCCTTCTTCTGTAGAGAGGAGAGCTAATGGATGAAGCTGCAGGTTTATTTTAATACAGATCATTAACTGGGAAAATATTTCAGATGACTGTATTCTATTCATAGTCCAAATGCAGTTCCTCAGCCACACTGAGCAGTGCAATTACATGGCGTGCAGAGCAGTTTTTCCTGAAAAGAGAAGCACTTGAATAAAGGTGAACTGCAGAGTTCTGTGATCTGAACCTGTGTAAGTATTAGAAAGAGTAAGAAAAGGCTCTGCTTTGCTTTGGGTCAGTAAAAATGGGTGCCCAGTGCTGGCTGTACTTCAGTACCTGGGGCTGAGGTCAGAATCTCTGTGCAGCACTGGCTGGCAGAATTTATTTGCCAGCAACATTTCATATTGCCCTGGATCACTGAGACAGCAGAGGACACATCACAACTCTGAGTGCTCTTCTGGTTTAAACAGGGCTATAAACATGTCCCGTTACTAGAGATTAACAAAAGGATTGTCTTTGGTCTAAAAAAGAACCTTAATTGGGGTGTGAAGCCTTCTTAGATGGAAACTAGCACAAAGAATTAAGGTATGGACTGATTCAAACCAGGAGTTTTTCTTTGCCAGTGTATATTTAAATTTGTCAAAAGCTCCGTCTTCTGGGGGAAGTTTGTTCCTTCAACAGAGTGTGTTTCTTCCCTATGGGACCAGGCTGTGCCTTCATTCCTGGTGTCTCTACCTGCCACCAGTGTTTCAGGGCTGTCTCTGGATCTCCTGGACTCAAGCCTTATTCTGAACAGGCAGAGACCATTGGCACTCCTGGAAAGAGCCAGGTGTCCAACTGAGTTAATTATCAGATCTGCTTTTAGCATAACCCCTGCTTTGACGGATAATAGTTGGGGTCTAAATTGGCAGATCTGATGCTGGATATCTTTTTGTGTGGGAGCTTTGTCTCACAGATGATGTAAACTCTGCTGCAGAGCTCTTTGAAGTCACAAGAGTTTTCTGTTGATGTCAAGACTCTTTGGTCCAAGCCTTTAGAGCCAAGCACACTTGCACTCAATTGTGTAAAGACACAATAAATCTGTGTTAATGGGCAAGAACAAGAACAGACTGTGTGATAACCGTGTGGTTTTTTCTATTAATATATTCTCCCATGATTTTACATGTTGTTTCATTAATCTAAATCTTCCTTAACACCACCTCTAATCTAGTCAGCAGGAGCTGCAATAATGTCTAAGCACAGGGAAAAAGCAGTCAAGTATTTGGTTGCTTTATTAAATGCCTACTGCAGTCCTTGATCATGAAGGTATCTTAGTTAAAACCAGTCCTAATTCAAATAAATATTCTGTGGAAATATTATGAAAGCTCTGATTAATCTAGCAATGGAATGTTTGTTTAATCAAGGTATTGCAGAGATACTTTTACAAAGCCTGATAAATTACACTGAAATCCAAGGTGGTAGCAGCTATAAATGATAGCAACCTAAATATTCAAGTCCTTTTATAAGAGATGTGTATACAGGAAATAAGTAGAGTTGTTTCCTTTTCAAAGCCACTAAAACTGTTATTTAATGCAAATGAATTATACAAAGTTTCCAAATGTGAAACTAAATTATTTTATGAATAAACATTTTTAATCATGAGAAAAAACTGTCTAGACTAAAATTCATTGTGATGAATATTGTGATGATACAGAGAACAGAAGTGATGACTCTTGCTATAAATGCTCACTAAATATGCACAGAATGATTTCCTGTTATATGTGTGAATACATTTGAAGAAATGCTGAAATTCAAAGTTTTAGTGTCATGTGCCAAAGCAAGGATTTTTTTCAGTCTTTTAAAATGCAGACTTGCACTAGAACTTTAATTAATCATGTGAAATTTTCAGGGTTTCAGATACAAACTCTCTGCTTTCCTTGCAGCCTGTACAACACAGCTGTGAGGTCATTATTGCTCTTGCCCTGCTTCATCTAACGACCCTGAGCTGCTGCACTTCTGCAAAACAAATTAAGCAGATAGTACAAATAAGACTTGTCAGAAGAGAAAAGAATTTTCTTAAGTAGCTCAGGGTTCTGTAAATCACACAATTTGGCCAGGTTGCCTTTGTAACAAGAGATGAATATTCCTGGTTTTATCCACCAAGATCCTTCCTGTTCTTGCATAAGATTTGGAGCTGCTGCAGAGAGCCCAGAGGAGGCACCAGGATGAGCAGAGGGATGGAGCAGCTCTGCTGGGAGGAAAGGCTGGCACAGCTGGCATTGTTCAGCTGCACAGGAGAAGCTTTGGGGCAAGAGTTTGGTTTCCTCTCAGCAGTACTCGATGAGTGATTTCCTTGTCTTTATTTTGACCCACAAGTTTTCCCACTCCAGTTCTTCCTGTTTTCTCCCTCATCACACTGTGGGGGTGGAGGACAGTGAACAAGCTGCTAAAATACCTGAGGTTCCCTCTCTATTCCTTATTTTCTGGTACCAAATTTCTTTGTCTTTTTTCTATTTTAACTCATTTATAAATTGAATTTAAAGATATTAGTCTGATAGAAAATTTGAAAATTCATGGAAGAAGGTGTTATTTTGTTGCCAAAATCTTCCTTGTGCAGAGAGAAAATTGAGGCTCCACTTATTTGTGTATTCTGTCAAGCTGGTGAGGAGTTTAGGAACTTCTCATTGCCGTAAAGGCACAAAGAGTGGAACTCTGCCTCTGTTCTCAGTGGTTAATTCAGTCTGTGCTACAATTCTGATTATTCCACGGAATAGAAGAGGAGGAATTGTTATTCACCCGCAGCCCAGAGGAACCTCCAGCCTGTTTCAGATCTGCAGGCAGTAGTGCTATGTAAAATTGTTCAATAAGAAGTAGAACAAATCAATGGAGAAGCAAGAGGCTAAAACAACTGAAATCCCAGTTATTTTTTTCCTTCCAGTTTATCCTTTGCCGATGGCAATTGTGAACAGTGTGTAAATACCTGACAGGGGTAGGAAGGCAGATGGAGCCAAACTCTCCTCAGTGGGATGAGTGAAAGGAGAGAAGGCAACCTCAGCAATCTGAAATGTAGGAAATTCCGTTTAAACATAAGAAAAAACCTTTTCACTGTGAGCACAGCCAAACCTGGTACAGGTTGTCCAAAGGGGTTGTGGGTTCTCCATCCTTGGAGACATCAAAACCCTGACTTGGATGCAGCTGTGAGCAACCTGCTCTGTCTGACCCTGGTCTGGGCAGGAGGGTGGATTAGAAAATCCCCAGAGGTCCCTCCCAGCCTTGTCCTGGGTGTAATCCTCTGGTGACCTCTCCAACCTGTGAACAGAAGCACAGAAATAAAGAAGTAAAATAAAAGAAATGAAAGAAGTAAATACAGTACCTGCATTTAACGCAGGGCAGTGTCACTAATGTCCATAAAAAGCCATCTGAAAGTGCCTGAAATGATGGCTTGTGAAAATAAATTGCACTCCAATCACCCAGCTGCAGACAATTTCAGTAAAAACATTGCTGAGCTGATATGTGGGTTGATGGTGTTTCCACTGGCCATGGTTTGCAAACCTCCTATTAATTTCTCAACAGAGGCTGCATAGTCATTCATCTTTAGAAAAGCTATTGCAAAGATTTATGGCAGCATAATATGAAAATAAGACTAATGGATTACCTGGAAAGGGCATTAATGTTCCTGTTACTCACAGCATAAATCAAAGGTCAAATGGTCATCACCTCAGCATGGCTCAGGCTCCCTCAAGCCCTCATGCAACTTCTGTTTTCAGAAATGAGCCAAAGTACAAATTCCTGTGGCATGAACATGAGAATATTATCAAAAATAACACCACACAGAAAGCCTGAACAGGGGAAGGCAAATATACTGGAACACCTCGTGCCTTCCCATGGGTTTGATCATCTGGAGGTAAATGCTTTTCTTGTACACAACAGGGTTTTGTCAAAAATACTTTTTGTTGTAAGACAGCGGAGCAGCAAGAGTTTCTATAAAACAGCTACTAAGAATGCTTTGCATTCCTGGGAAGCAACTAAAATAGAGAATAGGAGTATCAGGGTAGTAGAAATGGGATTAAGCACTCCAAATCCCAATTAGGTGAATCATAAGAAGTTCCTGAAGCAGGCTTTGTTCCAGGTCTGCTGTACATTCAGTTGTTGTAATTATGCTGGTCTTGTGCTTTGTAGAATGACAAGAATTAAAATACTTTGTGTATTTATTTCACAGATATGAAAAACTGCCTCCAGTTTTACGTCTCTTTTGTTTTGACCATTTTGGGGTTTTGCTTTGTGAGTGCACCAAGGGAAGACTGGTTCCAGCATTGCAGAAATCCAGTCACCTCTAAGGAGAAATGCAGCCATCAGAACAGTGATTAGCAAAGCCACAAAAATGATTGTTGATAGGGATTTTAAGAGTACCATTAAAAACCAGTGTGTGTGAAATGGTCGTTACCTCAATTGCAGTGAGAGCCAGGCAACCACAGAAGGCAAGAAACTCACTGAGCAGGCTTCAGTTTTCAGATTTCCTGTGAGAAAAATGCCTTTATAAAGAATCTTTGAGACTTCCAGGGGAAGAAGTGGCGAACCAACCTCGACTCTGTGCGGTGTAATTTTACCTGTGTACTTTGCATGAAGAATGCTGTGTGTGCTCTAATGCCTGCAGAGAGCACTCCTCCAGGTCAGGAATTCTCTCTCTTGACAACAGCTTGTCAAACAACTCTTTATGGCCCTTTTATTTAAACTGAGCTATCAGTTTGAGTCTTGGAAAGTAAGTAGCTCAGTGAATAAATATTGGTTGCTTCTATTTCTGGAAATTTCCTCGGAGATATCATCTTAATGTTCTGGGTGCTTCCAAGTCACTTTGTTTGTTAGATATAAACACCCCCCACACACATCCAAGGCTCTCCTAACTCCAGGAGTTCTTTGTTCTAATAATTGGCCAAATTGAACCTCGTTTATTATTCTTTTGTCTGTCACATATACATTTCCAAATGCTCTTGCCATTTCTGCAGCTGTGGGTTATCCAAAAGGTCCTTTTTTAAACAGACTTGAAAAGATTAAAAGTGTGAGTCTGCAAATGGACTATGGAATTCATTCAAGTCAGCATGGATCTGTAATTTTACATGTTAAAAGTTTCAATTCTATATTTTTCAAGTATTATTTTGAATTTGACCTGAAATGAAAATACTCTCCCCCCATAAAAGGTTAATTTCCTTCATCTTGCATTATAGAATCATGGAATGGTTTGGGTTGGGAGGGACCTTAAAGCCCACCCAGCCCCACCCCTGCCATGGGCAGGGACACCTTCCACTGTGCCAGGCTGCTCCAAGCCCCAATGTCCAACCTGGCCTTGGGCACTGCCAGGGATCCAGGGGCAGCCCCAGCTTCTCTGGGCACCCTGTGCCAGGGCCTGCCCACCCTGCCAGGGAACAATTCCTGCCCAATATCCCATCTAAACCTGCTCTCTTTCAGTTTGAAGGCATTCCCCTTTGTCCAGGCCCTTGGAAACACATTTGCCCAATTTCTATTCTTTGGACTGTAGCTAAAAGCAGCAGAGTTCAAATAAAAGAGTCATCAAGATGGTCTTGATAATATTAAATTGAGAAGTACCAATCAGAGATACTTTTCTTATTACAATTTTTAGATGTATCCATTTATGTAGCTCAGTGTTCTTTCATGCTGTGCAGGTAAAAATTTTTAGCACCAGATGTATTATTTTTTAATTTTTTTTGATTTGGTACAAACTCTCTACTGTACTGATGTTTCTAGAAAGATTATTATTATTCTGATTAAATCATTTTCATTCTGGGAATATAACTTAGTGATGAATCCTATGCCATTTAAATAATCATGAGTCTTTTGAGAAAATAATTACAATATAATGATTTCTACGGAGAACAATTTAAATTTTGATCAGAGGTTATCAGGGTCAAACATGATGTATTGCCTTTCAGCATTTTCCTGATATGCCCAATCCGTAGGGATTTCTTGCTCCATTTTCTAATTTTCTTTATTTTTTTGAAACATTTTCATTTAAGATTGAGAAAATTTCTGAAGCTTTTTCTTGTCACACTGTGACTGATGTGTGAGGGGTTTGTTTTTGTTTTTTAGAAAAGGATTCTATTTTTACCTGAATATTAATGAGGCTTTTACCAGTGGCTTTAGAAGTGTCCAACTTTTATTGCCAGTGATTTTTTTTCTTGCTTAAATATTTGCCTTTCTGAAATTCAGGCACCAGTGAAATTTCTACAAGTGGAACAATTAATCTCTTCTTTGGTCAACAAATGCACTTCAGGAAGTGTGACTTCAATGCATAACGTTGATCTTGTATTCATTTCTATACTCAGACATTTCCATCAATGTGAATTCTGATTTAAGGTTTTCATTCGCTCGAAGTCAGGAGAACTCAGGGCCATATGTTTAAAGCTAAGCAGTCTGTTATTTGCTCCTCAGTGAAGGACAAATGTGTGTATTTAACTGTTTTCAGAAGTTAATTTTTTCCTACCCTATTTTTAGGGACAGCAGATACATCATAAGCTTTCTTCTGTTTGCTAAAGGCAGAGCAAAATTTTAGCATAAAGATTATTTTTCATGCTTGTGAAGGTCAAGGTAGTCTGAGAAACTTCCTTTCTCATTATGAAACCAGTCAGAACTGGGAAACCAGCTTTTTGTCCAAGTTGGATATCACAGAATCCCAGAATTATTAAAGTTGGAAAAGCCCTCCCAGCCCATGGAGTCCCAGCTGTGCCCAGTGCCCACCTTGTCCCCAGCCCAGAGCTCTGAGTGCCACCTCCAGCCCTTCCTGGGACACCTCCAGCCATGGGCACTCCAAAGCTCCCTGGGCAGCCCCTGCCAAGGCCTGAGCTCCCTTTGCATGGAGAAATTCCTGCTGCTGTCCAAGCTGAGCCTCCCCTGGCCCAGCCTGAGGCCGTTCCCTCTCCTCCTGTCCCTGTTCCCTGGCAGCAGAGCCCGACCCCCCCTGAGCCCCCTCCTGTCAGGGACTGTGCAGAGCCACAAGGTCCCCCCTGAGCCTCCTTTGCTCCAGGCTCAGCCCCTTTCCAGCTGCCTCAGCCCCTCCTGGGGCTCCAGCCCCTTCCCCAGCTCCGTTCCCTGCCCTGGACACGCTCCAGCCCCTCCAGGGCTCTCTGGCCAGGAGGGCCCAGAACTGGACAGAGCCCTCGAGGTCCCTCAGCAGGGCCAGCCCAGGGGACGGGCACTGCCCTGGCCCTGCTGCTACCCTGCTTTTATTACAGACCAGGATGCCATTGACCTTCCTTCCCAACTGAGCACACCTGTGCTCAAATATGGCCCAGAGAGGTCACACAAGGACAGTCTCAGCACTCTGACAGGGCTGATGTGCCAAGTACCCGTGCAGGCACTGATTCGGTGAAACAGGAGTGCTGCTTCACAGGAATCCTAATGGTAGAAAAACAATTTAGTTTTTTTTTATTCACCGAGGCGATCAGTTCACTTTGGGGTTGAGTGGAAAGCCTTACAATGCTTCCTTATGCAATTAGCATTGGCCTGCTTTATGTCTTAATTAGCAGCATAGTCTGGGTAGAAAATCAGTGTAAGCACCTAACAGAATCTTGTTTCTTGTGCTGTTGGTCTATAATGATACACCAAAATAATTATGATGTGCTAATAACACATATTTGTATCAAATATCCAGCTTTGGTTCACTTTAATACATATTTTTCCTTATTAATTTCTTTTTGGTCCTGAAAAGTTTCACAACAAGAACCAAACAAGGACATGGATAGGAAATATTAAGGGAATTCTTGTTTTTTGAATGAAATCCCAACCAGCACCTACCTTGAGATGATGGATGCAAATAAATGTGAACACAGAAACCAGGTGTTCAAAATTCATATTTATTGATAGAAAAAAAAAGAAGGAAAAAAAAAAAAGAAAATAAAGGAAAAAAAAAAAGAAATATGGGTTTCGTAAAAGAGAAAATAATAGCATGTTAATGCCAAATTAGTGGGAATTTTTCGGTTCTTTTAATGGAAAAAAAAAGCCAGGGGGGTTGCAATCTTTGAAGCCCCTTCCAAACCATCCTGTGATTCTATGAAATGTCCTGGTTTGGTTCTGGACATCAAAATTATTTCTGCCCTTTGGCTAATCACAATTCTTAATTATCTGGTAACTGATTTCTATTTGGTGCCCATGCATTCGTTAAAGCAGCTTCTCCCATTCAGACTGTTCAGATGTATATTTTATAGTTTAGCAGACCTCTCTTGCCTGAAATTACCTTTTTAAGTTTATCATATGCTTACCCTAATGACTGCCTTGATCACAGGAATTTCTGTGTGGCTGAATTGCTCTTGGCATGCAATCTGTATTTTTGAAGAGATGGAAAATTCTCCTTCCCTCAATAGTTTGCTCCTGTTACTCTCTCACAGTCACTGTTGAAGCCAATTGTTTTTAACAGTTTTTGTTTGCCAGCCTTCACTTTTCTCATTGCAGCGTTCCTTGCTTAGTTATAGAGCCCTTTTGTAACTGATATTTTCTCCTCATAAATGTGCTTCAGCAACAACAATTTTTAATTGCTTTCAATCTTCCTTTTGAAAAGCTGAACTCTTGTAGTCTTTCACTACAAGGATTTTTCTGCAACACTTACATAACACTATGTCTCTCAGCCTACTGCATTATCTAAGCATGATTTTAAACACTCAATCCATGAGGCAGAGGAGTAAAAATATTTGTTTCCTTTAGGTTCGAACTATGAATTGCTCTACCAGTGTGACATTAACACTAAGACCAGGCAGGTCTGTCTTTCCCAGGGTGCTCCCTTTCTGTTTGTATGTCTTGTATTTCCTGCCCATGGATGCTCAGCTCTATTAAAAATACTTGTATGAATTGAGCTGTTTTGTCAGACATCAGGATTCACCTGTAAAAAAGAGTGTTGTAGTTGTTTACCTTTTGTGTACCCTAGTGATTCTGTCAGTGGTGGTTTAGATGTTTCCAGATGGTAGTAACCAGATTAAAGTCATAAAAAATAAAGCCAACACACCTCTTCACTTCTTCTCTTAGCACAGAGATTGGAGGAAATAATGCCTGCACAAACATAAGGCATTAGGAGATCTTTTTGGAAGAAACTGTATTCCTCCTCCTTCTACATCTGGAGGATGAAAAACCTGGTAAAAAGGTCAGGACTTACCTTCTCAGACAGGTTCTCAAAACCCAGCAGAAAACAGGAAGAAGCAGTAACCCGATTTCAAGATTTTCTGCCAAGCACGGGTAGAGAATTTCACCCCCAGCTGCTGCTTTTAGTTCTACCAAACCACTGTTTCTTCGCAGGAGCAGCTTTCTCAAGGCATTCCTATCAATCTTTCCAAGTGAAATACACATCTGGAATTCTCATTGTACTCTTCTCTGTAATGCTGCATTTTTCTTCTATTGAATAAACTTCTATGCACAATCTCTTAATTTTGCCTCGGGCAATTCATTTTCTGATATGCAAATATTGTAAATAATGCAGACCTTGGGACTTGAGGACTGTGTGGGGCTTTTTTTTGTTTTGTTTTGTTTTTATTTTTTTTCTTGATTAATTCAAAGATAACAGCAGCTTTTATTTTGAAAACCCTTTGCTCAATAAACCTTTGTGGGACGATCTTGTCCCTGGTATACAATTTTCCTGGGTGAGTTATGCATCAAGAAGTGCAACAAGTGCTGAAATTTGATGAAATCTGTGGTTAGGTGGGATTTCTGCAGTGGTGCTCTGTTGATGTTTCAGCCTCCTCCACTCTGTGTCCCTGAAGAGACAATTACTGATCTGCTGGCAGCTCAGCCTTGTGGATAATCTTCCCATGCTCTGCTGGCCAGGTAAGGGTTTTGGGGACGGGCAAAGGTGAAACAGCAAAGCTGCTGTCACTGCAGGGAGAGCCCTTTGTACCTGCAGAAGAGAAGAAAAAATCAGCTTCACAGCTAATGAAATCTTTGCTGAAAAATTAAGCTTTCATAATTGGGAATAGGTTCTGATTCTTTATGCAGTGAATCAAAATAATATTCTGTGTTTAGGAGGAGACGACACGGTTAGTCATTTGAGTACACAGTGCTGTTGCTCTATTTTGGCTTGCAAATAAATTTGAAATGTGATTTAGGAATTTAAAATAAATCTCACTAATCTGTGAACTCGTGTTCTGAGTTTCCTCAGGTCATTCTGACCAGTGCTGCCTCAGGACTTTTTCCAGACCACAGAAGGACATCCACTGCAGAGCCAGAGAGCAAGGAACACATAAACTTGATTATTCCCTTTATCTAAGTAGGAAGATGAGATGCAAATTTAATCTGTTGTGCTGTGACACATCTTTGTGTGACAGATTGAACAAAACCAGCCCAAATCAATCTCAGTTTTAATTTTTCTTCTGCCTGCCTATTTAAATATTGTTTGTAGCCAATTATTTGTGGCTACCTTCATTGTGCTGTTCTAGAAGCACCATGTTCTCTTTGCTCACATGAAAATGTTCTTTACCACTGTTTCAGTTTATGGGGCCAGGTTAAAAACCTGTGACATTCAAATCCTGGCTTTGCTCTAACTATAAATGAGGAACATATTGGAATTTGGTTTGATTATTTATCCATTAGATGGATAAATAATGGATTTCAGCCACTGAGTCAGCTGAGGTTGTTACCACGGTGGGTTATAGGTGCATGACATGTAGTATGAATAATCTAAAGTAAATATTTCATTAAATATTTATTAAATTGAATAATTAAAGTAAGGAAATCCAAGGAATGCCATGTGGTCCTCCATAGGCTTTCAGAAGGAATTTTAACCTTACAGTCAACCTCCAATGACACAGCCCCTGTAATGAGTTAACTTATTTATTCAATTTCTTTATTTCAATTTCCTCAGCATAAAAATGTATTGTATGCCCTAAACCAAACTCTAATTAAATAATTGTATACATATTGGATCATATACTCAAAGTCTACATACACTGTTGCTTTAGAATTGAAAGAACTGTTACCTAAATAACATTTCATTTTTTGAAGCAAATGAAAATTAGGAGATTTAACTGGACTGATTCATTGATGAAAAGAAAATTAATATGAAGCCAAGATTCACTTTGAGATGAATAATTAGAATTGACAACTGTGATTTTTATTTTTTTTTTTACCAGCATAAGTTACACTTTTTGGATGAGGCAGAAATTGCTTCTAGCGGATGGTTATGAAACAGTTGGCACTTTGTGTAGCCTTGCTATGCATGAGCTCCATTCCTTGGAATATCTCCAGGAAGAAGGTACCAGCAACAGTAACTTGTCTCTAATCCCCATATTCTATCACATAAAATACTAATGTGTAGTAGGACTGCACAGACAGCTTCTAAATGGAGTGTTGGCTATGCTGAGTTACAAGGAGTGGGTACAGACCTCTCCAGAAACTCAAAGTTAGAAGGATTTCAGGATATTCCCCTCTTTGTGGCCACTGGAGCTTAACTGCCAACACAAAAACTCATGGTCCTTTGCCAAGATCCTTTAAAGCACATAAATGAGATCCGTGAAAATTGGGATAGACCACAAGGGTCTGGGACAGCCTCAGTGCAGAGGAGCATGGGTGGGGTGTGTTACAGAAGTCCAGAACACACACCTGGAGAGCCCTTTCTACAGCTGCAGCAGCTCTGCATGGAATTCAGTGCATGGAATTCAGTGCATGGAATTCAGTGCATGGAATTCCCAAGGCCTTTTCGGTTTCACGTGCTCACTGAAGTCTTCACTATCACAGAACCCCAGAATAATTAAAGTTTGAAAAGCCCTCCCAGCCCATGGAGTCCCAGCTGTGCCCAGTGCCCACCTTGTCCCCAGCCCAGAGCTCTGAGTGCCACCTCCAGCCCTTCCTGGGACACCTCCAGCCATGGGCACTCCAAAGCTCCCTGGGCAGCCTCTGCCAAGGCCTGAGCATCTTTCTGGTTTTTCTGCAACAAGGAAGTTTTTGTATTAAAGACATTCTGTACCTCTGTTATCACTTGTCCTGTTCCTGTGCTTGGAAAATTTCCTTACCAAGGTTTGATTCAAATAGTCCCCAATTAAAAGAAAAAGTCAAAGCTGCTGATTCTTTCTCTCTTCTTCTTCATTCTCCTTTTAATTTTCATCTTCTGCATTATGCTCTTTATTTTCCTCTCCATCACACACAACTGTTTCTTAGCACTCTCATTAATTTCTGTTCCTTATCTATCAATCAGCAAGAGGTAGAAAAGTATAAATGGAACTGTATTTGTTTGGAACTGTGTTTTTACAGCATTCCTGCTAATTTATTTTCTGTGAGACCATTGCCCATTTGTCAAATTCAGCTGAACTGCTGGATGGACAAATAGACTCTGCAATTACACAGAAAACAGAATGCTGTCTCCTCCTTTCCTGCTGACTGAGTAGCAAATTGTTTTGACTTTTTCCTCTCCTCCTCTTTTCACTATAAAATCATGACAACAGGAAAGTGTAGATGCTTTGACAGGCTTCAAAAACACCACTTTACCCAAGTCCTTTCTATTTTAATTATTTTTTCTCTAATAATGCAGAGATTGATGAATAGTATCAATTAATGAGTCTAACAATTGGCACCTTTAATGCATTGTTGTACACTCTTGCAACCATGATCCAGTCAGATCCTTAGATTGAAGTTAAACTCTAGCCCATGTCCAATGTGGGAAGAGGAAGGGTAATTCTCAGGAAGAAAGTTATATTTCCAAACAAAAAAATTCAATATTTGATGAGCTTTCTGACAAAGATTAAGTGTATTTTTAATACAATGCTAATGATCACAGACGAGCAGGGCCATAATATATCAAAATGTAGCAGAATGGAAGTCCTGCAGGTTGGTATAATGAGAACTGTTATTGTCACTTAGAAGATTGAACTGTTTCATTTAAGCAGTTCTGAATGCCAAAATGCCAAAAGTAAAATATCAGGAGTTGTTAACTGTAACGATTTTTAAATCAGGATCATTAAACAGAAGGATTACTGCAGGAGCTGGTGATGAAAGCTGTGGCAATAATGCATCCATTTAGCAGGCATTCAAGTTGTAGCAAAGAACATGAGTGTTAACAGGTCATGATTTAGAAAATTTTACTTCAGTCTTGAGCATTTTCCAATGTTTTTGTGTATGATTCAAGCAGTCTTTATTGGTAATGTGTGCTTAATAAACCATGATGGGGTGGGAACTACTGTGCAGAGGGCAGGAAATTATTTATTCTTACAGGTCCAAATTTCTTCTGCAGTGAGCTAAAAATAAATAAAAAAAAAATACAAGCCACATCCCCAAAGCCTCTGTTGCTGTATTGCTCTGACTTTTTTATAAGTTCATGGAGCTGTCAAAACAAGACACTGTACAAAAAGTTTATAATTTTGTGGCTATTTGGCCCTGTTTTGCTGAGTTTTGTATCTACTTTCCAAGACTTGATGTGTTAGACTAATGGCTACAGAATTGCTTTTCTAATCAAAGGGAAGCTCAGTTTCTTGATAAAGAACTTCTACTTTTGGGTGTCTTGCTTGCTATACAGCTCCATGGCACAAATCATGTAATTCCAAATCAAAAAATTATTCAAAGGAAGATGCAGCCTGCATTATCAAGGACATAAAAGGCTGAGTTTAAAAGAATTCATTCTAGAAGACTCTTGAGCTTTTGTTGAGCTTCCTTAACAAAGTAATTTCTTCATCCTTGCTCCTGTCCCTTCCTTCTGCCCCTCTTTTTTTTTTTAATTTTTTAAAAGAAAATACAGGAAATATCTAATGTACAATGAAAGCTTTACACTGTGTTCAGGACATTAATGCCTCCTTGTGTAGAAGGGCTTGGGATATTTGAAATAGCCATGAAAGTGCAGCAGAAACATTCTGTATGTTGTTCCATAGAGGAAGCAAGATGTGAGTTTACAAGTCAGAATGAAATAAGAGGGGAAAAAAAGGGAAAAAATCTGACAGTGACACAGTAAAATCTCTAACTCGTTATCAGGAAAAACTAAGAAATAAAAATATAAGGAAGGAAAGGAAATGGAATGAGTTGGTTGGCAAATATGATAAATATTCTCAGAAGACTTATCAATGTGTCTAAATAAGAATGATTTTGGTGTGCTATAAAAGCATCCAGGAGTTCCAGGACTCTGTTGCCATAAACAAAGACCAAAATGCTGACCCCAGAAAGAATTCATGGCCAGGAAACAAGGGCACCCTCTTTCAAAAAACCAAGGGAACCACTCCAGCTTGCTGTTGGCACTACTAGAACTCATACAAAGGAACATTTCCAATTTTCCAAACAGTAGATTCCAAGCAATGCCTGCAGTGCACAGATGTGAATCTTGCAAGGGTGAAGTAGAACTGATGGTTGGAGGTAAAAATTACTCTGTTATCTTTAATGTTTTCTTTTACATATTTACTCTTATATTTGGAATAATTATACATAACATATGTAAATCAAATGTGGCTGAATGTACATAGACTCCACAAGCAAACAAATTCATTTTCATGTGAAGTTTCAACTCGCCTTCTTATTCCCATTGAGAACATTTATAGAGTTTTGAGCATATAAAGTCTGGAGAGTGAAGTACAGGCACAGTCTGTACCACAGAGTGTCTCTTTTTTCATTAAAAGAATGAAGTCTTGTCAGTGCCATTTATGACTTTATTTAAGAATGTACATCTGGTGCTTTTGAGGAGAATATGTAAATGATGGATTCTTTATAGGTTCAGTATTAAGTAAATACAGACTGCTCTGGCGTCATCCTATTTGATGCTGCTGAAAGGAACTAATCAAATAGTCTATAAATATCTGCAGTGTCCTTTTCTCTCGGAGGAGCAAGTTACTTTCTGTGAAATTAATTTCCATACTGTGTGTGCTAAACAGAGTAAGTGACAGGTCTCTTTCCAAACACGTCGTGTCATTACCTAGCGAGCAAGTTTTGCATCATTGTAATTTAACGTGGGCATCAATTTATAAATAGAGAGGTCAGTGGCCTGATAAACCCTTCTGGATGATGACAATGAAATGTTCTGCTTCTTACCCTAAGGATGGAGGGAGGTGAAAAGCTGAAAGGTAGCCAGTCTGATCGCTGTGTCCATTCCTGTAAGAATCTGGATCTTTTTCTTTTGTATTATGTTATTCCTGGAATATCCACAGGCACAATCCAATCTCTACTATGCCTTAAAATATAACCAACTGCCTTCAGCTCAACAGGCAAAAAAGGAAACTTCCTTTATTGTTTAGTTTCCTACGGCTGTGTTTGTTAGAGAACTGATGCTGCCCAAGATGGTGAAAAAAGGGGTCCATTTTTAGCTACTGTGCTTCTGTCCTGGATTCCTGCAGCTTTCAATTGGGTTTGATATAAAAAAAAAAAAAAAAAAAAAAAAAAAAAGCCATGTGAGTATTTTAAAGCTTTCTTGACTGAACAAGGAACAATTCTGGATAGTTTTTTTCCTGCCCTGTCCCGTTGGAAGGATGGAACCTTTGCACAATGCTGACTGAATCCCAAGTGATGGGACCTGAGGGAAGGAGCCTCCTGCCTGAGAGCAGCACTTCCCAAAGAGAGCAGGCATGGAAAACACATCCTGGCACTGCTTCCAGATCCATAAACTCACTCCCTGTGGCATGGAAAACACATCCTTGCACTGCTTTCCAGATCCATAAACTCACTCCCTTTGGACTTCCTGCGGCCACTGGACTATTTTATGCTGGACTATGGAAATAAAGCTGCAAATTCATTCTTTTCACACTTGGGTTGCCAGTGGTATTATTTTACTTTTCAGTCCCAAGTTGAAGCAACTTGAACTGACAGCAAAATATAGTTTATTCCCACATTGTGCATGTTGTAAGTGTTTGAATGGATGACTCATTTTAAAAACCTGAAGAGAGAGTTCATTCTGTCCTAATTTAAACCTACTCATTTTACAAACTTTCTTTTACATCTTTGTTCCTTATAAGAAAATATCCCATTGTAGAACAAAACCTTATAAATTACCAGAAAGATTAGACCTCAGAAATGAAAAGCTGACAACCAACCTATGGATAAAATTCTCCAAATACTTAATATTTCTGTGCTGCATCTCATTGTTTATATTTTTGACAGGTAGTGTGGCCTGTCCAATGATTTTCACTACATTTCACATCCTGCCTTTGAAAGGCACTTTATTGTCATCCACGTGTAGGTTATGTGCCTGCTCAACTGAAACATGGTTGTAGTTTAATTCTAGCAGTGATGAATTGCTTGAGTGAATTCATGCAAACAGGGAAACAGAAATTAAATTCATCACACTATGAAAACCATTCCTCCCCATGTAAATTAGTAGCTTGACTGCTAAAATCAATTTGTTTTGGTAAATTATGCAAAAATTCTCAAAGGACTTAGGTAGATGATTTATTATACTCTTACTGTTTCATAATATTAGAAAATGAAATTTATTCACACAATATTAGATGGCATAAGCTGAGAGCTTTAGTGACAATTTCTGTTTATTACAATTAATCTACGTTGTCTGTGGTAACAGAATTCCCACAATGTGTAGGACATAATCTTTATGACAGGTGCTTTTTATTAAACTGTACACAAGTGTTCTTCATTTCAACAGAACAGATCAATTACTTCTCCATTGCAGGGCCTTTCAATTGTTCTAATAATCTCCAATGAAATTCAGGGGTTATATGAAAACCGTTTATATTCTGAATTCCTGAAATATCAGAACTTCAAAATGCCCTCAGAAAATAAACAGCTCCTCAGATCTTTTAAGCAATGTGAGTGGGAGTTATTTAAAATTTCTTTAGACATCTTGTTCAGGGTTCTAAAACTCAGTTTGTAGTTCATTCATGCCAAGTCCTGAAGATGAAATCACTGATGTTCCTGTTAAATGCACATGGCTATCACTTGATGGGATCTAAATCCCTAAAGAAATACAAAAATAGTGCTAGAGGTATTGGGGGTGAGGAGACAAGATGTGGAAAATAGAATTCAATCAAGTAATTAACATCTGGGCAATAAATCATACAGGCAGAGAAATGCATTAAAGGTAATAAATATACATTTATATTTTTTACATCTTAATTATGGAATGCTGGGCTGGACAATATAAACTGTACATATGTTTGCATAAGCATTATTTCTGTTGCCCTCCATGGGCATTAACCAGTTGTGGTAAGCCCAGGTTTCTCCTCTGTGAGGGGCCTCTGCCCAGTCAAACCTGCACAGGTTTCACTGGACAGTGGAACCCCAGGCAGAAAAGCCATCTCCCCAAAGGGAGGGAAACAAACAGCACAGAGCTCAGCTTAACTGGAGTGCAATTTAAAATATATATAACAAAAAAGCAACAAAATGTTGCTTGCCATATTGCAGAGAGATCTCAGAATCCCAGAATGGTTTGGGTTGGGAGGGACCTTAAAGCCCATCCAGTGCCACCCCCTGCCATGGGCAGGGACACCTCCCACTGTCCCAGGCTGCTCCAAGCCCCAATGTCCAACCTGGCCTTGGACACTTCCAGGGATGAATCTTTGTTCCTTTCTCCTAGGAAACGACAATCCTAATGAACTGTAACAACTTTTTGCAGAGGGAGGTGCAAAACAACTTTTAAAGTATCTACCACCGCCCCCTTTCATAATTTCTTTTCAGAAGATAATTTTTGACATGAATAAAACACATCACACAAAATATTGTGAACTTGAACATTCATGTCAGTTTTAAACACCAGACAGCTTGCCTGTGTTACCTCAGAAGTCTCTAAATATCTTAATGTGAAGAATACCAAATTAGTATTTTCAGACAGAACTTAAATTTTTGTTTTAACCCATGGTATCAGTTTAGGGGAAAAAAAATCGTCTCTTCCAGAACTGTTTTACATTCACTATCTTGTGTCTAGGTGTGTTGCCCTGAGTCAGGGAGAGGTAGCAGCAGGTCTGAAGGGCAAGTGAAGCTTTGTGAACAATAATTATAATGTCAGTGGGCTGGCAAGATCCCCAGGCCCCAAGGGAGATGTTACATGGTGCCAGGTGACAAAATGTGGTGATCCTGGAGATGGCCACATGAATTGAGCACTGAAGCTGGCAGGTTCCAGCGGGGTTCACACCTGTGCTCCTAAACCCTGAGCTGCAGGATCTTCACTGTGGGAAGCTTAGAACTCTCAGTGTCCACCTTGGTATCTGTTGTTCCTCTCCAGGGGCCCGCTCCATCACAGATCTTTCAAATCTGTGGGTGCAAGGTATAAAACTAGACTGGGACAGAAGTACAGAGGATTCTGAGTAACGTGGACTGTCACCTTGGTTTTTATAGTGTTTTATGTTTTATTTCGGTGGTAGAATTTCTCATGCACTTTCTATAAACATAGTCCTTGTTTTCCTAACCGACATAGATTGTTTTTGAACTTCTAGATTGTTTTCATTCCTTTCTCCTAAGGTGGAGAAAGATGATTGACTGTGTCATTATCCCGTGGAATTGTAGAGGTGGTAACCTCATTAACCAATCCACGATTGTCTTAAGAAAGATATAAAAATGAGTGAATAAAGAAAGGCAGTCTCCTCTTTTCTAGTCCTGCCTGGGTAGTCCTAACTTACTGCTAAATCTGCGTGTTTCTTTTGTGTCCGACAGTGTGACAGTGGACCTTTATATAACCACTACTATAGAAGTGATGCTGTCAGGTATCACATGATTTGCCCACCTTCTTTACATCTCCCTCTGTCCAAGTCCAGAAGCACTTCTGGGAGCCTCCTTCCTCTTAGCAAAATTCTGAGTACTCTAATTCTGACAGCAGTGTTGAGGTACTCCACAGTGTTTGTTGATTTGAAAGGATTTTCTCTCAGCCTTCCTTTCCCTGAATAGTGTTCTGCAAGCTCCCAGAGTTTGTGTAAACAGGCACTGACTAATCATGTACTCACAGTGGGAAATTTAGAAATTACTGGGTAGGGAAAACCATATGGAAAAAACTACTTTTGTAATTTATTTTTAATAACAGAGTATTTTCCTATAAAATGGCTGACAAAATATATAATACGATGCCTGACAAGGGATTGTCTTTTCTATTTTATGTCTTTTCCATTTCATGTCTTTTCTATTTCATGTCTTTTCTATTTTATGTCTTGTCTTTATGTCTTTTCTACTTAGCTCCTTGAGTTTTTTATAAAGTCAGATTTTTTTTGTCCTCTGAATCTTTTTATTGGCATATTTCTGCCCAGGTCATGGCTTTAACATTTATAAAAGCTACTGTATTTATATGTATATGATATATGTATATATATCCCCTTTCATTTGGTACCAATGGGATCCACCTTGACAAAGCATGTGTCCTTCTACGATTCAAAATTCTGCTGTGGTGCAAAACTCAGAGGCTTTGTGTTGGTTTGGCACAGCCTGACTTTTGGTAGCAGGAGGGAGCCACAGCGGTGACTTCTGCGAGAAGCTGCTGGAAGTTTCCCCACCATGTCCAACAGAGCCAATCTCTGATGGCTCTGAAGATGGACATGCTGCTGGCCCAATGAGAGAGGTTGGTAATGACATCTAAGAATGATTTAATGACATCTGTGATGACGTATTTAAGAAGAAAATCAAAACTTTTTTTTTCCTCAGGGGTGAGGAGGTGCCTCAGTGGCCACCACTGTCCATGTGATGTGGTGGGGCTGCCTGGCCAGCAGCAGAAGCACAATGAGCGATTCCATGACGTGGAACCTAAACGGGATCAACTTCCTGGTGCTGCAGGATCCTGCAGGAATCTTTCAATTAGTGGAATTGTTGGCAATGGTACCTACAAGCAGCAGTTTTCTTCTAGTCAGAGAAGAAGAAGTGAGGACATGTGAGAGAAAATAACATGGCAGCACCAAGGTCTGTGGGAAAGAAAGAGGGGGAGGAGGTGCCCCAAGCATCGGAGCAAAGATTCCTCTGCAAGCCATGGTGAGGACTATGGTGAAACAAACTGTCCCCCTGAAATGCATGAAGTCCACAGGGTATGCAGAGATCCACTCGCAGCCTGTGGGAAAAGTGCTCATGTCAAGTTGGGTGGATGCCAGAAGAAGCTGTGATCCAAATGGAGAGAGAGGGCCCTGCTTCAAGAGATAGAGAGAGAGAGAGAGCCCTTGCTTCCAAAGTAGAGCAGCCTTTCCTTAAAAGACTGCACCCCATGGATGAGTGACCCACACCGCAGCAGTTTTGGGATGATTGTTTGCCCATGAGAGGGTCTCCACAACATAGCAAAAAAAAGACTTCTCTTCCTGAGCCAACAGGAAAAGGCCTCAAGTGACAAAATGACCAAAACCCCCGCTCATTGTCTCCCTGTGCGGCCAGTGGGAAAGAGAAAGGGGCTAGGAGGAAAAAAGGTGTTTTAAAGGCTTATTTTACTTCTCATTATCCTCCTCTGAGTCTGTTAGTAATAAATTTATTTATACATTTAAATTTAAACCTGTTTTACCCTTCGACTATTTTTCTCCCAGTCCTTATCTCAACTCATGAGCCCTTCGTTAATTTTTTTCCCTCTCCTTTGTCCAGCTTTAGCAAAAGTGGGTACACGAACGATTCCTGTGGGTGCCTGGTGTTTGGCCAGTGTCAAACCATGACAGGTTTCTATCCTAATCATAATCATAGCAATTGTATTGAGTATATGAAACTCAAAAGCTAGGGAAAACTTAATGAAGGAATACTTTTCGGAAATGAGTACGTTTTCTTTTCCTGTTAAGAAATCTGGGTCTTGCTTTCTAAACAAGCAGAAAAGTTCAACTGAAACCAGCTACAAACCCTCTTCAAAAATCCTTAAACTTTTCTTACGTTGAAGTGATGCTGAAAACAGATTTTAAGGAGGAGCAAAGAGTTCAAGAAATAAACAGGTACAAGATAAAAAACTGTCTAAGGGTCAAAGCAGGGAGGTAAAATTCCATGTGTCACACATAAAAAGTGGCCAAGAAGACTGGATTCATCATCACCAGGCTTTTGGGCTTCCGGGTTGGAAGCAACTTGCCCAGCAGTTGGAATAAGGCAGGCAGAGAGCACTGGAGGCTGCTTGTAGCTAGAAAAGATTTTCTAAAGATACTAAAAGGTAACTGATATTTCCATTGCAGTTCTTGTCCCAGTGGGGGAGCGAAAAGCTCTTCTCTGAAGCCTGTTTTGCCATTAGTTAAACTCTTCTGTGTAGTTCCAGACTTGTGAGGGTAAATCTGGAAGCAAAGCCTTTGACACTTTAGGCACACAAATCTGTTTAAACTTGGGCATTCCATCATTACGTCAATATTCCCTTGCCTTTGGAACTCTGTTTTTTGGGGGGAGTCCTCACATGTAAAACGTGAAAACAAAAATAACAAGTTCACAATATTGCTGGAAAACTTTTTTACATGTAATACAGCTCCTCCCACTGAGCATCAGGATTTCTGAGTTTTGCACAATCTGTTATACATTTATATTTAAAACTTTGATCTTCAAGGCTTTGTGACTTTGAATAGTCTCGTGATTCACATAAGCCTTGTGCCTTAAACAATGGCTCATTCTTCTTCAGCACAATGCAATCCTCTAACAAAAAGGGAACTGTACAAAGGTAATTAAAACCACTTTTATGGCACAGCTGATAATTTTTAAAGTTCAGTTCACATGCTACCACTCTTCAGTATCTTACTTGGAAAAAGTAACTTACAATTTATCGAGACAAGTTTAATTTTCTTTAATTGGTTAATTGAAATTAATAAATTCAGTTCTTTTGACACAAAGAACTTTGTAACTTTCAGGTAATGGATTGCCATGGCAATGTGGAATATCAGGAAACATTCCTCACCAAAGCAGGAGGGGAGAGATGCCAAATGAGCAGCATCATGCTGCGGGTCATCCACAAGATGGCAATAGCACAGTGAGTTCCTCAAAGTTCAGGCCTTTAAGAAACTGTGCTCTTTTCATCTGATGCCTATTTGGAAATTTAAGTTGGATCAAAGAGCAAAGCTGGGACAGAAGTTGCTTGCTTTGCCATCCTCTTGTTCATGGAAATATAATAGGATTATAAAATATAAATCATAAAGTTGCATTCAAACCTTGCTGACCTTATTCAAAACATTTAATTTTTTCAGCTGGTCATTGATACAGTAGAATTTCTGTTACATGAAATGCTGTGAATAACATTTCTCTTCTTTCCCTCTGTCCAAGTTCTGTAAGTCCAGGAAGGGTCCAAGCTGAAATATTTTGAACATTCATATTTCTCACAGGTCTGTATGAATGTTTGCTTGAAGTTAAGCACTCGAATAAAAGTCCTCATTTTCAGTGATGCTAAACATGTCCCACTATGGCAAACTGATGGCAAACAGGTGTTTCTCCAAAGAATTTGGACTATGTATTTTATACCTCTCACCTTTAAAAATATATTTCTGAGAGCTTATTCCTGTATGCTGCTACATTTTGAAGCTTTTCAGTTGCCTCTAAAGCAAATCAAAATTAAAAAAATCCACAAAAACACACATTAAAAAAAGGGAGGGGGGGTATATTTAGATTTTTTTCTTTTTTTAAGAAATGCTCTGTAATCAAAGTTGTTTATCAAATTTAGTAACTAAGTGAAAGAATAGAGCTGGTAGTCCTTCTTCCAGTGCCTGAAGGAGCTGACAGGAAAGAGGGAGAGATACAATTTCCAAGGGATGGAGAGACAGGACAAGGGGAAATAGATTCACACTGACAGAGAGTAGGTTTGGATTAAGTTTTACGAAGGAATTGTTCCCTGGCAGGCTGGGCAGGCCGTGGCACAGGGTGCCCAGGGAAGCTGGGGCTGCCCCTGGATCCCTGGCAGTGCCCAAGGCCAGGTTGGACATTGGGGCTTGGAGCAGCCTGGCACAGTGGGAGGTGTCCCTGCCCATGGCAGGGGTAGCACTGGATGAGTACTAAGATCCTTTCCAACCCAAACCATTCCATGATTTGATGATTCATGATTTGGGACATGGACAGTGCTGGTAAATTGATGTTCCTGAGGTTTAGATGCCCATCATGGCTGATGAGGAGCTCAATCCACCTCTCCAAACGCGGATTTCAGCATCTGAGCCCTCATCAATCTCTGCTCTATCTCCATTTAGGAAAATTAGGAGGAAAGAAATGAAAATGCTTGAAAACAACAGCTCCCATAAGTTAATAAACACCTTGTGGTGTTAATGAGTTGCATCATCCCTAGAAATTGCCTTTCTCCGCTGTCCATACAGGAAGCCTCCAATGACCAGGTCAACTGGGCAGAGGTCTTTGGCCAAGGGAATCTCCATGAGGTGTAAATATTTCATTGCACAAGACTGCAATCCTGTGTCTGAGTGCTTTCCTGCAACACAGTTTGGCTCTGGAGGCATTTTTGCTTCTTTTCAGGACACGTACAGTGTATTTCACTTATTTGTAAGTGTCCAACAAAACCTTAATCTCCTGCACTCTATGTTGATAAACTAAAGGCAGATAAAGTCTATATCTCTTAAAAACCCTTAGCTGATGTTCCATAAAGTTCACTTTTCTACATACAAGGAAGGTGAAGATGAAGGTCAATTGTGCTGTAGTGAATTTATTATGAATTTGCGTGGAGATAAAGCAGGTACCTCATTGATGTGGAAACAGAAGTGACAGAGTTAATATTTTATCTGAACACTTCTTTAAGTGACTTTTATAAATACAAAGTGTCATTTGGATTTCCACCTCTTTTTGAGCAAGCAAACCTATGATAGGGACAGTTACCTGTGAATGGTTATACAACTGACTAAAAATAAATGTGCATTCTTTTGTTCTTGCTCTGGGTTTGTTCACCAATCATCTGAAAAGTGACTGCCCAACTGAATTTCCAGCAATATATCCGAAAATGCCTTCCTCTATGCACAAACGTTGGGTAAAAGTATTTATTAAGCTACAATGTCAGCCTTGACAAATTACCTGTTGCATGTATTTTGGTAAATCCAGCAATATTAAAGGTACAGAAGAAGACGATGAAATCTTAAGAGGTATGAGTTTTATCTTTAATGAGAATTGCCAAAAGCTTATTAAAAGGACATGGGAATGTAGGCACTGTTTAAATATTGTAATTTTTTATTACTCTGGCTCCAGAGCAAGAGAAGGACATCCATGAACTATACAGATGTTTAGAAACTCTAACCCCTTTTGCGACAAAATTTTTTTTTCCCTCTTATATTTTTAACTTGGCAGAAAATATAGAAACAACAGACTCCCAGGTGAGTAAAAACAATTAAGTATTAATCAAATCTCCAGCATATTCTAACTTGACACTAATTACTTTGTTGTAATTCATTAATAAAAATTTAATTTGACATTAAGCATGAACTGCTAGTTTGTTTCTGTAAAAACCAAGCATGAAATCTTTGTTTCATAAAAATTCCTCCCTGGGAGGGTGGGCAGGCCCTGGCACAGGGTGCCCAGAGAGGCTGGGGCTGCCCCTGGATCCCTGGCAGTGCCCAAGGCCAGGTTGGACACTGGGGCTTGGAGCAGCCTGGCACAGTGGGAGGTGTCCCTGCCCATGGCAGGGGTGGCACTGGATGGGCTTTAAGGCCCCTTCCAGCCCAAACTATCCCATGATTCACCGATATGACTCTAGATTTTGAAAGTATCTGAATTTCCACCACCTAAATAATTTGGAAAACTTGGGTATTTCTTGCCAGGAGAGTTGTTTCACCTGGTACCATGCTGAACGTCCACAGAGGTTCACACACACAATTCTAGTCAGCCTGGGGAGACCTCTGCTCTTTTGGTGCCCTCGCACCATTTCCTTTTTCTATCAGAGGGATGTGATGTGACTCCCACAGTATCACCCACACTCACATTCAGATGGTCCAGCATCCATGAAAAGGATGATGAAAAATGTACAGGACAGGTAAAAACTGGCAATGGTAATCTAGAAATGCAGGAAGCTCTGAATATGATTTCACCTCATAGACCTAGATCAGTTGCCAGCGTTTCTGAGGAATGTTCCTAACCTTTAAAATCAGGAGACTGGCTTTTACAAGGCCTTTAAGTGGTGAAGGTTTCTCCTGGATACTCAGTGTCATTCTAAATGACCATCCAGACATATCTGAATTTTAAAACGTTTTTCTTTTCTCCTGCCAAGCTAACCAGTACACGACCCCTCCACTGAATGGCCGGCAGGGAGGATGAATGATTGTATGAAATGTATTCAGAAAACCCCTTGCTATTGCAAGAAAAAGGAAAGAGCTTAACAGAAATATGGTTTTTTTTTTATTTTATTAAGATTTCTCATTTAGAAGCCGAGCAGGGTTTGGGTTGGGAGGGACCGTTCCAGTCCCTGCCTTAGGCCGGGCCTTGCCGCCGATGGCCCAGCCCAGCTCCCCCGGGCCGAGCCCCAGCGGCCCCAGAGCGCTGAGGAGCCGAGGAGGAGCGCGCTGGGGACGGGGAAGGAGAGGGAGAGCAGGGCCATGGAGAACAGCGGCCCCGAGCCCTGGAACAGCGGCACCGGGAACAGGGGACGGGGCACGGACAGCAGGGCCATGGGGAACAGCGGCACCGGGAACAGGGGACGGGGCACGGACAGCAGGGCCATGGAGAACAGCGGCACCGGGAACGGGGGACGGGGCAGGGACAGCAGGGCCATGGAGAACAGCGGCACCGGGAACGGGGGACGGGGCAGGGACAGCAGGGCCATGGGGAACAGCGGCCCCGAGCCCTGGAACAGCGGCACCGGGAGGGACAGCAGGGCCATGGGGAACAGCGGCACCGGGAACGGGGGACGGGGCAGGGAGGGACAGCAGGGCCATGGGGAACAGCGGCACCGGGAACAGGGGACGGGGCAGGGACAGCAGGGCCATGGAGAACAGCGGCACCGGGAACAGGGGACGGGGCAGGACAGCAGGGCCATGGGGAACAGCGGCACCGCAGGGGACGGGGCAGGGCTGGGGCTGTCAGGGACGGGCCGGGGCCAGCGCGGCCCCAGGGCTCCAGGCTTGGCGCAGACAAATGGAACGGCACAGAGGAAATACGATGAAAATGACAACTTTATTGAAATACATGAAAAATATCAAAACATCATTTCCATCCTTGTATAATAGTATCAATAGTTTCTGTCAATTCCTAGATTTATGGCTATTCTGTATTGTATGACATCTGTGACATGAAATATGCCATTCACAATTTATAAGCCACAGATGCAAATATACTCTTCTGTGTTATTGTTAAATCATATATAATCTTATACATCATGCATAAAACACATATGTGACATATAATACACTGCTACATAACACATCTTTGAAATAATAATTAGAAAAATAATTCTAGACTAAGGAGTTTATACTTCCGCCCACAGTGTTTTTTTACATTACCATAGCATAAACTTAAAATAAGTTTTACTTAAAATATTACTAATAGCTATTAATATACAGTGCTATTGTATTATTCTGTAATAAAATGTTTTAAATATAATAATAAATATGGAGTTATTCCTAAAGTCTTTCTTCTTGAAATCAATCCGGCACATGCGGCCAGCCCAGCCCTCCTTCAGAGGCCTCCATGCTGGAGCAGCTGCAAGGCTCCTGCAGGGAGCAGTGGCTGGATGCAGTGAATGTGGGTAGAACAAGGAGATGCAGTGCAGAGGGGCAGGGTGTGGCAGGAGCCCTGAGCCTCTGCCCCGGCGCAGGGCTGTGCTCGGCAGCACGCGCGGCTCTGTGCGCTGCCTGCTCACAAAGACGTGCGGCCGGCCTTGGCCAGCCCAAAGAGCAGCTCCAGCAGGGAGCTTTTCTCCACACCGGCCACTGGCTGTGCTCCTCTGAAAGCCTGCTCAGGTTGCCTTCACCATCCTGCTCAGATTCCTGTTCATTTGAATCAACCTGGCCATTTGCTTCTTCATTTGCTTCACGCTCCTGCACATTTGCTCTATGTCCTTGTTTCTCTTCTGAAGCAGCAGCCTTCTCCGCTGGATTTCCATCTTCCTCCTCCTCGCCTCTTCAGCTCTGCGGGCCGCTGCTCTCTGCCTCGCGGCTGCGGCTCTTCTGCGCCTGAACCAGAGCTGGATAGGCCAGAGCAGCAGCGGAGCAATAGCGCCCAAGAGCTGCTCCTTCAAGGCATTCACGAGCAGGGCTGTCCAGCCAGGGTCAGTTGGGTCTGGAGTGGCCTCTTTCAGCTCTGCCACATGGTGCTGCACATCCTCATGAGATGTGTTCTCCATGGGCAGGGCTCTCCAGCCAGGGTCCTTTGTCTCTGGCGTGGCCTCTTCCAGCTCTGCCACACGATTCTGCACATTCTCCTGAAATCTGTTCTCCATGGACAGGGTTCTCCAGCCAGGGTCATTTGGGTCTGGGGTGGCCTCTTTCAGCTCTGTCACACTGTGCTGCACATCCCCCTGAAATCTGTTCACCACGGAGTGTGGGAACGGGAAGATGAGCAGCACAATCACAGCCAGGAGAGATTTGTCCGCCATGGTCTGCGGGAGGAGAGAGACAAGGGTTTCAGTGGGGCTACCAAGGGAGCTGGTGGTGGCTGAAGTGAGGCACGGAGGCGCAGGGATGTGAGGGCAGGAAGCACAGGGCCCCAGAGAGCTGGCAGGCAGCAAGGCCTGTGCCAGGGGGCCAGCAGCAGCCCCGTGCCCTGGCCAAGGCGCTGGCACGAGGGGCTGGCCCTGGATCCATGGGGACAATGGAGCCCCGGGTGTGGCGCTCGTGCCCCGGCCCTGGCCCGGCCCAGCCCCACCACGTGCATACTCACCGCTCGCCCAGGCTGTGCTGGGGCAGCGTTACCTGCAGGGCCTTTTATAGCTGCCCCCATTGTGACACGTTCCCCCTGATGTCACACACGGGCCAGAGGCATCACAGCCGGACCGGCCGCGCCCTTGGAACCCAGCCCAGCTCAGCCACTCCGAGTGGGCCCAGCAAGGAAAGCCCCGGCAGGCACCAAGTGCAGCCCCTCTGGGAGGGAAAGGGCCCCCATGGCCTCCCTTTACAAAGGAGGCAGAAGCCTTCCTGACCTCTTGTCAAAGAGAAACAAACATAATCAACACTGCTGACTATATTCAATTATATCAACTATGAAAGCACCAGAGATACTTTGGTGATGGCGCTGGTTTCTCTAGGTAGGGTGGATGGGTGGATGAGGCTGGGTTTTTTCCTGCTTGACTATTCCCAGACCCAGCCCCAGCCCCAGCCCCTCAACCACCTCTGGAAACCCTTCCATTATTGGACATGAGGGATAAGGAGCTGTAGCCAGAGCACCTCCAGGCTCCTTTAGGTCAAGACGTTGCACACAGGTGGTTCCGGCAGAGAATTTTTGCTGCTTTGCAGAGGCACCGGGAGCAGGGGACGGGGCAGGGACAGCAGGGCCATGGGGAACAGCGGCACCAGGAACAGGGGACGGGGCAGGGCTGGGGCTGTCAGGGACGGGCCGGGGCCAGCGCGGCCCCAGGGCTCCAGGCTTGGCGCAGACAAATGGAACGGCACAGAGGAAATACGATGAAAATGACAACTTTATTGAAATACATGAAAAATATCAAAACATCATTGCTATCCTTATATAATAATAGCAATAGTTTCTATCAATTCCTACATTTATGGCTATTCTGTATTCTATGATATCTGTGACATGAAATATGCCATTCACAATTTATAAGCCACAGATGAAAATATACTATTATGTATTACTGTTAAATTATATAATCTTTTACATTATGCATAAAACACATATATGATATATAATACACTGCTACATAACACATCTTTGAATTATTAATTAGAAAAATAATTCTGTACTAAGATGTTTATACTCCTGCCCATAGTGTTTTTTACATTTCCATAGCATATACTTAAAATAAGTTTTACTTAAAATATTACTAATAGCTATTAATATACAGTACTATTGTATTATTCTATAATATAATTATTTAAATATAATAATAAATATGGAGTTATTTCTGAAGTCTTTTTTTTGAAATCAATCCGGCACATGTGGCCAGCCCAGCCCTCCTTCAGAGGCCTCCATGCTGGAGCAGCTGCAAGGCTCCTGCAGGGAGCAGTGGCTGGATGCAGTGAATGTGGGTAGAACAAGGAGATGCAGTGCAGAGGGGCAGGGTGTGGCAGGAGCCCTGAGCCTCTGCCCCGGCGCAGGGCTGTGCTCGGCAGCACGCGCGGCTCTGTGCGCTGCCTGCTCACAAAGACGTGCGGCCGGCCTTGGCCAGCCCAAAGAGCAGCTCCAGCAGGGAGCTTTTCTCCACACCGGCCACTGGCTGTGCTCCTCTGAAAGCCTGCTCAGGTTGCCTTCACCATCCTGCTCAGATTCCTGTTCATTTGAATCAACCTGGCCATTTGCTTCTTCATTTGCTTCACGCTCCTGCACATTTGCTCTATGTCCTTGTTTCTCTTCTGAAGCAGCAGCCTTCTCCGCTGGATTTCCATCTTCCTCCTCCTCACCTCTTCAGCTCTGCGGGCCGCTGCTCTCTGCCTCGCGGCTGCGGCTCTTCTGCGCCTGAACCAGAGCTGGATAGGCCAGAGCAGCAGCGGAGCAATAGCGCCGAAGAGCTGCTCCTTCAAGGCATTCACGAGCAGGGCTGTCCAGCCAGGGTCAGTTGGCTCTGGAGTGGCCTCTTTCAGCTCTGCCACACGGTGCTGCACATCCTCATGAGATGTGTTCTCCATGGGCAGGGCTCTCCAGCCAGGGTCTCTTGTGTCTGGAGTGGCCTCTTTCAGCTCTGCCACATGGTGCTGCACATCCTCATGAGATGTGTTCTCCACGGACAGGGTTCTCCAGCCAGGGTCAGTTGGGTCTGGAGTGGCCTCTTCCAGCTCTGCCACACGATTCTGCACATTCTCCTGAAATCTGTTCTCCACGGACAGGGTTCTCCAGCCAGGGTCAGTTGGGTCTGGGTTGGCCTCTTTCAGCTCTGTCACACTGTGCTGCAAATCCCCCTGAAATCTGTTCACCACGGAGTGTGGGAACGGGAAGATGAGCAGCACAATCACAGCCAGGAGAGATTTGTCCGCCATGGTCTGCGGGAGGAGAGAGACAAGGGTTTCAGTGGGGCTACGAAGGGAGCTGGTGGTGGCTGAAGTGAGGCACGGAGGCGCAGGGATGTGAGGGCAGGAAGCACTGGGCCCCAGAGAGCTGGCAGGCAGCAAGGCCTGTGCCAGGGGGCCAGCAGCAGCCCCGTGCCCTGGCCAAGGCGCTGGCACGAGGGGCTGGCCCTGGATCCATGGGGACAATGGAGCCCCGGGTGTGGCGCTCGTGCCCCGGCCCTGGCCCGGCCCAGCCCCGCCACGTGCATACTCACCGCTCGCCCAGGCTGTGCTGGGGCAGCGTTACCTGCAGGGCCTTTTATAGCTGCCCCCATTGTGACACGTTCCCCCTGATGTCACACACGGGCCAGAGGCATCACAGCCGGACCGGCCGCGCCCTTGGAACCCAGCCCAGCTCAGCCACTCCGAGTGGGCCCAGCAAGGAAAGCCCCGGCAGGCACCAAGTGCAGCCCCTCTGGGAGGGAAAGGGCCCCCATGGCCTCCCTTTACAAAGCAGGCAGAAGCCTTCCTGACCTCTTGTCAAAGAGAAACAAACATAATCAACACTGCTGACTATATTCAATTATATCAACTATGAAAGCGCCAGAGATGCTTTGGTGATGGCGCTGGTTTCTCTAGGTAGGGTGGATGGGTGGATGAGGCTGGGTTTTTCCTGCTTGACTATTCCCAGACCCAGTCCTTGACCGCCTCTGGAAACCCTGCCATTATTGGACATGAGGGATAAGGAGCTGTAGCCAGAGCACCTCCAGGCTCCTTTAGGTCAAGAAGCAGCACATGAGTGGTTCCGGCAGAGAATTTTTGCTGCTTTGTACAGAAGTGGTACCCGGGTGTCTGTGAGACACTGGCAGCCAAGAAAGCACCAGAAACAAGGAAAAGCCTTTGCATGAAAGGAAAAGCCAAGCAGGGGATTTTGATGCTGCTGAGGAGAAACAGCTACAGCTCAAACACTTTCCATTCACAGAGTGGAAAACACAAAATATGGCATTGCAAATAATAAAGTGAAACCCATGAGGGGAAGTTCCGCAAGTCCAGTTTGGTTTTCAGCAGAAGCCACACGAGTCTGGTGTAGCCACAGGCCCTACGTGAAAGATTTTGGTTGGCAGTCAGTGCTCTGCACGTGGCAAGTGCCAGTATTTTCACTTTACCCAGACTCCTGAGAGTGAGGAACACTCAAGGAGCTGTTCCTGGGAAAGGCAACAGCGGCATTTTTGTGGTTTCCTCTCATACATAGGCAGAAGCTCTTTCACCCCTTGAGACACTTCAGGAGATCAGATAGGGAATGCCAGAATCAATTTGGTTGGAAAAGACCTCTGAGTGCAACCTGTGACTGATGCTCACCCTTCACCAGGCCAGAGCACTGAATGCCATGTCCAGGCTTGCCTTAAACACCTCCAGGCCACCAAGGGGTGACTGACGAGGCAACTTCAATCCTTGTTCACCTCCTCTCTGTCTAATGATTAGATATTAAAATTAGGTAAGCTCCCTAACCTTCATACGTACTTGAAAGGAATAAAAGAAGTCAGTTCAATAATATGAGGCTTTATATGTAATTCCTTTGGGAATTAATTTTTCCCCTGTTTTGTAACATGGAAGTGGGGTGGAGTTCCTGTAATTGCTGAAGATGTTACTGTAATTGTTTACTAATCTATTGCATTGAATGCAATCCCTGCTGGCTTTCATGAGTGGCAAATACAAGAAAAATCTGGAAATTACAACTTAACCAAGCAACCTGGGTTATGTATCTGTTCCTGAGCAATGCTGTTACTTTGATTATATGGTGGTCATCAGTGAAAATCCTCCTTTTCCCAGAATCCCAACATATCCCTCCACACTCAGCCTCCCATGTCCTGCTGTGTGTGTGTGTATCACCTTACCCTTACTATTCAACCTTAAGGACTCTGGATCTTTAATGCTGAAAATAATTTTAAAGGTATTTTGCCACAGAGAGTTTCTTCAGACAAAGCAAAATGAAAGAAAACACGAACACGCCATGGGACATATTTGAGAAAATTATTAAATTTCACTTTCTTCATCATATAAAATTGTTTTAAGGTAACGGTAAGACAAACAACCAACGGACATCACTGCTACATACTTTTAAAAAATTATAATATGTATATATTCTCTTGTTAAAAACCCAGGATTATCATCATAATTAGGATACAGATGCATTCATATTTTGGGATGAATGGCATTGGTCCTATAATTTTGGATAATTTAAACAGCTGCTGTTTGATTCAGGAGCACTGTTAGTTATAAATAATTATACAGTACTACAAAGGTAATAGTTAAAACTAAAGGAATCCTCACAGAAAATAATCCCACATCATCAGCCAGAAGAAAGGCTAATGCAAAGCATGGGAGAGCATAAGAGCTTCATTAATTTTTAATTTGTGACGTGATGCACGTCTGCGAGAGAAGTGGAAGAGAAGAAGCATCTATGTGAGGCAGGAGTGAAAGAGAAATGTTAAATGAAAGGGTATAAAACCAAGGACGGCTTGAATGGAGCTCTGGCCTTGAAAAAAGCTTAGCTGGGTTCATTCAAGACTTGGCTTAGGTTAAATACAGTAGATTTTGGATTTTACTATTGAATAAACAAGAAAATAAACGAACATCTCTCCCTTGCACACCTCCAGCCATGGGCACTCCAAAGCTCCCTGGGCAGCCCCTGCCAAGGCCTGAGCTCCCTTTGCATGGAGAAATTCCTGCTGCTGTCCAAGCTGAGCCTCCCCTGGCCCAGCCTGAGGCCGTTCCCTCTCCTCCTGTCCCTGTTCCCTGGCAGCAGAGCCCGACCCCCCCTGAGCCCCATCCTGTCAGGGACTTGTGCAGAGCCACAAGGTCCCCCCTGAGCCTCCTTTGCTCCAGGCTCAGCCCCTTTCCAGCTCCCTCAGCCTCTCCTCCCAGGATCGACTCTCAAGGACTCCTCCCTGCAAGGAAACATTGGCTAGAAACTTCTAACCATGGTCATACAGAGACCAGGACAGAGGAGATTCTGTGGCAGAACAGTTTATTTGTTCCCTTTTGACAAAACCCTTTATTCAGACAATATTGCTCATTTCCCTAATATAAATACATAATGGGATATGATTTTTTTTTTTTTTTTTTTGGTTAAGCAGAAGAGTTGCAAAGCAAAACCTGTATTTTTTCACTGAAGACAATTTCTTTGACAAGTTCTTCATTTATTGGGCACTAGAAATACTGTGACCTTACGTATTAACAGCTATCTAGTGGCTACTTGTTTAACTGTTTGGCACTGAATTTGAAAATGTTATAGCTTTTGGTAGTGCCTGAGACCATTAATTTAGAGAGTTATGCTATTTTAGAAGTTAATTACATTTTGTGAAAGGAGCCAAGTTTGAAATCACTTTTTCTGGGGATTTTTTTAATCAAATGAATAATTTAAGCCCCCAAATAGAGTCCATACCACACACAGAGCCACACCCTTATTAGATGTGCTGTATACTTATGAAAGATCCATTCAGGATCTGTTAATGGCACTGACAGGCTGAAGGGATGAAATACAGAGTGTTTCCCTATTATTTGTGAAACAAATTCCTGTGAGCATGTAGATATGGAGATGCTTAATTATTTACAGTTCAAGTTAATTTTCGAAGCTAAGCTCATTAATTTTTGCAGTGCTAGGAACTCGGTGTGTTGTTGCAGCAAAGATATTAAATTAAAATATCAGATTTTGGCAATTAGACATTATTCTCATGAGACAGTGGGAGTGTAGCTAAATATTGTTATTTACTTCACAATATCATAATTATACCTACCAGAGTTTCGATCCTGATACACGATTAAAGAAGATCTTCAACCATGAAGGTCTAAAAACTGATTATTTTTAGGAGGATAGAAATAGATTAAAAATAGAAAACAAAATCAACTGCAAATTGCTTTTTCAAGCAATATGAAACATGTCAGATGAACTCCTGAAAGGGGGCTATCAAAGACAGGGTATTATTTAAGTAACATTCAGTTAAAAGACCCCCTTGTAAATCTGGGTGTAAATAACAGTGCTGTTCATGGAGGTCCCAAGCTTTTGTGAATAATGCAGGTAAATCTTTAAGCTTGTTTTTCCCAAAAATGTTGAGTTCCAAACATGGCACCCATTTGTGTAATTTTGGAATTTTACAGAAACCATAATTATTTTTTACAGAAGATTCTGAAATTGGGTAAAACAGAATACACACAAGTGATTGAAATTAAACTGGCATGACCCTGAAAAAATTTGAATGCAAGAATGTTTGGTTAAAATGCTTTTAGAGAAAGACATTATTGTGGATTTCTCATTATTTACATGAGGAAGTAATAGCATTTGTGCAAGGGGAGTCAAAAAATAATGAGTCCACTCTAAACTCCTGTGCATAAAGAAGAAAAAGGAAGCTGGTAAATACTTTAGCCGGGCCTGGTTCATGTGTCTGATACGGGACAGGTGGGATGTATTTGTTTAGAAACACATTCTTATTGTAAGATTTATGTTATCCCTCTCTGTACATCTGTGAGTGAGAGACTTCAGACTCCACAATAACCAAAACTGCAACTTTCAGTTATAAAAATGTGGGAGTCAAAGGTGAAAGCAGAAGAAAAGAAAGACTACTACAACAGGATTTTCTGTTTTGTCACAGTGACTCAAGTGATTTTTTCCCGAAAAGAAGCAGTGTGTAGGTTGTCACTACATGAAGATTTGTTTTCAAAGAGCCCCAGGGATTCTGGTGCTGTTGGAGATGCCCAGTTTGTTGCCTGGTTATGACAATCCTCCCAGAAGTGGGAGGGAATTCCCAGAGTCGCCCAGAAGTTGCAGCCATTTAGGCTGGCCTTGGCTAGGGAGGCATCAGTAGAGGGAGGGGAGGGAGGACCTGCCCCTTTTGGAGACTTCTCTCTGCTTTGATGGTGAACCATAAATGGGTTATAAGTGAGGAAGGACTGGAATATTATCTTAATGATCGTGTGCAGTGCATCCCCAACTAAGGGTAGAGGGACAGAGGGACAGAGATTGGTTCTGCCTGCAGATAATTGCTGAGATTGCTTTAAGTGGATGCCTTTTTATCTTTCCCTGTTCCACCCAATTACATCTTGTTTAAAGCCATTTAACTTACTGCTTGGAAGGGAGGCAGCCCTGCTCAGCCTTGCATAACTCTCACCAGGGCTTCTGGGTGGGTACCTGGGCTGTTACTGTTCACCTTCATTAGTCACCTCTGGGTGCTGGAAGAGGATACAGAGTGTATCCTGTCCTTCTATGATTCCTTTCACTGGGATCCCTTCAGTGCAGCTGCAGCTTGGGCTCTGTGTGGGACCCCCTGGCCAGAGCCTGTGAGCTGAGTACCCTTTGCACGCCAAGGGTTTGGGGACCTGTGGCACAGCAGGGTGAGGGACACCCTTAGCCAGGGCAGGAGGGCAAAAGGAACCAAAGGAAGTTACATTCACTGAAATGTCCAGGTCTGGATGTGATCTGGATGAGCTGTTGGTGATGGTGACGTGAGTGAGAAAGCTGTGTTGCTGAGTTCTGAATTATTTAACTGTGCATAAATGTGTATTAAGGCACTGCATGACATCACTCATACAGAGTTTCCAGCTTTTTGTTGAGAATTGAGTGTAGAGCTGGTACACAATCAGCTGGCAGTGCTCGGTGCATCAGCTGGGGCTGTGCTGCTGTCCAGCCGTCAGTGCCTGCACACAGGACACGTGTGGGAATATCCCGTGCCTGGGCTGCAGGTGGAAGTGCTGTGTGTGCAAATGTGCAGTGGCCACAGGAGCCGCTGCTGTGGGTGTGTGTCACTGCCTGCACTGGCACCTGCAGGGAAGGCATTGGTGGGAGTGACAGTGCCACAGCACTGGCATTTTAAAGACATGGGGTACAAATAAGCTCTCCCCTCTGTGGGGTATAATTAATTTATCTTTGACTTTCATGAGAGGATAAAACACTTCGTTGTGATTGTTCAGCCTGGAGAGGAGAAGCTTTGGAGTAACTTGATTGCAGCTTTCCATTGCCTGAAGGGAGCCTGCAGGAAAGATGGAGAGAGACAGTTGACAAGGGATGGAGTGACAAAACAAGGGGAAATGGCTGCCAGTGGCAGAGGGCAGGCTCAGATGGGAGATTGGGCAGGAATTGTTCCCTGGCAGGGTGGGCAGGCCCTGGCACAGGGTGCCCAGAGAAGCTGGGGCTGCCCCTGGATCCCTGGCAGTGCCCAAGGCCAGGTTGGACGCTGGGGCTGGGAGCAGCCTGGGACAGTGGGAGGTGTCCCTGCCATGGCCCATCCAGACTGGGTGATCTCCAAAGTCCTTTCCAACACAGCCCATTCTATGATTCTGTAATTCTGCGATGCTATGATCTTAAACTTCTACTCAATACTTGTTGGAGTCCAAGGGAGTTGCCAGCCTGGCTGATGTTTTCAGTGCTCAGACACGCAGGCAAAGATGGACCTTGTGCAAAAAAGCTCAAATTCAAGTGTGCTGAATGCCAGAGAAATATGTCACCTCACACAGGATTTTTAGCTGGTAAATGTTTATTAAATTTCTTCTCTCTAATAGAGATTGCCTGTATATTCTCTTGGTGGTCTATTATTACATTATCAGTTAAGTGTTTCTTGCATATTAGTGCGTGAGTGGCACTTGTGGTAGTAATTACTTGTGGTTTCAAGGGCAATGTCACATGTGTTTGGTGTCTCTGTCTTTGGTGGCAGTTTCATCCACTAAAGTTAAATGGCTTTTTTTCACTCAGGGGAATAGCTAAAATCTCCATCTCTGTGGCAGAATTCTCTGGAGTCCTTAAATCAGAATGGTGACATGTACCAGTAACAACAATTTTAGGTGTGGTAAGTGGAGTGACAAGAGAATTAAAACATATCAGCAAGGTATAGAAATCTGTCTTGAAAGCCTCTGCCAGGTTTCACTATGAAGGATTTAATCTATTTGATGTTGAAAAGGCAAAAGTGTATTTCAGAGCTTTCTGTAAGCTGGAAGCCAATTCATCCTGGGTGTATTCTGTTGGCAGTTTTTATCTCTTTATTATTATCATTTTGGTTCAGTACACTGCAATATTATTTTTATTAAGGAGGGAAGGCTTCATGATCATATAGTCACTAAAGCAACCTGTGGCTTTGAGCTGTTCTGGTCAGAACATTTAGGTAACAGATAGGGATCAGTGGGAACAGTGGATATGTGCCAATATACTGCAGGAATGGTCTGAAATGTGATTAATTCTTTGCTTTCCACGTCCATCCTCACATGATGACAGCAACCATTGTTATCCCAATCTCCCTGCCTTTTTCAGGCATAAAGCACTTGTGCTGCTTGCCCAGTGCAGGCAGCTGGAAATGCCAGTAACACAAATAAGTCTCTAGCCAGTTGTTGTAGCTTGCATCTTTTAATTTAGACTTTTCAAGGCCTTTTCGTCTGCCCCAGCTTGTTCATTCAATGAGAACCATTAATTGATCTTTCTAAAAATTACTTCTTCTTTGTCTTCCAAGTACAAGCAAGATCCATCAGCTCATGTTTAACCAACCACATAATGTAACTAGTTTTAATCAGCCATTTATATGGTATGGGAGAACATTTTCAGTTTAGATCCTTTCAGTGAAGGATGCAGGTCCTAGTAAAAGAAATGATTTTAACTAACTCACATAACCATTCATAAGCACTTCCAGGCTTTACAAAAACCTGTGGTTTCAGAAATGAATCAGTATTTCTGGAAATAGGACTGCCTTTAAGAGCTCAACAGACAGAAATGTAGTCTCAATTCTTTGAGATCATTTTACTTAATGCAATGCACTGGTTCCTGGACAGTTAAGAGTGGTGTCTTTGCCTTAGTTTAAACATTTCAAGGTGGTTATGGAAAATACTTGGCCTCTAAAGTTATGCTGAGAGACCTCTAGCAGTCAGGATAAGGTTTTCTCATATGACTCCTCTTTTAGACATAGGAATTAAACGCATCTTTTGGTGCTCTGCACTCTGAGGTGCATCACTGATGTCCTTCACGTGCATCAGAGTGTGGTGATGTGCAGGAGCAAATCTGTGGAGCTCTGGGTGCAGCCGTGTGCTCTGAGGGCTCTTGGGTGAAGGTGGAACTCTGTGTGCTCTTTTTCAGGGCTGAGCTGCTGCAGTGCTGCTGTCGCTGTCAGTGTTCAGCTGTGAGCACTTCCTCAGGCACACACAGCTGCTATTTCCCACAGATTTGCCCTTCTCTGGAATTTCTAAGTTCAGGACACCTTACCCTGCCTGTGCTTGTGGTCATGCAGTGATTCACGAGGACAGTGCGCAGGAAAATTCATCCTTGTCCCTTGTTTTTTGAGAACTGTCTCTTGATACGTCTTTTACTCCCTCATCTGCTTCAGGGTGCAGTTCTGTGGGATAAGATCCCATTTCTTCTGCACATTTCCCCCAAAGGGTGCAAATCTGATAAAATCAGTGATACAACTGTGATTTAGGGATGATTCCTTGCAGTTCTCATCATTATTTCAGAGTATGTCACTAAGGAAAGGATTCACTCACCGGTTCCCAAGCAAACTGAGCTTGCAGCACAAACAGATTCAAGTCTGTGCATGACAAAACCAGCACTTTGTACCCTGTTAGGAAGTTTGGATTTTTGTAATATCACTCAGCATATTTCTTAAGTTCATAAGTTGAATATTGTCTGTTCACTCACATCTGTATTCCTGCTTTTATCTTCCATTGGATAACCCTCACTGGCAACAGCTTCTATACACAAATCAGTTCCAGTGAATTTATCTAGAATCCATGGTGAATTTTGCAATAAATGATAATAGTTTAGTTGTCTTTAATTTCAAGTGGTGAATTAGCTGATCTGTTCATTAAGTGAGGTGGAGGTTTAATTTTTTTTCATCTTTTTTAATAGCATTTCTACAGAACATAAAACATTGGGACTGAGGTGTTTTTTTAGACCCAGATGAACACAGTGTTTCTTTTACAGCTTTTTTTGGGATTGCAGTAGACAAAGTTCATAGGTTCTTGCCCAGAAAATACCCAGGAGAGTTCAAAAGGCAGATTTTCTTGCTATGCAAGTAGAAAATTAAGTCCTTATATCAGTTTCTTCGAGCACATAATCTTCTCACAATTGCTTTTCTATGACTGTCAAACACAGTAATGCCAGTTTAATTGCATAATGTGAGTAATCAGCATTTCTAGAAAACCTTCCCCTAGACCCATGTACCTTTTATTTGCTGTTAAAATGAGTTTATTGCTGGTTTATTTTTCACTGCCTATCAAGCAGATGTTGCTCCCTCTCTAAGGGGTTTTTCAGCTTTTCCCAGTCACTCTGGCTTGGTGACTTGCCAGATGTTTCATTTCTCTGCTGCATTACAATAAAAGTACTGGAGATACTGAGGAGCTTGCAGGAGCAACAGGAACACAGGTAAGGTTCTTGCTGGGAAGGTGCATCCAAGAGGAAAATGTGAGGAAATCTTGAGCAGAACATTGCACGTTCACAAGTGTCTTCTGCAGTCATGTGCATTTCCATCAGCATCTTCCAGTGGCCCCGCATGAGATGATCTCAGTTGTTTCCTATCCAGTTCAGATGTTTTTTTCAAACTGAATTAATAATTCAGAACAAACAATCATAAGTTGGGCCAAAAATCCATTCATTAGTATTCAGCACTCAAAGCCATCCCCGCCAGATGAAGAACAGAGGCAGAAGGAGAAAAGGCAATCCATATGGAGGATATTAAAAAGAAAACGTTTGTAAATATTGAAAAACCAAATACCACTACCTCAATTTTAGTGAGTTTTCCCAAACTTTCTAGCAGTCATAAAATAGTAATTAAATGCTGTTTGCTTAAGGAATCTTATTGATAACAAACAAAAGTTGATGCAAGTTGGGGGAGTTTTTGTGGTTTGGATTTTGCTTGGGGTGGTTGGTTGGTTGGTTTGGTTTGGTTTAACATTGTTATATTTTTTTAATGTAGCCTTTAAACAGAGCTAAATAAAATTTTGAGGAAGTTTGAAACAGGAATGCTGATGGACAGCCCTGCTTTGTTGCCATGTCCTGAGTGACTGGACAGTAGGAAAAAGTTGCTGCCCAATCTTTTGTCCTGCAAGCCTCTGTTAAGTGGCAAGGAAAGGTGTAAAAGAAAATTATCTGTGCTTTTGATTGGTTTTAATTCAGTTTTGCATTTCCCAGACATGGATCTCAAATGGGCACAAATTAAATCACTTCTGCTGGAAACAACTTGTTTGCTAAATTAGGTGTTATAACCTGGTGACAAATTCAAAATTGGGCTGAATTGCAGGATTCTGTTTTAATAAAGAACAGTTGTGGGACAGTCAGTTGGGAGAAGGAGCTACTGACAAGCTGAACACACAGTTACTCGTGGGCTATGACTTTTAACCAGAGCAAACAATAATAATCAAGCTGACAGGAAAGTCTTAGCAATTATCCATCTCTAATAATAAAATAATTTTTAAATGATGAAGCAGTGGTAACCTGAAAATACCTGTGATGAGTACATTAGGTCTGATCACTGTCAGCTAGAGGAAAAAATGTGTAAGAAATCTGTAAATTATATTTGATGGATTAATGACAGATCCTATAAACAATGGGTTTTTTTTATTTCTTACAAAGGCATGTATTTATTGTTTATATTGATGTTCGTTTCTTTTAAACCAAAGGAAAAAATTCATGGAGTCTGGTGTCTTTACAAATAATTAATTTGATTTTCATTTCTGTCTGACAGAAATTGCTCTATACAAATGTTGTAGGACCTTTCATCAGCAGGTAGAACATCTTTATAACTGTCTGCTTCCAAACAACTCCTGACAGCTTTAAATTTGAAAGATATTACCTGTATCAAGGCCTATATTATGTATTAATTAAACTTTTTCCTAGCAAGGTTCCAGGTGTTAGGTGTGGGAAGGATTAAAACAGGGACTGTGATTCCTTTTTTAATGATTAATCAGATGTTTGGGTGCTTCACTTTTATCAATTTCATCATCTTAACCCTGCTTAATCACAAACCCTGGTTTTAATCAGTGCACTAAAGCTGTTTTCTCCACTCTTTGGTGCATCTAAAGATCGTCCAGAGGAATAAAACTTGGATCTGAGAAGCAAATGGCACTATTCCATTTAAACCCTTGCTAAACATACTTTTGTAGAGATTAGGCTGAATAAAACAAGTCTGTGATGCCTTCAAAATTCAAGCCTAATCTCTTTAAGGCTTTGAATTATATTCCCTATACATGGCAGGGGATAATTCCAAAAAGCTCCACTCTAACCAAGCTACATGCCATCAATTTAAATCAAATCTCATAATTAAATTACAGATCAAATATTATTCTTGTGTTTTTCTCAGGCTTCTTTTTGAAAAGACTTTGTGACAATCTGAAATATTAAAGGGCAGACAAGACAGAGCACTTCTGGAAGTGTGATGGCATAAAAACTGGGAATGACAGGAGAGTTTTGGACTGCTCCATGGGCTTTTATAACATACTTCAGTCAACAGTGAAACACATATTTGTGGATCTCCTATGGCAGCAGTGACATCTATTATGGTATAATACATACACACCTTGACAGAGGTGTCCAATGTAGGTGACAAAGGGCTGGCAGAATAAAATTGGAGTGAAATTTCCCTGGAGAGCTCCGTGTAGGTGCTTGAACAGGGTTTCTGTGTAAAGGCAGGGAAGGAGAAAGTGCTTCAGTTTCATTGATCTCCCATATCCCTCCTAACAGGGGTGGCTCCCATATCCTGCTGGATGATTAGGGCTGGAATTCTGGCCTAAGCTGGCTCTCACTTTATCCACGTGACTTCTCTGATATCCTGGCAGTTTGCACCTGGAATGAATTACAAGAGGAGTTTTACAGACTCACCCATGTTTTAGGCCGTATTAGGGAGGAGATGGATCTTCCTCTTTGCTGTTGGAATCATGGAATCATGGAGTGAACTGGGCTGGAAGAGACCTTAAATACCATTTATTTCCACCCCTCCTTGTATTTACACTGGCATTAATTAATAGTCAATTAATACTTGTATTATTTTTGGTCACAATGTAGCCCTGCCCAAATACCTGCCCAAACAACACAGAGGTCAAGCCACTACTCCCAGATCATCTACACAAAGTCTGAAAAAGAGGAAAGCCAGCAGCCTGTCTGATACTTTCACCTGATTTGCAATCAATTTAAGTAGAAGGTAAAAAAATATGTATTGAAACATCTTAGAGACCTAACACAGTGCCATGAATGTGCATAAATTTAACAAATTTGGCTCAGTGTATTCTACAAAAGAATAGATTCTTTATCTTCAGATTTCTGTATCCCTCAGTAATACAAATTTCTTCATATCCGAGCCAGCTACTTCTAAGATAAGCCAAATAAAATTAGACTTCTGCTATGGAGAATCTGATTCCCTAATTGCAAATGTAAATGTTGCCAGATGTACTGCTCCCCTGATCAATTAATAAATCATTAGAAAACACAATTAATAATGGGCTGGATATCTGGTGGTTTGGGCTGCTTCTAGAAGGAAGGTGAGAGATGAAGAGAAGGCAGCCACAATGCCAGCACCAGTGTGAATCTGGGGATATTTTTGTAGGGAACTGGAAAAGAAGGCTTCAACTCTGTTGTGTTATCACACACAGAAGTTGAAAAGTGACATAAAGAGAAACAGATTAAAGACAGAGAAGGACAAGAGGGCAAATGATTTCTCTCTCTGTGATGACAATGATATGTCATATCTGATAGGAGCCAAAAACTCCTATTGGTCGCTGTTCTCTGCTCACAAACCTTGGGTCAGTCCTAAAGTCTATTTGAAATTGTCTCCTGGCTGCAATGGCTGCTTGGCAACCTCCCACTTGCAGCACCACAGAGACCTTGCTGTGCAGCCTAAATGGAACTCTGGAATTCTCCAGCATAATCTGTCAGCATTATATGCAAGAGCAATACACAAGTGACAGCTACTTTCAGAACTCCTACAGTATTTTGATTTTTTTCCCCTCTGGCAGGGTTAATGTTTTCTCCCTAAAATGTTCAGAATGAATCAGTTTAAAATTCAAATGATCACGAAATGGTGTGGAAGAAAACACTGATCAAAAGCTGTAATATGTTGAAATACAGAATATTTTGAATCATCAAGAAGGAGTTAGAGTTGCACAAGGGTGATGTGAGTGACTCTACCTAATTCCTCTTCCCTTCAGTCCTAAGGAATCAGTTTGAAGGTGCTGAGGTCACTCAGGGGAACTCAAACCAATCCTTCAGGAGTGGGATTGGATTAACTCCTCCTCTTGCAGAAGCCCATATCACTCTTTTGTCTTTGACTGAGAAAGAGAGTTCTTACACTCTTTTTTCATGAAGTGTTTATGAGAATTTGACATGCAGTGGGAGATGGACAAGATAAGAATTGGCCTCAATCCAATATAATGTAACTCACTGTGATTTGGGGCTAAATGTTCACATTCTGAGGGAAGGGTGAACAAAGTAGTGGGTTCTGTATCTGATCCAATGTTAGTTCTTATTTCAAAGTGGGGGCTGTGTCTGTTCACATCAGAGAGTTCTGAAAAAACACAAAGCACAATTGAAGGAGTAAACATGATAATTACTTCCCAAGTAATCAATATAGGCAGAAGTGCCAGGACAACGTGATTGTGTTTGATTCAGGTAAAAATTGATCCTTTTTATTGTCCAGATGTTTAAAGCATCAATATTAGCAAATACATTAAAAGAAAGAAAAGCAGGAAACAGCCCAACATTGAGAGAGGCAATGACCAGAGTGAAAAATTATGGTGTGATGACAAATGTGACTGTAGTTGCTGAAGCACCCTGAATGTGTCATGGGCATTAAATTCCTCCTGGCTGCACCCTTGCCAAACCAGAACATTAAAAAAGAAAGAAAGGTGTAGAAAAGCAATGCTGGGAGAAGGGGTTATTTCAGGGAAGCAGCGCCCAGACGGCTGCCTTGGAGTGAGAATGAGCAAATGAAGTTTAAGGCTTTTATCCACAAGTGAAGGAATAAAACCTGAACAGAATTTGGCTTGTCACACTGTGGTAATTAATAGTAAGGGTAAGATTTTTCTCCTAGAATGATTCAGAAAGTATCTCTGAATGTCTTTCTAACTGTGCAGACTGATGACCTCCAAATATCAATTCCATGACTGCAAGATTTTAATTTCTTTAAATCCTTAATAAATGACAGGAGAGAGCCATCATGCCTTAACCATCCTACTGCAAAAGCCAAGACACTGGGATCTCTGAAGTCACTGGTGCTAAACTGGTATCTTTGTTTTAATAAATTATTGAGCTTATAAAAAAAAGGCTAAGGAGTGGAAATAGCAATTTCTTGCATGTCATGGAATGGAGAGAAGGGGAAGCAGCAATATGAAAATGAAGCATTTCAAAGCTGGGGACAGCACATGGTTTGACACTCCCATTCACCAGGGGCACAGTAATTAAAGGTTCAGCTACCTTTAAGCCAACAAACTCACTTAAAGGTGAGTGTGAAGCTCATTCTCAGGGTAAGGAGGGATATTTGAATCTCTACATGGTTAACTCAGGCTGAGAAAGTTCTTAAATCTAGTAGTGGGAAGTAGCTACATCTTAAGTATGTAAGAACTGGGCTCAGAGGTGTTTTAAGTGCCATTTAAGAATCCTTTGAGCACAAAATGCTCTGTGTATTTTATAGACTGTGAAGTGCCAAAAATCATTAGTTTTAAAAATGGAAAGAAAAATCATCCAGTGTCAACCTGAGGTCCGGGTCCTCACACTTAACAACGTAGCACAAAGTGATCAAGCAAACAAGTCAAAAGGATTTAAAAATAGTTGTTACTTCATCTCCCCAGGGGTGCTGCACAGCCTGGCCCTTCTGGCTGGGGGGGCTGGAGGTCACCCCAGCCATGGCTCCAACTTCAACAAGTCACAGCAAGCTTAAGTGGTGGGGAAGACAAAGCTCTCTAAGACTTCTGAGCTCTTGGAGACTGAAATAAGCAGATCTTCAGTAATTCTACATTGTGAAGCATTTTGTAGCGGTTGCAGTTTAAAGCTGATGCCTCACCTGTTTCTTGTGCTCCATACCAAGGTGAGTGGCATCACACTTCGTTCCCATGCTCCCATTTTGAGTCCTTTCTCTCCTCATAAAAGAGGACATTTTATGGCCCTGTCACAGAGATCTTCTGTGTCAGAGCAGAAAATCCCCCTTTTAACCTGAATGCCTATAAAATCCATACTAGGCTTGACATGTGATGGTTTTTGTGATTAATACCCTGTAAAGACATAAGCTACTGCAATGTGTATTGTAGGAGCCCAGAAAAAATACAGAGTTATAGAAAGTCTGACCTATTTTCAAAGTTTGAGACCTCACTTTTCCATTGTTGAAATAAGCCCTGTATGAAATTCGGCATCAGCAGAAATTGTTCGGATGGATTATTTTCATTTGTCTCAAGCCATATTACATTTGTCCAAATGTTAAAGGCTGCCAGTGACTACAGATTCCCACAAAGCTTATTAAACACCTCCCAGTGCTCGATTTCGAGGCTGGCAGGCAGAATATAAATGATGAGAAAAAAAAAATGCTGAGGGGTAAAGCCACTTGGGTTTGATAATCTTGTGGAAACCACTTGACCCATTTCCTCCAGCACCAGCCATGCCAAGCACCAACCCAGCAGAGTGAACAGAGAGAGGCCAGTGGGGCTCTGCTTAACTGAGCCTCTGTGAAAGCAATCAATAAACTTCCATCTATTCCAGGAGCCCCAGACATTTACATAATTGTCCCTACTTCCCTCTCTGGGTGGGATCTGCTCTCTTTTCCTAAAGGTTAAGGCACGGGGCAGATGTCTCCTTGCTGCTGCTGTTATTAGCGTGCTTTGGCCATCTCATTTCTCAGTGGCTTTTATTGTGCTCATCTGTTCAGCAAGACTGGGTTTTCCAAGGCTCATTTGCTGGTTAATTGCATTCTCAGATCCTCTAAGATGTCTGTAGCACCTGCTCTCCACTTCACAGACTCTTTTGATCTCTCTAGAAATATCCAACTTTGATTATGTGAAAATCTTTCCCAACCGTACGACGTGCCTGGAAAGCAAGTTACAAACTGCCATTGTGACTATTGTGACCCATGGCAGGATTGAAAATAAAATTCTCTGATATAAAAGCCTGAAATGAAAAGTGATCCTATTTGCTATTCTGTTTGTGTGCTTCTCTGCTGGCTCTGGTTTCCTTGCTTTACCAAACACTTAGGGAAAACAGAGCACACAGTGAAATACAGGTTGCAGTGCTGTGACATGCAATTCAATAGCTCTAAAAGTGTCCAGGTAGACCAAATTACCACCTGCTGGCAGGGGTTTTTCACTTGCAAATACGATGAAAACTTGTTTACCTGCAACCTCTCCATTTGTTTCCATCAGGATGCATTTGCAAGTGTGGAATGGGTGGTTTCAGACCTAATTGTCTGTTCTGTTTGTACAGATATCCTTGGGTAGCAACAAAGCTTTGCTTTGTGTACCTTAAAGAGATTGCAGACATTATTGGGGTCTGGTTTGACATTGCTTTCAGAGGAGCAGGAATGTGGAATGCAACATCTCCTTTGTTACTGACTGCATGATTAAGTTATTTAATTCATGTCTTTCACATTTTTCTCCCAACTTTATGGGGCTATTTTGGGATTTGCTTGCTAAAATGTTTTGAATGTGTACAGTACTGCTTTTTAATTTTTTTTTTTTTACAGTGCATTTTAAATGGGTTATCCCTCACCTCTTTCTCTTCATGTGTAGTGCTGCACATTTTTAGTTGCAATTTTTCATGAGTTTCCCTCCACAGGTGTTTGCAAAGTTTTAGCCAAAGCAGCACAGCTGTTTTTATGGCTTATCTGAAAATATTCTGATAATCTAGGTGGTTAACATAGAATTATTTAAGTCCCTCAACTAGTCTAGTTGCTCCAATGACTTGAACTCAGCCTTTGGGAGGAGTTGGTCTTCTGGAAGAATTAGACATGGGGACATTAAATTCTAACATCATCACAGAGATTATCAGATATTATGAAGTAAACAGAAAGTTGGATGCATATTGTCAAATAGAAGAAATTAAAGCTAAGGTGAATTCTAGCACTTCCTGGCTTCTTCTTGATGTTATAAACTAAATATTTACATGCTCACACGAGTCTGTAAGTGTGGCCTTTCTGTGTTTACCACTGATGTTTTGTAATGGATATTTATGAATTTGCATTTCTTGGCCTGTGTCTCATGCTCAGTATCCCACTGTACTCCCTACAGCTCTTACAGAATTACAGGTGGAGATGATGTGAGAGGAGTAACAAGTTCAGCAAAAGTGCCTCCTGCAGGAGCTTTGAAAGGCTGAAGGTGAATGTTTCCTGTTGATAAATGAAGGTCAAGGTGCCTGTGCCACCACTAATGCAGAGGCTGCTCTGTGGGGTGACAGATCTGTGCTCCTGCTGGGTGCAGTGCTGGAGGAAAAGCTTGGACAACACTGCTCCCCCCAAATTCAGCTGGAAACCCAAAGGCACTGTGCTCAAATCTTCCAGAGTGCCCCCAAAGCACTGAGCACTAAGATTTGTACCCAATGCCACTGGATTTCCCACCCTCCTCGAAGCTGACAACTAATTTTGAGCATTTACTGGCAATTCAAGGTCGGCTGATCAAGCCCTTCAAGCTCACTTGTGAAAACCTTGCATATTTACTGAGCCTTGTGCTGCAGAGCAAATTTTTGAAAATAAATAAATAACTAACCCCCCACCAGATGCCACTGAGGCACCAAGTGCCAGAAAATGTAAACTGGTCTGAGCTTGAAATTCATTAAGACTGCAGTGCCTCTGAGCCAGCGTGCAGAGGGTGATTGCTTTCCATGGCCCTTCTGCTGCAAACAGATTTGGACAAGCCTCACTTTAGGCTCCTGTGGATACTTTCCCGTTTTGATGCTGGTATTTGTGTATTTGCAATTGGGAACATTCCTAATGCACACTGATTCAGCCTGAGAAGGCTGGATAATCCAGTGACTGCAGGGAAGAGGATGAGAGAAAGTTATTTAGATCCTACTGGCTTTTATTTTTCTTTTCTTCTTGTCTTTATAAAAATAATTCTATAGGCAGAAAGATGTTATGATATATAAAAAAAACCCATAAAAATCAGCATTCTGTTCTGGCTACAGCATTTCACCAACATTGGACAATTTTATCTTCCAAGTCAGGTTTCAAACAAATCTATTCCACAGGCAGTAGGTAAACAAAATGCATTTGTTTGTAGCAGTTGGGGAGCTCTGAAATTCAGGGCTTTGTGTGAAAGAATTCTGTTGTAGGATATATTCTCTGAGGGGATGAAGTAATGATTAACTGCAAGTAATCTGTCATATTTAGTGTTTCTTAATCATGAGCAGACCCTGACTCACCCCCAGTACAAGAAATTATTTCATTATTGAAGTATAAATTTTCATTGGTGACTGGGATATTTTGTATTGGATACAGACTTGAGAGAAAGACACAAATAGAGGTTTAATCAAAGGATTGTTAAGGCTGAAAAAATGAGATTTCATTAAACCACTCAGCTCTTGTAGGAAGGGAAGGAAAGGGTCAATAACACTGAGAACCTGCTGCACCTTTCCTTGTGTAACAGAGAAAGAAATAGTGTTTCAGAATGGATGTGCTAACCCTGCTTGTCCTTTTCCTGCCCCTCCATCCAAAAAATAAGTTTCTTGCTTGGATTCCAGGGTAATCCAGAAAATAGAGCAAGGATGGACTTGGCAGGGGTTTCATTTCACTCTCCCACCCACCTCTGCCTTCATTGCCAAGTCCTCTCTGCTTGTTCTTATGTTTACCATTCGTACCATTCGTGCTCAATGATATCCAAAAAACACCCCATTAAAATCAACTGCACAGGTTGTAAATGTCTTTCAAAATCTGGTAGGTGATGAAACTAAAATAACCATGATTTTCTTTGTCTTTTTCTCCTTGCTTCCTTTTTCTGATTATGATTCCAGAAAGAGCTTTTGTCTCAACTTTCATTAACCTGAAGCAAAGACAATTTGCTCTCAGAACACACCCAACAGCCTGGGTTATTTTCCTCTCAGTATGTGATAGGTTTATTGAGCAAATTTGCTTTGATAGGCAGATCAGGTTGGGAAGGGGAGTGGTGTTTTCAGACTGTGAAGGTTTCCACCTGGGAGTTTAACTCCACTGGAGCTGCACTGAAAGGATCTGTCACTAAATAAGGGACTTCTTATAGAAAGTATTGCACGATATTACTGTGAATCTATAACTTCATCTTTCAACAAATTTTAAAAACCCAAATACTTAAAACTGTATTTTCCTCTTTAAAAACTCTGTGGTGCCTGTCACACTGGAAGAAAAAAGTCACTCAAGTATTCCATGGAGTTCTGGAAGCAGATTTGGTGAGGAGTCTGAAATCAAGACCAAAACTCCTTCTAAATGAAGCAGCTGGTCATCAAACATATTAGATGTCTAATAATCCCTAAAACAAGCCTGGACACTTTTACAGCTGGTTTTGCATTGGGATATTTTCTCTGGGAAGCCACATTGCTGCCTTCAGTGCTTTATCCTGCCCTCCACTGCTGTTGGATTTCTGCTCTGTGCTGGGATTACAGAACCAAATGTTCTCACCCTGAGCTCAGAAGCTTCTCCATGTCTGTGTTCTGATCCTTGCTAAGCCATTAATATTTATGAGATGTGAGGTTTTGTCACACTGATGATGAGCTCTCCCACAGCACACAGGGTGGTGGGCAGGGCTCCCTGGTTGGAATAAGTCCAGTCTGAATGAGTGGGGACTGTGACCCAGTGGTGTTTCCCTGGCTTGGCCAATCTCTCCAGAGGTTAAAGATGCAAGATAAGGCAGTGTAGCAGCATTTCTGCTGTTTTCATTGCTCTCTTGTCCTTCATCTCGTTATAAAACTGCATTTTCTGTTTAAAAAGATACCTTCTGTGAACAAAGGTGATTTAGCACCTGTATAAATTCAGAAGAAGAACAATAACATTGGCTGTTTGCAGCTTTGTTTTGTAATAAAGCATATCTTGATAGATCTGTTTGAACAGAATTCCATTTCTTTAAAGAAATGTGAAGATTATCTTGTATTGATTTCTGTGATTGCAGAATGTGTGTGCAGTGCTGTAGCTATTCATTTGTTACTGAACAGATTTGGGGTTCTGCCTTTTGGAAGGCTGAAAGTTATCCTGCAAGGCAGATGAAGCCATTCCTGTAAAATAAATAAATGCTGGAATCAAAGCAATGGCCAAAGAAATAATCTGAGGAGAAAGGTGCAAATCTATGATTTGGTGCAGAGGCACAGGTAGAGACCCTGCTGTCACAGATTCCACAGGGGCACCTGCACAGAGCCAGAGCCTCACCCAGGCCTTGGAGAGTTCAAAGCAGACAAAATCAGCAGCTCTTAAAAGGCATGCAAAGGAAGGATTATGCAATTTGGGGGATGCAGCTGATGCCCAGAGAGATGCAGTGATTTCACCACAATTTACACAAAGGGATTTTAAGGAGGAAGTTTTAATCTGCATCTCCCACAACTTTATTTTTGACCGTAATATTCCTGAGGAGCCATTCTAGCAGCTAATATTTGCTTTAGAAATGTAAATATATAATTAAAATTGTGACATTAATTACATGTACATGTTTTTCTCTTTTTGTAGACATGTTATTTTTAGAGAAGAACTTGCTAAGTAGGGAACAAGAACTCTGTGCTGTTTTGCTCCTTATCATGGAATCATAGAATTGTTTGTGTTGGAATGGACAATCCATTAAAAATCATCTCACTCCAGCTATGGAATGGAATTCCAACAATGGGACACCTTCCACTGTTCCAGGCTGCTCCAAGCCCCAATGTCCAACCTGGCCTTGGGCACTGCCAGGGATCCAGGGGCAGCCCCAGCTTCTCTGGGCACCCTGTGCCAGGGCCTGCCCACCCTGCCAGGGAACAATTCCTGCCCAATCTCCCATCTGAGCCTGCCCTCTGCCACTGGCAGCCATTCCCTGCCTCCTGGCCCTGCAGCCCTTGGCAATTGTCTCTCTCCATCTTTCCTGCAGCTCCTTCAGGCCCTGCAAGGCCACCCTGAGCTCAGCCCAAAGCTTCTCCTGTGCAGCTGAACAATCCCAGCCTGAATTTGAGAGTTCCAATGCACTTGGAAGCCCAGGAAGGAGTTCAAAGTACTGCCCCTAATCCAGAAATGATTTTTGAATTCCTTAAATTCACAAGTGCTACGCTCATTTAAAAGAAAAGTGAGTTTTGAGATAGATCCCTATTTCAGTCATCTTTCATTTAAACATTTCATTAGGCTGCTTCCCTGTGATCCCTCTGGACTCTTTCTGGTAATTCAAGTGAGAAAGAAGATGATTGACAAATACTTGAAAACATCCAGCAACTGTTCCTTGCCCAACACCTGATACTGACCCAGCAGCGCTGCTACGGTGCACTGCTTCCATGAGTAGGTGATCTATTAAAAATCTGTCAATATCTTTATCTCCAAGCAAAACTGAAACCCATGGACTCGAAATAACCTTCCCAAGATCACCCTGCACAGCACAGAGGAGAAAACAGAAGCAGTGATTCAGAATCCATTCTCTCTCCCTGTCCCATCGGATACCCCAGGTAATTGCATCTGGTTTTGTCTTCTCTCAATTAACTATTTCTTCACAACAATTTATCAGTCCTGGCCTTCACGATGTGTTTTTATAGTGGAAAAAAGGTGCAAACTCGTGCAATAGCCCGGCACAATCTTTGTGGAGGCGTTGATGCTGATGGGCACAGACAGGTATGAAATGAACCTGTTACCTCTGAATTCATGTGCCCACTAGGGGACACTGGGACATTGCACTTCTATCCAAATGAAAGGTATTTCAAAAGCAATGGAGATGGAAAATCCTCTTGTTCTCGCTCTAAAACACAATAAAAATTATGCATATCTAATTTCTAATCTGTGCAGGTTGATGTGCAATATGTTTTAAAAATCCTGATGAGTGGCGAGCTGCTGGGCAGGAATGCCGGGTCTAAGTAGTTCAAACTGGTCCATGATATTACAGGTTTGGAATTGTAAAGGTAATGGATCATATTTTTGGCATTTCCCACTCATTAAAAACGGTGTCAGAATGATGGATTAATCTGTGGGCATTTTCTGTCCTTGCTATAATCTTTGTCGAAGGAATGAGGTCTTGTAATTATAATGCCTTTTGTATCATATGAATTATGAGGGCAGGCTTCAGAACTTTGACTTCCTTAAAAGCAGCTTTTTTTCCATGGTAATTAGATAACCTGGTATTTTACCCCTCTTTGAAGCGAGCAACAGCAAATAAAAACATTTGAGTAAAGGAGCAGCTGAGTTTAGGATGATAAACTAACATGGAGGAGAGTAGGTTAATGGTGTGTAGTCTATGTAAAAAAGCCTTATGTACTTTCCATTAGTATTTTACATTTCACAGATAGATGGCTGCTGTCTTTTCCCCTTGTTGGCTTTCCTAGGAATGAGCCTGTAATTTGTGGAGCCAGGCTGGGAATTGAGCTGTGCCTTAAAGCAGGGAAGGAGGAGCCTTCCTGTGCCTCGGGGAGATTCTGTTGTGTGGTTTCACTCCCTTCCTTGGCAGGTTCTAAACATGGGGCTGGGGATAGGGATATTTTCCCCACGTGTGGCACAACAAATAATAACTGCATTATTATGTCAGCCAGGGTTTAATTTTTCTTTTTGCAAAATAATGTGACAAATTCAGAGAAAAAAACCCCACAATTCTGAGTGACACTGACAGAAAGGATGGAGAAAATCAGGTATGAATTTACAAGAATCTGCATTCCAGTGCTTTGTACCTTTCTCTCTTTCAAAACATTTTCAGCTTTCTTGTTTTACCCCAGCTTTGTTTCCCTCTGTTTCTTCTCTATCATCCCAGACATTGCTCTTTCCTTGGGATGTCCAGCAATTCTTAACAATTCCATATTTTTTGATCTCAGTTGATCCATCAGTGCCCTTATTTATAACCAGTGCTTGACCAGAAGCCTGAGACAGTCATCTAAAGTTCTGAGCACACCTCCTCTGTAAAATGAATAATTTGGTGCTGGTTTTAATTTTTAAAATTGTTCACAGAGGTCTTACACATATCCCTTGCACCTGAAGGGAGACATCCCTCCTCACTTGTTTATATCTTTAAGAAAGCTCAAGAAATGGCCAAAATGCAAAAAGTTCAGGTGATTCTCTTACCTTTCTGCTTGTCACATGTTTCTTAGTCTTTTGAAGGCTATAATTAGGACTTAAGGAGTAATTAAACTTCAAGATCCATATGCCTGTCACTCTGAAGGTGGCAGAGGGGAGCAGGTGAGATTGGTGGTGAAATTGGCTGGGATAATTCCGAGAAGCCTAAAACAGCCCAGGCTGGATGTTTGGGGTGGACCTTGAAAGATCATTGTGTTCAAACTTCCATGGGAAAAGGAGTTTATCTATCCCACCCTCCCATCACATCTTTAAAACCTCCAGTGATGGGGACTCTGCCACCTCCCCAGGGAGGTTGTTCCAGGAAATGGTTGTTTCACTCTAAAGATTTTCCTTTTTGCATCAAGATGAAAGTTAAGACATCTTTTCCATCAGTTAAGGAACACACGTTTCCTGTTTTTACACTATTTTTGAAGCTGCATAAAATCACAGGGAAATGCAGAAACCATCCTGGGACCCAGCATTTGCTCAGTGGGTTTTTTTGCTTTATATTCATAAGCAGAGTATTATGTATACACTCATTTTTGGAACAATGGCTTTCGTGAATTTTCTGGAAGTTGGAAAAAAAAAGATGAGTTTGTGTGTGACTCCTATAAGGATTATTCTCTTTCTAATGATACCACTTGAAAAATGTTATTTTAAAAAAATGCTCTGCTCAGCATCCAATCCCTCAAATTATTCAGCAGCATTGTTTAAAAATAGAAGCAGTGAATTAAATATTTGTCCAATTGGAAGTCAGTGACACAGCTGAACAAAGTCAGAATTCTGTCACTTGTGTTTTTGAAAAGAAAGTTCTGATAAAGGTATGAACTTGAGTGTTGCAAGAAAAGAAGTACTCAAGGCAAAGATCCCTTTATCTTGACATAAAATCTAAAGGGAGGTTGTATTAGGGAAAATTGGCGTGCCTGAGTAGACCCCAAGCACTCACATCACATATTCATGAAAGTCTGAAAACCTCTTATTAAATGGTGCTCTGTTTTTCTTTCAGTCACAGGAGTTGAAGCTTTATCTTTGTTTTTCACATCTTTATGTCAATTCTGGGTACTCACCATGTCTTTTAACAACCTGATTGATGTTTGAAATCTGGGATGCACCTGGCTGAGTGACCTCAGCCCTTGGTCCTGCATTTCCTGCACCTTGTCCTTCCAGAGGGAGCTGCAGGATGGATGGAGAGAGACAATTGCCAAGGGCTGCAGGGCCAGGAGGCAGGGAATGGCTGCCAGTGGCAGAGGGCAGGCTCAGATGGGAGATTGGGCAGGAATTGTTCCCTGGCAGGGTGGGCAGGCCCTGGCACAGGGTGCCCAGAGAAGCTGGGGCTGCCCCTGGATCCCTGGCAGTGCCCAAGGATGTCCAGGTTGGACACTGGGGCTGGGAGCAGCCTGGGACAGTGGGAGGTGTCCCTGCCATGGCAAGGGTGGCACTGGATGGGCTTTAAGGTCCCTCCCAACCTAAACAAATCCATGATTCTATGATTAAATTCACATGGAACAACCTCATGCCTCTTTATACATTTTGCCTACACAAAGTGTTTCTAAAAATTTTTTCCAGTGTTTCATTCTTGAGTAAAGTATCTTAAAATTGTTTCCTACTTTCCTATTGCCTCATCTGTGTCTTCCGTCTTCGAAAGACGCACAGAGGATGAGAAAGCTCACGGACTTTGCTTTGTAAGAGAATTCTCTCTGTGGTGGGAGTGGTTGAGCACCAGCACAGCTGACCCAGGAAGCTGCTGTGTCCCCATCCGTGGGGATTTTCTCAGCTTGATGGGACAAAGCCCTGAAAAGCCTGACCTAACTTTGAGGTTAGTCTTGCTTAGAGCAGGAGGTTGGACTACAGACATCACGAGGGCACTTTCACCCTATTTTTTTCTGTGATTGAGTGATATTTTTTCTGAGTTGAATGCAGATACACAGACTTTTCAGATGTTATTATTTATTCTTTCATGTTCTCCTAATTGGGAGCTTTAATTAATTAATAAAGAGATGTTAATATAGGCATAGTTTGGTACAAAAAAAGGAAGGTGGGACAGAGGTGTGTTTTGAAATATGAGAAATAAGGAAATACAAGCAACTCAGAAAAGGCCTCTGTGTCCTTAGTGAAGAGAATACCCACGTGTGGCCTTTGAGCCTTTAGTACATTAATCTCTGAGTTTTAAAAGCTTGAGGAATAATAACACAGTTGTTTTTATAAACACAGATCTGTAGTTTCAAGAAAATATGGACTTTTTTAAGCATCCAATCATTTCATCAGTGGCAAAAAATAAATCCGACAGCTGAAATACTCCATGCATGTCTTGCAAATTATAACAAACACATCTGAAAATTAGAAAAATTAGGTTATTTCCAAGCTCAACTATGAACATCACTCAGGAAAACAAAAAGAGAGAGAGTTTGCTGTCACTTTTTTATTCTTGGTGTGAAAGAAACAAGAATTAAAAGGTGTTTTTATGCAATAGTGTAGGCAAGTACTTTAAAAGATCTCACTGTCCAGGAATAAACTGGGTTTCTATCAAATATTTCCTCTGAAGGTAGGAAAGCACTTTATAAAAGAAGTCCCAGGGCTGAACATGTAAATGCAGTTTATTCAAATACCCACATACCCTGGGACAAGGCTCTGGCACAACAGAATTAAGGAACTTTTAGTGGCTTTGAGACGTAAACAGATTTAACTTCAAGTACAGGACTGCCTCACTCCAGCTGGGTGATCTCAGGTCATTCCACCAGTAACAAAACTTGCTGATTTCAATGGGTTTGAGCAGGTTTTTTATCCTAAAAAGAAGCAAAAGTTGGACTTCTGTGACCTGGTTTAGACCATAAGAATGAACTGAAGTAGAGCCCCACATATTTAACCAGTATCAGTAAGTTTTATTTATGTAAGGATGACAAAATTTGGCTTTCCCAAATTAAGACAGCATATTTTTCCAGTGTGGCATTTTCATTAAAAATTAAATGGGGTATAAAAATGTCTCCAATGTATTTGATGCTGTTCTGGAGTACAAAGGACAGCATATTACAAAACAAATGCTTCTAAAGTATTGCACATTTTATGGGGGAAAAATAAATAGCCTAAAACACCATAAAAGATGAGCTAAACTCATGTGAAAGCATTGGTGTACACAGAAGAGATAGAAAATATTAGGAGAGCTTGATTTAATGCACTCTATTAATTACTATTAATTATTTAAAATGTTATAAAACTCCCCCACGAGCCCCCACTGAGATGCCATCGTGCCAAGCAGGCAATTAAAATACAATACAGTTTACCAGAAAATAGAAAGCAAAAGGAAATAAAATATTCAGAAAGCTAAACAAAGTGATGGTGTTAATAGATCCTTAGCACTTACTGAAATTCTCAGTTGCCTGAAACCAATTGCATTTGCTGATTTGTATTTCAAGCCTTAAATTCTCCAAAAATCTTACATTATAAATTCAAGTATCTTCTTTTTTTTTTTAGATATGGTATGATCTTGATTATTGGAACTGACTGATATATGTCAGGAAGGGAAAGTAATCATCAAAGAAATAGGAGCACTGAATAAGATGGGCTTTTCTTGATCCTAGAAAGCATTCTGGGAAGGAGAGAGAGAGGTGAATGTTAATTACAAATGTTTTTTTTTTTTAAAGAGTAATGGCCTGGTAAAGATCAACATGAACCCATTGCTGTGTGGCTGATTTGGGCATCAGCAAATTCAAACACAACCAGCAAGACCAGGACTAAGTTGTGCAAGCCACTATAAACAAGGCAGTTATGAGAAAAGCCCTTTATAATGTGATTATCTGCAGAATTTTCCTTCCCTCTGCCACTGAGCCAAGAGCCACCATTTGCATGCTAAAATACAGAGAATTGTTGACTCCTCTGCATTTTTTTACTGGAGTTTCATCAGTAGAACTCTGCAAGCCAGAAATTTCCCTCACATTTTACACCTACATCCCAAGTGTCTGTTTTGGCTGTGGTGATGAATGCTAAGGCCTGGAATTTTGACTCTTCCAAAAAACCCCTCAATCAAATTACAATCAAAACCAATCAAATCCTGTATTTGCCAATTGTATCAGTCTAAACTAAGGCTGTGCCTCTCTGACCCTTGTCCCCTGACAGGACCAGTGTGATCAGCTTCCTTAAACCACATCTCATTGATGGGGACTGCAAAATGATCCAGTGCAATGCATCCCTTTTTAATAACCCACCTTCCCCTGTAATTAAAGGCAATTCCAAACGGCAACAGTTTAATCCAAGATAAATGCTGCCTCTCCACTCGGTTGTTAAGCATAAAAACCCCTGCAACCATCTGTCACTTGTGATTATTAGACATGCCATGGTGCTTTGTGCTGCACTCCTTTGAGCACTGTAGGTTATCGGTGTCAATTTAAATCGTGTCACCCATTAGAGGCTCAATACATGCATTTTCATGTCAGCAGGAGGCTGTTTGCTGTAATGGGCACCCCACAACTGTGAAAACATGACTCTCTTATCAAAATGATCAGTGCCTGACTGAAGCAAGAGCTCCAACTCCAGAAATCTGCTTACAGATGGCATCCCAGTAGATTTATTGGGGTTTTCTGGTCGGTTGGTTGGAATATTTAGGGGCCCCACTTGGGGAGTTTTTGATTATCATTGGGAGTGATTTGGAAGAGTGGGAACTTGTGCATTTTCACACCTACAAAAATGATAAATCCACTCTCAGAAACATTCCAGTGTTTACAGAATGATTGGTGGAGCAGAGAAAAGCTCTGACACACGAGACTCACCCAGGGCATGATTTCTGCTAAGCTGCAGTTCTGGTCTTGGTTCTCCCTCCTCCCACACTGCCCCTGTTGGGGTTGGCCATGGCATCCTTCCAGATCTATTGATCTATTGACCTATTGATCTATTGATATATTGGTATATTGATATATTGATATATTGATATATTGATTCCAGATATATTGATATATTGATATATTGATATATTGATTCCAGATATATTGATTCCAGATATATTGATTCCAGGTATATTGATATATTGATATGTTGGTATATTGATATAATGATATATTGATATATTGATTCCAGATATATTGATATATTGATATATTGGTATATTGATATATTGATTCCAGATATACTGATATACTGATATATTGATATATTGACATATTGATATACTGATATATTGATATATGGATATATTGATTCCAGATATATTGATATATTGATACAGTGATACAGTGATATATTGATATATTGGTATATTGATTCCTGATATATTGAGATATTGATATGTTGGTTTAGTGGTGTATTGGTATATTGATTCTGGATATATTGATTTAGAAGCCTTAGGGATTGTGCTCTTCCCATTGCTCAGGTTTTGTTCAGGGCAGGGAAGGTTTTGCTCAGTGGTTGTCCCTGGATATTCTGTGGTACCCAAACACTGCCTTTCCTCCCCCCAGAGCAAAGTTCCTGCAGAAATAACCAGAGAAAACCTTTGGGAATGTTTTCCTCAAGAATTCAGGACCTCAGCAGCTCAAAATTCAGAACCCAGGCCAGCCCAGCCCTTCTGTTCCATGGCTGAGGGTGATTATTTGGGAACACAGTGATCCTCATGTTTGGAACAGCTGGGATGGGCATTTACAGCCAGGAGTTATCAGGACCTGACGTGGCTTTTCTTGGACATCACAGCAAGGCTGGACTTTGAAACATCTTCTCACAAAATGTTGCCTTCACTGCTGCAAAACCTTTGATTTTATTTACAATTTCATCCTTGTAATAGTGGTGTTCCTGTGAAAGTCAATGAGTACAGAGGAGTCTACAGAAACCACTCTGTTAATGACACAGTATTCATAATAGATACAGGATTTTAGTGCAATAAGCTAGGTATTTAAATAGGAAAAGGCACTGTTTTTTTTAGTTTTATTCTAGAACTTCTAAGGTACACTTCATAGAAATATATATATGACAGTTCTGTTTATTTCTGTCCTTCTCTTGGTCCACTGCATTCTTATATGAGTATTTACATGAAACTTGTGGACAAAATAGCAATGAACCGTGGAAATTTCCCTGATTGATCACTAATTACCAATGAACTACAGTGTGAGATTAGTGATGGTATTTCTTGGACAAAGGAAATGGAATTCTCAAGGTTACTTTTCTTGCAGTAAGCCAAATATTCCCTGGCACTCTGCAGCACCATTTGCATTTCAATCAGATTGTGGCTCTGTGCCATTAGTTACCATACCTTGTCCTCAGTGTAGCCATCCAGTCCCTGAAAAAAGAAAGAGCTTTCATTTTTTAGTCTAAAAGTTGGTTTCCTATGCGTAATTATTTTTTTGTTTTAAGAACAAAATCAGCTGCTATAGTTCTATCTCTAATTTATCTCTAATTTATCTCTTCTCTCTAATTTAAAGGGATGAATCCAACACATTTGAAATCTTAGTTCCACACATAATGTGACACACATATATTTTTAACACTTTAAGAAAGTCAGTGATGACACTGGGAAATTCATTGAAAGCTCCACTCAGCTAAAATGAGAAAATAACCTGAATTTCCAGAAGCAGCAAGCTTTCCAACTTTGTACTTCAGTGGTGTCTTCAACCTGAATGCTTTAATTCCTGCTTCTTTATTGGCAGGAGTAATTGCCTTCTAGTGAACAGCAGTGCTTCTGGATTTCTTAATCCTTATATATATAAACAAGCATGTCACATCATCTATTCTAGAAGTACCTGGAATATTTCTCTTGTTTCATTTATTTATTGCATTCAGCTGTCTAAGCAAGTTTTATACTAAAAATCAGCAGAGGATAACACTAGTTAGTTCTGATGAGGGATAGATATGATAAATAATGCTTAACTATATTTCAATTTTTATTATTTGTTATCCTGAGCTGGCCATGCAATGCAAAGACAATTCTTCCAGCAATTTCTGGGTGTCCAAGAGTCCTTTTTGTTGATGGCTTGCCTCAAAGCCATCTAAACACAAACTGGTGGGGTTTCTGTCCATTTGTAAGCAGTGTCTGTCCTTGATGTCCTTGCTGCTGCAGAACTGAGGTGTCTAAAGCCTGAATGCTTTCCTGTCCCTCAGTCCTGCCCTGAGCAAGGTGGCTCTGCTGAATCAGGAGCACACAACTGGGGAGACCTTGGGCAAAAGCAGTAACAGCTGACAGGGTTATCTCCTCCAGATTCCTGTCTTTTTTTGTGAAGCTGAAGAAATATGAAATTTCATATTCTGTGCCTTTGGAATGACACTGTAGACTGGGAGTGGGGGTTGGCACCTGTCACCTGAAACAATGGGTATGAAGGAAATGCATTCAAATTGCCATTGTACAGATTAGGCAGTGTCAGAGACAATGCCATCATTCCATTGTTCCCATTAAGAGCACATGAAAGACAAATCCAGTGACACATCGTGGAGAGAGCTCTCAAAAGTGACTGGGAAGAGCAGGAGAGAATTAAGTGTCAGCATGTTTGAGTGCTGGTATCAAATGCTCTCCATCTCAGGCTCTGCCTGATGAGTGTTTAGTGAGTCCTGATGAACTTTACTTTCCCTGCATTTGCCTTTCCTGATTGTTCCTGTGTTGAAGAAAGTTGCACTTTCATTAATGCAGCACTTTCAGCACTGCCTTAGTCACAGCCAGGCCAACTCTGCCTTTGTGAGATCTCAAACTAAGCATGGCCATGTGAATCATCTTTTTAATGAGAAACATTCCAAATAAACCTCTTGGTACAGCAGTGTGGGTTCGTGGTGACTCAACAGCAAGAGCTGTGGGGTACAAAGCAGAGCAAAACTTTTCTCACCTTAATTGCTCTGTGCTGCTAAGGAGGTTGACTTTCACACGAGAAGAAAAATAATTCCATTTAGAATAATTTAAAAACAAACAAACAAACAAACCTGAGTCTTTTTGTGTGTGCAAAATGCAGCATATTTATCACAGTTTGCAGCAGCTTGTTTGCTGGTTTGTTTTATGTTCCCTTCCTAATGTCATCAGAGTGCTCCTGGGGAAAAGCCTCAAACAGCAAACATCAAACTGACAATAGGCAGGAGGAGTATTCCCAGACCCTGCATCATCTGAAACAACCACAATAAATAATTAAAAGCAGCCATAGCATCACACAAATGTTTGACCAACAAGTGATGTCTCACACTGCATTTTAAATGTCAGAAAGTCAGGGACTGGTGAACAAGGGCACAGGAGAGGACCTGGAAATGTCCCATTTCTGTACCAAGTGGCAGCACGAGTCACTGTCACTGAAGCACTGCTGAGCTCAGGGGACAGGAGCTGACTGTGACCATGCACACGGAGATTGTAGAATCATGGGATGGTTTGGGTTTCATAGAGTCCTAAAGCCCACCCAGTGCCACCCCTGCCATGGCAGGGACACCTCCCACTGTGCCAGGCTGCTCCAAGCCCCAATGTCCAACCTGGCCTTGGGCACTGCCAGGGATCCAGGGGCAGCCCCAGCTTCTCTGGGCACCCTGTGCCAGGGCCTGCCCACCCTGCCAGGGAACATTTCCTGCCCAATATCCCATCTAAATTTCCCCTCTTTCACTGTGAAGCCATTCCCTGTGTCCCATCCCTGCAGTTCCTGAGGAATTGTCTCTCTCCAATGGGAATATGCAGGGCAGTGAGGCTCCAGTGGAATTACCCCCCCTCCCCCTTTTTTTAAACCAAAGAATTTTGAGAGCAAGTTGTCCAAATGGTGATTGCTTTTACATAACTCTTTACTTATTTTATGAAGAAATCTGTTTTACATGAAATTTGCTCTTTATGACACTTAATGAGCAGTTGTTTATACAGCTGAATAAGAGAGAAATGGGTCAACAATGTTCAATAACACTTTCTGTCTTGTGCTTATAAGGTAGAATATGAAATTGTTCTTGACTATTATCTTCTCCTGTGAGTCTTAGGATGTCTATTCCTGAGCTGGTAATTAAGCATTAAATGCCACATTTGAGAGGTCATGAACATTTACAGTGATTGCAATACTGTATTAATAGACTGCTGGAGAGAGGTGCTTTGAGTTTTAAAGCAGGCACAGGAAAAGTTAATGAAAGAATCAGCTAATTCTGTCTCTTTAGGATTATTAAAACCTGTGGTTTTTATAGAGTCTCTGTTTTCTCAACTCTGAGATGGTGTGCCCAGAGTCAAATTGTAGAAGGATATTCTGAACCTATGAAAAGGGTTTGAAACCGATAATTTACAAAAAATCCAAGCCCTTCATCAAAACAGAATTTCAAAAATAGATATCCTTGAGTAGTTCAAGATTGAGTACACCCATTTTCAGAAAGCAAGGTGCACGTTGCTGTCCCAGTAAGAATAAAAGAGAATTAATTAGTTGGGTACCCCTTATTAATGTTTTGTGGATTTTTACTAATTATTACATAAACTATTGGAGAGTTGACAGCTGAATTATTAATTGCAATAATTTTCTCCTTTAAGTTGTTTTCTGTAAATATGCTTTCTGTAAATATTTCTACAGAGTGTCTGTTAATTGCAGCCCCTCCATGGGCAACGATGATGGAGGAAATTAATAAAATATTTGCAGAACTTGATTCATTTCTATGATTTCCACAATTTTGATCGTGTTCCTCAGGGCCTGACATGCTCAGACAGTTCTTTCTGGACTCAGTGGAGTATTCCTCACTATAACAGAATGCAGCATCCTGCCTGCCAGGACCTCCTCATCTCCCCCAGGTCCTGGAAGGCACAGGCTGCTCTCCAGAGCCCTGTTCCCCTCCCCGATGGCACAGAGCCAGAGATGATGTGTCCATGGCCTTGGCCCCCAACAGCAGCTGAAGGATCTGCTCTGTTCTTGGTCATAAATGTCACTGATGATGGACTGGCACTCCAGACAAAATCAGGGGCTGTCATGCCTCTGTCAGAAATGAGCTCTGCTTTTGTTATCTCTTGGGGCTTGGGGGACTGGGGGGAGTTCTTTGTGTGAGGTCTTCTCTCCTCAGAGTAATGACTGCTCCAAGCTGGTTTAAGCCCCAAGTCTTTCATGGCATGGAGACCTCAGTGCTTCTTGTCTAAGCATTGCTTTTTGTAATTCAAATAGATGTTTTATCAATTTTTGAATCTTTACAGGTTTGGAAAGATATTGGTATAGGGAAGCTATTGGTATTTGGAAGATATTGGTATGGGGAAGCTACAATAAAGATGGAGAGAGAGTATTTCCAAGGGCCTGAAGTCACAGAACAGGGGGGGAATGGCTTCATACTGATGGACAGGAGAATTAGATGGGAGATTGGGCAGGAATTGTTCCCTGTGAGGGTGGGCAGGCCCTGGCACAGGGTGCCCAGAGAAGCTGGGGCTGCCCCTGGATCCCTGGCAGTGCCCAAGGCCAGCTTGGACACTGGGGCTTGGAGCAGCCTGGCACATTAGAAGGTGTCCCTGCCCATGGCAGGGGTGGCCCTGGATGGGCTTTGTGGCCCCTTCCAGCCCAAACCATTCCATGATTCTATGATAAGGCCATTGAACATTTTGGATTATTAACCTATGCAGCACTGAGAGGGCCAATTGTTTTATTTATCACCTTCTCCAAGCAGTGTCGTGGTGCCAGTCTGGGAGCCATCCATCACAGCTCTCACATGGTTTTTCAGCAAGTCAGAACTGATAAATCTGAATTATCTGGGCTCCCTTGTCAGCACGAATGTCATCCTTGAACAAATGCAAAATCAATTCCGAACCAAAGGCTGTGCTCCTGCCAACTGTTAACTATTGCCTGCAGAATCAGTTCCATGTTTCCTGGTGATTAGCACGTTTTGGCAAGCTTCTGGATGCCCAGCTTAGTTTGGGAATCAGGATCACACGTACCCTTTGCAGAGGCAGCGAGGTAAGGCACGTAATGGCTCTTGTATTGTGTTCTGCAACATAATTCCTCAGCTAATTCAGTTTCTCTGCACCTTCCTTCTCTTTGCCCATGGTGAAAACAAATGAAGTTATAAAGTCTGTTAAATAGCTAATCAAGAAGTTCCTTAAGCTTGCTATTAATTACAGGCTACTGACCATGCAAACTCAGCGCTGCTGGCTTTCATAGTTCAGAAGATGTTGGAGAAGGATTTCTGTATCTCAGCATGATGTCTAATTGCATGGGTGGACTTCACCACTGAATGTTTCAGATGTGCTATTCTTCTGTATCTACAAAATAAAGCTTCAAAAAAATTATCTGTATACCGTCTGCCCCTGTGATCCTGGCACTCTGAGTTACTCAAAAAACAAAGAAAAGGAAAAAACCAAACCAAACCAAAAAACCCCAAACCAAACCAAACAAAAACCAAAACCTAAAAATAATCCCCCCAAAACAAAGCAAAAACAAACCCTAAAACAAACACTGCAAAAACCCCCAAACCCCAACAAACAAACCAAAAAACCCAAAGAAAAAAAGCCAAAAAATCAACCGAAAAAACAACCAGAAAAAAAGGAATAAAACCCTAAGATAAATACTGGAGCAATGTAAAAAGAAATACAAGTTCCAGGAGAGTCTTAGTGTTGAGTTCTTTAACTAATTTAGTGAGATTTTTAATATAGAGAGAGCATAAGTTAAACATAAATTAGAAAATAACTTCTAATGAAGTATTTTTATAGGGGAATATTTTATCCCTACCCTGTCTGATTTTATATCTTTAATTTGCTGAGTGAAAAAAATAGATGGTTCTTTTTCTCTGGTTTTGGCAACCCCCTGGAGTGAAAAACATGAATAGAAGTGTTCATACATTCTCCAGTAACTGCTCCTATTGCAATCCAGAGAGCAATGGGAAAATCCTGTAGGTGCTGGGGGGACTGGAGCCCCTTCCCTGTGGAGCCAGGCTGGGAGAGCTGGGGCTGCTCAGCCTGGAGAGGAGAAGGTTGTGTGGAGAGCCCACAGCTCCTGCCAGGGGCTGCAGGGAACCAGAGAGGGACAATTCCTCAGGAACTGCAGGGCCAGGACAAGGAGTGATGACCTCAAATTAAATTTAGATGAAATTGTTCCCTGGCAGGGTGGGCAGGCCCTGGCACAGGGTGCCCAGAGAAGCTGGGGCTGCCCCTGGATCCCTGGCAGTGCCCAAGGCCAGGTTGGACACTGGGGCTTGGAGCAGCCTGGCACAGTGGGAGGTGTCCCTGCCATGGAAGGGGTGGGATGGGATCATCTTCAATTTCTCTTCCAGCCCAAACCGTTCCATGCTTCTGTGATTCTATGACAGGACTCAGCCAGTTTTCATACTTAATTCCATTTCTCATTGATGTGTACAAAATAAGCAATTAATAGAATTATTGATTCAACATCTGACTCGTAACTCAAAATCACTTTTTTTTTTTGTTTCTAAGAGTTTCTGAGGGCAGCTATAAAGCAATGATTCTGATATTTTCAGCCAGTGGATCTTCAGTGCCTTTCTAACAAGGTCTGTGAGTTTTTTGTTTCATCACCTACAGGTTTATTTTGGTTTTTTTCACAACAGCAGACCCTCATCCAAACTACCGAACTGCATTTACTATGTGAAATGTGACCAGGATGGAGTACATGCAATGCTGGGAAAGTAGAGAATTAAAAGTGATGTCCAAGATGTAAAACCACAGAAGGCAGTGGGTGTTCTGCAGAGAGCAGGCAGCCACACTTTGTCACACTCCCCAGGCCAGTTGTTTTGTAGCCATTTACTTCCCCAGCAGGAGCCCTCCCCTCCAGTCACACTTCCTTAGCAATTCTCCACATTTGATTGATTATTCAAATAGCTGGCTGTGCTTTCAGACCTGCAGAGTTCTTCAGATGCACTTGTGCAAAAAGTTTATGGGTTCATTTCTTATCTTAATATATAATTTAAAGGACAATATTTCTTATTCTGCATGTTACTTTTCATGCCATGGCAAATTACTCGTACTCAGATGTTTTAGTCCTCTAAAGAACAAGAAATTCTTTGCTGAGTTAAATGAACAGGTTTGTTCCTTTCCTTCTGATGCAAAAGTCCTCTCATAAATTATTTTTCTCTTGTTAATTCTACTTTTCGAAACACTTACTACTAATCGGTCTAGCCTAAAAATCTGCTTTCTCTTCTCTGAGGTCCATACATGAAAACCTCTCCTCCCATGTGACAATCCTCTTCTTTCTAACATTGTTTTCCTTTGTACCATTTATTGTTTCTTTAGGGCAACTCTGAAAGTGAACTCATTAAGCTTTCTTCAAGAGATTCTGAAAAATTAACTATTTTAGGTGAGGAGGTAAAAGCTAATCAAGTCTTGGGTATTAAAAATGTGGACTTCATTACAGACTCAGCTATTCCTAATTAGCTGATGTGATGGCTGCTCCTGAAAAGTATTGCATTGTTCTTGATGATGATGATATTATTATTATTATTATTATTATTATTATTATTATTATTATGGTGGTTTGTCCTGCATAGTGTTCAGTCTGTCCTTGTTAATCTTGTCCTAACTCCAGTTTACCTGCCCCAGAAATTACCTGTCCTTTAGGGTGCCCTTTGGTGGAATAAGTCAAGATGAGGAAAACATTATAAAGATAAAAAAATACATATGTAGTTTCACCAAAATGTTTTTTAAAATAAAAGTTGTTCAGCATAATACTTACTTTTGGCATCAACATTGATTAAGTAATTAATTTATTGTTTTTTATGCTGCTAATAATATATGGAAACCCTTTTTTGAATCTATAGCAATACACAATATTCATTGAAAAAAGTTTCCAGCTCGAAATTCTGGCTTGGGAGGAATTGTTTAACTAACCATTGAAACTGTGGCATCTTCAGCACTGATTTTGCAGGATTTAAAAGCAGAATGCAGTGAGTGCAGAGGTGAAGAGCCCTGGCTGGCCTTGCCCCTGGATGTCATTTGATCAGGCACCTCCTAAAGCCTTTGGCTCTTAAGTGCATTCTACATTGGTCCTAACAGACTCCTCAGGTTTCCACAAAAAGCCAAAAATCACTGTGTGTTTTTTGTTTCTCACTGGCAGTGTGATCCCATCAGAATTATGGAAGTTCAGCTCTCTGACATGTGATTCTCACATTTAATATCTCACTCTGAGCATGGGCTTTGCCAAACCTTTCCTTGGACCCACGAATCTGTGAGCAAAATGAGCAGCATGTGAACACACCACGAACCACAGCAGTGACTGAGAGAGCCATTTCCTCTCTACTTCAGAGCTTTCCAGTTCTGATTTTCACACCTCATGTCAAAAGAATAAAAACTCACATTTTGGCCTTCCTAATTTATTTTTTTCTAAGTTGTAGCTTAGTATTCAAAGATGACAGAGAGGTGTCCTTAGATGTGCTGTATTCACTGCATTACTCAGAGCCAGCATAAACTGTAAAAAGCTAAAATTAGGTCTAGAAAAAGATGAAATCAGCAATTGGCATCACGTTACAAAGCTGCAGGAGAGGAGCTGTTGCAGAACTCCTCAGCCCATTGTATCTGCAGCTCTTGAGCAGCCTGTCCACGTTACAGTCCTGGTGGTGCCAGGAATATCCAGCTCTGTTCCCCACTAAAAGGCACACTCAGAATAGCTCTCCACCTGTTCCCTCCCAGACAAGTCCTTCTTGCAAACCAAAAAGAGAAAATGCCTTTTCTTCAAGCAATACATTTGAGATTTTTTTTTCAATTTATCTTTTCAGAAAAAGATAAAGAGGTTCAGCTTCTTTTTTCCCCCCCACACAGCAGTGCTCCCAGAAAGGATTACTTTTCAGTAGTTCCTCCTATTATCCAGGGGAAAAGAGAGGAAGAATCCTTTGAAAGCTGTCTGGCAGATTTGGGGGCCAGATTCTTTCCATCTATTTATCTCCTTTCCCATTTATTCATCAGCTTTATCAGCAGGAGACACAATAGTTTGTGAGATTGTGATCTCACAGCCATGGAATAATTCAGCAAAATTAAATTTTCCTTCCAACTGCCTCTGTTTCAGAAAAGTCTGTATTTTTTGATGATTGAATCCCTGCAAGCTTTGGTGGTGAGGTCATTAAAAACATGTATGTTCCCAAAGTGCTACAGTTCAGTAGGAACTATACTTGTGCTAAAAAAAAAAAAAAATAAAAATTACAGTTTCAAGCATTTGGAAAGTAGAAGGTTCACCCTTTGCACTCCAAGCTCTCATCAGATTTTTACTGTTCTTTGCTGGTTTGTTCTGTTATTATGATGTCTTTGAATTGCCTAAGCAGTCAATGGCAGAACAACTTACCTGCTCTCCAGAGCTCTTGACATCAGCTAAACAATGCCTGAAAGTGTTTTATAGAAAGAGACAGACAGGGGAAGAGATATGGAGAAACTAGAGATATAAAGTGACATTACACATTTTATGAAATGACAAAAGAAAACATGCTGAAAGTCAAAAGCCTTCAGCAGCAGCAGCAGCATTTTTAAAAGGCCTGGTCTTACAGTAAATAAGATTTTTCAGAGTCTTTTGGCAAAGGGAATAAGATTTTGTCATTGTTCTCTATTGGTAAATTATCCTTGAAAAAAGGAGAGATGCTTCTAGGAAACAGTAACTAATGCTAAGAAAATTTACTCCTAGCAAACAAGTGATGCTTTTGCAACAGAATCCTATCCAAAGGCAAAGTTTATGGCACAGTTATAGTGGGGATAACATCTCTGAAACTTGCATAACTGATTAGAAGTGGTAACTTCTAGCCAGCTCATTTTGTGCAGTATTAAAATCTTTCCTTGCACAGGTGTTGCAGCCCCATTCTTATTTTCTGATTATTCTTCTTCTATGTGATTCTGCTCTGGCAAGATGTGACTTAGCACTGCATGTTGGTGATAACTGGGAGAATCACAGACTGCTCATATTTGGGATGGCGAGGATAGGATTTCAGAGAACTGAGTTGACATTGCTTGTAGGCTAAAAGTTAAAGTAGGATGGTAGAATTACAGAATGGTTTGGGCTGGAAGAGACCTTAAAGATCATTTAATTCCACCCCTGCCATGGCAGGGACACCTCCCACTGTCCCAGGCCCCAGTGTCCAACCTGGCCTTGGGCACTGCCAGGGATCCAGGGGCAGCCCCAGCTTCTCTGGGCACCCTGTGCCAGGGCCTGCCCACCCTGCCAGGGAACAATTTCATCTAAATTTAATTTGAGGTCATCACTCCTTGTCCTGGCCCTGCAGTTCCTGAGGAATTGTCCCTCTCTGGTTCCCTGCAGCCCCTGGCAGGAGCTCTGGGCTCTCCACACAACCTTCTCCTCTCCAGGCTGAGCAGCCCCAGCTCTCCCAGGCTAAAAATCAGTAGCCTGATAATGTAGGATCAAATCCCTAAAATAATCTGACAATTATCGATAATCTGATAATTATCCATAATCTGATAATTTAGGGATTTTACAGGTTACCTTTATTTACCTGGTGAAACGTTTCAATTCCCTTTCAGGCTGGACAAACTGTTGGTGTGATTGTTCCCTGACTGAATTGAGGCTGGGCAGTTCAGACATGAATCCCTAGGTAGGACTAACAATCCACCTGTATGTTCCAGTACTAGGAGAGAAATATGATTTTGCATGATTAAACTAAACAGTCCTTAGAAGATGTAAATGGTGAATGATTTATTGTCAGATTTGTGCCAGGTTTCACACAGGAGTCTGGTTTTCATGCAAATTTTGAATGTATTGAACCCAATGGACAGATCTTCACACAAAGTCTAGACAAAGGTAATGAAGGATGTGCACACTTACCTGAGGTCATAACTGGTATTGTAAGGAAAAATCAGGGAAAAAATTGTAGTTGAATGGTGAGAGAAGAGCAGTGGGAAGCAGAACTCCAAAATTCCCATCCTGGCCCTGCTGCTGCCTTGCTGTGTGCCCTTGGGCCAGCAGTGTGGCATGGCTGTTTCTTACTTCAGCTGCTGTAAAAATCAAATATAATGCTCCTTACACGTCCCTTCCTCTCAGGGATGATGTGAATCTGAATTAATGCTTAAAGAGCACTTTTAGATCCTGTAACTGAGGCACTGTGTTAGTGCAGTGTATTAATATTTTACTGAATACAGAAATTCCTGAATTTTAAGCAGGAAACCCGCTGTTAAATGGTGTAGTTGGCATGGGTGTAAATATTAAATTGTTGCATCCAAATTAGACTTTAAATCATGTTTCCTCATGGAAAAGCTACCACAGCAATCATTCCATTTTCAGCTGGAGTCTGCCTGGGTAGGATTTAGTACAAAGTCATTTCTGAATACGCTGATATCCCTTTAACTCAGACAATGCAGACAGCATTTTGTTGGATTTCCACTTGACAGATACAGATGACAATCAAATTATTTTTGTAATGAGGCATCCAGAAGTACACAAAGCAGAGGGGCAACAAATGTTGCTTTGAATTAATATTTAAATGTCATTGTTTGAAACAGTCCTCTTGAAAGGAAATCATGACTGATTTTTAATAGCATGGAAGCCCCCTGAGTCCTCCAACTCTATCAGCTCTGTAGTGTCAGTCTCTTTTAATCAGTCCTTCTTTTATCACTAAGCCCTAGATGACAGCCTGAAGTTTCACCCTGAGGTGTAAAGCATTGAAATATATATATGTGACTTATCTGACTTCAACTTGAAAAGAATTGCATGGAAGCAGAAGGACAAATGCTGTCCTGATTGCATTTGGTTTGCTGCATGCCATTGAAAATGGAATGGGCAAAATGGAGAAGTCTGGGAAGTTGGAAATAGCAATTTTCTAAATAATGGAATTGTCTTTTTACATGATAATGGTCAAAGTCAGTAGTCACATAAACCTCCACGTTGAATTATAAAATCTTCAAAGTGACAGGAGGAGCCAAATTCACGTAAAACCAAAGGCAGAGCTCTCAGTTGATGTAAAAGGACCTCAAATGTAGTGACTCACATCACATTTTGGCTCAGGAAAATGGAATGTCTTGTGGCAAATACCCCAGAGCTGCATCTCAACACAGATATTTCTTCTTTTCTCTCTTCCACTGTGCTCTTGAACTGTGCTGCCTTTCTTCATTCAAACAAGGACTGTCCTTAATAAAGATTTTTTTTTAATGATACCTTATAGAGTTCACAGGAAATTTGAAGATGTTTCAGTCAAAAATGTACTACTAGGAACCCAAAAAAATGAGTTTGCCCAGCTTCCTACTGTTATCTCTATTTCTCTCTGTGCTAAGATGGATTTTTAAAATGTAATGTGGCCTGAACCTGGTGAAGGGAGTGAAAAATTCCAGTTCTTAGGTCAGATACCAAATGTAGACCTTGGTCCACTTGGTCTGTAAGTCCTTTGAGTAGTGAACAGCTCCTATGATCAATATTAATGTGCAATTTATAACTGATTTTCAAAGCCTGTCCTGTCATGTTACCAAAAACGTGACTGAATGGTGATGTTCAGTGCTATGAACACTTTTTATTTTGTGTTTGCACTTTAAAGTGTTTGCAGTCATGATAAAAACTTTGTTCTTTTTGTTATGTGTTCAGAGGACAATTTTTTTTAACCTTATTGTGGTGAATAATGCCCCAGAAGAGGTGATGAATTATATCTTTAATTTAACTGTCAGGTGCACTTCTGCTGTCTTAAGACAATTATATCACTGCTATTTATTCTTTTTAAGATACCACAAGTGAAATGGATAAAAATATCCCAAATTTTTAATAAAATGAAAAAGAATGTATTTTCTAGAGACCAAATCCTTGTTAATACAGCTCCACTGCTGCCTGCAGCCTCTCCAAGCTGATGTGCCTCATGATATAACAAACCTCTAGAACTGCTCTAGAAAAGCAGAGGTATTTTTTCCTAATTCTAAATCACAAGTGTGCAATATGGATGCAGCAATACATTCATGCAAATCTATAATGCCAATATCAGATGGGGCTTACACTAAATGACTTTTGTTCCTCTATGTAAGCAGGAAAAACACTGGAAGTGTGTGGAGTTTAAATGTGGTTGGGTGTATTGCAGCTGTGAATGCAGAGGGTTTGGAAAGCTGAAAAATATCAGTAGAGGGAGCTCCTACTGCATTTTTGGGAAAGATGCTTTCTAACCTCTAGGGGAAAGGCCGTTGCAGTCGTTGGGAGGCAGCTGCCCCTTGTGATGTGCTCTCTGATCTGGGGCAAACGACAGAACAACACAAAAGGAAAATGGTTTAATATCCATCTGCCTTGTCATCTCTTGTGGATTGGGGATGGATTGCACACCCCATACAGCACCATTGTTCCCTCTTTTCACTTCAGGATCTCACACTGAACCTTTTCAGTCACCTCAAGTGTCAAGCCAGGAGTGAAAAAATCAATACTCAGAAGAATTTGGTGTGACACAGGGGAATGCAATTTGTCTAAGTAAAAGGGAAAGAGAACAAAACAACATGTTTTTTCCTCAATATCCCATGTCTCCTTGATCAATAAGACACAATATTTGCTGGTCTCAGAGCCTAATGACCAATTCCCAATGTTCTGAAACATCTTGAGGGTGTCATTTACTCATTTTCTCACCTGCCTTTTCCAATAAGTAAGAAAGCAGCTGGAGGAGATCAAGCATCAGTGACCTTTGTGGGGTTACACTCTGTGTGTTCTAGAAAAGCAGGTCTGGAAGGCCCAGAGGTGCCCAGGAAGCACATCCAGGTCACCAGGGATGGGCATGGCAAAGAGGATCATGGCTTTGTGGCCTCTGCACCCACTGTGTGAGAGGATTGTAGGCTGTGACCTTCCAGGGGATTGTTTATCTTTGCTGTTTATGGGATGGCACATCCTGGGTGTGGGATGGGATAAAGGGAATTTTCACTGCGTGGCAGTGGGCAGTGGCCATGGGGCAGTGGCCATGGGGCAGTGGCCATGGGGCAGTGGCCATGGGCAGTGGCCACAGCAGCAGCCATAGGAGCAGTCTCAGCAGCAGTCCCAGAGTGATCTGGAGCAGTCTCAGTCCCTGTCTGTACAATAAAGGACCCTACAACATCACAGTCTCGTCAGAGAAGTCCTTGCCCTGTGTTGAACACTGCAGACCTTCTCTGTGCACAGCTCCTCAGAAACCTCTCTCCTGAGGGATGGTTCCTTTGATGGGATGGGATTTCTGGACGCTGTTCCTGAGGACAAGAGACCCCTGGCAGGGCTCAGGAGGCAGCACAGGCTGAGTCTCTCATCTTCCACTCCCAGCGCAGTCTCGTGTCAGGGGCTCAGTGGCTCAGCTCTGAGCTGGCACTAAACCAAGGGACAGTGGGGCTGCAGTTCCACTGAAGCCATGCCTTTAACACACTGCTGAGCTCACCTGTGTGAGTGCTTTACAAACTTGCCCAATGGTTTGCACAGTCAGATCTGTCCCACATGGAATCTCTTGCCTTAAAAGCTTCTTTCTGCTCGTTTCTCACTTAAAGTTGTTGGTCATGCCCATCTTCCTGTTTGGAGGAGCAAAGCCACAGGTTCTTTGTGTTTTCTTTTCTGTTAAAAGAAACTTCAGCCTTTAAAATACCTTAGGATATTCATGCTACATTTTTTTCTAACTTTATTTTTTTATTTTAAATAAAGTAAAATTTAAACTAGACAGTCTTGGTCGGTTTAAGATATTTAGATTTCTGGATGCATGTGCAGGTGTTTAATAAGGTTTCCAGAATCACTGACATTCCTTTCAGCTTTTAAAGCTTACATTTCTTGATGTGTAATGCTTTCCAAGTCTTAGGCTTAAGTGACTAACGTGGCTGAGTGTCATTCTTAAAGTATTAAACCCACACTTGGTTCATAGGTAGATTCAAATTGCAGTTGCCTTCATGACTGGATTTATTGAGCATCTCATGGTTAACTGACACGCTGAATTCTTGTGTCTTATGGACTGGGGATCAGCCAGAGAGAAGAGTTTAACCTGAAAGCTGCACTTTTTATTCAATGCCTTAATAGATATTGAGGGTTTTTTAAAGAATTAATTACTGAATCCTCCTTAGTATATTTCTCCACACGGTTTAGAGTATTTACTGTGAAACCTCCCACTTAAAAGATAAATGTTTAAGAAATGTTTTCCATAAAATAATGAGAAATGCTGGCAAGTATTTATTTTACTTTGTTCCTAATTATTTCCCTTGGGCAAACTGAGGAATCTTTCAAATCTGATGATTGTTGTACCTGTGCTGTATCATGTTTACAAATCATCAGAAGATTTTAAAATCCATTTAGTAATTGACAATGAAGTTTTCAGTTACATCTAAAGCCTAGATCCTTGAGGGAATTTTTAATTTGCCATACTTATTTGGTTTTGCAACTTTTCAGGAAATAACACATTTCCACTTACTTGCATAAATTAATCCTTCCTCATTTTGAAATTTTATTCTGCTGAGTTGCGTTCCAGATACCAATGAGGTCAAGGAAACTTTTGTTATGGGCTCAGTCTGCAGTGTGTGCAGTGCAGAAATGTTTATGCAAGTCTCCTAAGTTTAGTCCAACTGAAAAAAGAAAATAAATTAATGACACAATGGAAGAAATCCAATTATGGATTGATCCTATAGCCTGAAATCACACCGTGAATGCTGGGCACTCCAGAGCTCTCAGTTTTTGACGTGTATTTTAATGTGTGTGAAGAACTGGCACATAACAACATCAAATGGTCACATTGAGCTGTTGGTTGACAAAGTCACCTGGATAAAGGTGTGGCACAGGAGCTGCTGGCTCTGCAGGTGGCCCAGAGGAACAGATCCCATGCTTTTAAAATCCCTGGGAACTCTGACTCGGAATGGAGCTGCAGGGCAGTGCCCTGGAGTGCACCTCAGGGTCATGGAATGGTTTGGGCTGGAAGAGACCTTAAAGATCATTTAATTCCACCCCCCTGCCATGGCAGGGACACCTCCCACTGTGCCAGGCTGCTCCAAGCCCCAATGTCCAAGCTGGACATCCTTGGGCACTGCCAGGGATCCAGGGGCAGCCCCAGCTTCTCTGGGCACCCTGTGCCAGGGCCTGCCCACCCTGCCAGGGAACAATTCCTGCCCAATCTCCCATCTGAGCCTGCCCTCTGCCACTGGGAAGTCACTCTCCCTTGTCCTGTCCCTACATGCTCTTGTAGATCCTTGCCCAGCTCAGCAAACTCTCCAAAACGTATGACTACTGAAGTGCCATTTTGTTTTTAGAGAGAAAAGGAGATAATTATGCTTAGATTATGAGTATTTTCATGCTCCCTGTCGATATATTGATGATAATCCCCTGGCCTGAGATGTTTTATTCCATTCTTGAGTAAAGGCTTTCATATTTTATCAAGGCTTTTCCTGGAGCCAGCCTTAAGCACTAACAAGAAAAATGAGTGCTTGAGGTGCTGATTTAGCCTCAGCAACTCAGCCCAGTGCTCAAAGGGACTTGGGGGTTGTGACAGAGCTTTGCAGGAGCTCACTCTGGGCATCTGACCATGAGGCCAAACCCCTTGGCAGTGAGCCCTGACCTGAGGCTGCTGGTGTGCCCTGCAGGCAGGGTCCTGCACTTCAGGTGTGCAGGTCAGAAGCAAGAGGGATGTGCTGCTTCTTCTGCTTTTTATGTGTCTGAGGACCCAGCCTTTTCCCTGTGCCTGGGGTGAGTGGTGCTGAAAGAGGGATGCAATGAGGAGGCACAAAAACCTCAGTGGAGGGATCCTGCAGTGCTGAGAGATCTGGGAGCTCAGAGCAAACCCCCTGTGCTCCTGAAAGCCTTGGGTGGCTCCTGAAGGTGGATTTGGCCTTTGGATCCATCAGGAGATGACCCTATTCAGCTGTAGCTCACAGCTCCCAGTCTCTCATGGAGGTAGAATTCTAATTCCTTAAAAAAAATAACAAGGATAACTGCCACGTGACATTCCTGTCTTTTAGTCCTTCCTTCTTCCTCAAAGAATTATCCAGTCCTTTGGAAATTTGAGTGCTGAGTTAGGAAGGATTTGTTTTAACACCTGTGACTGCAGTCCCCATTGCACACACTTTGGGAGAGTTCTGTAAATCCTGGACTGCACAGTTTTGCTCATTTCCCTCCCCATATTCATCCCCTTTCATTCTGTTATGTGCTGAAGATCAGCTCATGAAAAAGAAGGGAAGGAGAGCATCTCCTCTCTTCCAGAACAGCTGATAACTAAAAATTGGCTGTTTCTCCTCTGAGGGATCCCAGGAATCTCTAGCATTTGCCTTGAATTTAGGTTTCAGTAAATGTAAAAATCAAACCCATATAGCATATTTCTCATTAATTCAGTGGAGAATCATGCGCACTGCAGCCTCCTCTGGAGTTAATTGAAGAGTCTTGGCCTCCATTGACTCAGGTTTCAATTTTGGCTTGGCAATAAACCTTCAAACTGAACAAGTTGTGGCTGCTGTAGTTCTTATTTCATTTCTGTGGAAAGTTCTTATTGTACCCACAAGCACATAATAAGTGCTGAAAAATGCCTCGTTCCTAGCTCATATTTTGCTGACAGAGAAGATAATTTGCACATGTCAGTACTTTCTGTGGGAAAAGTTACAATTCCTCAGCTTTGGCTTTTTCCCTGTTGGTGTCACAAAAGTGACCATGAAACCAGACAGTGAAGTTTTAACCAGGACATATTTGCTGACAGTTCTAAGATGTCTGACTAAGGACTAGAAGGTAATTGGGAGTAGATGACACAAATTTATGATGGGAAGTCATGTTTGGCCTGTGTGATGGCCCTGACAAGGAAATGACTTGGTGGATGGAGGGAGAGCAGTGGAGGCTGCTTGTCCTGAGCCTGGCAAGGACTTTGACAGAGTTTTCTGTAACAAAACAGACAAAGTGTTGGAATAGAGACTGGAGAAACAGGCAGAGGGTGGGCTGACACCTGGCTGAGCTGCTGGGCTCAGGGAGATGGGGATCAGTGGCACAAAGTGCAGCTGGAGGCTAATGCTGAGTTCTGTAGCCCAGGTGTCACTGTTGTCACCAGCACTGTTTGACATCTCTGGGACTGGCCTGGGTGATGGCACTGAGTGCACACTCAGCGGCTGCCAGATGACACAGAACTGGGAGAGTTTGTTCTCACACCAGGTGGATGTGCTGCCACTCAGAGGGACATGAATGATTCAGGCCAGAGAGCCAAGCTGAGAGAAATCTCATGAAGTCTAACAAAGAAAAATGAACAGAGGCAAATGCCAAGTCCTGAAAAAATCCCCCTCATCAGCACGAGCTGGATGGGGGTCAAACAATGGGAAAGCAGCTTTGCAAGGAAGGACCTGGGGCTGCTGGTGCACAACAACAACAAGTTGGACAGGAGAAAGCAATATGTCCTTGTGACAAACCAAGCTGGTGAGGGATGGAGCAGCTCAGCTGGGAGGAAAGGCTGGCACAGCTGGCATTGTTCAGCTGCACAGGAGAAGCTTTGGGCTGAGCTCAGGGTGGCCTTGCAGGGCCTGAAGGAGCTGCAGGAAAGATGGAGAGAGACAATTGCCCAGGGCTGCAGGGCCAGGAGGCAGGGAATGGCTGCCAGTGGCAGAGGGCAGGCTCAGATGGGAGATTGGGCAGGAATTGTTCCCTGGCAGGGTGGGCAGGCCCTGGCACAGGGTGCCCAGAGAAGCTGGGGCTGCCCCTGGATCCCTGGCAGTGCCCAAGGCCAGGTTGGACATTGGGGCTTGGAGCAGCCTGGGACAGTGGGAGGTGTCCCTGCCATGGCAGGGGTGGGGCTGGTTGAGCTTTGAGGTCCCTTCCAATCCAAACCATTCTGTAATTCTGTGATTCTATTCTATGTTTAAATTTCCTTAAATTATTATTTTATGGCCTCACAATTCATTAAAAGGGAAAAAGCTTTGGATCACAGGGAACATTCTTATGGATCTACCAAAACAGCAAGAGAACATTTGCACAGATTATGAGTGGAAATGCACTACTTGTTATTCTTCGAGTCAAATAAAAATAGTGAGAAATAAATCTTTTTTCAATGAAGCAAACAGAATTCTCCTTTGAATCTGAAGAGTATTTTACTGTGCTATTGCTGAGAAATGATGAGTGAACAGAGGTTATTAGGTGAAACTCAGTACGTTCATGTGTTTGTAGAACCCAAGGTCAAGCAATGCTTGAAAAGACAATTTGGGTAGGGGTATGTGTTGCAGGGTATGTAAATTTATTTATCAATGAAATTCTGAAGAACTTTCCACACTGTGCTTCTGAAGGCAGAGGTTTATTGTGTTCTTAAACTTGAGCTGAGTCTTAGGTCAGATAGACTGGGATTAACTACACTAAACAAGGCAAAAGGAGTTACTCTGAATGGCTGAGTTCATCCATGAATTTCATCCATATGTGGGGTTTTATTCAATACCTCCTGTAAAAGCTATGGACATAGCTGTGCAGAAATCAAGCAGTTTAGAGCCACAATATTTATGGCAATTTCTGAAGCACAACATGGTTTTTAATGGCTAAAATAATAACAAAAAAAGGGAATATCACATGTTTTTTGTGCTGTGGGTATAAAATGAAAATAGTTCTGGCAATCCTCTATTCATTTGGAATGTTTCTGGCATTTGTATGGCATTTTCAGAATATGTCTGCACTCAATGACCTTGTGAGGCTCCAGCATGTCCCTGCTCCCCATTCTGAGCTCTGCCACGACCTGCAGTGCTGGAGTCTGACAGAACACAGGAGGAACTAAATCCAGATGTTGCAAACTTACTGGTGGAAGCTGGTCATTCTCTGCTTACACATGCTTAAACTGATGAACTTTCTCAATGTGGGAGGAATTCCCAAGCACTTTTTCTCTGTTTTGAAGGATAGATTAAATGTGAAAGGAGCTTTCTCTTTCCTCCCAGTATCAAGAGTAGCCAGCGCCTGCAGACCACAGAAGATGCTGCCTAGGTTCATTTAATTCATGTTGTTTCTGTGTGCACAAGACATAGTGTCATTATAGTTTTGGTTTTTTGTTTTTCATTTTGTTCTCTTCCTTTTGTTATTGAAGTCTGCCATGCAGCTGAAATTGGCTGTTATTGCTGTATTTAGAGTTTTTTTTTTCTTTTCTTCATTTCCCAGCAGTGTTAAAAAAGTTGGAGATGTGGTGGGTGATCTTTGCACTGCAGGCTAGGGGCAGGGTGGCTGGAAAGGTGCCTGGAGGAAAAGCACCTGGGGGTGCTGGTCAGCAGTGGCTGAGCATGAGCCAGGTGTGCCCAGGTGGCCAGGGAGGCCAAAGGCAGAAGCTGCAGGAGCAAACAGGGGCTCAGCTCTGGCTGCCCAAGGTGCTGCAAAGCCCAGCAAGGAGGAGTGAAAGGAGCTCATGAATTCCCCATGGAGGGAATTGCTGAACTGGCTCTTGCAGCATCTCACATCTGTGTACTTCAAATTGCTTTGCTGGGTCTTCCTCAGCTGTGTCCGTTCTCTGGGAGGCTTCACTCCTCAGGAAGTCAGCAGGAATCCCTCAGAGCACGAGGCCATACGTGCACAGCCTTAATGGTTTGAGTTTAGTGAGCAATCAAGCAAAGTGAATTTAATTCAAGCTTCTTTATTTATTTATTTTTAATTTATTTTTGATTTTATTTTAATGGTGAACAGCACAAAGGATATCATGTGATGAATTCTGCTTGATAATCAATGGATGCCCTGGTGAAATTATTACATGAAATCACAACAGACGACCTGACACTTCAATGCAAATCCTTCCTTTTTGAAGTATTCTGCCTTCCAGGCTGGCATTCTCCTTTTCTGTGCTTCATTCCCCAGGGGACTGGGAGATTGAATTTAATGGTTAGCTGAGCAAGGATGAGCTGAACTCCGCTCATGTTAACTTAATCATTGTTCTCAATGAGAAAACTTATTTTGGGAGTGTTTATGCACCTTGTTTAGCCCAGTAACCGTAAATACAATATGCAAAAAAGGGATTGTTTTGAGAGCCCTTACTGATCACATATAATTTTATTTAATGTAGAAGTCCCTGGTTAAGGATTTGCAGCCTTTGATGAGTTGCCTTGAGATTTTGAGCCACTTGTAATCATACAAGACATATTGAAGATTGCTCACGTAATAGATAAATCTGTTCTTTAAGATTGCTCATGTAATAGATAAATCTGCTTTCTAATTGGCCTGATTTTAAGTGTCACAACTCTATACATGATACATTGCTGATAGTTGCATATAGTTAATTGTAATTAACAGGATTTAATGCTGAATCCTTTGTGTGAATTCTGCTGGCCCAGGCAGTGATATCATCATGCAGGATGTGCTAGGACATAGCAGGAGCATCCTTTGGTCTAAACCCAAGCCTCAGTGACTAAAATCTGCCAGAGCTAACAGGAGCAGGATGAGCAGGTGCTGTGGAGACAAGGAACCCCAGGAACTCAGAACTGAATGAGGGGTGGCAGTGCACGATCCTGCTGAGCTGAGGCCTTCAGCAAACCCTTTTCCTTCCCAGTTTTTCAGCCATTCCTCTGCCCAGTGCCTGTCTGACTCCAGTGGGGGGATTCAAATCACTCTTCAGATGCACAAGTTTCTCACTTTTCCTGTTCTTCCCCACCCTGCTGAGGAGGAGGAGGGTGGGTACCTGCTCCTGGGGTGCTCAGTTCCTGACTGGGGGGAACACTCCACACCATCAGGGGACCAAAGGAGAGATGTGTGTGCATGGCAGGCACTGAGACAGAGACAAAAAGGTGTGAAAGCAGAGCAGCAGCCTGGGGTCATCCTTTTTTTTTGGTGATAACAAACCCTTCCATCATTTCAGCTGCATTATCTGGCCACATCCTTGTGAGAACGGCACAAGTAAAGGCCAGCAGGCAGCTGTAAAACAAAGCAAATATTCACACAGCTTTGGCTAATAAGAACAAAAAAGTTTAAGTTGAAGGTCAGAGATGCCCAGTGCCCACCACTGTCCTGCACCAGGACAGGGAACATGGACAGCACCAGCTCTGCATTAAAACTCTGCAGTGCCTGAGGTCTCAGGTGCACCTGAAGAAATAAGTAATACTCAGATGATGGTGTCTGAAGATATACGCAGCACTCCCCAGGTGTGGAGCCTCAAAGCGTTTCTGTAAAGGAGAAGCAGGAATGAAGTTTCCTTTCCTACAGGCTTTAAATGAGCTCAGGTTATTTCCCAAGTCAAGCTGTATCAGTGAGTGACACTTCCCAAAGTGCAATTTTTGCAGCCTCTGAGAAGGCCTGGTTAAAGCAGCAGTTACCCATTTGTGTAACCTTTGCTGCTGGTAATTGAGAGTGTGCATTGCTCAGGCAGCTCGGAATTAGAATTAGACAGAGGGACCTTTCAAAGAAAATATGTAAAAAGCTTCATTCTGAGCTCAATTAGAGCTAAGGTCAATCTTCTTTAGCCCATCTCATTAGTGCTCTCTGGCAGCAAAGTTTGCTTCAAGACTCCAAATGTTTGATTCCTGGGTATTTTTTTTGAACGGACAAGTCAGCTAATAGGGGAGGTGTCATCAAGATGTAAAAAGCCACTTAAGCTAATTATTGTGCAAATAACATGTGTACTTTTACATCACTTCCTCTCCTCCTATAATGGATTTAATCCTTTCCTATACCCATGTAATGGATCTAATCCTGCATGAAGTCAATCCCTTTTCTTGAGTGGCCTCTGTGCCTTTCACTCTTTTGGGAGATGATGCTTTACATTAAGGTTTCATGAATATCCTGTTCCCAAATAAGGACCATCTGAAATTCATTGGGAGAGATAAATAGGAAAATAAAGGCAGGTAAACACCCCCAGTTTGATGAAGACAGTGGAGTTTGCATTCAGGATCACCACACATATATAACTAGAAGTCTGACTGAAACCCTGTGAAATCTAACTCCATGAGTGGCTGTGTTATTGTAGCTACACAACAGCAATAAATACAGAAACAGTTCATATTCCATAAGAATACAGGGAGATAAAATGAATTTCCCTTCCTGGGTGTACCTAGAATATGTAATAGGATATAGATCTGAGTACTCATTTATTTCCTTTATTTCTTTCTTTATGTCCTTGCAGGTGCTGAATTATTTCAGCATCTTGAATTCCAGACAAAAATCTCCACACCAGAGTGAGCAACCAGGAGCAATTTCTTGCCTTGGAGTCAATTCCAAACCTCCCAGCTGCATGCTCAGGAGCTGGAACTCAGTACATCCAGGTTATTTTAAAAGTGAGTCCCTTTCAGATCCTCCCCTCCCACCCTCAGCCAAAACTGCATTTCCTTCACAGGTGTCTAAAGCCTTGGACTCCTCCTGGGTGAGATGTCAATGTTTTTTCTGGAAAATTTGTAACAAAAATCATGTGGTTGGGATGACCCTCAATCCTAAAGTCACATGAGGGTTTCCAGTCTTCATATGACATTTTTCATGGTGTTTATTGAAAAAGTTTCAAGTCAGAGATGGGTTTTTTTCTGGAGTTTTTTGAAACTACAGTAGCTTCAGCAATTAGAAAGGATCACTTTGTAAGTGGCTGGTATGAAAACTGAGTTAAAGCTTATGAATCTTTTAAACTGGTGTTTAGCAAGCATTAGGACAATAGGTTTCTGAGGAAGTGAGAAGTGGGTCCCCCTTGGATGCTGCTGCCAGGCAGGAACAGTGACCCAGCCTGTCCCAGGTGCTTTGTGCCCCTTTAAACCACATTGTCCTCACAAAGAGGGCAGGACTGGGAGGAGCTGCTGGCAGAGCAGATTTCTCTGAGATTTAGGCAGAGCAGATGTAGCAGAGCACGATCCAGCACTTCTACACAACAAATATTGTGTAGCATTAAAGCTACAACCTTTCACAATCTCATCTTTACATCTCATTTCATTATTGGGCCTGCTTCTCCCATCCCTAGACGTGCCAAATTACTGTTTCTAAGATGCAGATGATACAATTATCTCCAAGTGAAATTAAGTTTTCCGAGCAGCCCTTTATTTGACTTTCTTATCTTTACCTTATTTCCTTTCTCACTCGTTTCATGTATAAAACTGACATGTTGTAAATTTTGATGGAGGGAGCCTCCCAAAGCAATCTCTAGCTAAGGGTCACTGCTGGCCACATTTTTATATGTCTTTAGAGTTTTATTAGTAATTTTAACTCATTTCCTTTGTTTTGGTAGAAGGAAAATTGAAGATAATAGTTTAGTGGATATTAAAAACTAAAACACAATGGACCCCATATATCCAATTTAAGTGTTCCAGATATGAAAGGTAGATATATATGAAAAGCAGGAAGTGCCTTTCATAAATGCTTCATGGTTCACATATTTTATTTCTGTGATTCAGAATGCAGAAAAGCTGAGGCATGGCTTTGGAGAGGATTACTCTATTGGTGAAACAGATAATTTTCCATGGATTTTACTGTGAATTCCACTGAAGTGCTACCATAGAATGGTTTGGGTTGGGAGGGACCTTAAAGATCATCTCATCCCAGCTCTGCCATGGGCAGGGACACCTTCCACTGTCCCAGTGGAAGCCCCAATGTCCAACCTGGCCTTGGGCACTGCCAGGGATCCAGGGGCAGCTACAGCTGAGTAATATCTTATCAATGTAAAACTGTACTTAATCCAATGGAAAATCATGCTAACGTGGTCAAACTCTAAAGGAATTGTAGCTAAAAGGGAGAAAAGTCTTGAATATGTGAACTAAATGACTTTAAAACCCTTCACAGAAATGAGGCATGATTGTGAAACAGGCTGAGTCATACCTACAAATAAATTTATATATATATTTTAATGTTTTCTAATAATCCCTAAAGAAAAAAGAAAAAATAAATTAACTTAGATAAAGCATTAGGTTAAAATAGTTTGTTTTACCTCAGGAAGAAGGGACTGCTAGAAGGAGCGGTGACAAATTGTGTCTGCTGGGAGTTCTGAGACTGCACGTCCAGAGAGCAGCACAAAAAGGGATTGCTGGGCTTGGAGGTGGCAGCAGAGCTGATTTGTGGGCAGGCTGTGGCTGTGTATGGAGGGCATGAGGAAATGTCAGGGTCTGGGTTCATTGATCAGGACTGTTATCCCCACTGGAATCAGGACTGTGAGAGGAATGGTGGCTGGAGATCAGTCAGGGGTTGTTTTTCCTGCACTGTGCAGCCAAGGTTTATGGTGCCTTTGCTAGATTTTTTTCTAATTGTGAAAGCTAAGGGGAAAAATAGAAATCAGCTGCTTTGATACTGGGTTTTCCATGAAATCCTAACATGCTTCCAATGTTTTCATTCTGCTTGTTGAGTGTATTTTGAAAGAATGAAATAATATGGGTTTTTTGAATGAATTAATGGGCAGCTTAAGGACAGTCTCTAAGCAACCTGCAACCTTATGTGTCATACAGTTGAGTGTAGAGAGTATTTTATTGTTTTTCTGAAGGGTAAAAATATTATCCTACTGAAGAGGCAAAAGTAGCTCTTTCCCTTAATTGTGGTTGGAAATGAAGAGGAAGGAAGACTAATTCTGAAGCTAAAGCTGGAAGCATGGTGCCATTTTGGCTTTGAAAGGAGTTACTGGGGGCCCTTTAATTCCATTTCATCAGGAGGGGAGAGCAGGGTGAGAATTTAGTATCAATCAAAATGTAGTAATATCTATTAGTATAATATGTTACTGGTATGCCAATAGGTTTGAGCACCTGAAAATCAAAAGCAACCTTGCTTTAGGAAGTGCTGGAATGTTTGGCTTATTTTTCAATGGCCAAAGTATCCTTCTCTTTCATATCTGGTCCATATCATGAATACACTTCAAGAGCATTTTGAACATATATAATTAATACATTTTGAATTCGCTCAGGTTCTACCTTCATCTTTTTAACAAAAGCACTGGCCTGTGAATACTGAACTGCATGAATGCATGAGGAAAAAAGAGAATAATTTTTTATAGTCTCATTTATAGTGGGATGTTTGTGAAAGAAAATAAAAATCATAGACTAATGGATGCCATAGAGGATTTTTGCTTGCATTCTCAATTTGTTTTCTATTTTTTATATCCATATATTCTGTTATTTTATATTCTGTATAATCTCTATGATCTGTTTTTCTATACTTACTTATTTAGGTAAAAAAGCAAACTACTTATACCTTGCTATTCACCGAAAATGGTATTCAGAGTTTTTAAAGTGTTTCTTAAATCATTAACTAAAGCACACTGAAAAAGTATTCAACCAGTGCAAATTGTTAGAGTGAGAATTATATGATTAAAAAGCCATTTGCTTCAATGATTTTAAGTCTAAATGTAGGATTTGAAATGAAATTACTTCTTATTAAGTAAAAATGTGTAAAAAAAAAAATTTTAGCCCAACTGCCTCCTGACTCCGGTGTTCAAGGACATCAGAAATGCCTCACAGAAAAAGTTCTTCCAAGGGACTCTTGCTCTATTCTTCACGATGTCAAGATTAATTAAGTTGACTGTACATTCAAAACACAACCTCCCCTATTCTTTGAGTAACCTCTCCCAGCATGCCCAGGCCAAGTCATCACTATGGCAACAAATCATTCCCAAATCCATCAGCACCACGGCGACGTGCACGATCCATCTTCTGCTGTTATTTATAATTTATCCTCGTGGAAACTTCACTTCTTGGTGTGGGGCACGGCAGAGAGGGGATGCAGGGTATGGGAGGCTGTGTGTGAGGGGTACCTGGGGTGTTTCCAGGGGATTATTTCCTGTATATCCATTATTTATGAAGCAAAGTTTGGGAGGGTGAAAGTGGCACGGGGAATAAAATGCATGGACTGAGACATGGCCAGAATTAGGGGAAAGCCAGTGTAACGTGGTCCTCACACCAACACATCCCTGGCTTCTCACAGGGCTGGAAACTGCTCACCTGTGATTCTCACAGCCCTCCTGTCATTCTTATCCCCTAGCCATGATAAATGCCTTTCTTCAATGCATACAACCCCCTATGAGATTGACCTCTAATTACAGAATCTGCCAGCTGCAAAAGCAGAAATGGCATAAATGAGTTTCACATCACATCTTGCCTTAACCCTCCTGGAAAAAAAAACCAATTTTGATTACCCAAATACCTGAGAATGTTTCACTTACGCCCTTTATCGCTAAAAATCTAATAAACTCCTTCTGTTAAGGGGATTAGTAATACCTGCACTATCTTCCAATATTTTCCCTAATCAACCAGCAGCAATCTTATTTTTTACTGTCTTGTGGAGCCAGTATTGAGCTAGTTCCTCTTTCTTCAGGAGTGCTGCAGTGTTCTCTCACACGTCTTAAAAAAACCCTGTGTAGTTTCACTTATCCCAGAAGGTGATAATCTGATTAAAGGTGAGTGAATGTGATTCTACATCAGGTACCTCCTGCACTGCAAGATAAATTAGGAGTTGCAATGACTTTTCTGTGCTTCAACCTCTAAATGTGTGAAAATTCTGGAAATGTGCTGGGCCCAGGGCTCTTATGTGTCTGCAATGACCCTTTCCTATGATAGTTTAAATTGTATCATTTTGGTGCCTTTTTTGGGGGATTTTTGCCACACTCTTAGATTTTGGATGCTTTTTTTTTTTTCTTTGCCTACTTTTACACAGAGTTTGCATGAGTGTGAATTATTTCTGGGAAGCTGCTGTGGTTGATCAGTGTCAGAGAGGGGGCAGGTGATAATTTCTGGAGCCCAAGCCCTTCTGTTATAAACATCTTACACTAAAAGATAATTATAACCAGTTTATGTAGTGAGCCCCAATGCCACAGAAGAGACAGCACAAAAATAGCAAACAGGAAAAATTCAGTGTTGCTGCTACACCAATGGGAGCCCCAGCTTGAGGTAAAACTTATGTTGCATACTCAGTAACACAATTTAGAGGAAAATCTGAGATAAATGCACTTTGTTCAACAGAAACTAGAGCAGCATTTTTTTAAATGTAAGAAAATGGAGGAAAAAAATGCAGAAATCAGAATTTTAGACTATAGACAGATAATTTAGTCTTCTGGATAATGTCTATGCAACAGCTGGAAGCCTTTGTTTGATCCCTGTGAGCATCATGAATGTAGCAGATTGAGCAGTGGTTGGTGAATGGGAATTCTGTGCTCAACAAACTCCTGCAAGACAGACAGAAATGGCTCTGTGCTTTTCTGTGCCTTGTCTGTGAGGGAGAAGGGCTTGGAAATGCTCCTTTGAGTGAAGGCCAGTTTTTATTTATACAAAGATTAGGCATTGCAGGGCACAGAATGATGTGCTGCACTTCTGAACCCCCAGGGCTGTGCCAGGGCAGGACAGATTGGTGCTGCATTTTAAGCCTCCAGCCAGCTCTGTTTTGGACCCAGGTGGAGAGCTCTGGATTGTGTCTGTGCTGTGTCCTGGTTTATCCTGTGGAAAAGGCAAACTGTACAGCAGGAATTCTGTAATGTGCACTTTGGGGATCTGATTTTGCTGCTGCCATCTCCCTTTATGAGGGATTACACAAACCTGTTTTGTAGGTCATAACCTCAAACTGTACAAACCATGTTCATCTGACAGGACTCCATGAGTTTGGCCAGTGACTTCCTCTGGGACAGTGTGGTAGTGGTTCAGACTGATAAATAATCAGGTTTTTCAGGAGAAATAAAGAGGACTATTTACCTGTACGCCCAGAAACACGTAGTGCAGGATGAGGAGGTGTAATGAAAATGTTAACATGTATTTCCTAGTGTGCCTGAGAAAATGTAATACAAAAACCTATCACTAAAAGGGGGAAAACAAAGTGTTCACTGAAGTGTCTGTGGGGTTTCATTAGTTTGTTTCTACTGGAACCCTCACTCTGAGGAGCTCCTGAGACCCCATTCAAATTGTCTTCTTACCCCCTTTGAAATGTCATGTTCCCTTTTATCCTGGGCTCATAAAGGGGAGAATAAATCCACGTGTGTGAGACAGGGAGGCTTTCAGAGCTCTTTGGGTTCTTCAGGTGGCTTTATCACTCCCAATCTCTTTTAACTGAACTCCTTACTGTAAAGCAGACCTGTATCAAACAGGTGACCTGCCCTGCATATGAAATTCATAAACAAAACACCCAGAGTCCCCCTTTTCCCTTACAAGATAAACCAGAGAGTGCAATCTAATAATTTCCTGGAATGTAATTAAGTGGCAAGGTATTTGCTGCCATAAAAGCTTCCCCTAAGGAGCTGAGATAACATGCTTGGTGGAATTGCTTGAAAGGTGATGAATTTGAACGAACCAGACAAAGCAGGAACAGAGAGCCAGGGAGAAGATTACATTAATTGTGCTTATAGAGGGCTTCAAAGGGTCAAAGGCATTGAATTCAGTTGCAATAGGAGCAAATCCTACACATCTAACAGACAAATAGACATTATTTCATCCATGAATTAAGCATTAATAAATGAACAAATATTTAATCACCCTTCAGAATGAAAAGAACGTGTTCTTTTATACAGATGAGGAGCTTATCAAAATGGAAAAAGAAGAAATAGTTGGAGACTGTATGTTAAAGCCAAAATTTCAATTCTGTAGTAAGAATCAGCAGTTACCTGGGTGTATAATGAGGCAACAAAATAAACTCAATGCATGAATCACTGAGGGAGAAATGGGGCTGGGATCTGAAAATGGCTGGGTTTTGAACAGGATACAGGAAGAGATTTATATCATAGTCCAGCACAGTTGATAAAAATATTAACAAAGTCATTAATAAATATTTTAATGGCTTTTTTCACTCCCATGTATTTTCCTGCTAAATCTTTGTGTTTGCACAGAACTTTACTCATGAAATCATTATATCACCTTTTCTAACTAGCCAGGAATACACCTCTGGATTCCTTTTAGGCCAGAAACTTCCACAATTCCTTCAATATTTTCACTCAGACTTCAAATTTTTCTTTTACTTTGCCAGTCAGCATTTATTCTTGTTAGATGTTTCTCTTTTCCTTCTGTCCTTCCATTTCTCTTTTACCTGTGGCTGATGCTCATGTGTGAGCTCGCTGAGAGTCCCACCACAACTCAGAGCTCAGCCTGAGTGGTTCTGACTTGCAAACCTGGATCTAAGGCAGCATTTCCAGCCCAGCACACTTTGGGGGTCAGCAAGGACCTCATCTGAGATAAAAGTCCTACAGATAAGCTCCAGGAAGGTGCAGCTGAGCCTGTCTGTGAGTGCAGCCTGGTCCTGCTGGGGCTCATTGGTACAGCCAGATGTTGGCTTTGCTGTTTAATTATTTCCTTGAGGTTTCTCAAGTTCCCTCCATTCCAGTCTGCTGTCACTTCTAATAAATGAAGGCATTGCTGGGAAGTTAACTGATTGGATTAATGGTGACATAGGGTGTTTTTTAAACAAATGATATAAAATCAGGTGGTTTACTTGTGGATTCTTAAGTGTTATCAGCTTAGATGTTTTTTAAAAGTGTTGTTAAAGTTTAGTGTTCTCTTCCTTGTATTAGGGGTTTAGATTCTTTTCCTTGCTCAGTATTTTAGTTTATTTGGAGTCAGTCTCATTTGCACTCATGAAAAGCAATAAGGATTTTGTTTCAATTTGGATAGCCCAATGTTTTTGACAAAATCGAATATTTCCCTGTTCAGGTACTTTTAAAGTAATAAACTAATTAATATTTATATCTCATAGAGCAAATAATTGCATTTTCTCTGTGTTAATGCATTTTCTGAGTTTCATGGATTTCAGGCATCTGCCACAGGACAATCCAATTCAGGGCATAGACAGTGTAAGGACAGTGAAGGATGAGAAAATGATCATTTTCTAAATTTTATTTAGATAAACTCAGTATTGTCCACTGGGAATAATATCCAGTTCCATATATTTTAATACAAATGGGGTTTGTGTCATGTCCTGTGTGGCACTTGGACAGCATGGGGCTGATAGCAATGCCAATGACACCAAACTGGGGGGAGAGACAGAGTGACCCTTCAGTGGACTTTAGGAGGGCTGGAAGGATGGTCTGGGTGTCCTCCTGCTGTCCCTTCAACCTGAATTGTTCTCTGGCCCTGTGACCCTGTGTCCTGTAAGGCTCCTTTGTACAAGCTCTGGGTCTGGCAGGATTTTCAGAGCACCTGAGAGGAGCTGACACCATCTCTCCTCATGAAGAGATGGATGGAGTCAGCGGGTCCATTTTGGAAGTCTCATCCGAAATGCCACTCATTTAGCCCAGATATTTGTTCATTTCTTTCAATGACTCCCACTGGTTTTGGTGGAAGCTGTGAGGTCTCTAGTTTGGCTTTTAGGCTGTGAGAACAGCCAGGAATACTCTGGAAAAACCATGGGAAGGACTTCTGTGGCACAGGCAGCAGAGTCAGATGACATTCAGATGCTTTAATACAGACTGCAAACCACCTTTCATGACTCCTGAATCTCCTGCCTCATTCATTATTCATTTTTCACCTCCTACAACAAGTGGAGCAGAAGTTCTGTGAACAGCATCCTTCAGTGCACTTTAATCAAACAAGCCAACAGAACATGTCATGAGTCCTGGGGGGAATACTGGGACAAACATGCAGGGTGCCACAGTCCCAAATGTAGAACCTTCCCAGCCATTGGCTGCACAGAGATTGATGATGGCTTTGTTATGCATTCTAATAATACTGGGATAGGGATTTGCAGCATTTGTGTTCTGTTTAAGGAAAATGAGCTGGGCTGGGAGCACTCATGGATTCCCAGGGCTGTTAGCAGTGAGATGATGTCTTTGGTGCTCTAGGGCCGTGCTGGCCATGGAGGAAGCAGCAAATCCCAAACCACAAGCACAATAAGGTGCCATCCACACACAGACAATGATTTTCATACATAGCAAAGTGAAATCTTCCAGGGATTGTTTTCCAGGCTCTAGTAGGGAAAATTTTTATTAACAAATTAAGGAGTTATTGTTGTAGTTGTTGTTGTTGCTGCTGTTGTTTTAACTTCCTATCTTATGTTTCATGCCCTCCAACCTACTACAAATGTATTTTCTCTGCCCTTGCTTCTCTCTCCCTTCTGATAACCCTGCACACACTGCCTAATTCTCTTTACACTTATATATTGTACATAGAGACCCTCCAAACTGCTTTCCCATTTCCACCTTGCTTTTGATCTGCTCTGTTTCTTCACTATAGTCTTTCTCCTCAGCTTACAGGATTTATTTCCTTATTATTGCTTCCCATTCCCATTCTTTTTGCATTGCTGCTTTTTGATATGTACCTCTCTGCCATTTAATTCATCAGCCCTAATTTGCTGTACAGATCTCCTTGCAGAAATATTCCTGTCTTTGTTCCAGGTCCTTGCCTCTCTCCAACAATTTGTTCCAATTTTACTGCTCCAAACCTGGCATCCTTGGCTCCATATCTTTGATACCCTTGAGACTTTGATATTAACCCCTCCATATTTTGGGTTTTTTTTCTTGCTGGGACAAGCTGAAAAGCATGTTGCTTCTCCTTAGTTAAAATAGCCCACTTGATCTACAGTCATCCAGAGTCATAATCTTTGAATTCTTAAAGAAATATAGGTTTGAGGAACCAGTAATTATGTGTTGGGCATAGGCAAGCTGCAATTTTCAAAGGCTAGAACTGTCACACTTGGATGACTTTCAAGAGGATGGCAAAAAGTGCACCCTTGACATGCACAGCAACCTCTGCCAAATCTCAGAATTATAAATGACACAAATGATGGAAGATAAGGTCACCAGAAGTTTTCTAACAAGGGGAAAAGTTATTTTCCTGACCCTTATTTTCAGAAACTGATGAACTCATTCTGATAGACATTTTTCAAAGAAAATGGGGTATTTCAGCCCAGACTGAGTGCAACTATAACCAACACAAACTGTTAGTAGGACTATTGGGCCATTTACCCATACTGGGGATAAAACCCTCCCTTCTTCCTTAAGTAAACATCCACTGCAGTCAGCCAGTATCCCTGCAGGATTAAAGGATTATGGATATGAACAATAACATCTCTTTAGGAAAACATTCAATGTTTCTCTCTATTTCACTTTACATTTGATCCAGATGAAATTATGCTATAGTGTGACCCTTTTAAACTATTTGTTTTAACCAATTGATTAAGTAAAAAAAAAAAATATCTGCCTCAAACTCACTCTTTAAAAATATATCAGTCTTTACAAAATGAAGCAACTGCTAAAAAAATAACTTTGAATTTAATCCAACATTATATACCAAGTGTATCACTTACATGCTGTCATAATATTAATGAAATAGATGTTTAAAGAATTCTGCTGAGGAAAACTCATCATAAATGTGAATTTAACTTTTCTTCTATTTAAGAATCATTAAGTAATTGGTAATTTAAAGAGCTTTATAAACTCAAGAAAAATTTAGGAAGTAGGAATCCTAACCTGCAAATCCTGTGCTATTTTTGTAATTCAGGTTATGTGTTCCAAAAGGGGAACTTTCCCAGTATGACCTAGGAAGGGAATTGTCTTTCATCTCAGGACAAGGTGGGTATCTTTGATTTAATAAATAATGGCTAAAGAAATTCAAAGTTTTCTTGTGTTTGTCCAGTTGAAAAAATAACTGGACAGATGAATTTTCAGTCAGCAAGTGGCACTGAGGAGAAGCAACCCAGCCTTTGATGTTGATTAGCATAACAAAGGAAAAATACAGATGATACTTCAGATTTCTTTTGTAGCCAAATTAGTGTGTCAGGTTTGGGATGATAATCAGGAGTGATTAATAGGATCACTGTTATTTTGGAGCATGGTTTGAGGTAGATGAGATCAGAAACATGACGGCAGTGTCAGGATTTTCCCTGTGGAGCTCCAGGATGATGCTGTTGTTCTCCAATTTTCCTCTGCTCTGTGGACTTCTAAGCAAAAGCCATTTCCCCATGTGAGCAGGGAGAGCTTCAAAATCTCTATTATTGGGTGGCTGTGGAAAACACAGCTTTTAAGCCATGAATCCAACCTTCCATCAAATATGTATTTAAAGGGGTTTGTTTTTATTTGAAGGCGTCTCTTTTCTGTCTTTTTCCCTTGGCTCAGTAGTTTTACAACAAGGTCAAAGGTATGCAAAATCATCAGAGAAAAAGAAACAAATCTGTTTGAAGCCTGTAAGCTTTTCAAGTTTTGTGTCTTCACTCCATGACTGTTACTAAATCATTTAGGATTATCATCCTACTTTACATAGGCAGCCAAGGAGATTTTGTCCCAAGTCTAAATTAATATAAGGTTTTCAATCTTTCAAAATGATTCATATGGGTCATTTTATATAGATTACTAGAAGCACAAAATTATATCCATGCTTATTATATTGCTATCTGTTGAATTGAATGGTATTTTAAAAAGGGGTGTTCAAAAGAAAGATGAAATTATGTTTAAAAAGAAAAACATTCAAATCTACCACAGGAAGGATAGGACCTGATAAGAACAGATCCTTAAGTAATTTTCTTCTTTGTTGAATTCAAAATCAAAGTATTCTATATAACATTACACTAAGTAAATGTGATTGGATAATTAAAACAATTTTACAGTTCTTCACTTTTATTTAAAGGATGGTTATCTCTTCAGACTAATCTCTCTGAGTGACTGTGTGCATTTTACAGCTGACATTTCCCCCTATTGTTACATCTTTCACATAACAAGATTAATTTTTCTTTAATGATTCCCTGCATCATCCCACAGCCAAGGAGAGGGGGGTTGGCCCAGCATTGTCACCTCTTCCAGCCCAGCCAATTTAAAGGGAATGAGAGGAGTTGCTGCTGCAGGAGGTGACACAGGAACTCCTGTGCCACAGCTGGGCAGAGGGAACAGCAACACCCAGCCTCTGTCACTGAGAGAAAACAGGAGAAACACCCCAAAATCTCCATGGCATCCTCTGCTGTCCTCTCCAGCCATTCCCCCAGCCTTGAGGGGCTACAGCAGGGTGAGGATGAAGAAAAGGGCTTCTCTCAGCATCCTACAGGGATCCTTGTGACAGGGGGGGCTGGGCTGTGAGGGGGGATGACAGGGGCTCAAGGAGAGAAGATGGAAAACTGGGAGAGAAAGAAGAAGGGGAAGAGAAATCCCCAGTGCTGCCCAAAGATCTGCTGGGATTTACGGCCTCTCCCAGCCCCTCCCAGCTGCTCTCACTGTGCTGGGACCCAACAATGCTGTACAATCCTTCCCTCTCTGCCTCCCACTGGATCCTGGTGACACTTCCCTGCTTCCCTACTCAATGCCACAAACTGAAAGTGGTTTAAAGGTCTGAAAAGTCCTGCATGTGCTCTGGCACATCTATTGGCCATTTTGCTCTGGCCCTGAATCATATCATACAGGAACTTTGAGTTCTGCTTAAGTTCCAGTGAAAGCCAAGGATGCAGAGACAGAGGACAGTATTAATATATCTACAGGAACAATTTGATAAATGCTGCCAGATCTTCAAGAGATCAGGAAAATATTTTTGCAAGAGTGCACTTGGAATTCAGTAATGTTACTATCCTGAAAGTTGCTGTTGCCAGGCAAAACTCATTTGTCTTTAAAAAAAACAGAGTTAGTTTGGATCTAAAATTATCTTTATATGAAAACATACAGGCTGTGGTAAGAAGAAATCTTTAGCTAAACAATGTACAGTGCTTGTGGAAAACAAGTAGCAAAGCAGGTAAATAACAGGAAAATCTGTATGAAATTATGTGGGAGGGGAAGTTATCTTTTCCTTCAAAATTAACTTTTCATTATGCACTGTATATCTATTTTATCTATATTAGTGCATTGGCAAAATTGTTGATGGCAAACTTGCCCACTTAACTTTAAATTCTGTGAAAAAGACTGGTTTTGATAAATACAGACTTTTGAAAGGCTGAATACATAGGAGGGAAATTTAAATATCATCTCAATAACAGCCTTATTAAATTCAGGAGTATTGAATCACTGTGACCATTTCCTTGGGTTACCCATCTCTACAAACCAACACTCGCTGACTTTCAAGGGTTCTATGGGCAATCTGATTAAAAGTTTGGTTATTAAAACTTTATCTTAGTAACATAAGGGATATTAAGTCCTACCCTTCCCTGCCTGCTCTGAATCAGTCTCTGATTTTTGCACAAAAGCTTGATCTGAACCTGATCAAAATAAAAATTGATAGCAAAGTGTGTTGTCTGCTTTTAACATGACATCATATGATTGAAAAGATCCTTGGAACAATTGCATGTTGTGGCTTTCAGGGAACAAGAACACAGCAGGAACCAATAAAGGAATGAAACGGAGGTGACCAGCAGAAGGGATGGCTTTATAACAGCTCACTGTAGCTCAGCAGCTTACACAAGACAGCAGAAACAATAGAAAATAGTAACTGATCAATTATTTTATTTAAATTACTTTGTTGCCCAGTGGACATTTGTTTTGTGTGGTATCTAACGATGTTTTAACAATTCAGATTCCAATTTCCTGGTCAGAGCTCCCCAAATAAGGTACCACATTATCTTCAGGGCATTAGTCCTTTTGAAATGACTGACCCTGATAAATAAAAATTGGAAAAATTATTCCTCTTTTGATGCTAAAAATACATTTTTAATTAGCAATGAAAGAAAGAGACATAGGAATTTTTTTTCCTTTGGATTATGCTCTATTTCAAGATTATTTGTGATAAAGTGCTGCAGTTCTTGATAGATAATGGTTCCAAGATGTGGCTGGGGACATTGACCATTGAATTCAGAGGGTGGGTGAGATTATAATCTCAAACCAGAAATGCAATTTTTCTTTCTTGTAGTACAGTATTTTTCTTTCTGTTACAGACCTGCTCTTGCATGCAAAGTTATAAAATCTGGTGTCAGATCCTAAACTCTTCCTATTTTAGGTAAGAATTCGAAGTAGAATCTGAGGGATATTGAACACCCTCATTTTCAGACACAAATTAATGCAAATTTGTGGAACTCCACACTTGACTGGGGCATGTTTTTACTATTCTGCTTGTATAATACTTCATGTTTTAAATACATTCTATAAATCAAGCTGAAGTGATTGGTAAACTAACTGAAAAAGTCTCTGCATTATCATTGACTAGAACCACTGATTACTGAGGTGATTGATCCATCCTGAAAGCCAAAGTAATCACAGAATTTGTTGCCCAAATCATATGTAGATTTTGCTCTTGTTACAATTTTTGTGTGACAAGACTGAGTGATGAAGGAGTTAGAAAATGAAAATTCATTGTCAGGCAAAAGAAAGCTCGCCAAATAAGACACACTGTAACTGGGAAAAGTAAAGCCTTATAAAATATTTTGTGTCAGCTTGACACATTTCTTAAAACTACTTACACATCTTTGACAATCCAAACAGCAGGCTGTAATACCAGAAAAAAAGAACAATAAAAAAAGCCCGAGGAGTACATGTTTTTGCTAAACTCTGATTTTTAATCCTGAACGCAGTGGGATTTAAATGTCCCCATCCTAAATTTCCCTTTTAAATGCTTTAAATTATATAAATACACTTACAAATTTTGTTGTCATAAAATTACTTAGTATTTCTTGCTCCATATTGTAAATCTTTTTTGCCATCCAAAAATATGTCAAAGTATTACAAAGCCATCATTCAAGTCAATTAATACCCTCATGTCACAGCCTCAGAGGGATTGTTCTTTATGTAACACGACTTTAAGCATTCATTTCCCCTCCTAGACAGAACTTTCTGATGGATTTTGAAAAAATCCCCTGTGAAAGTGATGAAGTTGAAATACCATTCAAACAGAAATATGGGAAATGATCCAGCACTGAGATGATGTCAGAAGAGAGGAGAGGGACAATTCATCAGGAACTGCAGTGACAGCACAAGGGGGAATGGATTCACATTGAAAGAAGGGAAATTTAGATTGGATATAGGGAAGATATTGCTGGTGGTGAGGTTAGTGAGGTGCTGGAATGGGATTCCCAGAGAAGCTGGGGCTGCCCCTGGATCCCTGGCAGTGCCCAAGGCCAGGTTGGACATTGGGGCTTGGAGCAGCCTGGGAAAGTGGGAGGTGTCCCTGCCCATGGCAGGGGTGGCACTGGATGGGCTTTAAGGTCCCTCCCAATCCAAACCATTCCATAATTCTATGATTTTATGAGAGACACATTTTTCTGCCATTGCTGCAGCTGACTCTCCTGTCAGAGTTTTCAGCAATAACTGATACCATGTCCATCACAAGCAGAAGCCACTTCCAGCCAATGGGAAAAACATCTTAGCATACATCTGAATTTATATCCACGTGGAAAGCTTTCAATTGCCCAGTGTAATTCCTGCACAAGCAAGTGATTTATTACTGCATCCAGGGGCGATTTTGTCACCTTTATACAAAGTCTGCACATGTCCAAAAGCTCTAAAAAATTACATTCTCTCTTCTTGTTGTATTCACATCTGAGATAAATATACTTTCAGTGGGGAACTCTTTCCCAGTGAGGATCATGGGATGGTCAGAATGGTGTGAGGCAGTGGAGCCTGTGGTGGGCCCTGGTGATTATTGTGGGCATGTCTGGAACCTCATTGTTAAAGGAAATACTCACTGGAACAAAGAGCTCAACGACATCTGGTGGTTCTCAGATTAAGTTAAGAAAATAAAAGTGAGGACCTACTGATCAAAGAAAAACAACAAAATAACCCTCACCTATTTCTTTTTTAATAATAAAAACACAGGAGTTTTCCTGTCTTGGCAGATGCTTTACAGATGGACAAAGCTCCAATTTTTCTGTTCATCTAACCAAATGCCACGGATGTGTTTGTTAAGATACGAATAATTATGCTAATGTAAAGAGTAGGCAGGTGCAGGAGCAAAATATTTTAATATCATTTATGCAGAAAACTATATAAAACTTCCAAATCATTACTTTTATAGCATTTCAAACACTTGTTGTTTGAGATTTCTGAGTAACACCTGCTACAGGCAAAAATAAATTTGTTCTTGATATGCTGAGAGGAACATTTTCCATGGGAGTAGGGATGCAAGTCCCTTCTCCAGCACTAATAAACCAATAATATAAAAATTATGATAAATTCCTTTATTTCTGAGGGTAGGGAATGGAAGCTGCAGTTCATTTGCAATGAAAGGGCAGATGCAGCCAAGCAGGAGACACTTTGGCTGAAGGATGGCACCAGTTGGCTACCAGGAATCTTTTCCTTGGCATAGGAGGCTGTTGAATTACAGCCTCAAGAAAGAGGAGACTGCCCAAGTAGGGGTTTTTTTTCCCTCTTCTGGCCTTGGAATCTGAGGTTTGCATATCTTTTCTCAGTCAGTAAATCACATTGCATGGATTGAGTGGATTTCTTTTCTAATTTTCCTATCATTCAACATCTGGATCACATGTTACATGTGATGATTACCAAACTTTCCTTCCCAGTTAATTGTTGCTCCCAGCAACATTCATCTAAGCCAAAGGTTCTATAAATTTAGGAACACTTTGCCATCAGCATTTGGGGAAATTTTGCTGATAATTTTTCAAGATTACTTTATCAGTGCCAAGAGCGATACAAGGGAAAAAAAATTCTAGCTGTGATTTACAATATGTTATAAAACGTCCCCTAACAACTGAAATGAAAGAACACTTCTTATTGTAGCACAGTACGAGAATGTAATTTACAGGAGCCAATGATCAGGGCAATTTACTTGATTGTGCTAATTAGCTCAGGCCAAATTTTGATTTTAAGTGTAGCCTGCAGCAGTAGTAAGGGAATATCCTCTAGGTCACTTACAAGTTTTTTCCAACAAACAGTAATGTTATGTTGATAGCACTTCCCTTTTCTTATTGACTGCAGTGTTCCCTGTTCCTGTTTATCAGTAGTAGTAGATACAGGAGAAATCTTAAATTTGGGATGCAAGAAATAAATAAATTAATTAATTAATTAAAATTGCAAGTGTAATAAGGGAGAAAGTCTGTTTCCTTTGGCAATGAAAGAAATCTGAGAACCTGAGGAGCCTGATGTGTTGGGAAAGGCTCAGCACAACATAAAACTGAGCTACTTTGAGGTAGCAGAAGATGCAACTCATTGATCAGTTCAGTCTGGCATTATTGGCCATGCCCTGGTTTGAGTTCTATTGATCAATGAATTCCATTTGGTATTACTGGCCATGTCCTGGTTTGTGTTCTATTGATCAATTCCATTTGGCATTACTGGCCATGTCCTGGTTTGTGTTCTATTGATCAATTCCATTTGGCATTACTGGCCATGTCCTGGTTTGTGTTCTGACCTGAGAGATGACAGAAGCCCAATGAGATGATTTTATCCTGCTCTGATATCAGTGTGATTTTATGCTGAATTTTAGGGTATTTTTGCAGTACTTTCTTGCAGCCTTGAGCTTTGTGAAGCTGGCAGGAGGAAACTTGAAGCAAAATTCTGGGGTGGAATTGGTGTTTTGATCACAAGCACCACTTACTGAAGGTCTGGGGGCAGGCAGAGGATATTCCTGGAAAGCAGCTCACTCCTTTCCTTGCCACCACAAATTCTCTGGAGAAAACACTGAGGTGCTGGGCTTCAATCTACAGGGGGAACAGTGGGACTGATCCCTGACTTTCACTCCAAGATGGTGAAAAAGGAAACAAATCACAGTTAATGAAGCCTATCTAGGACCTTATTCCTTCACTAAAAGAATATTGCAGCTTTTCAGCACAGAATTACCGGACAGTTCCTTGGAACTTGACTTGTTTGTTGGTCAGGATGATGTTTGTTATGTTTACATGATATATTTTTTATATTCTGACATTATTGGTCTGTTTTACAATATACAGCCTGATAATGTGTCTCATCAGTCCTTAGGAAATGAATAGCCAGGGGTTTCATATTTTAACAAACATATTATCTGTATTGGCTGCTGCATTATATGAACTTTTTGAAAATCTTTGTAATACAAAACAAATAAAAGATGCATAAAATTAGCTTATAATAATTCATTCATAGCTGTGTGAATAACATTACTTGAGATTTGGGATTATTTTGTTTTCCTTTCATTTACATACTGATAAACTTTTTAACAGCATTAGCTAACTTCCATCCTTCAGTTTTAATACTCTTTTGTTTCTCCTTTCAAATAAATTTCTTAGTGTTTATCATTGTATTCACATCAACTGTGCTATATTAAAATTGATATCTCAGAACAACAATACCATGGTCTTCATGGCAACCTCTTTCTTATGAATTAAAACTGCATTTTGAACTAAGATACTGTTGCAGTTGTAGACTGTCATATAAGTAGGGAGAATATACTGGAATGCAAGTCACCCAAGGCAGCAGCGGGAATGAGAGAATTTTGAAAGTCTTAAAATTTCAATGGAAAATGTGCCCTGCATTATTTACAAGGGCCTGGAGGGGCAGGACAAGGGGAGCAATTCCAAACTGCCAGAGGGCAGGCTCAGATGGGAGATTGGGCAGGAATTGTTCCCTGGCAGGGTGGGCAGGCCCTGGCACAGGGTGCCCAGAGAAGCTGGGGCTGCCCCTGGATCCCTGGCAGTGCCCAAGGCCAGGTTGGACACTGGGGCTTGGAGCAGCCTGGCACAGTGGGAGGGGTCACACTGGATGGGATTTGAGGTTCCTCCCAACCCAAACCATTTTGTGATTTTTTGATTAAGGGTAAATAATCACGATCATCTCCTTCAGTCTCACCCATCCATCACACATCTTTAACACCTGTCAGTGTCTCAGCTCCATGAAAATGTGGGCTGTTTGTTGGTTTTGCTTTCATTCCAGCTCAGCCTGTGAACTCCAAGGAGGAATTGGTGTTGCTTTTCTTTGGTTGCTCTTGATCAAGTGGTGGGAAGGGAAATTTTTCAGAGAATGCAATCACTGAAATGTTCTTTTGCAACACTGTGGGCTAAAGCCTGCCCTGTTTCCTGTGCCAGTTGGGTTGTAAATAACTTTCCCAGGGAGACAGATGTGAGCCCAGCATTGCCCTGCTGCCAGCAGTGGTGAGCTGTGTGATCACCAGGCACGTCACCCTGCTGCTCATCCACTGCCATTCAAACAGCAGAGAACTAAACAGGGAGGAAGCTGAAGAAATTCTGCAGCATTTCAGCAGTTTGGCTGATTTATTCCCCAGTATTCTGTGATATATTTGTCCTGTATTTTTATAAGGTCGGCATGTTTTATGTAGCATTTGTTCTTTCATTTTCATTATGTGGCAAGTTGATTCACTCATTTCATCTTCCTCACTGTATGAATCTTTTGCAGATTTGGTTTGCTTTTCTTTTCCTCAAGACTTGAAAAAGCAGAATTGATCATGGGATACATTCCAGAAAATCAGTTTAGTCACTTACTAAATTTCCCACATGGATTGCTGTATGGATATTATTTCCGGGTAATGTCACCTCCAAAATATCTTTTCCTTCCAATTCATTTAGGGTCATATGTTGGTAGGGAACAAACTTTCCTTTGGTAAAGCTCTCCAAAATCTACGACAGAATGGTGACTTTCTTTTCCAGTTATGGTGACATTTTTTAATCTGTGAGAGAATTTTTAATAAAGATTGTGCAGAAACTAAAGAGAGGCTGAGACATTTTCTCTCAGCCAATCCTAGGAATGAAGAGGGTGAAATTGAAGCCATTTTTGATGTTCATGATTCTTTTGCCTCAGATTCTTTGAGGAGGGGAAAGGAGAAAGCTGTGCATGACTGGGTGTGCTACTGTGGAATTCTCAAACATGACTTGCACATATCAAATTATAGAAAATGCCCGGTTAATCAAAGTTATTAGAGAACATAGAAGGCTTCGCTTAGCCTTGCTCTGCATAGGAGTGTAGGAGACATATTCAAGGAAAAACTCGAGTTACATCCACTCTGAACAGATTTTGTGTGATTGTAATTTGCTGAAGTAACCCTGAGCAGTATGGATTATTCTGTGCAGTGTGTGGGCTCAGTGCTACAATACTGAAACACTTCATAACAAGAAAAAAACCCCTCAAACAAACAACAAAATCATAATTCCTGCCATCTCACATATCCTCTAATTTGTTGGCACTTGCTCTTTTAGTGCCCTCCTGCCTCTGCTTCATAACATTTCTGTTTAATGATCTTATTTATAGAATACCCACCCTGGCAATTTGAAAACAGGTTTTAGTGATAAATTCTTTTTAAAGACTAAGTGTTCAATTAAATATGTAACCAGATGTTAGTGCTACGTCTCCTTAGGCAGCAGCTTTTGTTTCACTTCAGGCACTGGGGATACCATATTTCCCACCTCAGTTTTACTCAATTCTATTGATGTCTTTTTCCTGGTCTTAGGAAATCAAAGCCCAGACACAGTCAGAGGGTTGGGGTCGTTTCCCTCGGTGTTTAATAGGATCCCATTCCATGCATTGCTTCACCCAGGTGAGAGCATCCCAATGTCCTTTCCCCCCAATCAAGTGTACAATTAAAGACCTTACTCATTAGCATATCTAATGAGAGGGCCCAATAAGGGCTGGGCTGGGCTCACTTCTAGTTTACAGAATCTGTCCTGCCAGGGGACCTGGAGTTCTTACAACAATCGAGTGTTTGGTCTTCTATCTCTATGTAGTTTCAGGAGTGTTTGGTCTCCCAGCCTACTGGACACCACAAAACTGGGCTAAATTATCACCTAAAGCATCACAAGTGTGCATTATAATACTTGGAATATAGGGAACTGTGTAAAAGGTATTTAAGAGAAAAAGCAAAAAATCTTTCAGGCATAACTATCAGCTATTCAGATTTTACAGCCATTACTCTGACTCATTCCTGGGCTATATTTCTTACATACTTATGAACACAAAAATTTCTTTTACAGCCTTGCTGCAATTATGATAAAAATTAGTGTTAATGTCACAGAGCCCCAGGATGGGTGAGGCTGGAGGGGCCCCAGGGGCTCCTGTGGTGGCAGCTCCCTGCTCCAGCAGGGCCATCCCAGAGCACAGGGCACAACAGGGAGTGCACAGGGCTCTGCAATGTCCCCAGGGAGGAGCCTGCACAGCCTCTGGGCACAATCTGCTCAGGGCTGCCACTGCCCAGGGCAGAAGTTGTGCCTCCTGTGCAGGGGGAGCTCCCTGGGCTCAGTCTCTGCCCGTGGCTCTGGTGCCACTGCTGGGTCCTGGAGCAGAGCCTGGACCCTGCTCTGCCCCTCCCTGCACACAGGGACAGACAGGGACAGCCAGGGACACCCAGAGATGGACAGGGACACAGGGATGGACAGGGACAGCCAGGGATGGACAGGGACAGCCAGGGACACCCAGGGACATACAGGGACACCCAGGGATGGACAGGGATAGCCAAGGACAGCCAAGGACACCCAGGGACAGCCAGGGACAGCCAGGGATGGACAGGGACAGCCAGGGACGGACAGGGACAGCCAGGGACATCCAGGGGCAGCCAGGGACATCCAGGCCTGGGGACCCCTCTCAGCTGTGTCCCTCTGGAGGCTGAGCAGCCCCAGCTCCTTTAGCCTTTCCTGGCACTGAGATGCTCCAGGCCCTTCCTCAGCTCCAAGAGCTCCCTGGCCCTGCTGGGCTGGAAAAATTCTACTGATGTAACAATTGCTGTAATTGTTAATATATTTTTTACTTTCTGCTCAGCACATAAACGGAAAGAGTTGTGGGAAATAAGTCCAGCTACAAGTGTCTCATCTGTACTCAGGATTCCTTGCTTCTGTTCTGATCTGCAGCTGCAGGGAAGGGTTGAACTGAGGGCCTTTTCCACACAGATGTAGCAAGGAGCAAGGAGATGTATCTCCATTAAGAGATGCTCTTGTTAATCTTTTCTGTGGTCCTTACAGTGGAAAAGTCAGGTTTGTGAACATTACTATCACTTAAATATTAATTTTAAAAAATGAAAAAAAACCCCCCCCCAAAAAAAAACCAGCAAAAAAGCCACAACAGGGGCAGGTTTGAACATCTGGGTGATCCACCTTTCCCTTGGATCCTCTCCTCACTGGCCCCAGCTCTGTTTCAAAGCAAAGCCATCTGTTTGCAGGCACCTGGTAACCATTGCAGTGCCTGTGTCAGAGGAGAGCACTGGGGGGAAGGAGAGTGCACCTGTGCACACCATGGACACATTGCAATCTGGACAGATTTCTCCCTCTAGGTGACAGGAGCACAGCTCGTCTTTGCCCAAGGCATTTAAATAAACAGGGAAGAAGTGCAAACTTTCTTCAAGCTGGGTAAAGGAAATGCAACCTGCAGCATTTAGCAGAAATCTCATTAAAGAGAATTCAATAAAAGATTAACTTCTAAACTCATTTCAACTCAAGAATGACAGTGAAGAGCCTTTTCTGGTAATCCCCTTGCTGCAGCAGAGGTGCTTGCTGATAAGTGGATGAATTTTTGTCCAGATGTTGCACAATATCCTGAAGTAAAGCGAGCTTTGGAACATTTTCTCTTCCCTGGTTTGTTTTAGGAACAGCTCAAATATGTTTTATAAAAGTGCAACAGCACCTGAAAATTTGCAGCCTCATGATTTAGAAGTTTTAAACATATCCCTGATATTTTATTATGAAATTAAAATACAAAAACCTATTAAAGATGAAAAGCTGTTTGAATGTCACTTGGGACTTTTCTTCTGGTAGAGCAAATTTGGCCTTACTGAAGCTTAAAAAACCCAACAAAATCATATGCTGAAACTTTCAGATAAAACATTCTCTGCTTAGAGACTTCATCCTTGGTCATGCTGAGCACCTTTTAGAGGTGCTGAACTTCATCCAGGAAAGCCCAAGGCTGCCAGAGCTTCAGGAGCATTTGGACAATGCTCTCAGGGATGCACAGGATGGGATTGTTGGGGTGTCTGTGCAGGGACAGGAGCTGGACTGGATCATCCCTGGGGGTCCCTTCTATAATTCCATGATTCTGTGACTATTTTGGTTTTTTGTTTGTTTTCGTGGTTGCTGGACCAATCATTTGGACATCCTTTTATCCTTCTGCTAAAGAAGCTGAGGAGAAGCTGAGGGAACTGTCCAGAAGGGCTTATTGAAATCTTTACTCTTTTAAGTATTATTTTGCTGTGTTAGCACTCAGAAGTCCCTTTCAAGGTCCCATCTCCCACTATGGTTAGGGATATATCTCTCATACAATAAGAAAACATCATAAATAGCCTCTCCTGCTTCCTTTTAGCCCAATCTGTGCTCCTGCAAAGTTCTTATCTTCCCTTGAGGAACTCACAGCCAGAAGCACAGACGTTTTGTAAAACATGGTCAGTAAGAAATTATTCTGGTTAGGTCTATCCCCACTCTCCAAGAAATGCCAGAATGCTCTGTTTTATAGAGTTTCTCATTCCATAGCCCATTGCACGTCACAGCCGTGTTGGTATTTGTTGCCTTATAGAGTGTAAATGAAGAATTCTGATTCTATAATTGCAGTTTTGATTCTCCTATCCTGTGAAAGCACCACTCTCAGAGCAGCATTCTGTAGTTGTTTCTTGCAGTTAAATAAAGAGCAATTCATGGTGCCCAGAAATCTAGAATTTTCTGTAGCTTCTTCTGCTCTTGTCTAAGTTAACTTTAAGTGTTCTTCACTGAAAATGGAAATATTTGTACTAGAATTGTAATTAATTAGTTGTAAAAGTTATGAAATTTTTGTTTTACTTTCCATTTCTTTACCTAAAGGAAAGAGAAAGAACCATTTTGCCTGGAGTGATCAATCATGCATGACTTCATTAGATTTGGGAAACTTTCAGAACGGAGGAAGCTCAAATTTTTACAAGGGCTTGCATTTCAATCTTTAAAATAATACATTCCCATAAGGGAAGCATCTGCTCAACTGCATCATTTCCAGAATGCAGAATGTTCAGAGTTCTTAAGTTGATAAAATGTGGTAAATGCCTCCATGTATAATATATGAATCAGGATATGATCCCGAATTTTGTGGGAGGCTTCCTAAAGCTGAAGGTTAATGCAAAGCGGGAACAAGAAGCTAATTGTGTTTCTGAGCTTTTTTAATTGTTAAGGCTTTGAATAAAACATAACACAGAGACCCAAACCACACTCTTGAGTAATCCCTTCAGTTCTGTTGGGGCAAAGAGATGATATCACTAAAAATTAAATATGAATAAATACAGCATATCAGAAATTGTTATATTTGAATATCCAGCGTAAGAGCTTTACAGTTCAGAGAAAAATTAACTGGGAACTTTTTAAAAGCTGAAGATATCACCCCAAATCCTGCAGCATTAATGGAAATGCTGGGGAAAATCTGTGAATACAGAGTTTAGATCACAGCAGGGCCCGTCACTGATGCTGGGACTTGGCTGGGTGCTGGGAATGCAGTACCTTTGGGATACTGAGTGAATCCCAGAGTGGTTTGGGTTCAAAGGGACCTTAAAGCCCACCCAGCCCCACCCCTGCCATGGCAGGGACACCACCCACTGTGCCAGGCTGCTCCAAGCCCCAATGTCCAGCCTGGACATCCTTGGGCACTGCCAGGGATCCAGGGGCAGCCCCAGCTTCTCTGGGCACCCTGTGCCAGGGCCTGCCCACCCTGCCAGGGAACAATTCCTGCCCAATCTCCCATCTGAGCCTGCCCTCTGCCACTGGCAGCCATTCCCTGCCTCCTGGCCCTGCAGCCCTTGGCAATTGTCTCTCTCCATCTTTCCTGCAGCTCCTTCAGGCCCTGCAAGGCCACCCTGAGCTCAGCCCAAAGCTTCTCCTGTGCAGCTGAACAATCCCAGCTGTGCCAGCCTTTCCTCCCAGCAGAGACAGCCTGGAATATGGAACTCCACTGTCAGTGTAGTCCTGCAATGATAACTCCAATCCAAGTACTACTACAGAAATACATGAAACTTTGAGTTAGGAAGTCAGGAATGGCAGCTTTGATAGAAGGAGCTGAGATAATGCATAACTTGACTGCTAAAAAATAAATATAACATCAAGCCATGATGCCCCAGTCTTCATTTCTCAGCAGATTCATCCTTGCCATGAAAAGAGCGTGGCATCCAAGAGGTGAGAATCACGATCATATTCCACTTCTGAGAAGAATATGCAAGAACTCTGTTAGCTGTTGGTTTTTTGTGGGGTTTTTTGTGTTTTTGTTTGTTTGTTTGTTTGTTTGGGGTTTTTTTGTTGGTTTTTAGAATTCTTTTCATTCTTTCTCATAAACTTTTTTTAGTGGAGTTTTCTTAGATTGTGATCCTTTGGCTTCACCCTTGAACTCAACTTCGAGGTCTTTGCTCTATGGTTTATTCTGCTGCTTCTTCTGATTAAAATATACTATTCAGTGTGATTAAAAATAAAAATAGTACGAATGTCACCATTCAAATTCTATTTTCGTGAGGGCATAGAAGGGTGATGAACTATAATTTCATATTCAAATTCTGTCTAATTTTGATGTGTTGATGTGACAGCATGTGACTGTTTGTACTTTGATGGACGGAATCAATGTGGTTTTCCATGAAACACAGTCAAAAATTAGAGAGGAAAACACAGGAGATGGAGCAAAGGGAGACCTAATAGCTTAAATAAAACAAACTAATTAACCTCCTTGATATACAGAAATTACTTTTTAGTAGTTACTGACATTGATCCTTTAAAAATAACTCATCTGAGAAGAAACTGGTAACAAGAAATACTTGAGATTTTTCCTTTTTATTTTTTTTTTTTTTGTAAGATCACCTCAGAGGTGATCCCATGTGAATTGCTTTGAGTTTTAAATAATCAACAGATGGATGGCTAATGCCCTGACACAGGAAAATGCTCAGAGAAATTTGAGGTGCAGTGGCTTTGGTTAGAAAAAGAGTTTTGGTGTCATTTTAAAAAAGTCCTTCAGTATTGTCCCCATTTTCCTGAACTGGGATCATTTTACCCCCTAATGCATTTACTTGTTTGAACTCTGTTGTTAGAACTAAGTGAAAAAATCATATTCTGACTCCACAAATATTACAGTATTTCAGCAGCTAAATCCTAAATTTAACTAAATTTAAATTTAAATTTAAATTTTAATTAAATTTAAATCCTACATTTTAACAAATACCATAGGTAAAATATTTTTATGAGTGCAAATAATTGAATATCATTTGAGAGCTCTCAGGTTTGTTGAACCAATAAATCAAATTCATAAAAATAAAGTTTGCTGTCTGATATTATTGTAGTTGATTAATGTGGGCCTTTGCTCTTTTTGCTTTTTTAACTATTATGAAAATGTCACTCTTTGTGAAAGAATGAAGGGAGGCTGCAGGTTTGGGGAGAGCTGCCAGGACCCTCCTTTGACAGAAGGCAGACTTGTGATGATTTCAGAGTTCCAGATCTGCCTTCCCTGGCTTCTGCAGCACCTGAACTCTGTGACATGCCTGGGAATGCTCCAGCAGCCATGTGGTGCCATTTTATATCATCAGCTCAGGGCAGGCTGGAGCAGTGTCCAGCTGTTTAATTTATGATACTTGAATAATTTAGAAGAAACTCCAAGCAGTTGTAGAGTTGCAGGTGCTTTGACCAGCAGTGCCTTAGAATTGGAGCCTTTTTTGGTGGAAAATTGTCTGAATTCAGTTCTTGTACCACACAGTTGTGGTCCAGAGTTTCTGGTTCATCATCTCAACAATTCCTGTCTGATTTATAGTGACATTTTTAAACAGCCCTTCTTCAAGGCACGCTCAGGTCTGATGAGCTGCTATTGATCAGGGACTGACATTTACTCAGAGCTGTGTATTCACAGTTCCAATACTCCATAAACATAAATAAGAGTGTTCATGATCGTGCAGCCAAGTCTTTAAAGGTACCTGAGGAAAAGCCACTTCAGAGGGACCCCTCTAAAGGGACATTAGCTGGTTAGTAGATAAGCTGAGATGCTGCTGAGGAGGAATTCCAAAATTTGAATAAAAATGGAAATCCATGGAAATAGATAATGCAGTTAAAATTCATACAATCATAGAATATCCTGAGCTGTGAGTGACTCACAAGGAGCACTGAAGTCCTGCATGGAGTAGTACAAGTCCTAAACCTGCTGAGGTAAAGGAACCATTCTTAAAAACACAGAGTAGAGTTTGTCCCTCTGGAGTCACCATTTCCTTTAGTACTGGGGCTTTCTGCTTAGATTCTTCTATTTCTTGTTTTTTGCTACATGAATTAGTGATCGTTCCTGGACCCTACATTTTGTTACATTTCTTGTTCTCTCAGTGCAATTTAATCCCAGCTTAAATTGTTTGGACTACTAGGTTTTTCTTGTCTGTGAGCTTGCCAGGTTCCTGGGGCAGCACTGTGAGCTCTCTGTGAGACAGCAGCCATTCCCTCCTGCATGAAACCAGGACGCTCCTCACTCCCATGGCTAAAGCCAGAAATATCTATGCCCTTCCCTTGTTTTCTGGGAGTGAGTGAGTTGTCTGTACACTGACTTTACCTTTTCTCCCCTCTGAGTGAGTTCTTTCTGGTCCATCTGAATATTCTTTTGGATATGCTGCTGTTCCCATCTTTGCTATGCTTGCTCTAATGGTGCTCCTAAAAATGAGGCTACACCAGCACCAGAACAGCTTTTCCTAAATGTCAGACTGCAATATTTTCTGCAGTGTAGCTTTGAAAGGATCAAATGTTTGTTGGCAATTAGACTTCATTCTTGCATAGGTAACTTCATTTATTTAAAAATCTCTGATTGCGTTGTCAAGGATTTGTTTTGGGGCTTGTAGTTCTCTTATGTTTTGGCACAGATCTTAGTTAGGGGTTAGTCCTTTTAAGACTCTTCGGTGTCCAAGAGATGAACCAAGTAATTTTGTTTTGTTGTAAATAATTCCCTACACTTTTAGATTGTGACTGCAATCTTTTTGTGTGTATTTCTGCCACTTGGGGTTTTTAATTTGGAATTGTAATTCTCCCACTCTGCTCAAGTTCACTTAGGGTTTAGTATCTGCTTTGTCAGTGACAAGGAACTATTTTGACAATTTTATCTTTCATTCCCTGGGATTTACCCCTCAGAGATAGTGCAGTGTGCTAGCCAAACCTTTCAGCTGTTCGGTGTGCTACAAGTTAAAGTCAGGTACAATTTTTTTGTAACTCCTTTCCTGTGCTTGTTTGTTGTTTAGTTTCTTTGGCAGTATTTTGTGGTTCAGTGTGGCTCAGCTCCATCCAGCGCTGTGGAATCAGAGGTTTGCACTTTTCCTAATGCCATCTGGGTATGTGGAGTTTCATGTTTCTTCCACAGCAAAGTAAAGTTTTTGTGTTTGTTATTTATCTATAGAATATCCACACCTAACTGAAAAATGTGCTTCTCATTCCCAAGTTTTGCAAACTCCAGTAAATGCACCTGTGTTTTATTTTACTTGCAATTGCATGAGGAGTTTTGTGCTGAAAGAATTGAGCTGTAGAAGCTGCATCCATTTTCCTCTCTCTCAATCAGGTACTCCACACAGAGGAGCAGAAGAAAATGAAATGCCTGTTGGGGAGAGGGGATGTGTGGAATTACTGGAACCATTTTAATCCTAATTGCTTCCTAGCAGCACTGGCACATCTCTAATGATGCTTCTCACACAATTGGATACAACAACAATAAAACAAGCAATTCCAATCATACAAGCCTGGCAGCAGTTTTGAGGTCATTTTCTGCAAGCTGATCAATAAGAAGTTCACATCCTATAATCCACGTTGAATTTATTCCTGTAATACATCTTAACTTCTAGTGGAGCAGTGGTTAATTGCTAATCCATATTCATTGAAGAGAACAAATGAGGACAGCAAGAGCAGATATCTGTGCACCATCACATCAAACGTGGAACTTCTGAGCTCAGTTTTCCACTCAGATCTCTGGTGTTTGTGGAGCTTCTGTGCCCACCACTTCACAAGGTCTTTGGAGATTATCAAGGAATTTGTCCAGCTGCAGTTGGTGCTTTTGTTGACAATGCCTGGTATTTGCATAGATATTAAGTAGATATTTCGAGTTGTATAAATCTTGTGGAGTGCAGTTCTTGTTGATCACCAGAATGCGTTTGCATTTTATACGACTGAGTGTACTTTGGTAATTATTCTTCAGAACCCCCTTTCAAATCTATATTTCTTTCATCTGCAATGCATTAAGCTTGCAGTGGGAGCTGCTGGCTTGTTCTTGGCACAGCAGACATTTCATTTTAAGGTCCACCTTTGAGCACAGCTTGCTAAGTTTATCATTCAGTTTTTAGGGCTTAATCGAAAGCCCATTGAGGTCGACATTAAAAAAACAAAAATCCTGTCTTTGACTCAGCTTTGGATGATGTTCCTGGTCTTGTCCCTTGTGCGTGCAGCTCTCAGATTGATCCCAGTTGGGCAGGGTTTTATCAAGTATTTGCCAAGGAGTTTATGTATTTCAGCAAATAGATTGCTTGCCACGTATGGGGATGCATGAATCACTTCCTGAATTATTTTTTGTTCACTCTCACCGCTGCTTGATTTGTAACAGAACAGGAAAAGTTTTCTTCTTGGTAATGATCGGAGCTTTTAATAGATGAGGAACAAGAAATCGATCACAGCAAGCCATAAGCAAATAATGAATATCCTTGTAGAAATACTTTTCCTCTGAAGAAAACACAGGTATTGATATGAAGGATGCATCATCCAGAATTGATTAAGAAAATAAAATTGATTTATGTGAATTTATGGAGATCTCCAGTACTGGTTGTGTTTGTGATCCATGTCTTACAAAATTCAGCTTCCATTTTATCAGTACATTTTTCCATTAATAGAAATAGAACTAAATGGACTACTGCTCATGGAATTAAATCCATTGAATGCATGTAAAATGAATCCAGTAGGATAAACTTACAACAAAATATGACATAAACTGGTATTTATGTTCAAAATATTCAACACATGATTCCCAAAATCCTAGCAGAAAAAGAGACTTCTTATTTGGACAAAGAAATGAAGAACAGCCTATTTGCAATGGGCAGATAAATAAGAAATACAGATAAATAATAAATAAAATGGATTCTTTTGGCTAGGGGATTAGCAGAGGCTTTGAGGATGACATTTTTTAAAAATAAACAATTCATTCCCCTCTGAGTTTAAAAGAGTAAATATTTTGTTGGAAGTGTTTCTGATTGCCCCTCTTCTGGTACTCCAAGTTTAGGAAAAAATTCTTTCTTCCTATGACCAGAAGTATCAAATGTCTTTAATGATCACAGTGGATTTGTGTAAGTCTGAAGAAGAATTAATATTCACCCCACCTACTGTCATCACAAGGGGAATTGCCATATCCAAACTTGAATTTAGAACCTGAGCTGGGCTGCAGCAGATTTCTATAAAAATACTGGCTCAATGCCTAAATTCAGTTCCGGTTCTGAATCTCATTTAGCAAATCTGGAACCAAAAATTAACCAGGCTTCACTTTGCTTGGACTAATGTAATAAGAAGTGTAACTGTGTAACTTTTCCTCCACATCTGTGAGGAGACACACCTGAGTTGGGAAACACCAACGGGAGGGATGGGGCAGGGATCTCTGGGGGCAGAGTGCAAAAGGCCGGGTTTTAGGGAAGGAGTAATCCTGCAGAAGACAATCCTGTCTTTGAAATGCTGCAAAAGGGCTTGGAGAAGTAAGAGGAGGCCCCCAGGCACATTGTCAGGGAAGATTTTGGATGTTTTAGAAGGGGTTAGAATGGAATATTTAAAGTATTGATTTGATACGTTGAATACTCAAATTGGATAAGGGGGAATTGAAGTCAGATAGACAGAAATTGTTCCCTGGCAGGGTGGGCAGGCCCTGGCACAGGGTGCCCAGAGAAGCTGGGGCTGCCCCTGGATCCCAAGGCCAGGTTGGACACTGGGGCTTGGAACAGCCTGGCACAGTGGGAGGTGTCCCTGCCATGGCAGGAGATGGCATAAGATGAACTTAAAGTCCCTCACAACTCAAACCACTCTGTGACTCTGATATAAGAATCCCTTGATTGCATAAGGATGGGTTTGACAAATTGGAAGCTGAGTTTGCATCGCCTGCACCTCTGAGCACTTTCTGAGTGCAGGAGGAGCACAAGGTTTGTACCACAAAGTTATTGTGCGTTTTCATTTGAAATGCTGGTTCTGAGTACAATTTCCATGACTCACACGGATTCTGATGAGGGTTCCTTTTCCCTGTGTTTGTCACACAAAGCTTTTAATGATTCCTTAGGTGCCTCGAGTTTCCTGCCCTGATGGATATCTGAACATGTGCTGTGATTCAGTCAATAGGCAGCACCACAGAACAAACCACAGAAATCAAATAACATCATTCAAAAGGTTCCTGTGCCTTCAGATCTGTAAAAAGGTTAAAGTATTTGTTATAATACAGTGTTCTGACAGGCCTTGTGTTGGCATAACTTGAATTTAACAAATGAGAAGAGCTTGCATCCATCTCATTGAAACAGTGAGGTTATTGCTCACGTTGTGCACTTTGCCTCGGAACTGTGCACATAAATATTCTGGGAGCATAAAATGTACCTTGCCTGGGGATGGAGTGTTGGATACAACAATATTTTCTGTTTCAAAAGGTTGTAAGTGTTTAGTGTCATTATGATCAAGCAGATTCATTGCATGACAAAAGTTTCAACTTTTGTTTCTTATGATTTCCTGCTCCTTGGGGCAAGTCAACCCTGCCAATATTTATAAGTATGGAGCCAGTGTTGAAAAATTGGTTTTAACTGAACAGTACTTTTAATGCCTAACAGAATTTCAAATTTCTTTTTCTTTCTCTTGACAAGTATTCAGGATTTCCCTGGAAGCAGATAATATGAATCAAAGAGCCTGGTTTATGAAGCTCAATAAAAAAAAGTTTTGGTTAGAATTTTGCCTTGCTGCAAAGCAAATATTATGAACTTCAAAAATATTATTTAGACATTTCAAAATTCCAGTGAATTTTGACTTGGCTGTGCCTGGTTTTGAGTGAAGAGATGGAAACAGAGGTTTTAAGATTGCAAATATAAAAAATACATTGTTTTATTTTACGTAGAAGCAATTTGGGAGGTAGGAGACTGAGGAGATGGAGGATTAATTGTGAAGTGTGTCTCTTTTTCACTTGTTTGAAAAGGACCCTGAATTTACACTTCCACTACAGTACATGACATGAGACTCATACATGAAGTTTTTCATTCCAATATTCTTTGGTTTTTAATGTCTATCTATGCTGGTAGAAGACACTGAGTCTATAAACAAAGCAAATGGAAATGACAAATGAAATCACATAACACTAAAAATGTCAATATAAGGCAACTTGCTCTTAACTTCTCAACATACGTGCAGCATATTGCCTGATCTGATTTTTAGTGCTGTGCAATGAACTTTACCACTGGAAACAATACAATATAAATTCATTTTTACAGAAATTATCATGAGAATAAGAATGTATTCCAAAACTCAGCCATATTTTCATAAAACTACCATCTAGTGTAACAACAATTGACAAAATATGTTTGTTGTGGTCTATTGAAAGATGTCTTGTGTATCTTCTGAGTGAGAATTATTAGATTATTAGAGTAGATACTTGTTTTGCCACTATTGGCAGGGGCACTGCTGAACACTGTTGCACCTACTTGGTATTTCTCTGTTAGTTTTTATATTTATATTTCTCTGATAGTTTTTATACTACATAGCATTTTTTTGAAAATAAGAAAAAAATTGAACTTTCAGATTTCAAACCTGCTACATCCTCTTTGACCTTTTCTTTGCTTTTCATTGAGATATAATGAGTGGTTTCAGTCTAGCAGAGAGTCAAGATTTGATGCCAGGCTCTGCTGTTGTGAAATCCTGGTGGTTTTATTTTCTGAGCCTAACCTGTGTTCCGTGCTCCAGGGAAAGTGGAAACCACCAAGATGGTGCTTTTATAATATTTTTAGTGGTGTGATAATATTAATAGCACAGTGATTAAGGCCCATGTGTTTTGCTTTGCCCTTTTGTGCATCCATCAGTGCCAGAATTACATTCTTTCCTTTCCCAGCGCCTTCCTGTTTGTTTCTAAGGTGCTCTTTCAAAGTAGAGATAAAAATTGATTACTGGGCCTATCAGACTTTGTTTTCACCTGCCAAAATGGAATATAGCTTGTCTTTCTCAGAAGATACTTTTATAATGGCATTGAAGCCAGCACACACAACAAAGTGTGTGACCTGCATGTAAATAATCCGGTATGAATTAAGAATACAATTAACACTTTGGAGACTCTGCAAATTAAAAGTGTAAACTGTCTTCAGACCTTGGCAAAACATTTGTAATGAATTGGGCCCTTGACTTTACTTTGAGGAGATATTTCTACATAAAAGAGAGGGTTTATTTATAGCTACTCCATGAAGCACTGAGGTGATGAGATAAAATTCTGCTACAGGGGAAAAAAGATTTAATGAGTTACTAAATATTTACAATGAGATTTGAAAACAAGGGATTTTCTGCTTAATTTTGTGGGTAGGAACAAGAAATTCAGTGGGTTTTGGTCTGAATCTCTGTCTCTGGTGAAGGAAATTAAAAAGAATGGGTGAAACTATGTGTGATTGGTGTGAAGAAAAGCTTTTATGAGTTATGGATTTCTACTGGACAAGAAAGTCTTTATATCAGGTTCACATGTTAAGCAAATATTTTTGAGAGCATTCATTTTGTCAAGAAAATAATAGTGGAGTTGTTATGATCCAAAACCTTTCCTGAGTTCAATAGGGGTATTTCATTCTTTCCCAGTTCTGCCTTATATTTCTGCCTGGGTTTTGCTGAAGAAAAAAGGATCAGTCTTAGTCTTATGTGGAAACCTGAGGAACCCTGAATTGTTGCTGCAGCAGAAAACACGACCCAAAGAACACAGCTGGGACACCTCTAACTATGGTCACTGCAAGGCAAATACTCCTTCAGTTTATTTGGGACTACATTGCTCAATAAAACCAAAAAATTTCCAAAACATACTATCTTGCTGTATCAGAAGGAAAAGCCTTGCTGATCCTTCACAAGAAGAAATATTTGCCAGCTAGAAAAAGGTCTAGAAAAGACTGTTCTACTCACTCTGTTACAGCAATATTTGAAACATCAGCCCCCACAGAAGATTTCTGCAGCATTGTCTGAAATCCATATTTTTTCTTCCACTGAAAAATGACAAAAGTGATGCTCTAGTAGAATATAATAGACTGAGGACTTATTCATGTATTTAGAGACCAAGCTGTCCTTTCCTGTGGAGACAGGCCCTTAAGTTCCTGTTCAGACCAGTTTCAAATGGAAGCACTCTCCAAGTGGGAATGCAGACACTGTAAGCAGCTGCTGCAGTGATGTGCCCAAATATGCCCATCCATGCCCCTGCATCTTCACATCCAAATTTCTCTGGATGTTTTCAGGGAAGTAAATTCTTTTCAGGAAATAAAAAACCCAATCAAACCACAAAAAAAAGTCTAGGCATAAGTGGGAAAAAGATTCACCGACAACAGCAAAGGCTAATTCTAATAATGTATTTACTTATCTAAATAAATATTAAATGTACGTGAGTGGAAAGACATGTATAAATTATGCCATCATTAGCATGCACAAAATTTTCTCCTTAGATTTTTAAGGGGGAAATATGTACACCAGAGAGTTACAGGGGGCTTTGTTCCCCTTATCAGTTAAAGGGTGTCCTGAAGGTCCTTTCTGTAATAAAAGAACTTTTGCTCAGAGGTTCTTGTTGTCCAGCTTTTTGTGAGTTAGTCAAGTGCAAACCAGTGTCTCTGCTTTTCCACATTAGATATTAGCATGAAATTCTTTCTGACACACAATTTTCTTTTCACTGAAGAATTTCCTATGACTTTTTATCTACTGTTCTCTAAACAGAGGTGCCATTTAATTAAAGCTGTGGAACTCTGCATGACCTTGCTTCACTTTTTCTACATATTTGATGCACTTTTTTATAATAATCTTTGAAATGTTCTTAATGGAACACTGCAATCTGAATAGCAATATAACATCCTTTGGTTTATATTTGGGGTTTTATTTACTGTAAATATTTTGCAGTCATGCTTTTGCACACTATAATGCTTTTACTGCAGTTGAGCTCTACGTCAAGAGTCTTGGGTTGCTTCTCTCCCAGCAAAATACAATCATGAGAAGTAGGGCTCAAAGGAGCTTCATTACATAATTCAGCAGATTTATTCCTTCTGCAGTGTCAGCTGCAATCACACATTCCTGGCAGGTGTTTGCACATGTTCTGTACCAAAGGATGCACGTGATCTCCTCAGGCTGTCTGGTTTGGTACTGCACTGTCAGAAACCTTCTCTGCTACTTCAGTATCAGAGATTTTGTTGGTGTTTAAAAATAAACAACCGCAAATTTCTTGTTGTATCTTGTTTTTTTGCATTTTCTTTCACCCAGTAGTGCTAGAAGAGCATGTGCCCTTCTCTTCCATATCTTTGGTCAGTTTTTCTTTGATATTGTCAAAATTACAGTAAGAAGCTACGATAGCCACAAAACTGCAAAATGGAAGGATCACTTCAACCTCTGTATGAAATGATTGAAGTCAATGTTTTATAGATTGTCCATTCCTCGTTGTGGATCCCAGGCTGAAGTCAGTGTTTATGGATTGTCCATTCCTTGTTGTGTACCCCAGGACTGGAATCAGTGTTTATGGATTGTCCATTGGTCATTGTGGATCCCAGGACTGAAGTCAGTGTTTGTGGATTGTCCATTCCTCATTGTGGATCCCCAGGACTGGTGCCTGTTCCTTTCCTTGCCCTTTTCCCTCAGCCATTTATGCTGAGCTCTCTCCACATCTCCTCTCTCTGTTCTCCCTCCCCACTGCCCAACCTCTGTTTCCCACAATCAGCAGATTTCCTTCCTCCTTGCTTGTTGTTTCTCTGGGGTCACTGATTAAATAAATCACACAAAAGCAGCCTGGTATTGATCTCTAGAGCACGCTGTTAGTGTTTTCCCTCTGCTCTGAAGTGAATTATTCTATAAGCACTTGTCTTTAATAACTGAGCCGGTCCATTATCCACTGCAGCAGCTCAGCAGTGCTGATGCTCTAATCATTCTCTTTACACATACCATTGTATCAGATTGCTCCAAGATCAAGTGAAACATGGCTGTGACTTTCCTTCTCTAAGTGATTTTGTCCTTGTTGTGTGACCCAGAGAAAAGTCTCCCCTCAAACAAATCCTTGAAGTCGCTGCTTTGGGCTTTCTTCATGGGTTTGGTTTTAAATTCAGTATAAGAAAAATAAGAATTTGTTCCTTTTACTTTGCATTGCTTGAAGTTTTCTTTCTTTTTATTGCAAGTGGCATTTTGCTTAATGCAAAGGAAGAAAAGTAAAAGGGTTTGTTTATTCATTCTTGGAAAGAGTCAAACTCTCGGGTGAGGAGCAGCACTTTCCCTGTACGTTTCTTTTTTTTACTGTAATGTCTTAGAGGCAGTAGGAAGGAAAGAGAAGTTATTGATGGGGAATTTGTCCTGCAAAAGCACTTTTTTTGGGATCTAATGCTTCTGCCCATAGGAGAAGGAGTAGAAAGCCTGTAGAAATTCTTACTCATGACTTTGGTAGACTGAGGTTGGGTGTTCACAGTAACCATGGCAGTGGATTCTGTTCGTGCAATGCAGCTGGAAGTGTAGGCTCTGTGTTCAGGTGAAAAGACTGCAGATTAATATCTGATAATCTTCCCCCTCAAATTAATTCCTTAATCAATCAAAGAACATAATTGAGCCAGACATTTCCAAAATAAAATCAAGCAACTGCTGAAACAAAGAGATTAAACAAAATGCTCTTCAACCAGCACCACTTCAATACAGGCACAGGTGTGAATCATATTTCAAGTGAAAAATTTGCTTTTTGATTCATCTTAAAGTATGGTCTAAATTTTTGTGCTTTACTGATGACTAAATGATGTTCTAGTCTGAGATATCATGATAATTTTTAGGAAATGTCCTTACTTTCTGAAATCAAGCTCTTTTTCTAGTGGAAAAAGGATTTGGCTTCAAGCACATGTTGCCCAGTGAACAGAATATTCTGGTGATATATTTGATTATATGTTTCCATGGTTGTTTTATAGCTCTGTAATGAGCTGGATTACAATAAACAGACTGGGAAACAAAAATTGGATGCCACCATGTTATTGGTTGCTGAGCATTAACATTGCTAACACAATTTAACCATGCAAATTTAGTTTATTAAAAGACAAAAGGTAGTATAGGCAAGGCAAGAATAGTCTTAAATTATTTGCTGTAGCCAGATACCCATGTTCCTTTTCTTTCACTGCAACTGATTCTGTGAAATGAAGACATTTTCTATGTACTGTACCAAGCCAAATCATATTACAGAAAGCAGAATGCAGTTAAATGAGAGTTAAATTACTCTCAAATGACAAGGAAATGCTCAGCTATAAAACGTGTTGTGAGACTAATGTGCTCTTCCAAGTCAGATTGGTCAGGAAGAAAGAAATTAAAATAAAGATGGGGCTTGTAAAATAGAAATGTGTTTCCCAAAGAGGTCTCTTATAGGAGAATCTGGGAAAGGGCCTGGTTGGCAGCATTTGGATGAGGGAAGTTCTAATGGAAACAATCAGAATTAAATAAAGGGTTGATGGTCAGGGTTTTTAGGTTCTGGTTCCAGGCTGGGGCTCTGCTCCCACGGCTCCTCAGTCCCAGTGGCCTCGCTGGGCTCTTGCTGGGCTCGTGTGGGCTGTGGGCAGGGCTTGGGAAAGCTCCAGGCTGCTGACAGGTTGCCAAAATCAAGTTTTATAATTGAAATCACAGATGGGAAATCATGACTCTCTTTAGTTTAAAGCTGCCAAATTTAAACGGCATTTCATGGGACCAGCAGAACACATTTGTTCAACGACCCCAAAACCACCTTTAAAACAGAGTCCAAAGCTTTGTTGGAAGCATTCAGTTTTAGAAATCCTGCTGGATAAAATTATATTTGTTCATTCTACAATCAGAAGCATTAGGTGGCTTTCATTTGAATTGTTAACACTTCTCAGACTACACTTGCCTTTTTATTCTTCCCAGCACAATTTTGCTGTCTTAGGCATCCTAAGACAGGTGAATATTAAGGACAAAGTGCATTGGAGATGCAGTGCTTTGCAGAATCTCCCTGCTGCATTTCAGGAGGGCTGGAGGCAGTGCCAGGCCAGGAAGGTGGTTTGGAAGCAAATGTCTGAAGGAGCTGATCAATGGTCTGAGAGGACAGAGGATGTGCAGCAGCCGTGGGACAGAGATTAGGGAGCAGGAACACCTCTGGGTTTGCCTTGGAAGAGCTGATTCCTGGTGATGAAGTGGGAAAAGGGAGGTCAGGAGGATCACTGAAGGAGAAACAGTGATGAAAGCCAAGAGGGCAGGAATTGAGCACAAGTCTGGAGATCTTATTCTGTCTTGTTTTATATTGTTATTAATGAATTCAGCAGAACGGGAAATTTAAAACAAAGGAGCAAGCAAGATGATTTCTGAGCATTTTTACCTGAGAAATTTTGCTGGAAGAAGGCATCAAAACTGAGTCAAACCTTCTTTTATCTCAGGGATGGATCAGGTGGTGTTCATTGATAATGAGCAGCAATGACAGTGGTAAAGTCCTGAGGGGAAAGAAGCCTTGGTTTCCTCTAGAGTTGACCTCTGCTCATCTTTAAGTTGAAGGACAGGTGTGCCAGAGCAGGATACACTATATCTACACAACATAACTAATTTTGTACCTTTCTGCTGTTAATATATCAATATTTATGTTTCTTATCAAAGCAATATGGATATTCTTTTCCTTGGAACAATCATTAAATTTAATAAGGTTGATCACTGATTAGCAAAATTCAGTTCTCATGAATCAATAATACACATCTAATCCAGCAGGCTTTGTTAAAAATCAATAGAGTTATCATTTGATGTTTCATGAGCTGGAATAGCCACATGTATTTATTTTTACATAAATCATAAAATCATAGAATGGTTTGGGTTCAAAGGGACCTCAAAGCCCACCCAGCCCCACCCCTGCCATGGCAGGGACACCTCCCACTGTGCCAGGCTGCTCCAAGCCCCAGTGTCCAACCTGGACATCCTTGGGCACTGCCAGGGATCCAGGGGCAGCCCCAGCTTCTCTGGGCACCCTGTGCCAGGGCCTGCCCACCCTGCCAGGGAACAATTCCTGCCCAATCTCCCATCTGAGCCTGCCCTCTGCCACTGGCAGCCATTCCCTGCCTCCTGGCCCTGCAGCCCTTGGCAATTGTCTCTCTCCATCTTTCCTGCAGCTCCTTCAGGCCCTGCAAGGCCACCCTGAGCTCAGCCCAAAGCTTCTCCTGTGCAGCTGAACAATGCCAGCTGTGCCAGCCTTTCCTCCCAGCAGAGCTGCTCCATCCCTCTGCTCATCCTGGAGCCTCCTCTGGGCTCTCTGCAGCAGCTCCAGCTCCTTGCTGTGCTGGGGCAGGGCTGGGGCAGCTCTGCAGGTGGGCTCTCACCTGAGGGGCAGAGGGGCAGGATCCCCCCTCCCCTGCTGCCCACGCTGGGGCTCAGCCCAGGGCAGGGGGCTTTTGGGATGGGGCATATCCAATTCTCAGCCACCAGCTCCCCCAAATCCTTCTCCCAGTGCTGCTCTTGATCTGTAAATCTTTTTACATTACAAAGCTAAACCAGCAGCTTTTAGTAGTAATCAGTTAAAGAGGAATTAATTCTTAGGAAGAACAGATTTCTTATCCCTAAAATCCCCACTCTGGTTTCTCTGGAGCCCCTGGTTCAGCCTTTGATAGTTGATACTGTCAATCAACCCCCATTATCTCGTGGCCAACCTGGCTGACAAGCAGTTGTGCTCCATCTGACACGGTGTGACCCACTTCTATTTGGCTCATGTGAAAAGAATACATTAGACATCTGCTCCCCCGTTTGATTGATTTATCATGCACTGTGAAAGTGCTTCAAAAACATGCTGAAACCCTTGGCAGTGCGCTGGGAAGTTAAACTTAGATCACCATTGTTCCCACCTTTCTGAATTACTTATTGGAAACAAACCCAACTGATCCAGGATATGAATTTTAAAGATATCCTGAAAAGGAATTATTTTATTATGCGCCTTATTGCTCGTTATTAATTCATAAAGGCTTGAATAGGAACATCGTGTTGTGAGATGTAACTTCATGGTGAAAGCAGTGAAACAAGGTTTGACACAGAACCATTTGGGTTTTAAGGCAGTATTAGAAATTATATCACCAACCCCTTTAATTCTTCTGTGAGAAAGCACAGCTCTGCTGCTCCCAACATAAAAAGGACATGGAAGTGTTGGAGCAAGTCCAGAGGAGGCCATGGAGGTGTTGAGGGGACTGGAGCACCTCCCCTATGGGACAGTTCATCAGAGACTGGAGTGACAGGACAAGGGGAAATGCCTTCAAACTGAAAAAAAATAATTAAAAAGTAAATTTAATTTAGGGATAATTTTGTTTACACCATTAGGCTAAAAAGAAAAAAAGGCAATGTAGAAAAACATGCGTTAAATCAACAGCCTGGGCTCCAACAAGCACTATCTGTCCACTTTGCACTTCTGGAAATGAGACATCTAGAAAGCTAAATTAGCTCCAACATTGTAATTTTTACACAGTTTTTAACTGTCAGCACAACAAATGAAAGGCATTAACATACTTTATTTTCCCTGACTGATGAAAACGCAAGCAAATAAAGGAATCATTTCTTTAATGATCTGTTAGAATTAATAATGAATGGGTTTTTCAAGAGGTTTTTTTTGGCATGGCTGTTGTTGTGCAAAGCAATTTGCTTTCCTCCTCTTTCTACTGTAAGTGTTTCATCAATGATGTGATTTTAAAGTAGAGGATTTGGAAGAGTGTTAGCAGTCTTCTCTAAGAACATTATTCAGCTGCCAATATTTTTGCCAAATGGCTGCTCTGTGTTGATGCTTTACACGAGTCACTAAAAATAAGAGCAATTAACTCGTCTCTGAAACTATCTCCTATCAATATTTTCATATCGTTCTTGCTAAATAATAAGCAATAAAACTACCCCTGGGGTTCTTTTGTCACCACAGATGGGATGCTAGGATTTGGTCCAGCCAAAGGAGCACAACCCTACCAAAGCTACTGTTTCCTAGCACTTACAGGAGAACGTGTAACGTCTCTGACAAGGCACACGATGGTGCAGTAACGTGTTGTTTCTCTCCTCTGTTTGGAGTGGAGAAGTCTGCTACTGATCATTTTTGGGGGCTGACTTCTGGCCATCAACTTTTTTTCCAACGAGAGACATAAAAGATTTGTCTGGTGGCTACTTATTCTTTAGGAGATTTCAGTTTAAGGCCTTCTCTAGAATTCACTAATAACGTTTTGATGCGTAATTAAGATCGTTTGTGTTTCTAAATGCATGGTTCTGTATCATCCAGTGATGTCAAAAGAGAAGGTGTGAGATCACTTTAATGACTGTATCTGGGTGATTTTTAGAGCACATTTACTGCCCAGCTCATTGCTGGGAAGCTGAGAGTCAGATCTGCCAACAGACTGTGCTGGAGGAACACACAGAGCCTTGTGCAGAGTCCTACACTGAGGGCACACAGAGAGAGAGGGTGACAGAGCTCATGAATCACAGCCTCCACGTGAAGGGTTGGCCAGCCCTTACACACCACTTTTGGTGATCTATTTAATCCCAAAGATCTTTTTGACATATTGGAAGACTGTGAGTTGCTGCTGAGAACCTGGAGGGGAAGGAATGGAAGCTGAGACGTGGAGGCGTGGTGGATCCGGCTGCAAGTGCTCTCTGTGGCAGAGGAAAAATAGGAGAAATACACTCTCTGTGGGATGCAGCACATAAACTGTATTTCCCAGCTGCAATCTGGTCTTTTGTGTTGATTGATGTCATCTCTGCAACACTTCCTTTGCACTTTGTGAATCCAAGCCTCCTGCTCTTTAAACGCTGCTCCTGGATCCGCAGAGCTGGGACAAAGGGTCTGTTTCCATCATCTCCTAAGAGCTGCTGCAGCCCCACTCTGCCAGGAGCCTTTGGCACTGCAGTTCCCTCCCCAGGTGGGCTCTGGAGAGCTGGAGGTGTTTTGGGGTCTCTTGTGTCCTTGCAGCCTCAGAGGGTTGGGGCTGCAGGTTTATATAAGGGAAGATTAATTTGATTTCTGCTACCTTTTATTGAGCAGTGTTTCATGTGCACCTGGTAGAGAGGGGAAAAATATGGGACTGATTTGATTCTGAAATGATTTTTCTTTTTATTTAAAGCATGCTTAGAAGCTTAGAGGTTTTATTGTCCTTAAATAAAAGGTAAGTAAATACTTCTGGAGAGGACTTTACTAAATGAAGGGTACTGGGAGTTAAACCAAACAAACAAAGCCACAAACACCCCCTATAACTTCAGTGTTGTGTTTCACTTTCAATCTACATCAAATGTTAAATCTTTCAGGCGCCATCCAAAACCAGCAGCAAATAAACAGCTGCTTGTTGCTGCTGTCTTTTCAAATCCTTCATCTCCTGTAACAGGCACAGGCTGATCCCTGATTCCTGCCCCTATTTCAGCAGTGGGCTTTACAAATGTCCCTAGAGCACACCTGACATAAATATTTTAAAAAGGAAAAAAAAAAACAAAAAAACAAAAACAAAAACAAACAGCAACAATAAAAAAAAACTCCACCAAAACAAAAAAAACAAACACCAAAAAATGAAAATTCTTAGCAAATTATCCCATATTGAGATGCTCTTTGTTCAACCTCTAAGCCAATAAAAGGATATTCCTGACCTGAAGTGGAAGGAGATGGAAACAGTGGGTGAAAATATATGTACAACACCTTTTATTGCTTTGTACTGGAGACAGACTTCCTGTAGAGTTGAATATTCATTAAATGTTCATGAATATTTGAAGGAATGAAATATAACTTACACGTAAAACCCAAGTCCAAAAATTTCATAATATCTCTTAGGAATTCCTTAGAAAAGTTCTTTGCATGCTTCAGATAACTTCTCACAAGGACACTGGCTTTGAATGAATTTTAGCAATACCTGCATCACTGAATTGCTGCTTTCTTTCACAGAAAGCTGAGGGAGCACAATTAAATCTGGTGGTAGCACAGTTCTTAAAGCACTTTTAAAGCAATTCTGAAAAAAATTATGGGCTATAGGGCTGACACACATCTACATTAGCAATAGTAACACAACAATCTGTTACTTACAAACCTGTTGGAGTGTTGTAGTTGGGGTTTTTTAGTTGTTTGGTTTTTTTGTGGTTGTTGTTAGACATTAGAGACAAAACCATGAGATCTCTGGGAAACAGATTCCCTGTTTTAGTTTAAGATCATAATATAAAGCAGATCAACACAAGGCACAGATTTGTAAAATACATCAGATCAAGAGAGAGGTAAAGAGAGATGCTGCCTCTTTAAACATGTGATTTTTAGCCAGGTTAAAATCATTTACCTGACCTCTGTGTGAATATCACTTTCATTTGTAATTTTGTGGCTAATAAAATGATAGAAACCTGCTTGTATTTTACAATAAAAAGCCATTAAGTACTCCTGACTGAGATATTATAACCATGACTGTTTCTGAACCTGTTTCTTTTTTTTTTTTTTTCCAGGGGACGTTATAACAAAGAGCTAAAAATTGTACTAAAAATTTTATTGAGCTATAATGGAATATCAAAAATTTCATACAGAAAAATATTTATTATAGTTAAGAGGAGTGCCAGTGAGGATTGTAGTATCACAAATACGAAAAAAGGGCCTGTGCCAAAATTTTATTGGCATGATATTTTTCTGTGGGATAGGTAAATGTTTTTTTTTTAATTAGCAGCTGCAGTATCTTAAATTGTCAAGGCTGAGGAAGACAACTTCAGTGCAAAAACCACTAACAAGTGCCTCAATTCTTTGTGCTTGAGATAAAATTTGAATTTTGACTTGTGTGCAGGATAAAGCAAATTGAGCTGTCCCTGAAATGCAACACTAAAGGAAGGTTATTTAGGAATAAAGGACATGGGAAATTAATTGGTTTCCTGCAATCCAGCCCCAAAGAGCCTTTCAGCCTTGCAGAGGGAGTGATGAGTTGTGCCCCTTGGAGGAGAGGGAAGTGAAACTCTCAGGAAGAACTGCAGGAGCTGGGCTGTGTTTGCGGCCTCGGGAGCATCCACCTGAGGAATGGGAGAGGCTGGGCATGCCCCAAGCTTTGGGATCACTGCGTTTCTGTGCTGCTGGGCCATATTCCAGGGATGCTGGAATGCAGGGATTTCCTGAGCTCGGGGGTTGTTTTACCTGCAGCTCTCCCCACCCACGCTGAGGTTCGATAAGAGCAGGTAAACCCTGCCAGCAATCAATGCATGGCAAAGGGGCCTCAGAGGCACTGAGGGGGAAAATTGCCAGGCTGTGTTCCAGGAGCCTGTCAGGGAACACAATTAAACACTGGCAACTGTCCTGTCTGTAAGCTTATTTATTTATTTATTTATTTACTTACTTATTTTAAATGCAGATCATCAGTTGTACGAGGAGCAAAAAATTCAAGCCAGAATACCCAGAGGTTTGCAGAGGTGTATAAAGTCAGTGCTTTTCCATTGCGCAGTTCCACACTCAGCACCACTGCAGTAGGAGTTTTTCCTAAGGCTTTTCACACCAGTTATGAATTCATTTTGGTTCCCCTCCAAAGGCAGGCAAACCAGTGGGATGTGCATCTCTGTCAGATGATGCTCCCTGATTATTTTCCTTGACACCACTGTGCTTTTGGCTCTTTGACAAGAGTTGTGTGGTATTTTTTCCCCCTCTTCTTTATATGTTACCCCAGAGGTGACAGCAGTGCCACTGACGGGCTTGGCCCTGGCCAGGTCCCTCCTGGAGCCAGCTGGGATTGGCTCTGCTGGACATGGGGGAAGGAGATTCTGGAAGTTTCTTCTTCTTCTTCTTCTTCTTCTTCTTCTTCTTCTTCTTCTTCTTCTTCTTCTTCTTCTTCTTCTTCTTCTTCTTCTTCTTCTTCTGGAAGGAAGGAAGGAAGGAAGGAAGGAAGGAAGGAAGGAAGGAAGGAAGGAAGGAAGGAAGGAAGGAAGGAAGGAAGGAAGGAAGGAAGGAAGGAAGGAAGGAAGGATGGATTAAGGAAAAACCTCTGATAATATGTGGATATAATGTCCATCAAATATTTATTTACAAATGAATAGCTCAGATTGTTAGTTTATTAATTGATGTCAGTGGAGAAACTCAGGTGCTTCCATGCTGTGCTTTTTGTGTCCTTTTCATGTCCTGTTCTGCATTAACCTTTATCTTTGGAGACTCTTTTTGAACATTTGTACCTTCTTAACTTCTCCTTAGTACCAGGGGCATTCAAAAAATCCTCAAGACTGCTTCAGTGTCATTTCACTAAAATATCTTTATTCAGTCTATAGTTTGGCAGCAGCATTATCAAGGTGCTCAGCTGTACCTGAACATTCACTTATAATATGCTGTATGTGAGGAAAAGATATTTGTATATTCATCAATGCTGATATAATGGACAAATTAGAATATCAACCTTCTATTGCCAATAAAATCAGTTATAAAAAGCTAAATATTTAAAAGAAGTACATATTTTCCTTTATTAAATATTGGGAAGAGAACCTGTATTTACTTTTTAGCTGTTTTGTTTAGCAATGCCAAGCTGTAGGTCCACGTGAAGCTTTCCAAGGACAAGGAGAGTGCAAATGTTGCATAAGCAATATATCTGTTTCTGGGCACTTTTTCAAACAGATTGGTTTTTTCCTCAAGAATATTTTCTTTTCTTACCGTGGGGTTTTAGTGCTTCTGCTAATCTGTCTCTTTTTGATTTGAAAAACTCTTATCTGCCCAACAGAAAAGGCATTGCTGGGAGAATCAGACATTAGGGATTGGCAGCTCATTGCAGAGCATTCAGACAGAATCCTTATTTAGGACAGCATTTAGTATGAAAAGTTAGAATCTTTTCAAGGCACAAGTCAAGTGTGTTTAACTTGAAGCACGAAGTGAAGCATAAAAGATTCTGAAGAGAATTCATTGTCTGGCAACAGAGGAATTGGGCCACTAAGAGGTATCCAAATAAACTGCATTTTGAGGTTAAAAACAACTTATTAAAAAAAAAAAAGGCAACAACAACTAATTAATGAAACAATCAAATGCACAAAAAAAAAGAAAAAAAACGCAGAAAAATAAGACAAACGAAACCTCAAACACGCCAAAAAAAAAAAGGTAAACCAAACTAAAAACCCCCAAACAACAGAAGGATCCTAAAACGAAAAGGGAACAGGCAGAAACCAAGTAAATGATAGGAGGATTTTAGAAAAATCTTCTGCAAATGGAAATGCAGGTCTGATTGAGCACATTAAGAAGTTACAAGACAGTTTAAAAGCTGGGAGTTAGGAGGGCTCTGGTGGAATTATGTCCAAGAAGCAGTTAATGAGAAATTAAATATTTCAGACACATGCAGTCTGTGAGAGAGCTGCTGGGTCTCTGGGCCGAGCAAAGAGGGAAGGGAGCACTTAAGGTGAAGAAGGTTTCTGCTGCAGAGCCAAGTGACTTGGAACTCTCTTTGAAAAATGTAAATTAAAATGTCACAGGAGGCACTTGAAAAACATTTAGCAGGAATAGAAGAGGTCCAGAGAAGGGTGACAATATAATTAGAGACCTCGGCTGGCTTTGTAAGAGGATAGATTTGGAATTATTAGAACCCTCTTTGTGGAGCAGAGAGCAGTGAAAAGGACTTAAGAAGCCTGAAAATAATGAATTAAAACCCCACATTTATCGCTTTTGGGGCTGAATATGTACTTTTTCAGCAAAACATAAAAATAGTCTGGGGAACTCACTGCCACAAGCTGTGGAATATTGGGAGGTTTCTGTTTTGGGTGTTCTATATAATGTAGATGCAATAGAAAATGTCAAAGAGTTGTAGAAATTTCAGTGTATCAAACAGAGCAAGATGACGATGAAATTTATTTTAAAAATTGTTTCTTTTATTACAGAATTTGCACAAATTTCCCTGAAGTACCTACAAGTAACTCAGAGAGAGGAACAGATTAGAAGCAATATTCTACCTAATGTGCAACTTCCATATGGGAATCCAGAATTCAGCCTGGCAATTCTGCTTCAGTTCAAACAAGCACTTTAAGAATGTATTTGTGTAGTTTGCTAATATGTTTTCCTAAACTGCCTTTCAATGTTTTATTCTGTATTACTTTTTGCCTACAATGCAGTTCTACAACAAAAACAAGATTGAAATTCATTCTTTCACCTTGGCTTTTTTTATGTGTGCTCTATTACATATAAATTTATAGATATTACTGCAAAATATATTTATTATAAAATAGATTTATTAGATTTATTATAAATATAGATATATCTGTATTTATATAGATATTACTGTATTTATATAGATATTACTGTATTTATATAGCTATTACTGTAAAAATAAAACAGTGTCTGCATGACTGAGTTTTTAGCATTCTTCTCTTGTTAACTTCCCTGGCATTATTGGTTCGTGGCCAAGTTTCTTTAACTCATTCTGCATTCCATTAAAGTCTAAACTCTAAAGGCCAATGCTTTCCCCTCCCATGGAATATGAGTTAAAATGGAAGCAGAAATGCCTACATGTAATGACTTGTGTGGAAATTCCCTCCTTGGGAGCTTAGAGGAAAGTGAAATGCAGTGCCCAGGAGTGCTGGGACCCCTTACCCAGGCTGAGGTGCAGTGGAGGAAATACAAACACTTGCTGCTTTTATTCCTTCTTGGCAAGTAATGAAACTATTGCTGTGAATTTAACATGTGGAAATCAAAATATTTTGGTTAGAATTTGTCCTTTAATAGGGCTTTTTCCAGGCTGGTTTGTGATTTGAGGGCATTTAAGAGTCCTTCTGCAAATGTGTTCTGACAGTGCAATGAAATATTTTATAGAATCACTGAGTGGGTTGGGTTGGGAGGGACCTCAAAGCCCATCCAGTGCCACCCCTGCCATGGGCAGGGACACCTCCCACTGTGCCAGGCTGCTCCAAGCCCCAGTGTCCAACCTGGCCTTGGGCACTGCCAGGGATCCAGGGGCAGCCCCAGCTTCTCTGGGCACCCTGTGCCAGGGCCTGCCCACCCTGCCAGGGAACAATTCCTGCCCAATCTCCCATCTGAGCCTGCTCTCTGCCAATTTTAAATAATTTCCCCCTTGTCCTGGCCCTGCAGTTCCTGAGGAATTGTCCCTCTCCGGTTCCCTGCAGGCCCTGGCAGGAGCTCTAGGGTCTCCACACAACCTTCTCCTCTCCGGGCTGAACAATCCAAATTCCCTCAGCCCTATTTTTCCTGACAGCAAATTGAATATTGTCTATATCCATTCTGCTTCCTGAATCCAAGTTTTATGGAAAAAAAAAAAAAAAATACAAAATAAAAGGAAGAAAGGAATATTCAGGAATGTCTAACGAGCTGGTTTGGTTGATGAATTAAAGTCCATTTCTACATTTTAATACAGATATTTACCTTGCAATCATTTTAATCCTCCTCAGTTCTGTATCACATGGAAAGACTGATTAACTAAAATCTTATTTATCTCTGTGTTTTCACTTTCTGCATGTTCTTTACAGGAGTTACTGTTAAAGATTGATCGCTGGATTGTTTTGTGACATAAATGTGCAAATGCAACCTTGAGTTTGGTCCTGGGCTGGTGACTTGTTCCCCCTAATTCCTTGCAGTAAGAGATTTTTCAGCCTAAACCCCTCACACACACTCTTAGGAAAGCACAATATTATTATCAGATTACCCAGCCTGAAAGAATTGGTGAAAACCTGGAAAATGTATTTTAATATTAAGGAGAAAAAGCCAGTAAAAGTGAAATTTGGCGTTTATGTCTAATTGTCATGGAAAAGGTGAAGTCCCTTGGATGACTCTGGTTCTAATTGTAGCTCTGAAAGTGTTCTGGGGCAGGGCCATGGAATGATTTGTTCCTTAGAACAAACTAAAATAGGCACAATTATGTAAAAGTGCATTTTCTTGATACCAATAGTGTTCCACTCCTTCAAAGACATGAGGTAAGAGTTACTGATATAAATAATGATGTTCAAATCATCAGTCATTCCTTGCAAGAGATAGGGAACAGAGACTTTTATAGCTTGGTTGGTTTGGGGGGGATTTTTTTCTATTTGGAATAAAATCAGACATGAACCTAAAACCTTGTGGCTTCTGGTATGATGAGAGCTTTTAATCTAACATCTCTATTTTGGCTGGAATGTGCACTTTGTGCAGCTGGCTGAGGATTCGGGCAGGGGATTCCATTTGTGTATATCAGCACTTCCATATAAAAGCCATCAACTTTTCCATCAGATCTTTCTGCCAAACCTTGTGCTCAATGGCTGCTGTCCATGTTCTGTTTCAAATTTAGTGCTGACTCTAGCAGGGCATAAAAGACTTCTGAAGACAATGAGAAATACACCCCTTTATTTCCCTAAGGGATATCCTATATATAGCTCCAGCTAAAGCTAGTTTTGTGAGGAGAGAGAAACAAAAATTAAACTTCAAGTGCAACAATTTCTTTTTTTTTCCAATTTTTTTTTTCTAAGAATTGATTTCTTGCCTTTTAGTCGGTGCCCTCCATATATTTATATATTGGGGCCATTGTGTTTTAAATGGAATAACTCCTGAAAGAAAAGGCAGCAGCAGGCACAGAGTGTTTTATATGATCCTGTAATTAGCCTCAACCTAGGAAACAACCCTTTGAAACAATTTTGCATGGAGAAAATGAAATAAAATAAGTGCAGGCAAATTCAGCTTTAGGGACAGTCTCCAACATGTACAAAATTGCAGCTCATAAGGGTTCTTAGATGTGAGAATTTTCTGTAGTAACCCAGTATCATCTTTGGTTCATGACCGACCCCAGCTCAGCTGCTAATGAGTAGAGTTGTGTTTTTTTCTTCTTCTGTTCATATAAAGGTGAGTTCAGCCAGTTTGCCTTCCAGGTCACTTCCTTTCCTTCCTTTTGTTCTGGCTAAATCCACTTACTAATTCCACTCAACAAAACTGTTACATTTTCCAAATCACTGGCAGTCCTTCCTTGTTTCTTTGTCTCGTGTGCTTTCTACATTTTTAATCACACATAATGTGCCAGGAAGGTTCATGCTCCCAGACTCCTCTCTCATGTCCTTCTACTTCCATGGAGTGGGAAGCACAGCTGTGAGTGGCACAGGTATGATGGGTTTTAATTCCTGCTCTTGTTCTGGGTTCGGGAAATAGAGTTCTGGGTTCAGTGAATGGGGAATTGTTGTGTTTGTTCCCCTTCTTGTGCCCCAGCCCCATCAAAATCTGAGGGAATCAACACCTGAGGTGGAAGGGATGGGAGCTAAGGAATGCCAGGAATACGGAATGTGGTTGCTTTCTCTTCTACCTGATTTAGGGACTCTCAAGAGGAGAATCTTGGGGGCACAGATCTCATTTCTTCTCACTGGACAGGACACATATAAACATATGCATGTCCTTGTTGTGCAGTTCTCAGCAGTGCTGATAACAGAGACACAAAGGAGTGTGATCAGATACCACTTTCAGGCTCTGAAAATGAATTTATTTCCTTGAAGGAACCCAAACAACATTATTTCTTATATCTGTTTCCTGAGATGAAAATTGAAAGACTTCTCCCAAAGGAGTTTCTCTTCAAATCTCCTGGAATTCTAAGTGCTTTGTGGGTTATTTGAAAGCACCTTCTTTTGCATATCACCTATAGATTTGTGTTTAATAATTTGGCAGGGTTAGTGGAACAGTGTTTCTTCCTATCAGGCTCTACTCTATGTTTCTTTTGTCTATTTATTTCTCTTTTTTTTGTCTATTCTCCCACTGCTTGGTGATTTCATGATAAATCAAATCAGAGGGCAGAACAGATGCTGCTTGGTCAAAATGGTTTTTCTGCCTCACAGTTTTGAGAATCTCTTTTAAACTTTGTAATCAGCATTTATCCAGATAATTGGGTCAGGATAATGGTTGGCATGGTTTTTCACCTCAATACTTTACATGAGCAATTGTTTGACTAAGTATTATGACCACGTTGACTTGTTTTTTTAGTTTGAGTTTGGGTTTTTTACCTGTCTCATGAATGCCTCAGTGGACTGTTAGAACAGCCTGACATTGCTTCAAAAACTTTCTGGATATTGCTTAGGATACTCTTTTTTGGAAACTTTTTGGATATTGCTTGCATTCTTGCAAACCATTTTTTTCTTATTTTGTTCTTATTTTTTGTAAATTTCTGCTACTTTTCCTTGATAAGATTTTATTGCTGATTTTCTACACTGCAGTAATTTTAGAGGTCAGGTACTTTTGTTTCTTCTTCACACAACAATTTTGTTCACCCAACTTCATATTATTTGCAAGAATTTCTAGTTTTATTTAATCTGGTGCACAAAGCATTCTTGTGAAGACCAATTATTCCAAGATCAGGCCTTCCTGGTAAACACCCTGCCTTCCTTAATACCACGTGAGAAGGAAGGAGATAGCTAAGGATGGAATTCCAGGGAGTTCATGGGGAATGTGGCATGACCTGAATTAACTGATCACTTCCAGCTTAGCTAAACCAGCCCAACCCCTGGAAGTCCCAGTGAAACACAGAGTTTTAAAAATTAGAATTGTAGACAAAAAGTTAGTTAAAATTAGTTGAGATAGACTCAGTAAGTAAACCCAGCTAGAATTAACTTAAAGAAAATAGAGTTAGTAAATAGACTCAGTTGGAATCAATTAAAGAATCAATGATTAACTAAAGAATTAGGTTTGAAGCAGGTTTAGAATTTAAGTAAAGGATTACTTGTCATTTAGATTCTTATTCAGCTGTGCTTGCAATGGGAAATAGAAAACATTGCTCCATGGATCTGAAGGAATGTAGGCAGTCACTGATTTTCCTGTTGAAGAGAAATGCAAGAAGGAACTGAAAGTTCCCTTAGAAGCAATTTGTACTGTCAAAAACCAAAGGGTGAAAAGTTCAAACAGAGGAAGAGGGGTTTTACTTCATCATCCCAGCCCTCTCTAATTTCACGACCACTGACTCAATTAAGAGACAAACTACACGTGCTTAATTAGTATTCAACTAATTACCATGCAAAGCGGGGAAATGGGAGGTACCAATATGATGAATGTATTTTTATATTTTGAATATTCAAGACTTTTGTAAATATAAAGATCCTGCATTGCTTTGTGCTTTGTGCTGTGTATTAAGGAGCTCTCCCACACAGTTGTCCAGTGCTGAAATAACCATAAACACACTTTCTAAGAGCCCTGTTAGAGAGGCTTTGTCCAGCTCGAGGTGGGTATCAATATTAGATCAATACTCATATTTTAGTAAATCTCTAGCACATCCAGCCTGCTTCCCCTTTATTGCTACACTTATCTCAAAAACTGGTTCCTTGACACAACCCAGACTAAAGAACCTGCTTTGCTGAGAGCTCTTTCTCTGCTATCACTTGAGCTTCCCCTCAATCACCAGCTGGTGTTGGAGCACTTTGGAGGCTGTCACCACTCAGGATTCTTTGAAGCCTCCCAGGTATGGACTGAGCACCATGCTGTGTCCCTGCTCTAGAAAAACAGCACAAAATAAGGGTTTAACACTCAGAGAATGAAAGGAGGATTACAGGTTTTGTATGGGAGATGGCAAACTAAGCGTAGCAGCAACCTTCCTGAGGACACTGCAGTCATTAAGGCAGCCACTAAAAATAGCTTTTAAAAAGACCTGAGCTTTTCACAGTGAGAGGAGGGATGTCTGTTTTCAAAGGAAGAAAATCCCAGTGTGTTGAATTAATTTCTCACCCCTGCTGAGAGTGGGAGATCTGCACAGGGTAAGCAAGAGGAGAAACAAAATGTTTGAAAACCGCATTGTGGTGTGGAGCCTGAAGCTGCTCCATGCAACAGTCCAGGATTCTCCCAAATTTATTCGGGGTGAGGGGCTGTCAAAGGCTCTGCTGGGCTGTGGCTGGAAGCGGGGAGAGCAAGAACATAGAGCCCAGCTGAGGCACCAGCTGAGCTGCACTTTGTCCAGGTTCTGCAGCCTTGGAGGAACTTTGACAGCACCTCCAGAACTGCAGGGAAAATTTGGCAGCTGTTCCACTAATTCCTTTATCTGGGAGCTAAAAGGCCTTCTTGAGGGAAATTGTAATTAATAGTGCCTTGACTTCTAAAGGCAAGGGCAGGGTTTAGGGGTTACTGTGTCAGGCAAGATGTGTGGCACCAGTTTATCTGCACTGAAATAAGGCCATGGCAAATATCTGATAATGATTGATAGATTTAATGTATCGGCTTATGGATGCTTTGTATACATAGTTTTAGTCTCCACTTAACTAAAGAGGGAGGATGGTTTTCTTGGCCACTATTTTTTCTGCTAAAAATCATGAAAAAAGAGCAACCTGTGTCCTTGTAACTGGTAGGCAAACTCAGGAAAGAAAATGAGAACCAGAATGAACTAATGGAAAAACTTAGATTTGTATTTAGCTTTTAATTTTAATATTTCTTGGTAGATCTTTAATGATATAGAAGAGAGAGAAAAGCCATTAAATCAATCAAGGAGACATAAATTAATCAGCAAATAGAAGTTTACTAAATCAACTAATTATTCTAAAAATATATGTTATATGGTAGACGTTGTTAAATGAACAGATATTTCTGGTTTAATTGCAGTGCAGTTATTTCAGCATCCAGCACACCACTAATTTGGGGACATGAATAACCTCAGCATAACAAAGTGCACTGCAATATTCTTCAGCTGCTCCCATTTCCATAAAGTCCAGGTTTTGTAGTCAAAGAAGTGACCTTGCCAGGGGAATTCACAGGACAGGGAGAAAACACTGAGAGCCATAGATAATTTCCTCTGATTCTAAGCCTGCTCAAATCAAAGGAGATTTTCCTCTTTACTTCAGTGAACTCAGGACCCACAAGGATTTAAAGAATCCTGCTGATATTTTTTGAGGGCATGTGATGTTTTTAGTCTCATTTTCTATGAGAAGGCATTTCTGAGCTGGAGCTGTCTGCAGCTGCATCTGCGTGTTTCCATCAGCCTGATGAGTCACGAGCATCTGAGAGGCAATATGTTGATAAAAATCAGATGCTTTCTTTAACAGAATGCACATGGAAGCCCTAATATTTACAGACATCCAAAGGCAGAATATGCTCCCAAAGAATGCAAAAAACAATATCCCTTAGAGTTAATTTTGGATTACACATGTCATGAAATAGGAAAAAAAATTAGTGACAGCAAGCGTTCTAAAGTGACTTTGATTGTAGTTGAATATATATGATGTAGTTCTCTGGAGGTGCCACTAAGCTGAGGCAGATTCACATCTCTGCCACTTGAGGAGCAGGCTCAAGGCTGGGGAAGTGGGTCAGTGCCTGCAGCTGATGGGATGTGACTGCAGCAGCTGCTGCCAAGGCTGCCACGGACACAGGGAGCTCAGCTCCAACTGCAGGGCTCCAAACAAGGGGAGCTTCTTCATTTTAGTGCTCTTTAAAGCAGTGGAGGGCAGGGAGAAGTTGTGGAGAGTTGATTCAGGTGACAAACAGCTGCAGGGGAAAGGGATGACTCTTCCTGGCAGGCTCCTCTAGTCCTTTATGATCCCTACTGCACATTCCCAAACTCCCTTCTAGATGGAAACCTTCAGTACAACTTGCCTTGGCTCTCCAATGCATGAACTGTGGTCTTCTCTCATCATTCATTACTTAAAATAAATTGCTTGAAAAATAAAAATGTATACAGGTACAGTTTACTTCTGAATTATTGAAATCAGTGACTTCTAAGGGCTAGAGTGATGTTAAAGTTGATGTTTATTTAGGAAATGAAATTACCCACAGTGTAAGTCACACTGAGCAAAGTCAGGAAACAAGACTCTAAGCTTGCAGTATATATCCTTGGACACATAAGAGGAGGGGAAAAGAACCCTCAGTTTTTATTTCTGAAAAATAAATATCTCTAGTCCAGTACATGTCAAAATTATTCTAATTTAACAGTTTTTAACTGAGGGGACTGAGAGGCAGTGTAATAATGCATCCCTTTGTGCTTACTGAATAGGCTTCTTTGTATCAGCCACTTTAACTTCTTTTGGTGAATAAAAGATTTCTTAACATATAAAGTTTGAGAACTGATCCCAGTGCTAACAGCAGTGTGCTGGTTTGAAACATGAGTCTTATCCTTACATTTCTTTAGTTTCCAGGTACACTGCAATTGGCAGCAGTGCAGTTGTTGGGATGTTCTGGTCCACATCCTCACCCACCCTTGGTAATTTCCTGGCTGAGGGAATGTTTGGACACTGCTCTCAGGGATGCACAGAGTGGGGTTGTTGGGGTGTCTGTGCAGGACCTGGAGCTGGACTGGATGATCCTTGTGGGTCCCTTCCAGCTCAGAATATCCCAACAGGACTTTGCTAAACCTAAAGAGGATGCAGCCTCTCAGTTCTGGCAGCAGCATCCTGGGAATTCAGATGTCACTGGGCTTCTCTCAAGGATTCTTAGACAACAGAACAGCCACACAACAATAGTTTGTTGATTGAGCAGGAGTGAACCTCACCCAAGCAATCCTTGGAGAGAAGCACAGTAGAAGCAACATTTCAAGATCTAAAAGCTAGACGTGCTAAAAGTTGCCATCAAAAAGCATATTTTGATAGCATACAAAAGGAGAAAGAAAAAAAAGGCAGATGTGTGAAAATTCTTTTGTCCGCGAGGGTGGGGGCTGTGTGTGTGTGCAGGGATACAGCATTTCCAGATGAGCTAATTATTTTCTTTTTCCCTTCTTGAAGCTAACTCTTTGCCTAAATTCATATTTAAGCAGGAGTTCTTCTGTCCACCTGCTGATGAATAGCAGGTTGTTCAACACACACAGCAACTTTGCCTTAATGAAAACAAACGTTAAGGGAAATAGGGAAACCTCTGGACTGCAGCAAATGTGCTCCCTCCTAATCAGTCTCCCTTGTCTATAAAATACACCCACATATTAGAAAAAGTTCATAAAGTGAGAGCTGGAAGACATCAATAATAATGTATTTTAGCTGCAGAATTCAGTGCACAGTTGTTATCTGAGACCATTAAGCCCAGCCATAATCTGTGCTGATGCCAGAGCAATCAGAGCACTGTATTTCACCAGGACCACTTATGAAACCTGCCACATCCCTCAGCTGCTGCAAAGATGCCTCAGGTTTTCCCCCTGCAGAACAAACTCTTGATGTGTAGGGCTTTTAAGCTGTTTTTTAATGTCTTGATTCCCCGGGATGGTTCATAACACATGATAATAGCAATGCATGTAATGGTCAAAGTGGAAATGGATTGGTATTAAGCAGCTCTCTGAATTGCTTGCAGGATGAATCCAAAGCTCATTGGCTTGTAGGGATATTTTCTTCACAGCACCTGCTTGGAGTTTTCATTTGCAGCTCTTGAAGACAGTGCCTGAGATAAGTGGCAATGAGCTACTCGTAGATAAAACATAATAATAATAATAATAAAAGTTGAAATAAGCATTATGTAAGCCACAAATAGCACAGTACTTTAGCTTCTATACGTTGATGCTGGAAGGTGACTTTTCCCACTCTAATCCACTTGGAGTTGATTTTAATATGGCTTCTGCAGGTTAGGGGCAGAAATACCCCTTTGAAAGCAAAGATAGAGTTTACTGACACACATCTCAGAGCTGACAAGGGGCTTTAAGGTGGAAATTCATATCAGATGCTCACCAAAGAGTTACAAAACAGAGTCTTTTTGAGTATTCTGAAATTAAACCATCTGCTCTGCTTAGAAGTCCAGGCAAGATCCTTTGCTGTCTAAAGCCAGCATCTGTTGGAATTGTGCTGTATGTATAGAGTGAAATCCAGGGGTTAGGGGAACAGTAGCTGCTCTTTCAGCCCTCAGATCCATAACATTTGCTGAGATACCACGTGGATTATGGGCTGGAGAAGGGTCTCTCTCCTACATACTTGCCTGGGCTTTGGGACAGAGACAAGTAAATTTCAGTCCGAGTGAAAGGATTGAATAAATCCTGCCTTGATGAATCCTTGCCTAAAACAGGGCCTAAGTCTGTTCACTCAGATCATCCTTCCTCACGTTCAGCATTCCCCATCGTCCATGGTGGGAAAGGTCATTTGTCTCTTGTGGCTCTCCCTTGGCCTTCCTTCCCCCTTTCTGTCTGGGGCCAGGCTGTTCTTCCCTCGCTCCCAGCCTCACATTTGTCCCTGTTTGCTCCTCACATTTGTCCCTGTTTGCTGTCCCCAGGGATGGGGATCTGTGGGGGTGATAGCATAGGGTTAAAATGCTTCTAAAATCATGGTGGCTAAAGCAGGCCTTGGGAACTGGAGTGGGCATTGTCTTTGCTAAAATCATGTGAACCTACACATGTGTACCCACCTGTATAGGAGATGATGAATTTAAATGCGATGATTGTTTAGTAAATATAAGTAAAAATAATTATTTGACCATGAGGAAGGAACAACAATCATGAGAAATGTTGTGGGAAGAGGGCTTAAACTCATGCTTGGGTGAAAACAATATACACAATAGAACAATATCAAGTTAATGATTATACAACAGTTATGTAAGGAAAGGGTATAAAAATGTATCCGTCTCAAATCCATGTCAGAGTCAGATTTGGGTTTGTCTGTAGCCCTGATCCCCAGAGCACTTCAAATAAAAGCACCAGTGATTCTGTGTTTCTGTGCTAACAGGGGATGCCCCATCTGGAGGTGTTTTCCCTCCTGGCACATCTCACTGCAGCTCCTGCCCCTTGATGTTTCCAGGTGACAAACGCCTCCCAAACTGAGCCCTTCTGCTCCCAGGGAACAAGAGAAGAGGAAATCCTCCCCAAGCCCTGCCCTTGCTCCAGCCCAAACTGAGCCCTTCTGCTCTCAGTGAACAAGAGAAGAGGAAATCCTTCCCAAGCCCTGCCCGTGCTCCAGCACTCCCTTCTGGCAGTAATTGTGGGAGGTAGGACAGCTCCACACTCAGCAATTCAAACTCCTGCTTGACTGGCTGATGAAAGGAGATCCCATCATGTTTAACTTTTGGTGGGAATGAGCATCCTACTGCCCTAGTCCAGGGAAAGAACTGCTGGAAGCCTTTCTGACATCAGTTTCTTGGAGCCATAAACGGAGGAAACAAAACCATCAATTTTTATTCCTGACAAAAGAAAATCTCTAGTCCAGTGATAATTTTTGCTAATCACTTCTGTATTGCTTTTGTATTTTTCTGAGGAAAAAGTCAGTTGAAGTTACCTCTAACATGGACTAATCATCTGGGCTTTTTTTATGCTTATATTACATGTAAATGTAAATCCAGTTTGTTTTGCAGGGAACTGGAACTGACCTCGTTCTGGGCATTACTCAGTGGCCATGGGGTGATCAGTAATAAAAAAGGGACAAGTTCTCATTCCTGCCTGTCTAAAGTTTGTCCAAATATGAGAAACTTCCTTGAGAAAGCAGTGCATGATCATGATCTACATTCAGAATTATAAGAATATGGATGAGGGAGACAATGGAAAAGGCCTTACTAAAATTCTTCATCACAGGGGAATGGCATGCCCAGTTGCTTTTATCAAAACAGCACAATCAGTGCACATCCCTGAGTAAATGGTGACTGTGGAGAAAGGGAATCTTTGTTGTGGTGCATGAATTCTCAACCTTAGTATAAATTAAAGGTTTATGTTAATTAATTAATATGTAATTACAATCTATAATATCTATAATATCTATAATATCTATAATATTATATATAAAGTAAATATATATAATATTTATACAAACACATATATAGTATTACATATAATATATAAAATAAAATAATAAATAATATTAATCTAAAATATAAATACCTACATTTCAAACATAAGAGGAAAGCAACACTGCAGTATGATAGAGCTGGATCAACCTTTTAGTTCAGGTGTTGGTGGTTTTTTTCAGCGTTGTGAATAATTAATTTTTGGAGATTAAAAACTGGTGAGACAACCCTTGCCCTCGTTTTCCATAAGGCATATTAAAAAATCCTTCTGAGGACATTTGGTTGGCTAATGTGGCTTGGAGCTAAATGTTTGCACAATGCAAGGTCAGCAGAGAGTCATAAATCATAAATCAGCTGGAACTGTAGGTGTGGAAGCTAAGGCTTGTTCCTTTATTTTAATGTATTTTTAAGTACAGAAAGATGCTCTCTTTACTGCTTTATTTGCTTTTAGTCCCCTTAGTACTTGCTAGTGGTTCTTTTTCTCCTGAACAAAAAGGAATTGAATAATTTGCACGTAGGTTTCAGAGGGAACAGCCACAATAACCTCAGGATGTGGGTTCATCTGGAATTTTAAATACAGCATTGTACAAGCTGATATTTTTAGTATGATGTGCAGTACTAATGTACTGAGGAAACAAATGATGATCATGGAAAAGGGTTAATTTGGGGGGAAACAGGATCTTGGCAAGAGGCTTGTGTCAGTACAGACAATTAATTCAGACAGAGCAGTGTACTTTTAAATCCAGAACTAAAAATGGGATAAATAAGGACGTCATTCTAATTAGGGTGGTTATTAACTTGTGGAGCTGAACATGAGAAGTTCACTCCAGAAGATATTCTAACATGTTTAATTACAACCTCATTAAATTTTCTAAAAGTTCTAATTAACTTGAATTAAATGAAACCTGGAGGTTTTTAAAGAAACTCAGAGCTTAAATCAATGCAAGGATCCACTAAAACAGCTTCAAATTTGGGGTTAAATCAATCTACAGCACAGCCAAGGTCAAACAATGACTGTTTTCAGTGTGTGCTGGGAAATTGCAGGGTTCTGGTGATGTATTTGCAGCATCATTTCCAACGCTCCCACCTAAATCACAATGGGGATGGTGTGGCTGTTAATGACAGGGATGAGTCCTGGGCAGGAATAATCTCACTAAAAACCCCTCTGCAAACCCCCTCGTTAGCAAGGGCAGCTTGTCTGCATCATTTCCCTTCCTTCTAGCCTGAGGAAAGCTGTCTGCTTAAACAAAACATATCTCGCACCTGACTGAAAGTTTTCAGGTGAAATAAAATTTGTAATTGAAGAGAGATGCAAATTTTGAGATTATTTTTATGATTTCTTTGAAAATTTTCAACAAAATTAAAGTGCCAAGATCATCCTGCAGTGAAAATCAAAGCTTTGTTGTTTTGGGGTTTTTTTAAGCATTAAAATATTCACCAATTTAGTTGTAGCAGAGCTACTTATGATTGTTTTGAAATCAAACTCAGTGCCAAAAATAGTCTCAAAAGATTTTGATTTGTGGTCATTTTACTCCATTTCCTTTCTCCAACCTGCCAAAAAATTTACCCCTAAAATGATGAGTTTCCTTCCCATTCTTTGCTCCACAGGTGTCTGATGGCCTTTATTCTGTAGACCATGGAAATCTTTCTTTATTTCTTTATTTTTTTTATTTTTTGGTGAGGGGGTGCATTTCTTAAAAGCACCCCCAAAAGAAAAGCAGACAAAGCAAATATTACAATTAAAGCTTTGGAAGTGCTGCTGCAGTTTTTCAGCTCAGGAGAAACGGAGGAAGGATGGGGATAGCTGGGCTCTCCTTCTGTGAGTTTTATCACAAACAGAACTGTTTTCCTCCTGTGGATTCAGCTCCAATTTCAGTCGTGTGGCTCTGCCTCATGGGAATTTAATAAGTTATGGACATGCAGCTTCTTGCATGTGTGTGAGAGGTGAAAAAAAAGCAAAGATTTTCACTAAAAGTTCATTCATAATTCTGGAGAGCTGAGCAGGGACTGCTAAATTAAAGTTATTAGGAAAAAAGTTATTAGCAAAATCATTAGGAAAAAAAATTTAGAGGGGAAAAGGCTACCCAAAGTGTTGGAATGGATGTCAGGAGAGTCCAGCTGATTGTGTGGTTTGGGCCCAGTGTTCAGAGTGCTCTGGGCTGGGTGACAACGTGGGGATTGTCACAGGTTGGGTTTGATGGGCTTGGAGGGCTTTGCCAGCCTAATGATTCTGGGATTTTGCTAAAAAATACGTCATTTGCAGAGGTTTATCACCTTCTAATTGCCATATTTATGGTGGTTTTTCTCCTTGTGGATCATGTTGTGCTCTTGGTGGGTTTACAGTGCAATTTCTCAACCCTGGATTCCTGAGCTGTTGATACCCACAGCACAGGGCTGTTGATAAGCACACACAAAAGGAGCACATGTTTGTGTATTTTAGCACAGTTTGGGAATTCCATGCAATCCAAACACTGCCTGCTCTTGGCAGTGGGTACCAGGGCTGGCTCTGGCTTTGGGGAGCTCTGTTTGTTTTCTCCTTCTGACAAACCCACAGATCCACACTCCAGTCAGAGCCTCAGGCTCTCCATCAATCACCCACCCAGGAAAACAGTCTTGCTCATCCTGAGCTGCTTCTTGTTCAGATTATGAGCTCTCAGTGGGCTGGGACTGTGCTCTCCCCTTTCCTGCTCCCTGCAGAAGGGGAATTATCCCCCAAGCCTGGTGAGGAGCAGAGAGCATCCTGCATCATCCCACCAGCTCTGCCCTCTGGGCAGGGCACCCTCTCTACTGGCAGCTCCCAATGACCTCGTGCACAGCAACATCCACAGAACTCTGACAGGATCACAGTGTCACCAGGAATTTCACTTCCAGGCAGAATCACTTGATTTGTCTAACTTTAACATTTTCCCTGCCTTCAGGGTTTTGTCATTTTGTTTTGTTTTGGTTTTTTGGTTGTTTTTTTTTTTGCCTCCTTCCATGGTTTGCTGCACTCTGGTAAATCCCCAATGGAGAAATTCCTGCTGGTAATTGATGGAACACCAGGAATTGCAGGTTTGTATCAATGAGACTCTGGAATGCAAACCTCAGTAACAAGAGAAACCATGTGCATAGCAGATAAAACTCTATTTTTTGCTATTTACCTGCGCATTTTTAAGGCAGAAAAGAGCTCCAAACAGGAACCTGAAGTAAAAAAACAAAACAAAATAAAATAGCTGGAGGGTTTTTTCTGCTCACTTACACCTCCTGTACTCGGAGAGGTTGTCTTGCCTTCGTCCCTCAGCCAGCTGAGATGGCCACTGAAGGAGCAATTGCTGTTACAGTCTGTGAAGGCACATCTCAGAGAAAAGGTCCTGGACATCATTCCAAATGAAATGGATTCAACCAGCAGGACAGGAAGATTCTGACAGTGCTGCCCTACCAGATCTGTCCTTTGCAGGGGACAAGCTCTTCTTGTAGATTTGTTCTGTGCTGCTCAGAATACACTGACAGACACAGGGAACACTGACACAGAACACACTGACACAGAGAACATTGACACATGGAACACTGACACAGAGAACATTGACACAGAGAGCACTGACACAGAGAACACTGACACAGGGAACACTGACACAGAGAACACTGACACAGAGAACACTGACACAGAGAACATTGACACATGGAACACTGACACAGGGAACACTGACACAGAGAACACTGACACAGAGAACACTGACACAGGGAATACTGACACAGAGAACACTGACACAGGGAATACTGACACAGGGAATACTGACACAGGGAATACTGACACAGGGAATACTGACACAGGGAACACTGACACAGGGAATACTGACACAGGGAACAATGACCCAGAGAGCACAGACACAGGGAACACTGACAGAGAACATTGACACAGGGACCATTGACACAGGGAACACTGACAGGGAACACTGACACAGAGAGCACTGACACAGGGAACACTGACACAGAGAGCACTGACACAGGGAATACTGACACAGAGAACACTGACACAGGGAATACTGACACAGAGAACACTGACACAGGGAACACTGACACATGGAACACTGACACAGGGAACACTGACACAGAGAGCACTGACACAGAGAGCACTGACACAGGGAACACTGACAGAGAACATTGACACAGGGACCATTGACACAGGGAACACTGACACAGAGAGCACTGACACAGAGAGCACTGACACAGGGAACACTGACACAGGGAACACTGACACAGAGAACACTGACACAGAGAAGACTGACACAGGGAACACTGACACAGGGAACAATGACACAGAGAACACTGACACAGGGAATACTGACACAGGGAACACTGACACAGAGAACACTGACACAGAGAACACTGACACAGGGAATACTGACACAGGGAACAATGACAGGGAACACTGACACAGAGAACACTGACACAGGGAACAATGACACAGAGAACACTGACACAGGGAATACTGACACAGAGAACACTGACACAGGGAACACTGACATCTTGTAGCCCTTTCTGTTGCTCTGATTTGATGCTGATTGTGGATTTCAATGGTGCAGGGACCAAAATTTGTTTAGCAGGGAGAGGAAGAACATCACCTGTTACAAACAGGTGTTATCCTTGGGCATCTTTTTCTTAAAATTAAAGGTGCAGGGAGGAAAAAACCTACAATTCTGGGTTAGGGCATGAACTGACTTGAGGAAAGCAACTGAGAACATAAAGTTGTGATTGTCGGTTAACAAACTGACAATACAGGTGAGAGTGAATTCAGGAGTTTTAAAAGCTAAAGGGAAAATGTGTGCAGAAAGACATAACAAAACCACAAATTCCAGTTACTGGGGCTGTGTCCATCACTGACACCTTCAACATTTCACACAAAATTCTCTTTTCTCAGAAGTTTGTAATAATTGGAGGGATAAAACCCTACAGATAACAGAGATAATGTCACTGCAGTGCCCAAAGAACAGTGCATGTTTGTAAGTTTCTTTCTCTTTCCCTTTATAAAATCTCATCTTTTGTATGAATGTTAATAACCCAAACAAATCTCCCAGAGTTCTGAATTCCTCCTGAAATATCTTTAATACAGGTGGCTCATGCATTTCCCCACCTGTGCCAAGCAAAGTAGCTCTTCACATGGATAGAAGGAGGCAAAGGAAAATTATTTGATTGAGCTGAGTTTATTTTTACCTTGTTTAGTTCATATTCTGCTCAGAGTCTGACTCCTTCAGAGAGTCAAGCCAGTGGTTATCAAATGCAGTACCTGTCACAAGACTAATTGTTCATTCACTTAAGACTGGAATTGTCTGTTTGTTCTTACTGAATATATTTGAAATCTGAGTAACTTATGCAAAATATTGTTGTCTTAAAACTCTGTTTGGATTGTTGAAAGTGATTTGAACAAATAGCTGCGGTTGTTTATTTGTGAGATTTTTACATTTCGCCTGTAACACTTGTCTCTTGCACAATCCAGACATCTTTTCCCCACATCATCTATTTTTTAATTACATATTCCCAGCAACAAAAGAAGTTTCTTTTGATTTATAAGAGGGATTTGATGAATTTATAGAAAGTGCATATAGAATATCAACCACCTGTGACACTAAAATTTGTTCCCACTTGTGCATGCAGATTAAAATGCTGTGTTCAGAGAGATGTGCCCTTGGTGATCTATCTGGAGTACATTAAGAAATGAAATTGCAACAAATCTTTGTTTCCATCTCCCCATCACTTACAAATTCTCTTTTCTTGCCACATCAGAATGAAATAGATTAGTGCAAAGCCACCCCCAAATAACTGTGTTGGAGTGGAAATGCTCAGGTGGTTTAAAGTGTCATTATTTTTGTTTGTCTTTTATTAGGGAAGAGAAGAAATTAGCTTACGGCTAATAAAGTTTCCAACAGCTGCATGTCTGATAGGAAATGGAATATTCTGTTTGTATGGCAATATTGGTAGGAAGAAATGAATTTGCAGGGATATTTTTTCAGCCTTATGCCAAAAGGAGTACCAGGTATGCCAAGATGGACTATTTGTGCTGACTTCACCATCCCAACAAGAATCTGCAGTGCAAATCCCACTTACAGTGAAATGTAAAAAGTTAAAAATCTCTATTTCTCCATGACTCTGGCTTGCTGAAGAGAGGGGGGAGCGTATAAAGCCCAGACTGACTGCATTTAGTGACTCAAATCATATACTCTGTTTCACTTTTAAGCTAAGCAGAGATAATCAGATTTATTCACTATTAAACCATTAAGTTTTTTATAAGTGCTGAGCAGCCTCAGGGTGCATAAAGCAGCTCTGCAGGCAGCTCCTGCCCCACCAGGATCCTGCAGGTTCAAATCTCTAGTCACCTTGCACTTGAGGAAGAGCAGAAACCAGATGACTTTTGTGGGACCACCTGCTCCTCTCTGCCTGCAGGGACCTTGATGTTGGCTATTTTCACTTTGGGTGTTAATCTCTGGTTTATCAGGGGGAGAGGCTGAGTGTGCCAAGCTGAGCTGGCAGCTAAAACCAACCCAGTTCAGGGGCTGCCTTCTCGTGTCCTTAAGCTTGGTTTAGAGTTAGGCAGTACTTGCACCATGTCAGAGATCAGAAATCAGCACCAGCAGAACACATTTCCCCTTTTTGTTCATGCCCTGGCCAATATCCAGCTCCTCTTTCTAACTCCAAAAGCCAGGTTTCCCCGCCTGAAAGGAGAACTTGAGGACATTAATTGAAATGCATCCCAAGCTTATAATTTCACATCTTGAGACAATGTGTGCTGAAGCTGAATGGAAGCAGAAGGGAATTAAACAGTGAATTTTGTAACTGTGGTCTCATTCAGGCTGGAGGAAAATGCTGAAATGATTTGGGAAGACACCCTTGCACTGTACCTGACTTCAGAAGCAAGGGTCCTGCCTCTTCCAGTTCACAGCTGATGGTTTGCCAAACAGAAACATGTCTTGGCTGTGCTTTTAAGAGGACAAATGCAATGCAGAGCAATTCTAGGTACTATTTATTGCCCTAATTGGAGTTCCCCACTCTTGTGTTTATTTGGGCTTGCATGCCTGGTTATATCAGCTATTCCTAGACAGCCACAGTTTGTCTGGAACATGCAGATCCTTTAGGATGTACAAGCAGAAAGCAAATGTGCCGCATGTTTTGGATCCTGAAAAAAATATGTTTGTAGTTCCCTGAACTGGAAGAGATTAAATAGGACAGATCTCTGTCTGATTCTACTGATATCAGCCAATATTAAATTATGTTTGATTTTTTAGTTCACCTGCCTTGAGGTGAAATTAAGGCTAAAAAAGAATAATCTCCCTTCTTTTTACTTCTGAAAACATTAGATTGGGAGGCACATCTAGAAAATGAACAGCATTCTGTATGAAGGACTGAAGACAATCTGACATGCATTTCTTTTAAACAGACATAAAAAATTATATTTTCTTCTTTTTACTGCACATACAGCTACCCAAGAAGCATTTACCTATTTTTTTAAACAGATATTTCAAGCAGCTCCTGTTGAGTGACTCTTGCATTTTTGTGTGTGACAGAACAATCAGATGATATCAATGTTTTTCATGTCAGTTTTGCACAGCCAATCCCTTTTCTGCCTGGATCTAAATTTCAGGCAATTTTTAAGACTCTGGGATAAAAATCCTCCCCTGCACCATATTTTGATGTCACGAGCTTAACTCATAAAATACCTGTTTGTCCTGGTGTGTCAGTTTTTCTGTTTGCTTTATTGTATCAGGAAACTTCAACATCTGCCTCAGAAACACAGGGAAGATAAGTCTGATTTTTGCCTCCTCTAGGCAAGTTGTGTGCCAATTAATTTAGCATTTAAATTCATTAGAGAAAGTGGAATTATCAGGAAATCTGTTACGTTTCAGCTTCTCTCATCCCCCTGAGTTTGGGGTTTTTTTGAGCAAACCAAGACATCTGTACTGGTCACATCATCATCACCCAAATAATTGTAGATTTCAACAGTTTAAGGAGTATTTTTCACTCCTTTAAAAACACAGAAGAGTTAAAGAAAGAAAATATTGGCAACAAACAGAAGGTGATTAAGTTCCTTTGTTCAATACTAATATTTGTAACTCTGATTTGTGTTTCTTTCACAAAATTGTGTATTTTTTGGCAACTTTCATTTGCTTGTTTGGGGTTTTTTTTTGATTTTTTAAAGGATTCCCCACCTTCACAGATTAACAATTTTGCCAATATTCAGTTATCCTGATACTAATGATTTTTGCCCTAATGTACACTCTTATTCTTCCTTATTGTAATTTATAAGCATTGCAACTTCTCTGAAACCTAAAACTCAAGTTTTTATGCATATATATTTTTTTTTTTTTATTTTTTTTTAAGCTGTTTTAGGATTTAGATTTTCCTAATGTCTGCTTTTCAGTATTTGCTTCTCTGCATTAACAGGGCTATCATTTCAGTTCTTCCCTGGGATTAACAGATTATTATTTTCTAGACCTCCATGCACTCTCCTGGTCTCCTCCAGACCCCTTCCAGCTGATGAACTTGTCTTTCACACGATGGTGAGATGCTGAACAAAGTAAAAAGGATTGTTTCAATTGACTTGCAGCAAATCTTACTGATCTAGTAAGATAAAAAAAAAAAGATAAGAAAAGAAGGGATAATGCTGATTTTCATTCAGCTTGTGGATTACTGCAGACCCACTTTTTATTCATGCTGCTTAACCAGTTGCTCCTGGCAGATTATTTCTACTTTAATGTGATCCCTCATATGATTTTCCATGTTATATTGTACCTTGCTTCTTTATGTCTGTTCCTGCAATTTCCCAGGGCCATCTTGCCCTCTGGAATGGCTGCTATCCTATATCATCTTATCATGTTTTAGGAGGGAAGAGTGTATTTTTTATATATGCACTTGTTCAAAACCTCTCCATATCCTTCATTCCAGGGTTTATTGGTGCTCTTGGAAATGTGTCCACTCCATGGAGCTGTTCACTGGGGAAGTATTTCACACTTGACAAATGCTCCTGCAGTTCTGCCATCCCCTCTTGATGTGTGGGGGGTGTTTTGTACAGTGGATTCTAAAATGGAGCTTCCAGTGATTTGTAGGGTGTTTCTTTACTGACCAATTTTGCCTTTTCTATATTCATGAAAGTACTCAAAAGTTTCCACTGCTCCTTGTTCAGCCTGAGCACAGATTCTTGGGCTTCACTCAGCCCTTAAATATACCGCTGGTTTATCATCTTGGAGAAACATAATTCCTAAAGTGTTTTCTGATTAATCAACAAAGTCCTAAGATTCTTTTTTAATGCCTCTACTGCCAGGTCCTAAAAACTTTCTGGGAAATGTGCCAGTGCCATTATATATTCTCCATAAACCCCCCTGAAACCTAAACTGATGGTTTACTTATGACAAACCAGAGTGTGCTACAGCATGTGGAAACACAGCTATGAATTTTTTTGTAGGAATCCTTTTAATAATTCTTTCCTCAGTATTTCAAATCCTTTTAGCTTTTTTTCCCAATGAATGTGTATTTTCATGATTTTCATTCAGCTGCCCTGCCTTGAGCATGTGGCTGTGTTGGCTTTGGAATTAGACAATGTTCAATTAGAAAGCTGAACATGTTCTCATCATGACAGCAAATTATTAAAGAAATACTGCTTTTACTGCTGAGTTCCAAAGGTCACAGAATCATGGATTGGTTTGGGTTGGGAGGGACTTTAAATCTCATCCCCTGCTCTGGATGTGCTTGGAGCATTCATCAGGAATCTCTGGAGCTGACCTGTGTCCTGGACTTCTGAGCTCTGCCTTTATGGAAAGGCAGCTGTGTGGCCTCTGCCATTCTTTCACTATTGTGATCAGAGTCTCAGGAGTGCCAGAATTTAGTCCAAATCTGAGTTGCTGCTTGAGGGACTTGGTTTGCTCCCTGCTGCCCACGGCAGCACGGAGAAGGTGCAAGGTGTTTTTGTGTGGTCAGTGCATCCTAAAAGCTCAGTTTCACATTGTGCTGGACTCAGAGTGGCTGTGGGCTGCAGCTCTCTCCACACCCCTCATTTCCACCACACTGCATTAACTGATTGTGCAGCAAAAAGGTGAAGCTGGACCCACTGGCTGGTACAGCTGTAAACTAACCTGGCCAAAAAAATGGGAATGGCTTCTTGTCATCACAGCAAATCTGATTGTGACTGTGAAACCAAATTGATAATGAAGGGAAGGAGCAGAATAAAGGAGGGATGGAGATCAAACAGGGTAACAGAGTCTTCTCCTCTGCAGAAACCTGTCCCAGCAGCACAGAAGGTACAGAGCACACCCAGAATTTCAGACATGGTCATTGCTGGAGCACCACACTCCTGGTTGAACACTCCACATCTCCTGGGATTTGCATCCCAGTATCTTGGCCCACTCTGTTTTTCTGGGTCTTGGATGGAAGTGCCAGGAGCTCTGTGCTCTTCACACAAATTGTGCCAAGTGGAGCGGTGGTAGAAAATAAGGGGAAGGGTTGTGGTAATTCTGAGTGCAAATGACTTCAGGGCAGTCAGGCTGCTGGACCAGCTGGTGAGCAGCTGTGTAGTCATTTCTGACACTTCAGAGCTGGGGAGAAGAAAAGGATTTCCCTGTAATTACTGTCTTTGAGACGTTCCTACACGAGCAGAGCACTGTGGAATTTTATCATCCCAACTTCTGTCCTGCTTTTGGAAGTCATCTGAAACCATGGCTGGAAAAAAGTCAAAGAAAGAAGGAAAGTAGCAAATTTTGCTGTCTGCCCTAAGGAAACGAGGTGCCTAATGCTGACCAGAGGTCATGAGTTATGTAGAACAGAGAGCACTGCAGAGCCATTATCACAAATTTAGCATGACAGAACTAAAGTTCTCTGACAAGCTGAAAGCTGCATCCAGCACTTACTGGCATCCCCACCAGGCAACCAAACACTGTCCCCCTGCCACGACATTGGAAAGTTGTTGTAATTTCCATCTTTAACCTCAAAATATCAGGGTAGGAAAAGAAGCCCAGGCCACCAAAAAGATGAGTTTTTCAGCATTTCCTAGTGCTTGTGCAGTCAGGCTGCAGAAAAGGACTGGGTGTTAAAACCACCTATTAATGTCAAACCACACCTAAGAACATAAAAGAGGATGTGTTGGGGGGAAAAATGAGGCTAAGGAAGAGAACAGTCATTTGGAGGCAGCCCTATTTATTTATTTATTTATCTTCCCTGTGTCTTCCAGCAGGAAAGAGCCTGTGAGTCAACCACATCCAGAGTGAACAGGGCTGGGAGTCTCCTGTGAAAGTGTTGCTTACACAGAGGAGAAATATTGCTTTGGCTTTTTCTAGACAGTATTTGAGTGGTGCTACCTGTGACAGATGCACTGAGGGGTTTATGTATGTATTTGAAACTAATATCCTTTACTCCACTTTAATCTAGATCTTGCAAAACAAACCAACAAAACCAAATCTTGAGGTTAATCTTTCCATAAAGAATGTGCCTGGTGTTGGTGTGGCACTTTTTGTTCTTTAATTGACCCAGTAAATATTTCCAAAAGATGAATTTCCCTCTCTCTCATGGTCATCTGGGAATGCACTGGTTCTCCCTTTCCTTGGGAGTGGAGTCAGACTATTCTGATATCCTGTTCTTGGAACAACATGTGGACTAAGAATTAAGGCTCTTCTTCATTTTCAGATTGTCGTTGATCTGTCATAATCTTGCCCTTTATTTTGACTTCAACAACCAGTAAAATGCAGAACAATAATCCTGTCTTTTGTATCAGTGTTTATTATGCTGTGAAGAAGATCACAGCCCGTGGCAGTCCAGGAGAGCTCAAAGGCTCTCATTTAGGGCAGCTTTTTGCAGGATCACAAAAAAGTGCACTGCAGTTGTGCTAATTTTCCATCCTGGCCGTGAGCTGGGGGTAATTTTCTTTTCAGGTTGATAACAAAAATGTTGTTCCCCTGGGATTGTTGTTGAGGCAGGTTTCCAAGGCTGGTTGTTGGGAAAGGGGAGCTCGTTACCAGCACCTCTTCCTGGAAGCAGAGTCTGTGGTGAGCTCAGGGAGCTCAGCCCATGAGTCCTTACCTGGGGCCTAATGAGCATTTCTGAGCTCAAAGTCCTGCCTGAGGACAGATGGGAGATGCATCTTCACAACCTGCTCTGTGAGCCCTGAAACCCTGCTTAGTTTGAAAGATGAAACTAAATGGAATTGTTCTCTTAAATCAAGTGCCAGAACTCTCTCTGTTTATTTTTTCCTCCAGTACCCTTGTGTGGCCAGGGGAAAGGCATTTTGTGCTTCCAGTTGTGCAGCTCTGTCTCCACCTGTTACTGTGACTGTTCAGCTTTATCAAACTATTAACTTCACACTGAAAGCCCCACTTTGTGCAGAGCCCTGCAGTTGAGGTTGTGGTTTTTCATTACTCCCGTGCTTTTTGAAGGATGATGAACACACAGGGAAAGGTCAGCCCATACCTGCTTGAACCATGCCGTGGTTATTTCTTTGGTCTACTGGTGACTCTTCAAAAATGTTTAGAAGCAGCAGGTACATGAAATAAGCCCCTTGATGTCTTAATTCAGCTGTGACCTGACCCCTAATACCCTCTGTGTATCATAATCAACAGGGCTGACAAACAGGAGGCTGGAGAAAAATCGTGGCATTGGGGTTTGTCTGTTCCATAAAAAGAGTCTGGTTAAAAAAAGGGGGAGCAAAAAGTGGATTTCAGTAATGAGAATTTGCTCTAGACATTACACGAGAAAGTTATAGTAGACTAGCTGAAACAAATGGTAGATATAAGTAGCACTGAAGGAGCAGAAAATGGAAGAGCAATTAAGATGGAATTTAGTATAGAAGCTCTGGTTGCAGTTCCAGTGATCATCACTGGTCATTGATCATTGATGTAGTTAAAAAAATATCAACAGAATCTTAAATACACCCGAGGAGGATCATTTCCTCCCCCTGTTTAGGAGAAAATCCAGTGAATCAAGCCCAGAAGAGTGCCTCAGTTTAATAAATGTATTTATATTTTTTTCTGTGTCACACACAGCGATGCATCAGTACTAACACATTCTCTGGTTTTCTCTCCTGCTGCTGTATGTATAATTAAATGAATGCTGGGGTTATGAATTCAGTGGCAAGAGCAAGATTTCGTGGAGTCAATTTAAATTCACTGGAGAGGGAGAGCACGACAAAGATATAAAATGATATTTATTGGAATGATGCATTGGGCTGTGGTGGACTCCAACAGAGCTCACAACCAGCAAAGCCAAGCAGGCTCTGGGAATATCTTTTTAAATTGAAGAGCACATTCTGGCAGCCTTTGCTGGGGAATTTTTCCCTAAATTACTGGTAATTTTCTGCACTCTCAGAGAGCTGTATAATCATACACAGCCAAATCATTGTAGTGGGAAGCCTAATAGAAAATGGATTCAACAAAATCATGTCTGCATGAACCTGAAACTGTAGCATGAGGTCAGGAATGAAAGTGGCAAATTTATGAGATAATATTCGGCTGATATTGGAAGAAGGGGAGTTTATTATTTATATTTAGAAGTGGCTGATAATAAACTGGTTTGTTTAATGTCTGGAAGGCTCCTGTTTTGCCACAGAGATTAAGATCTTGATCTCCTGGTTTGTTTCTTATTCCTTTTCACATTAGAAATAAAGAACAAACTCCTGAGAGCACGAGAGGGGTGAATTTGCAGCTGGGTTCTGCAGCTCTGTCTCCATTTTGAACAAGTGATTCCTAAATATTCCCTTATCAGGAAGCTTCTTCATAACACTTTTCTGGCTCTGCAAAGCATAAGTTATCCTTAAGTCTCATTTTTGTCATTGTCATTATATCTGAGAGAGAGGAGCAGACATTTTGGGATGTTTCTGAGGCTTTTGTCAATGCGAGAAGAAGGGCTTATTGTTTCCTTTTTTTTTTTTTTTTTAATAGAGGAAATAATTATAGCTCATTAAAAATCAGCCAAGGATCTTAAGATGTAAAGACATTTTCTAAATGTCTTTATCTCTAATACTTATGTGCACATGGCATTTTATAGAATTACAGTACAATGTTTTAAAACTGACAAGAGTAACTGAAAATGTAATTTTAGCAAAGCTAAAAAATGTGAAAAATCACCTGCAGGAAACCCAGAATCTATTTATGTGGTTTTTTCTTTCAGAGTAGTATTTCATTTCAAAAGGCATTTACTACTTCTAAAGGTCTATAAAGCAGAGCAGAATTTTTCTGTAGCTATTTCATTTTGCTTCCTTCAAATCTAGAATGTCTTAACTCTAAGTATTTTTTAAGTAAAATATATCCTTGTTGTGGTTTTGTTTGTTTTGTAGCCATTATAATTGAAGCATTTTCCCATTATCTTTGGAGTTTGAAACTTGAAAATATTTACTGTTCATGGTGAGACCAAAAAAAACCCCAAATGCTCTACAGTGGTGCCACTTTTATTTTAAGATGCCTGATTTTCAGTTAAATAATTGCATTTAAAGGGATGTTAAAGGTGGCCTAAGGTTGGTAATGTCTGCTTTAAGCATGTTTTGTATTTCATGAAAGGTTTCTTCTGCAGTTGGTAATCATCTAAGAATGTTTTTAGTGAATAAAAACAGATTAAAGCAACATATTGAGAAGGAGCTGTTAATCTGCTGTGCTCATGTACTCTTGCATGAGATGAGTCATGAGCTGTTGAGAAAAAGCCACAAACTATTTCACTTCATCAAAATATTAGAAGTTAATTTATTCTAGTGCTGGTTGACAGCAGATTGAGAAAAGTCCTTCAGAAATCAGTGTTTTCCATTTTCCTCCTGACTTGTCAAGGTATCATTAGCAGGAGAGCAATGATAGCCACGCTGAAGAAGATTTTGATTGCTTTTAGTTAGATAAAAAAACGTACAAACTCATAAATCACACGGTCATTTCAGTTTTGGTGTCTGCTGTGATTTCTTCTGTGGCTTTTAGGTAAACATAAATTCTTGCTTTTTAAAAAATATTTTTAAATTTTTATGTTCTGTAAAGTTTAAAGACTAAAGAAGATGTAGTTAGATGAGCGAGATGAAAGGAAGGTGCAATAAGCACCCAGTGAATTCCAGCCCTGCTGTGAGAGCATTTCCTAGAGGTGCAGAAAATGAAATGGCATCCCAGGATCCATGAAAATAAAGCTGACACAAGCCATTGTGGGCAAGATTTCACTCCAGTGCACTCAATTTGTGTGGCTGTGATCTGTCAGTTCATGTCTCATCTTTAAGCTTGATGCATTTTCCTATTTTCTTTGTCTCCCCTGGATAAGTTCAGGTTTCTGAACTCCTGTCCCAGGCTGACACACCTTTTCCAGAGTATTCCAGGAGGTGTCTTGGATTTCAGGACACATTTTCAGTTTGGCTCCTCGTGGAAGTCTCAGCCAGTCTAAGCCTGAAGCAGATCTTTGTGGAGGTATCCTCACTGACAAAATCTGAGGGAAGACTTTATCAGCATCCCCACGGAACATTTTGTGTGAGGGCACAGTGGGGTCTGTTGGCATCACCTACAACAGCCATTATTTCATATCAAGAGTTTATTTTTGGGCCCAGTGTTGTGACTGTCCCTGTTTGCTATAGTTTAACTTTCTTGCAGACTCATTTCAGGACTGGAATTACTTTTTTTGGAACACTTCTGATGTTCACTTTTGATGCCAAGGGAGTTTTTTGTCACTGGTACAATACCAAAGCCTGGGACTTGAACCTCTGGGTTGATGCTGATTTGCACTTTGTAATTATCTGCAAAATGTGAACTGAACTTGAGAGAGAAGTAAAAAAAATTAAAAATAAGACACATGCTATGACCTAGAAAACAGATGTAGCTGTGATTTACCTTTAAATTTTAATTTTGTTTGAAACAATCCCAGAGTTTTCCAGATGCAGATTTTTTTTTTCTTGGAGAGCGGAATATATTGAAATAAATAGATATGTGAGAAAAAGCAATTCCCACAGGAGCAACACTGAAAACAAAGAAAAATATCTCCCAGGAGCAAGGAAAGTGACCTGGAATGCTTTTATATTGATCTTGATTAAGTTTTTAAACTTGTGGGCATTGTTACAGCAGTGAAGATAATTTTCAAAATGACCCAAAGCTCTTGGCAAAGAAGCAGCAGATTGGACCATCACTCATTTCCTACAGCAGACAGACAGAGAGCTGAGTTTGGGTTCCCTCAAGCCATAAGTTTCTTTCCTCTGCATTTTATTAAAAACTTTAATATTTTAACTTTCAGTTTGTTCTTATAATCTGGAAAATGGTTGTGGTTAGTGCTTTATTAGATTGAGATAAAATGGCTTTTTGGTGCACGCCAAAGAAATTGTTCTCACTGTGGTGAAGGTGTCTCCTGAAGCAGGTGAAATGGGGAGGTTAAAGCTGGCATCAGAAATGCAGGTCACAGACAGAGGAGTGATGCCTTTTTCTGCTCTTAGGAAATAAAGGCTCAGACAGGGTCAGAGGGTTGGCGTCGTTTCCCTTGGTATTTTAATAGGATCCCATTCCATGGCTTCTGCCGTCCAGGTAGAACGCGGCGCCAAAGCCCCGTCCCCCCAGTCGAGTGTACAATTAAAGACTCTACTCATTAGCAGATCTACCAGGAGGGCCCAAGAAGGGGCCTGGGTGGGCTCACTTCTAGTTTACAGAATCTGTCCTACTAGGAGACCTTGAGGGCCCATGAAAACAGAGTGTTTGGTCTCTAACTCTCCGTGGTTTCAGGGGTGTTTGGTCTCCCAGCCCTATAAACACCATGAAACCAGGCTGAGCTATCACCTAAAGCATCACAAGTGTGCATGCTGATACTTGTGAATATAGGGAACAGGGTAAGAAGTGTTCAGGAGAAAAGCAAAAAGCCTTCAGGCATCAGGAGGCACCATCTCCTCCTCAGCTTGATCCTTCTCTCCATTTTAATAAAACCTATTCCAAGGTCCCTGCCAGTGAGGGAGGAAGGAAGGCCACAGAATCTTTCAACAAGAAGTTTAACATTTCAAATTGTTGGTGGGTCAGGTTCCTTCCACCTTGCTTCTGTTAGAACAACAAGGCCTGCTAATGTTAATTTTTAATATCAAACATCACTATTAGTAATTTTCTTTACCCATTTAAGATCTGATACTGTCATAGTGAGGCAATATAGTGCTTAGGTATATTTTTGGATAAAAGTAGTCCATTATTGATGTAAAAATCTAATAAAATCAAGTCATTGTACCTTTATAAGAACTCAGGTTCAGGGTACTTGCTAACTCAAGGCATGAATCTGGGTAGCAACAGGATAATTACTTGCTAATTGGTATGTGATTACATTTACATTGGCCTGTCACAACTATAAAAGAGACCCTAATTGCATCTCTAAATAGTGCTGATACTCCATCATGGCACCTCCTGCTTAACTGAATGGAACATAAAACTCTTTAATTACTTTCAAATATGATCTTCAGGCTCTGGACGTTAAAGTTTTTTGGCATGGGAGTTTTGGAGGAAACGATTCCATTCAAAAGTAAGTTGGAAGAAACACCTTGTGTGTAATGAGAGTCTGGAATTAAGCTCCTAATTGCAGGATATTTCTGAACTCCTCATTGTATACCATCAGACTATTAAGGGTAATATCTTCTGCATAATGATAGCAATTTAGGGAACATTTATCATTGAACACTTCAACTTACCATGCTTTAAGCTACACTACCAGTCAATTTTAGGCTCTAAAATTCTAATCTAAATCTAAATTTAGCCCTGGGGAAAGCATTTCTGTTCCCCTAATGACAGCCAGGGGCGCCCTGGGGAGGCTGCAAGGTGTGCCCTGCACCCAAAGAGGCACCTTGGACAGGCAGATAATCCTCTGAGGAGGCTTTCTCATCCCAAAATCCACCTTCATGGCTGCCTCTGTGTGGACTCCAGACTAAGGGACTTTTGAATTCAGGCATTTCCTGTCCTACAAAAAACTATACAGGGTGATGAGGAGAGATTTTAAAGCTGAAGCTTCCACAATGCAAAAGCTCCTGAAGGCCCATGAGTGGAAATGTTGAGTTTGTTTCCAGCACTGAACTGTGGCAGCCATTCAAATGGCAATAATAAAAAATAATAATAGTGTAGTCTTATTTAAAAAAAATAATAATAAAAAAAAATATATATATAAAGATGTGTCAGGGAAAAACCCATGATACATTTTTATGATACATAAAAATGTAGAAATAATTAACTTGCTTTTCATGATACTAAATCCAGTGTAGGATGCCAGGCTAGAACTGGGTCTCAGAGATCATAGAAGAAAAGCTGCAGGAGATGGGGGAGATGGGACCAACATCTGCTAGATCCAAGAAATTTTACAGAGTGCAAAAGCAGTGCTGCTGCTTTAATAATCTGTTAGCCCCTGTCATTGCAAACAAATGTAGAAAGAACAAAAATGCCTTTTTCTTTTTCATTTCTTCCAAATAACACATTTACAGCCTGGTAGCTGTTTGGGAACAGGCTTTGCTTGGAGCAACAGAGATTATGTTTGATTAATCTCAGTAATTGAGGAAGAATAAAAGGATTAGCACCATGTGTCTTATTTCTGCTTCTTTCATTAGTTCATCAATCATATTTGCAATATAAATATCAGCCTTGATAAGAGCTGGTGTTTATACAAACTCTACAAATTCTTAGGAATTCCTAAATTGCTCAGAAACTAATTTGTTTAAAATTCACTTAGCTAAACAGAGAAGGAACCATGGTGTGTTCCAGTTAAAAATATATCCAAAACATGATTTTCATTAATCTGGGCCAGCTCTTATTTAGACAGGACATGTTGTGAGATTTTTATAGGCAAGCCATGATTAGCATCAGCAGTGCTTACATGGTGTATCAGTTATTTTTCTCTGAGATAACAAGAGACAATTGTTTTTCCCATCCCAATGTATAATAAAAATACATAAAAATCTCCTTTATTGGAATGAAGGCAGAATGATTTGATGGTTATTGCTGCAGGATCTTGGGCTGATAATCCTGTGCTCAAGAGGAGGCACAAGCTCATTGGGATTTTTGCTGCTGCCAGTGCTCACAAAGGGGAATTTCTGGAAATTTTCCCTGTGGCCTATGTGCATTCCAGTTTCCTCACAATCCAGAATGCAGGGAGTGCTGGAAGGGTACAGATTTACACTGAAGAACTCGATGTAAAGCAGCCTCTGAGGCTTCCCAAAGCCTGGACCCCATCACGAGTGGATGGAGCTGCACAGAGGCACCACCTGGGGTTGCAGTCAGGTTGCTGCACTGATGAACTGCTTTGCTGTCCTCTGGGACACACTCCAGGGACAAATCCTGGGATAAAAACCTTCCCTTCCTACTGCACTTCTCCTGCCAATTAACTCTGTCTTCATCTGCCTCTCCACTGCATCTCTCTGTTCACTCAGGGCTCTTCAAGAACTTTATCCTTCATTACCTGAAAACAAGTGGAGAAACTTTTTCACCCTTCCATCCACAGTCAGAGAAATTGTTTCACATTACAGGGTATTTGCAGCTTTTTAGGACTGTCAGAGGCAGGGGATGAGAAAACTGTCTTTATTTTTCACTCTTTTGTCACTCTTTTAATCCGCTCTTCATTTAGATTAGACAACATTTGATTTTGAGCCATGGGTCACAGCCTTGGATCTAAACATCAATCGAGAGCTTAAAATAGGTATAGTGAAAATCATATGAAATCTTAAGCATCACTATGAAGCCTTGTCTATAAAAATATTGTAATTTCTGGATCTGATGCTTCATTCAAACTTCACTATATCGAGGAACCTTTTTGAACAATTTGGACTTTTTTTTTTTTAGATAATACCTTCAGAAGTTTTCAGCCTCCTTTCATTTTTAAATCTGCTGCTGAAACACATATTTCTCTCTCATCTGTTCTGACTCACCTCTTTGCAATCCCTAATGGCTTCCCCCTGCCTGCCCTTGAGTTATAGACCATTTCTGAAATGCTGTGTGACAGCACTTTCTTGCAGTGTTTTCAGAAAAGAAAAATTGGCTGTTTATCTCCCAAAGTCCTGAAAAAGAACTTTTGCTCTTAGCATTTTCATGAGGTGGAGGGCCAAGGTTGGTTTCTCATTCCATAATATCAGATGGAAAACAGGGAAAAGTAGCACAGAGAACTCTTTACTCAAGGGTTCTGATTTGGAAAGCACTAATCATTGCTTAGGGGACTAAATATTCTAAGCTCCCACAGAAGGCAGAATAGGCTGAGCACACTCAGCTGTATCCTCAAAATCCCAAATTTAATGGTGTTTAGTCTGGACCAGTCCACATACATCAAAAACCCAAACCACCACTTGGAAATCATGGCAGCAGGAGGGTGTGGGTGATCCAGCTTGGTGACTTGCACTAATAATTTAAAATTTCCCTGATTTCATACAATAACCAGTGCAGATCTTGTGCATTTTCACTGCTGTTTGGAAACTCTTTAGTAACAATGTTCTCCCATGTAAATGGGGGCTTTCTCCTCCCATCTAAATTTCTCTGTGAAGGGAAACAATTGAATTGGTGCAACCAAATCACCTTTGACCTTCTCAGTGTCAGTTCAGCTCAGTGACCTGGGGAAGCCATCACTATTCAGACATTTTCTGCCCCCAATATACACATTTTCACTGTCTTGGTGTGTGATCTTTTAAAATATAGGCATTAGAAATGGAACAGATTTTGTAACAGAGATATTAGGCAAAGCTACCTGACCTTCCCAAATGGTTTAGTTAAAAAAGCCAAGGATCTTGATTTTTATTATTGAGCCACAATAATATTAATTTGGGGAGTATCTACTGAACTACTCTCAGTTCTTTTCAGCTTTATCTTTCATGTGCCATTCGTTATAAAAGTTTAAAGTGATGCCATATTTCTTAAACTTCCAATTGGGACGAATGTTCAGAGACAGAACCCCTGAAGGTGCCATTCAAAACGTGTGCACAAAGTCTTTCCCAGTTGTTTATTTCCAGGTTTTTCCTGCACTCACTCTTTGCCATTCAGCCTTTTAGGATTCCTACATTATAATTTATCACACCTTTTGTTATCACAGCGAATTTTGCACTTGGCTGGTGCTAAAACTCACTCTACAATTCTGGTCTCACTGCACGAACTGTTTGCTCTGGATTAGTCTGGTCTCCCATTTATGACTTGCAAACACAGAATAATAAATGTTGGAAAAGCCCTCCCAGCCCATGGAGTCCCAGCTGTGCCCTGTCCCCACCTTGTCCCCAGCCCAGAGCTCTGAGTGCCACCTCCAGCCCTTCCTGGGACACCTCCAGCCATGGGCACTCCAAAGCTCCCTGGGCAGCCCCTGCCAAGGCCTGAGCACCCTTTGCATGGAGAAATTCCTGCTGCTGTCCAAGCTGAGCCTCCCCTGGCCCAGCCTGAGGCTGTTCCCTCTCCTCCTGTCCCTGTTCCCTGGCAGCAGAGCCCGACCCCCCCTGAGCCCCCTCCTGTCAGGGACTGTGCAGAGCCACAAGGTCCCCCCTGAGCCTCCTTTTCACTTTTCCTTTTCAATTGCCCTATAATTAACCCAATTTTTCATAGGCCTCTATTAATACCTAATTGTTCATTTACAGATAATGACCTGTAAAGGAGTTACCTGTTTCACTCTTCCCTTGAAATTGTCCATCCCAGTATCACCACACTCTTTTTGTGGGGAAAACATTTCAGAATGAAACTTCCACTCATTTTCCCTCCTTCAGGTGTGTCATTACTTGCATGCTTTTTCTTGTTTCCTCCCAATTAATTTTTTTTTTTCATTAGCAAGTCCTTGCGTGAGCCATTCAGAGCAGGAGAGATGAAAGAGCACGTGAATAACAAGTGACACACACTCACAGAGTGGGTACAGGTGAGCTGTTCTTCCCAGGTTTTTGTGTTCACTGATGCTCAAGGCAGCTCAGCAGCACAGAAAACTGCCAGCTCCCCTCCTCCAGTGCAGTTGTGGTCTCTAACAGTGGCAAGCACAATGTGCAGTATTTTTTCACTAATTTCCCATCCCTTCAGCCACAGGCCAGCTCTGTCTAGTGCCTGCATCTCTCAGATCCTGCTGAAAGAAGTCCTGAATCTGAGCGGAGAGAGGCAAGCTGTGTTTTACTGAGTGAGAGTTAAAGTGATGAAAACAAGCTGGGCTAGGGAGAAAAGAGGGGAATGTGAAGAGGATGAGAAAAACACTCCTTTAATTCCTCTTAATCAGTGATCCCCACGGGCTTTGCAGAGGCTGTCGGGGCTCTGCAGGGAGGGAAATGCTGCTCTCTGCAAAGCTGAGTCACAAAGGGATGCGAGTGAAACCTGCAGCCACTGTGTGCCACAGACAAAACCTGTGCCTGCAATAGCACAGCCTGCCAGGGCTGTTTGTGTGGCCTGATCTGGAGCTCCTGAATTCTCTTTGTACAGGAAGACCCACTGAGAAAACAGAGATGAGAGAAGGAAGCTCTGAAAAGGGCATGGAATTAAAGCTGAAAGCTCCTCTGGCACGGCACTGGCAGAAGCAGAGAGCTCTTGCTGCCTCACATTAAGAGTTGAGGCAGTGCCTCTCAGGTAATTAATTGCTCCATTTACACAGATCCAAGGGATGGAGCTGCCTCCAAGGCAGAGTGTGGCACTTCTGGGGGTGATTCCATCACCAAACAAACAAGCAGGGACCCCGCCAGCATTGCAGCCCTGTCTGTGAGGTGCTGCACAGAGAAGTCCTCTGCTTTCTGTCTGCTCCTGGAACTCCTGAAGTTCCTAAAGGAGAGGACAGAGTTGCTGCAGTAAAACCCACAGTGATTTCCTCCAGGAGCTTTGGTTTGTGTGGATCTGAAGGGATTTGCCTTTGCAAAGTTGCATAAAGACTGGGAAAGCTGTGTGTGACAATGAAGCTGTTTCCTGGTTGGGACCTGGAGCTGCTCTACTCCCATGTTATACAAATATCTTCTGTTTTAGTGCCCTATAACACTGGAAATGGAGTACTTGTAAAATCTAACATGACATTTGGAAGAAGATCTTGAAGTGTTTTCTCAAAGAAAGATACAGCTGTGCCCAGTGTAAACATAAAATAAAACCTTCTCTAATATGCCATGAAAAACCTTGATAATGAACCTCCCCCCAGCCACTGTAACTGCACATTGCTTCAGAAGTAAATATTTAAAAATAAGATAAAAATATTAGAAGTATTGTTTGATTATCTACACTCATGCCTTCAGCAAAAGGTTCCTGATCTTTGATTTGTTGTTTGAATGCTGACCCAATGATTCCTTGCTTTCAAATGTATCACTGCTACTTGGCCTACAACTTGCAGTTTCAGCATCTATTAAATATTTGATGTGCATCCCAAATAGCCACAGGTAGTGCTTAGGCATTCATTTTCCAAAATGTACCTTTAAGACCTGGTACAGTAAATTCAGAGTGCAACAGTGACCATAAAAGCTGCATTCTACTCTGAGTGTGCAGTTGGGTATTTTATGGCTAAAGCTGTTACTTCTTTAAGACTTGATGTTTATCATTGCATAAGGGAGAAAATAAGCTCCAAAACCAAAAAAAAAGAGAAAAAAATCTCCAAACAAACAAAGAAAACCAACCAAAGAAACCCCACATCCAAACAAAAAGCCCAACCCAAAAACCAAACATACAAATGAATTAATCTAAACTGCTCATTTTAAAACTCTAACTACATTAAAATTGTTTTGTGTAGGACAGCAACTGTGAGTATAAAAATTATTGGTGCTAAATCTAAAAAATTTTAAAGGTACAATCAAATTTACACTAAATAAATAAATAATTTGGAGTTAGTTTATTACCAGCTATTTTTATTTCAGGATGGAAATTTTCCTGCTGCAATCTCAAATGAGTATTGGTGCAGGGAAATACACGCTTATAAAGTACCTTATGAAGTTTTATTTACAATCTGTTGGAGAAATATGGATTTTAACAAGTACTCTGGACTTGGGTTTTTATAATCTAGAGCAAATTCCTTCCCTGCAACTCCTCAGATGAGAGTCCAGATGCCAAACTTCTGCCATAAACCTTTTTTATACCCCTGTAAAAGCTTTGTAGACCCAGAGACCTTTTCCTCCCGTCACTGTGTTTTCCTTGGGGGAAAGAGGGGAAAACTTTTTCATTTCTTATTTTGTCAGACTCAAACAGACAATGAAGGCAAATACAAAGTTGGACTGATTGAGTATAACCAGTAATAAATACCAGGGTGGCTTTTGTGGCTTTGTATCATTTCTGTACTATCAGTGTGCTAAAAATGGTTTATTTCAGGATCAACTTGCATTAAAACTCCCCAGTTTTATGATGCTGTAGTGGTCACAGATGTGTCAACACAGGGAAGTAAGCTGATATTTGTAAATCCAGCTGTTCTGCTTTGTAAATGATACAATAAAATCAACTAAAAAATTCTTTATTGTAGCACACACCATAAATCACATCCCTGTTTTTAAACAATCATAGCCACTTCCATTTTTTACTGAACAAATAGAAGCAGCCTTGAAGTTTATTTACTGAAGGTAATCTAATGCTAATCTGCTTTGCTTTGGTTTTATGACAACTTTGGCCACTTTGGGGTGTTTTCCTCTTGCAGGTAAACAAATTTCTCACCTGCTCTTTGTGAGGGAGCTGCTGGTGTTGCCTGGATACAGCTGGAGCTGCTGGGATGGAGCTGCACTGCTGTCAGCTGGGCCAGGGTGTTACATTGATTTATTAATGCATTATCTGGCACAGCAGCCCAGCCTTTTACATCAGCAAAGCACAGGAGCCAATGGAGCCTTATTTAGTCAGCTTTTTATGAGGTTTTTTTGGCTTCTCAATGACTTCCATGAAGGTTGAGTGCTAACTGTGTTTATTTACCTTTTAACATTCCTGTCCTAGGAGGCATCTTTATCTGCATTGCTCACTAATTTAAGTTCTGCAAGCTAAAAATGCCAGAGGAATGGTCAAATCAGCTGAGAGATGTTGGTATTTTGTAGATCCCATTTTTGCAACTTTTCAATGAGTTTTTCTAGCACCTCCCATGTAAATACACCAGATTTTCAGTCTTTCATGAGAACAACCTGAGTGTTTTGGGCTTTCTGTGCACATTACCATAACAGCCTCAATCACAGTGACCCAGATTGACTCCATACACCATTTTAATATCTGTGTGAGGGGTGAAAATTAAAACCTTAAAATAGTTCACTTCACTTCTAGAAAATAACCTGTCAGCTGCTCCTCAGTCCAACTGCTGCACTTTAATAACAAATAACTGAGAGTGTCACAGTCAGAAGCACCAATGAATGGCCATGTCTGGGTGGACACCTGGTAGAGGAGATGTTTTCACATAAAGGGAACGTGATGCAGGACTCTGAGAAATCAATCAGAATTCCCAGTGGCAGGCACAGCAAACCCTGCAGCAGCACATGGGAGCTGCATCATTTAGCTTTTAGCAGAATGTAATTAACACATGGAAGTCACCATTGAGAGGAATTTGTGGGGCTGAGAAGCAGATTTTTGCAGCTCAGTGCTCATGATTTGCTCTCTGAAGCATCTGGTCCTCATCATTGTCTGAGGCAGGGTTTTAGTGATGCCTCAGTCTGCTTTACAATAGGCTGAGCATAATTAATAATTTACCATGGAATTCCTGGACAGAGCTCACGTTGCACACCCTGCATTATTCACAGGGCTACAGCAGGGGCTGGCACCAGGGATGAGGTGCTGGAGCAGATTTGCAGGTCACCCACTGTTGGGAATCAGTCAGGACACCTCCAAGCTGCCTGCTGAGGTCAGGGGTGCTCTGAGGTCTCTGCCCACCCAGCACCAGGTGAGCAATTGATGAACTGGGGGCAGCTTTTCACTGGTCTGTACTGGAGAACTGAGATCCTGCAACCAAAAGTCTCGTTTTTACCGAGAGTTTTTCTTGAATTAAAGAAACCGTTCCATTAACTCTGCAAGGGAACGTGGCCTCAGAGGGGCAAGCCCTGTTAAAGACTTTCCAGTGGCACTTTCCACTCTGAAAGGGTGGTTTAGGGTTGGAATGGGCTCCCTGGGGAAGTGGTGGAGCCACAATCCCTGGAAGTGCTCAAAAAATGAGCAGATGTGGCACTTCATGAGATGGTTTAGTGGGCATGGGGTGATGGATCAAAGGCTGAACTTGATGAGTTTGAGAACTTATCCAACCCAAGTAATTCTGTGGTTCTGTGGCTCTAGTGTTCATTGGTGTTTCTAGAAATGGCAGCTGGGTGTTTGGAATCTTTCTTAAAAACAAAATACTCTTCATAACGAGGGTGAATACCAGCAAGGTGAACAAAATTTCAGCCAAACAGCTTTGCTGCTGGGATCTAGTGAGAGGTTACTGGAAAAGAGAGAGGTTTTTAATGCCACTGTTTTATTGAACAGTAGTGACACCTGCTATTTACCAAATGCAGGCATTTTTCCTGACACAGTGTCTAACAAGAACAAAACAGAGATTGTTTGTTTGTTCCCATATTGGGCTGGGGTTTATTTAGTCACTGGAGCTGCCCAGAAAAGATAAAGACCGTTCTGTGCTGAGCAAGAAAGTTGGATAAAAATGCATGTTGTGCATGGGTGTTTATTTTAGAATATCATGCCACATCTTGCACCAGATTCTACACTAAAATCTCCCTTAAAACCAAGCTGCACTTCAGTTCTCTGTAGACATCTGCAGGTGAGTGATTTGGGGCAGGGGCTGTATTTGTGTTCTGTGTGTTCAATTCATGCCCCAGTGAGGCCCCCAGCTCCCAGACTGATCACTAGGTGCTGTTGCAATATAAAAGCAATAATGATGATAATAAAATTAACAGCTCTAGTTAGCTGTGACAAGCTGAGTGGTTTTTTTTTTTCCACCTCCAGCTGGTAGGAAATTGCAGTACATATTTTCCTCCAGACGTGGGCTGGTACTTGAGCTTTCCATTACATAGGGAAATATCCCTGCCTTCCCTTGCTCACTTTCTCTGTTCATCTGCTTCAGTGACCTTACTGCTATGGAGCCCTGTGAAGTGGTGAGCTGGCAGTGACAGACACAGGAGGTGACACACATGGGCTGGCTTTAATGAGCAATGCCTACATGCTCCCATTAGCATCAGTGTTCCTCCCAGGCTCACACAAACAGGTATCAGGGTTGAGCTTGCCACTGGCATTGGAGCTGCCTGCTTTTCCTGCCTGTAGCACTGCAGAAATGGCAAACAATTCTTGTGTTTTACTTCTTTTAATTCTGGGTCTTGGGTTGAAGGAAAGTACAGATTCTGTAACTTTCTTTCTCGGATGGAAATGTTTGATCTGACTCCTCTCAACATGTTGCTGCAGCACAGCTGCACTGAGAGCTCTGGCTCTGCTGCTCCTGGAGCTGAGAGCCTTTTTTATCACACACAAGGTAACTTCTGGCTGCCACTGCTGCTGTGTGTTTATTCAAAAAGACAGGTATCTCTGCCTGCAAAATTAGAATCCAAATCTTGGGCATTTCAGGAGTTGTACGTAGGAACACAAGGAGTGTGTTTCTAGCATGCAGACAAGAGGCCATAAGCTCTATAAAAACAACTCCAGAGAGGGGCAGATTGAATCTCATGAGGGCTGAAGATGGGCTGTGCCAACAGAGGAGAGCAACAATTTATGAGTGAAAGAATAAAAGACATGGAACAAGTATGAAATGATAATTCCTGTTAAACAGACCAGATTTGAAAAACTGGCAATGAAGGGACTCAGGTAAGGGACATGGCATGGGAGCCAGTAGTGCATGGCTATTTTATTGAACACCTTTCTCCATCCCTTCATATCAGGATCTGTGGCTTCCTGATGCCCCAGACTGGGGGAGACAAAAAGAAAACTTCAATTTCTTTTGAAATTACACTGTCCCATTTTATTGGTAGATTACCAGCTCATACAGTGTAAGAAATTCCAAATAATCTACAGATTTTTATGTCTCACTAATTCTTTCTAGGCCATTTTCTTACCCTCTTTCAGTCACTTATTTTCCAAGCTGAAGAGACTTCACACAGCTCATCTCTCCTTGCATGGAAGCCATGCCACAGCTCTGATGACTCTTGTTGTCCTTCTTTGGGTTATTTCTAGTTCAATCATATCCTTTTTTCAGGTGACAGAAACATAATCCACATCTTGTAACGTAGAGTTCTGCAGCTCTGAAGGGGAAGAGAATTTAGATTGTTCCCCTCTGAGTTTAATTCTGTGTTCCATTGTTGGTGTCATTCTATTTGTAAATCCTTTCCTCATGATTCTTTGGAAATCTTTTTTTTTTAATATTGTTCATTGTTTATATTGTTTATTGTGTCCTCCTCATCTGAAAACCCTGTGAGCTCACTCTTCCTTACCAGGTGATTTCTGAACTTCCATGAAGATTTTCTGATAATTTTCTTATCTTCACACATCAGCTTGGTGTGATTTTCTACATGTTAGGACCAAGCTGCTCATAAAAGGAAACCACTGGAATTCTGTGGAAAAGGGCCTTGAGATGGTAATTCTAAATAAAACAGAGCAACTCCTGCAGCCAAAAAATTTATAGAGGGAAGGATTTTGATTAAATTGATTACAAAGCAATCAATAAAATAGTTGTCCATTTAATGGAAGTTATAGTTTACCACAGAGAGGAATGAATTCTTTAGAATTCTCAAAGTTTTCACCTTATACAGAGTAGACACAGTACAAAAAATGTAAAAATGGGAAACCAAGTAACAGCAAAAAAATAAGTGAAGAAAATAAGGTGAAGGTAAGAATACCAGTATATTTTTGGATCTTGAAGTGTGTAAAAAATACATTTATCATTTGTGATGCCCAAAGCAAATTATGGGCAGAAGAAAGCAATAGTAGAGTTTACATCAATGAGTTTCCCAGACACAGCAGGAATGTAAGAAGAAAATCAGGAAATTCTTCCAATTTATATCAGTATTTTATGAAATATTTTTCAGGCCCAAGATATAGCTATGTAAATCCATATGAAAACAAATGCAGAGCCTAAGAATTAAAAGCACTGAAATTCAGAAAAAAAACAAACTATTTTTAAGTTGTAAACTTCAATTCTCAAAAGACTGGCATAAAATTTAAGGACTATAAGGTCAATCACTCTAGTGCTGTGCAAGACATAATTAAAAACTACCCTACTGCTAACAAAACTATTTTGTTTTCCTTTCACCATCCTCAGGGAAAAGAAAAAAACACAATAATTTTCTTATCTCCCAATATTTAAGGATTTTTTTTCCTGCCTTTTAAAATAAGGATAATTGGAATATGGTGGTTTTGAAATCAGCAATAAGTTTTAAAATATTTTGAGTATATATTGAAAATATACTTTTGTCTGTTAGAGATTTAATATCTTCAGGGTAAGTAGTAAGGATAAAGCAAGATCCAATAATTTCAGGACCATTATAAGCTCTTTTTTGTTCATTACAAGTGTGGGCCCCCTGTTTTCAGTGACACCTGGGGTCCCACCCAGGCTGCCTGGGCTGCTCTGTGTGCACTCACCGATTTTGATCACTTTTCTCAGGGTGGGTTGATTAAAACAAAGTGTCAGGGAGGGATTAACGAGGAGTCTGGCTGCCAGTGATGTGGAGGCAGTAAATTCCAGCAGGGATAACAAGGAGCTGGGGACAGCATTCTGCTCAGAACAGGACAGATGTCTGCAGCCCAATTCACTGGGAAATTCCCATCACTCAGCCTGCAATAAATAGTTAAAATGTGATTGCTTTGCCTCTGGCCTCTCAGCTTGAACTGAGCCTTCCCAAACTACCTGAGTTGCTTCGAGCTCTTTGTTTTTTTGGGTTTTTTTTTTTTTGTTTTTTCTTTTCTCCAGCTCACTCACATCCTTCCCTGAGCTCTGTGTGTGCAGGATCGCCTCATTTCACAGCTTTTAATGACTTGCAAAGCCAGTGCTGCCCTCCTGCTCCCTCTCTCCAGACATCCTGGACCAGCAGCTCCCATCCCTCTGGCAGCTCCTGTCACTTGGCATTTTTAGTAGCATCACGTGGGGCTGTTTTTTCATTCTTCACACTTAGCTGATAGGTGTTAATTTGTAAATAATAATAATAATGATTAAAAAAAATTAAACAGTGAAAGCAAGAGGGAGAAGCCACTGCCAGCTATAAAGATGGGGGAATTGGAGATGGAGCTGAGCTTGTGCATTGATCTGCTGATTGATTGATTGATGGATTGATTGATGGATTGATTCCCTGAGCAGCTCTGGCTCCAGAGTCAGCACTTACTCCCTGGATTCCCCTCACCTTAGCCCTTACCCCAACCACCCCTCCTGGCACCAAATTCATCAATATTGCATTACCTGGGGAGGCAGAAATGAGGAATTCCAGTCCTGCTGACCTGCTCAGGTGAGAGCACCGAGACCCTTCCTGCTTGGAACCTCGGGTGTGATTGTGAACTCTGCTGCTTTATTAAAAAAAAATCTCAGAGATTTTTCCCTCCCTTATTTAATTCTTTGGAGCCTTGCAGAATTTTGCTGAAATCTGCTCAGCTCAGTTCCCATAACTAATGCAAACACTGGTTGCAAAGCCAGCTAATTGTAGGGATTCTGTAGATTTGGGGTGGCTCTCACTTGGTAAAGAATAGAAATTTCAGCGTAGAAATTATCAAATTGAATCTGAAAAATAAAACAGGCAACACTGTGGTGTACAACCTCAAATATTTTCATTATTCCATAATAAATGGTTTCTCTGTAGGAGATATTCCATTATAACCCCTGTGCAGGCAGCCTGAGACTGAGGTATGGGTCCATCAGCAGGAGTTTGTGAGGATTTTTCTAACTCTGTTTATATTCACTGGTAAAATAATTCTATTCTGACATACTGCAGAACTTGAACCTTGAAAACTTTAAAAATATATATTATACCACATAAAATTACTCCATTTTGACCTGACTCTACAATTAATTTCTTTGAAATCATAATGGTTTAAAGAACACAAGGCCTTTGTGACTAAGAATATTGGTGTTAAACATGATTAGAAAAATAATAGGGATACAGGTCTAAGAAAAAACAGATTACATATGGAAATCAGTTCTATTCTGAATAACATGTTTTAAATGTGCTTACAACTGCATCTAGTTCTGTTTTATTTAAACTAAAGAGTAGAAACTTTCAAGTCACTTCTGATGGGAAAGTCCTAACAAGCTAAAAATATATAAATATTCTTTCAGGCATATACATGTACATGTATAATTATAATATAATACAGTATAATAAATATGATTGGTATAATATGATCTATGATATGATATGATATGATATGATATGATATCAGTGTTCTGCTAACTGTAATGATTTTGATGCATCTTTTTTGAATAAGAAATAATAATCCCTAAATATGACTTGAATATTGCTGTTTAAATATTTTCTCCAGGAATAATAATTCAAAAAACTATTCAGGTTATTTTCTCTGAAAGTTTATAATTCATTTAGAATGCAGTGACATGCAAGATTTGGAAGTGGTTTCCATCAGACTGAATTATCCCATGTTTTTAAATTCTATCAAGTCAAGCTTCCTGTAGGAATAGGGATTTAACAATACTTCTAGGTTTGTACAATGCATATTTTGCATTCTAGCTTTAACAACATTGCAATATTAATTTCAAATTAAACTTTTCCTCCATTTTGTGGGAGGGATAAAAAGTTCCATATGGAGCTGCTGTTCAGTAGAGGGTTCAAAAACTTCACTTTTGATTTGGGTTATGAGATCTAAAATCAGGTGTGATTCAAGCGGTTTGAGGCTTCCTGTACAAATCCCTGGTGCTGAGCAGGTTCAGCTCAGGAGCCTGGCAAGGGCTGTGCACACAGGGACAGAAATCTCAGCATCTAGGGGCACTGAGGAGTCTGAGAGCCTGAGATCAGGGGGCACTGAGCAAACCTTGCAGAGCACACCCCTATGGATCAGCTGCCTCTCCTCTGCATTGCTCAGTGCTGTGCTTGGAGCAGCAGCACTCTGGATGTGAGACAGACGTGGAATTCCAGGTGAAACCTTCACAGCAGGGCATTCAGTATTTACTGTAGATTTGAAACAATATTGTTTATCCATAGGAGAATAATCTAAAGAATCACAGAATCACTGGGGTTTGAAAAGGCCTCCAAGGCCATCAAGTCCAGACTGTGACTGATCCCCACCTTGTCCCCAGCCCAGAGCACAGAGTGCCACCTCCAGCCCTTCTTGGGACACCTCCAGGGCTGGGGACAAAGAAAGTTGTATTATAAATGTAAGAAATAATTCAAGTCACAGGCATAATAACAGTTCTCCTGACCTCAGTGGCACTGCCTGAGTATTTACTATTTATTTAATACCATTACATTTAATACCAACTGTATTTTTCCTTTGTTTATTTTTACTTTCTCTAATATTTTGGCTGGAACATTACAGTGGGCTACATCATGCATGGGTAAAGCCAGGCTGTTGTTTTATTCCAGTAAATACACCCTCTGTCCTCTTTGGGGAATGCTGGTTTTACAACCTCACCTATGAGAAGGGAAGCAGTGAGCCAGGACCCTTAAGAGCTGAGTTTTATTTCCATTTGTGCCCCAGATTTCTCAAGTCCTTGATCAAAATCACCGCTTCTTTCTGACTCAGCCACACCAGTAATAAAATTGTGATTCTGGTATTTGTATTCTTTGGAGTGCATGGAGAGCTGCTGATGAAATGAACTGTGAAGAGATGCACGTTACTGTCACCATTCTGCTCCTGCTGAGAAATATTCCCTGATGTTTGCATCCCCAGTTTTATACCCAGAATGAACAGGCTGTTGATTGGTTCTGGTGGTTTGGAGTTACTGTTGTTTACGAGATGTTCTCCATGCATCAGAGCATTTACTGCCTCGTGGCACATATCAGGAAAGATTTCCTCCCTGGCAGGGTGGGCAGGCCCTGGCACAGGGTGCCCAGAGAGGCTGGGGCTGCCCCTGGATCCCTGGCAGTGCCCAAGGCCAGGTTGGACATTGGGGCTTGGAGCAGCCTGGCACAGTGGGAGGTGTCCCTGCCCATGGCAAGAGGTGGGATGGGATGAGCTTTAAGGTCCCTTCCAGCCCAAACCATTCCATGATGCTACAAAATCCATCTGGATTCTGCCTTTGGCTCTTCAAGTGAGAGATTTGGTTGTGATTGCACTGTTCTGTCTCCTGCAATCCAGGAATTTTGCTGCTGCCTCATGCTTGGCTTTGCTGACAGTCTAACCCTCTTCGTGTATTTTATATCCTGTTTTGTTCAATTCTGCCAATCTCTGACATGAGTGGGATATGCAATGCAGCACCAGAAACACCTCAGCTGTTCTATTCATATTCATTTGCTAGTTTATTTTGGTTCTACTCTTACCAACACTGAAAGAAACAGTGAAGACGTTGTACACAAACAGGCATAAATGCAATGGCAGCCATTTATTTGTCCAATTTATTTGTCTGATCATTTCTTTCAAGCACCGAGCTCTTTAACAAATCAGAGGACAGAGCCTATAGCAGCAGAAAGGAAAAAAAAAATGTTTCTGGGCACTAGAGAAAGAATTGGAGGCCTTTAAACAAGTTTTCAATTTTCAGGTGTAATCTTGTCTGGAAATGAAAAAGAGAAAGCAAAGAGCCCTTGCAATAGCTAGGCGAGCTGGAAGTGGAGGATTTAATGAAATAAAAGTGGTAATGCCAGGCCTGTGTTACATGCAATTTTAATAAAAGTCCATGTTGTGGAGAGCCCGAGGCTGCAGCACAGCATGAGTTTCAGGATTTTATATAAAGAATCCGTGTAGGTATCTGAGTTATCCACGCCAGACAAGACTTGCACTGATTCCTACCCCTGCTAAAAGCTCTTTGTATTCCACACTGTAGCTGGAAGGGGACATAATTACATTTGCATGTATTTTAAGGCCTCCCCCTTTTTCTGAGGACACTTGCTATGTATTTATATTTTCATGGAACATAAAGTCCCACCAATATTTCACACAAGTGAAAGGACAGAACAAGAAAAGAAATGCCAGACATTTAAAGAACATTCTCTTTATATAATCAATTTACACTCCAACTGTGTGCCCACATTTTTGCATGCAGCTACAGCTTTGTCTGCTTGACATCAGAAACTTCAGCTGCTGACTTTCCTTTGGAAATTTTACTGCTTGGGGAAAAAACCCAGAATGTTGCAAAGCCAAAATGGGCCTTCCCCATTAAAGGCCACGTTTCACTGGAGAACAAAAAAAATGTTTCAAATCCTTCAACATAATTGTTCAACTTTCTACTTATGAGTTTATTTCTATTTATAAAAATACTCCACCTGCAGAGCTGCCCAGCACAGCAAGGAGCTGGAGCTGCTGCAGAGAGCCCAGAGGAGGCTCCAGGATGAGCAGAGGGATGGAGCAGCTCTGCTGGGAGGAAAGGCTGGCACAGCTGGCATTGTTCAGCTGCACAGGAGAAGCTTTGGGCTGAGCTCAGGGTGGCCTTGCAGGGCCTGAAGGAGCTGCAGGAAAGATGGAGAGAGACAATTGCCAAGGGCTGCAGGGCCAGGAGGCAGGGAATGGCTGCCAGTGGCAGAGGGCAGGCTCAGATGGGAGATTGGGCAGGAATTGTTCCCTGGCAGGGTGGGCAGGCCCTGGCACAGGGTGCCCAGAGAAGCTGGGGCTGCCCCTGGATCCTTGGTGCCTCCTCTGGGCTCTCTGCAGCAGCTCCAGCTCCTTGCTGTGCTGGCCCAGGGCTGGGGATGCTCTGCAGGTGGGGTCTCACCTGGGCAGGGTGTGGGTGCTGATTCCTGTGAGCTGTAGGAAACTCTTGCCAAGAACAATCAGAAATGCGCACATGATTCTTCATCCAGGGGTCCGTGTCCACACTCCCATCCCTTTCAACCCTCCAAATTTAACTGTACAGAATCATTGAATCATCAGGTTGGAGAGGACTCTTAAGGTCATCAAGTCCAACCATGCTAAGATACAGTTGAGATCACCTTCATCTAGACTGAAAAAATGTGTCCTTAGTCACTGAGAGAGGGGAAATTCTGCCCTTCATCTACCTCTGGGTTTATCTCCACACCTTTCTTTTGGTAGATGTCTTTTAATAGGAGCTACTTTCAAAAATACATTCAGGTTACTTGAATTAAGTTTTCAAGTACCTGATTGTCCTGGTTTAGGGTCACCCCAGGACACTGATTCAAAACTTTTGCTTGACACTTTGATATATGATCATATCTGCTAAAAATCTATGAGGAAATTGCAGCAGATAAATAAGGGTTAACTTGGTTGCAGGCACTCATTTAAATGATAGTCCCTAAAATAAAGGTAATAAAATTCTATTGTCACAGTAATCTGATGGGAATATGGAGGTGACAGTGATGTATTTATTGCCTCTGTTTAGGCCTTTGTGTCAAACCTCATGCATTGATTAGTTTTTAGGCTGAGTCATTTGGGTTTATTACTGGTTCACCCAAGAGCTCCACTTAGACTCTGCCACTCCTTTTGAACAGAAATATGAAGCAAAACGTGGAAGACTCAAAATGTTGTGGTAGCAGATGGACTTATCAACATCCCTTTGCCTTTTTTCATTTGAACTCTGACAACAACCATCTAAATTGAGGCTAATTAAACACAATATTTCATCGTAATTATATGATAAAGATTTCCACTGCCAGAGACTGTGCAGCTTTGTATGGTAATTTCTTGGTTGGGAGGGTAATTTATTCTCAAGACTAATTGATGATGAACAGATTATTAAAGTTGGATTGCGTGACGCTTCTTTCTGCCTTCTCCCTCATTTTGATTAAGATCAGAGTCACTCCAAGCAGGAGGAGGCAGCATTGTGAAAGGCTGGTGAACACTGCAGCCCTTTTCTTACACCACTGAGTGATAACTCTGATGAAATTCCAGCAGTGCCATAAACATTTTAGAGCGTGTCATAAAGAGCTTCTGTGTGGAGCACGAGCCACGTGCTGCAGCTCCATTAAGGTTGTAGTTTCAAAAGCAGTTGTCAGAAATTAACTTTAATTATAGGTTCTAAGTGTTTCAAAAGTAAAACTAATGGAAGCTACCATTTATATTCTTTAAGAAATTCTTTTAATATTTTCAGTGACTTGACCTTTATTTTATGACAAGATATCTGAAAGGTTGATTTGTATGAGTCAGAGCCATAATTATTATACTGAATTAAAAAAAAAAGTCAATGGATTTTCAGAGCTATTTTGTTAAAAAAAATAGGAATGCTTTAGAAAATTTTTATATTTCAGTATGTAAAATGTTTCTTACCAGGTCAGCCACTCTTTCAATCTATATTTTAAAATAAACCTTAAAGGAACTGTTGAATCTTTGCTGAGTATTCAGCAAATGTCTGCATCCAGCTGCAAATCCCCATGTGTAATTATATAGATGTATAGTGGAGATCTGTAATAACCACATGAATTAAGCACATTTACCTGAGCATGAAGCACAGACACATCCATTGTTGTTAAAAAGTTATTAATGGGATTTCTGGCTGGCTGTACAAAATGTGCCTCATTATTTGAACCCTAAAGTGCAAACCCTCCTGTTTGGTGCCTCTGCATGGTGCAGGATTCCAGGTGTTTGAAGGATGAAAGAGCTCTGATAAAGAAACTTGGTATTATTTATGCTGAGTTCTCCTCTTGAGAGCTTAAGCTTGGATTTTCAAAGGAACCTGAGTTATTTTCTCTCCCACCGAAAGCTTAAGGATTTTGTTCTTATTTACACTAAATGACTGCAGACTGTCCCTGAGCAGAAAGGAACATTAATTTATATGTGAATCTTACCTGCTTTATTTAGGCTCCTTTGAAAAGTCAGCCTAATGCAAGCAGCCTTCTTTACCCAAAGAGAGTTCCCATTTAAGAAGGCAAGGCTGATGGAATAAACTCGGTCTATTCATACAGAGTCAGATTCTGGCTCTCTAGGTTTGTGATTTATAATCTTTCAGCTCTTGCCTTTGAGGAGTAAATGCCTTACTTTTCTCATTTCCTTCTCAATGTAGTTAACAGTTGAGCTCACTGGTTGGTTGGGGTTGGAGAACAGAGGAAAGTTGATTTACCTGCATGGTTCTGATTGTGGGCATTTCCAGAAGCCCTTTGTTTGTCAAAACTGCTATAAAATAAAGAAAATACACAGCAAATGAGGTATGGTCTGCTTTGCATTTTGTGAGTTGCAAAAAAACATTTTTAAAAAGAAAAATAATTAATTACAAGTTTATTAACACAGACTAAACAGACTCCCATCAGCAATAGTGATCTTATTTATATCATATTTCTAAAAGGTTTTAGCACTTATTCCCATAAAGGATATGTTTCTCATTTGGGAATTCACACCTTAAGTTTCTTAAAGGACTTTTGGACCCTTTTGGGATGACCATATATGTGTGGGGTATTTACTCTTGTTCAATTTCCAGGAGCCCAAATATTTACAGAACTGCTATTAACTATTCATGCTTTGCTTCTATGACAGTTTGAACAAGGCCAGGACTAGCAGCAGTAGCTTTCTTATTTTATAAATCATTTTGTGAAATAAATCACTCAAGGCTTGAGGTTTTTTTTATACTGAGTTTTGTCCCTTAGGGAACCTTTCATATGCACTGTACAAGTTCCTGAAAATAGGGAGATTATATTCAGAATAAATAGCAGGCAGCTGTGAGCTATGAGTCTGTAATGCCAGTAAAGGGATTGGGTGATTTCATAAACCAGGAAGCAAAGTTTGAGGGTCTTGAACACTACTCAGACCCTCCAAATGGAAGGAACATTCTCAATTCAATTCAATTTTTATTTGGTGTAACATATGGATCAGAGTAAATGATTCATGTAGACAGGATGGCGCCCTGTGATCTTCCAACAGCTCCTGTAGCATCTCCAGGCCAGGAGCACTGAACATTTCATTCCTATTTTCCTCTTCATTCTCTCTCCTCTTTTCTTGCCTTTCTCACTACAGTTCTGCTCTGTCATTGACTCCTTGTTTCTTTTTCAGAATTTAAACCATTTTGATCTGAATTTGTCTTTCTATTTTCATGTTTTAAATGTAGGAAAAATTACATTAAGAGTTACCGAACAGTAAAAAATCTATGGAAATGGTGACGAGAACAGGCTTTTAAACCTTTTGAGTGAGTTACTAAAGACTGATAGTAAAAGGCATAAACAAGCACTGAATAGTGATTCCCATTAGTTGCAATTCAGATGATTATTTGATCTGGTGTTAGTAGTGCCTTGGCTATAATTTGCTATATTCTGTGAGGTATTGGCATAAAATTGGTTCATATTTGCAAAACTAAAATTGCTTCTAACTGTGAGAAGTTCCAGCAATGCTGCAACAGCACTGTCCCTTCAGATGAGTGGTCAGAGATGCTTTTTCTCCAGAGTTTTCCCAAATACCTTTGAAGTTTAGTGTATTCAGCTGGAATTCTAAGATAAGAAAATTAAAAAAAAAAAAAATACAATGTCTTCATACACTGTGCATCTTAGTTTATCCTTGTTATGGATGTGATCTGGAACACCCAGCTGCCCTAACCAAGCCAAACGTGCTCAGCTTCAGGCAGAATTCAGATTTTCAGAGGGGATCTCAGGAGCATGAGCTCATTTTTATGACTCTGAAACTTCAACATAATATTCACATTTGGGATAACATCTGATCAGCACTTACAGGATTTCTCTCAGATGTGTGCAGCGTGGTTTCTCACACAGAACATGAACTCAAATCCACGTTTTTGTCAGCTGGGCTCTCGGAAAAAGACAATTGCCTGTTGAACCATTAGAGTAAAACCTGTTTTCTGACAGCTGTACAGGGAAATCGTGCTCTGCTCTTAAAGCTGCTATCAGTAGGACTGGTTGGAGGTTTTCCAAGAGAACAGTTTTTTCATCTCAAAATGCTGATTCTTCGAGTACATGTGTTGATTTCTGACAAGCAGAACAGCAAAGCACTGGAATTGTGCTTGTCAGGGAGGTCTCAGTCAGCTCTCTGGTAGTTCAGCAATGTTAGTGGCTTTGGGAAAAGTCAGGAAACTACTGAGAATTCTCTTAGATTTCAGCTAACAACCACCAGATAATTCCAGGAGCATCTTCTCAATGAAACCACTTTTCTTTTACATTGTTTCCAAAACAAAACAATGTTGAGTTTCATTTTGGCAGTATAGAGAAGATCATCTTAATTAGGAGTGATTTTTTTATACCTACAGGCCAGTAAAAAGAAAGCATCACAAAGTAAAAATGCCTTTCCTTTGGAGCTTTTGTCATCAATCTTTTCATGTCTAGAGCTACAATTTTGTATGCTACGTCCTTTGGAAAAGATAAAATAATCTCCCTAATCCTCAAAGCGTAAGCAAGGATAAGGCAAAAGTGTCTAAGAAGGGGAGATCCAGTTCATAAATGACATTTTGCTCATCCTCTGATGGCTCAGCTGCAATGAAGTCATTGACAGCCAGGGTGAAATACCTTCAATTGTGTCAGGGAAGAGTCAGGCTTCCAAATACCTGATTGGGAAAGGCTTGGTTTGGCCAGCAGGTGAGGGAGGGGATTCTCCCCTTCTGCTCTGCTCTCCTGAGTCCCCATGGAATGCTGTGAGCAGTTCTGGTGTCCCCAGCACAGGAAGGACCTGGAACTGTTAGAGTGAATCCAGAGGAGGCCAGGGAGGTGCAGAGAGGACTGTGGAGCCCATCCCTTGTGGAGCCAGGCTGGGAGAGCTGGAGAAGGTTGTGTGGAGAGCCCAGAGCTCCTGCCAGGGGCTGCAGGGAACCAGAGAGGGACAATTCCTCAGGAACTGCAGGGCCAGGAGGCAGGGAATGGCTGCCAGTGGCAGAGGGCAGGCTCAGATGGGAGATTGGGCAGGAATTGTTCCCTGGCAGGGTGGGCAGGCCCTGGCACAGGGTGCCCAGAGAAGCTGGGGCTGCCCCTGGATCCCTGGCAGTGCCCAAGGATATCCAGGTTGGAGCATTGGGGCTTGGAGGAGCCTGACACAGTGGGAGGTGTCCCTGCCCATGGCAGGGGTGGCACTGGATGATCCTTTATGATTCTGGGATTCTCTGAAGGCCTGACTCAAGCACTGCTCTCTTTTTCTGTAACTCTAGAGGCACATTTTTGTAGCAGACCAGAATCTTCCGGGCTCTTTCCCCACGATGCAGTGGAATTCTCTGGGCATGTGAATATTGCAGTCAGAGATCTTTGATCTGATGAGAACAACACACTGGGTGCTGATATTTGGGAAAAAATAACCAGCATCAAGGAAGTCTGCTGATCATGAATCAAAACAGTGAACTGCAGTAACAGCGGGAACAAAATTCTGGAGTGTGCCAGTGAGGAAACTTGAATTACAGAATCAAAAGCCTGGAAACTGTAGGAGGACAGGTTCACCCTCTGATTTACTTGAACCTTTAAACAAAGATCATGGAAAAAAATGACAGTCCAAATTCAGAAGTGACTTGTACAATAATGTAACTTACATGACAAAGGAGAAAAATTTAGAGCAGTTCAAAAACAGGAACTGGACAAAGCAGATTTCTTCTGCTTCCTGACAGCCTTCTATCAATTGCTGCTCTTTAAACACAGAAAATCTCTTTCTTCCTTCATACCAATTAAAGTTAGTTTGCAACGGCACAATTTCACATCTAAACTGCTAAGGGAAGAAAATAGAAAAATGGAAAAAGGAATAGGAAAAACAGCTATGAGAAAGAGACACCAAAATAAAGGAGAAAGTAAAGGCTCAGCAAGAAATTATATTATCATAAAATAGTAATGCTTTGACTACTCTTTGAATAGCTGAACCTTTTTTCTTAAAAGTACCTTTAATTCGAAGATATTTTGCAAACTCCTGTATTACAGTTGGAGAAATTTTTAAAAAAATAATAATAAAGTGCAGCCATAGTCTTTAAAATGTAGTGATTATATTTTTAATGCCTTGACCGTGGTGTTCCAATTTGAAAGAATGTTGGTTTGCAGGAGGGTTTTAGATACTTGAATTCAGTTCCTAGTGAAGTATACCCATTGTTACTGAGTTTCAAAACAGTGCCTGTTGTTCAGTAAATCTAAAGGCTTTCCTCAGCACAAGGGTGAAATGCACTCTAAACCAAAAAATGACAAAAAGGTTTTACAAGGCCATTTATATTGGGCAGTATTGCAGAAAAGCTGGACAAAGGGAATTGCAGGGGATGAATTTATTCTCTCACTCTGCTCTGGTCTGAGAGAGAAATTTGTACATGCAAAAGTGAAACTTCACAGACAGTTACTCTTCAGAGAATAAGAAATGTTGAGATAAAAGATAAAATGTTCCTCCTAAGCCAAAGTGGATCTGTACAGAGCCTCTATTACATATTCTGTACTTGTCCCAAATACAGAGTTCTTTTAGAAGGAAAGATACAGCTTGGACTTTCAAAACTGGAACAAGAACCCATGTGGGACTTGGGATATGGAGCAGGATCTCGCTTGAGACATCAGTGGAAGTTTGAAAAAGCTCAAACTACACAGACACAGATGTTAATTCTGGAGTCACATCTGAGTGACTGCAAAATCAGGAAAAAGTGGTCTTGGCTGGGAAAGTGATTGCTTGGTGTTAAAGATTGACTTTTCACTTGTTGTTACACAAAACTGTCACTGGTTTGAGGTGTCTACATTTTCATTGAGAAGCAAATTCTGTGTGCAGATGTTTGTTTTGATTTTATGAAATTGTTAACACGGGCATTAAAATTCAAGCAGTTGGATACATAAGCAGATTTTTTTAGTCCAATTATTTAAAAATTTAATGCTCGACATCATGTGTTTTTAAGTAAAAACAAAAATCTGAATACTGGGTTTATCAATGACTTAATTTAATACATTAATAAGTACAATATATTCCCTCTGCCTCTGTGTAACCTAAATGTGTTCAATTCATGAATAGACCTTAAATTTGCTCATCTCAAAGCGAATCTTTTGTGTTATTTGTTCTTCTCAGTGATACTTCTTTGTCAAAATGCATAAATCAAATCATTTCAGGTTAATCTAGGGCTTAGTCTTCAGTACTTGAATGCCTGCAATATCAGAGTTATAGTGCACTGATGTTAAAAAATAAGAGATTGTAAATCAAAGGGAAGGGTTGCAAGCAATGAAATGTATCCCAAATCGCTTGGAATTACTTAATTATGCTTTTCTTTTATGCCTCGAAAACAAGTCCATAGCTTTTAAGCATCCATTCCAAAATAGGCAAGGTAAATGGGAACTTAGATGGATCTTTTCTATGGGTTTAATTTCCTTAGACAAAACCACATTTCCTGTACACAGTGAGAATGAGAGTGATTTTTTTTAGTAGGTCAGTGATATTAGAAGGAAATGCAAATGCACAGCTAAACTACATAACACAAATCCTGCTGTTTACTCTCTTGGGCATTACTCTGTGTTTGGTGCAATATTTTTCTAACATTTTATGAAGTTTTTCAATTAAATATTAATGCAACTTCTTCAAAGAGAAACAAAGATTTATAACCCTGAAGTGAAAGAGAGAGGATGGGAGAATTGATAGTGCAGCTGGGCAAGAGAATTCTGCAGGAGCTCTGAACACTCTTCTCATTTATCTGAGAAGCTAAAATTTATTATATAATACAAAATATAGATATGTATTAGATATGCTCTAATTGCATGTGGTGCATGATCACATGTTGTAAATTAGGATCTTTCCACTCCAGCAGCAACCCTTGTACTGTATCACTGCTTTATTTTTAAATACTTCCTCAATCTTCTTTTCAAACCCTTACATTTAAACACACTAAACAGTTAGGGGGAGAAAACCCAATTAAATTAGGATCACAAGTTAAGGCAACTAATATATATATTTTTTTGCATTTTAAAATTCAATTGAACTGGTACTAAATAATTTACTGGAGCAGTGTGGAAGGGAAGTGATAACCAGTGCTGCCTGTTGGCAAGAGCAGGGCTGTGTGTGCCTGATTCATCAGCGCTGCACGCGGCGCCTCATGTATATGGAACAGACTGCAACGTCTGCCAGCTTACTTGGGGGAATGAGCAATGTTTAAGATTCTGCATGCTCCCAGATAATAGTCAAGGTTACAAGGAGGCATAAAGACATGTTCTGAACCTGAGGTCAAATTCATGGAAAAAAAAAAAAGCAAAGAAAGACCTATAATTTGCGAAGTCCTTTTGTGTTCCATTGCGAAGAGGCGAAGGGCAGGATTCTGGGACTGTGGCACTCTGGAATTCTTCAATATTTTGGTTCTTCCTCCCACTTAAAAAATATCAGTCTAAGAAAACATGTCAGGATAACACAAAGGAATTAATCAGCAGGGCTGATGCTTGAGATGCAGCAGTGTGAAAAATGTGTCGTGGCTGTAGGTCGGATTGAGGCGATGCACAGGGAAGTCGTGGGAGCTTTGCTAATGAGCTGCACTTCTGACTGTCTGCAAGCATTTCTCCCTGTTTATCCTTGTTACCTATTTATGCCCTGCTCTCCTGTTCCACAGCTCTCCAGTCACACAGGGGTGAGCACAGAAGGAAAATTCTGTTCATTCACAGCCACATACTCTATTACGCCCTCGAGGTAACAGGAGAAGGGTGAACACTCGTCTGTCGTGTGTCTCTTCCATCATGATTTGTTTTCGTTAAATTCACGTTGACCTGGGTAGGAATGATCAGTGAGAAGGTGGTGTTGGCTCCTCGAGATGTAAGTGCCACAGGACAGTGGTAGAACCTGAACTGATCTGACACAGGACCAACAAATCTATTTTAATGGGCAATTGCCTATGCCTGATTCAGCACATTCCCAAAGCACAAGAGAAGGAAATACTAAAAGTTGAACATTTCATAGATGCTTATGTTCAGATATGTTCCAATAAAAAGTGGCAGTCATCAGATTTCAGTATTTTCTCTTTGCAAAAATTTTAATATTAAATTATTTCCTCAGGTAAAAGCACAGGAGGAAAAGAATAGCTGATGGTATTAGCTCCTTTCTAGCCCAACAGAAGAAACTACCTGAAAAACAGAGTGGGGCAGGGCTAATTAAAGTGGCAGAAGAGAATTGCTGTATGCTCAGTTCAGGGACAAAGAGGAGGGGGGACATTTTACACTGAGACCATGCAGAAAGTTATCATGAAATAGAAAGAAATTCATTTAAAGAACAGGCCTGGACTCACACCCACAAGCAGAAAACATCATTATTTCTCCATCCACTGGTTTTTCAGTGGAGTCTTTTAATGATGTAGGAAAAGCAACACTTATTAAAGACTTATTAAACACAAGTCCTGGTGAAATAGCCAAGTCTTTGAGCCAGTGCTTCCCCGAGAGCAGAACGTGGGGAAGGAGCAGATCTGGCAGCCAGTGCAACAAGCAGCAGCTCCTGACACACTGGGAGAAAACATTCACTCCTCTGTCTTTGCTGAAAAATATCAGAGGAGCATCAGCCGCACCACGTGTTAGGGAGTCATGCCCAGATCCAGTCCCAGGCTTGGAATGGAAACAGGATTGCTTCCAGGGATGAGAAGATGGTTCACTTGTTAGTGTCTCTTTAACGTTTTGACCCTTACGGGCAAAGCCTATTATTGTAAAGTTTATTTTTGCTTCTGTAGAGAGGAAAAAAAATTGGTTGAGCAGCATTGCTGACAGCAAGCCTGTCATTTTAAAAATTAGGTTATAATGAATATGAGTTTCAGAAGAAGAGAGCAGAGTAGGTCCCATCTGCTTCCCTCTGGACTGCAGCATGAAAGGGAACAGATGGGCATGAGTTATGCCAGAATGGCTGGGAGAGGCGAGACAGCTCCACACTCTTATTCTGTGTTATCCTCAGCCCCTCCAGGATCCTATCCCTGGATCTAGCTTACAGTGCACTGCTGCACTGGGATATGGGGGAATGGTGTCCATGATTGAACAAGGAGAGAACAGGGAACAAAATATAATTCCACAATGTTCAGCTGTAGCTCAGGTGCCAGTTTGGTTGTTAATTCTAGTTTTCCCTCATGTTTAGTCCTGGAGTCCTCCACACCCTTACATCCTGAACAGCCAGAAGAAAGCAATACCATGCTGTTCCTGCACAGCTGGGCAGAAGGGAATGCTCTAGAATAAGCTTTTAACCTCCAAAATCAACTTTACCATGGTGTGTCCTCAGATCAGGTTGTGATTTTACTCTTTGTAGATGTAGAGTCTTTCTAATACAGTGGTTTTATCTTACTCCGTTCTGGAATGGGGTGAAATTGGGGTGCAAAAGTCATCCTTAGATATTGTGTGTTGCATGCTGCAAAAACCCCTATAACAGTAAGGTCTGGCCATGTGATCAATACCTGTGCAGTCAATACCTGATCAATACCTGAGGCTTGGCCATGGAAATGTGGGTTGAGGAAGCAGAAACACTGGAACTGCCATTAAAACTTTTCTTAGATTTAAACACACTCTTTTTTACAGCTGATGCCTTCTAATTTATTTGAGCTTGCAGTATTTAGCCTTTCTTAACAATGACTAGTGGTTGGTAGCCTTTTCTTGAGGTGTCAGAACCTTCCACAGTGCTCACACCTTCCTTTTGAAACCAGTTCCTTTTTTCTAATATTGTGTTATTGTCCATAAAATACAAAAGGAAGCTCTTGCAATCAATTATTATTATTTTAACATATATTTTTAAAGCATCTCATAAATCTCTTGCATCTCTAGTGCTTTTTCTGGCTTTGTACAGCATAAAGTGGTTAAAGTGCAGCTTTAAGTCAGATTATTCAGTAATGGCCAGCCTGGCTACAGCACAATGCTGAATTTTTACCTAGTTCTTTAATGTTTGTACTCCAGTTACTATTTCACTCCATACCTGTTCAAACCAGCAATTTAAACTGTTGCTACTGTTGATTACAGTGTGGGCAAACTCCTTGTTAACCACTCAAGGGCAAACCTGATGGATTAGAGGTCATTCCAGTCTTCTATGTTTTTGTCCCACTGTGTTTGCTTTCCTCTTATCTTTATATTCAGAATTTTGCTGTAGGACTCGATGTGTGCACTGTAAAAGAGCATGCTAGAGTTTGCATGCTAAGAGGTGTAAAAGTGTCAGAAAATCCCCTGTCTATCTTTCATTTCTGCAAATAAAAAAGACTGTTGAGTCTTTTGACAGAACATATGGGTACACACTGCACTGATTTCAATACCCAGAGGAAGAATTGTTTGAGGTATAATTTATTCTATGAAAAAGGAGGGAAATTATCATCAATGTTTCATGCAATGCTTTCTGGGTTGTTTCACAATCCATATTTTCCCGGGTGTCTTAGGGAAAGCAGAATTAGAGTTGGGAGAGAAAAATAATTTAACATTTAAAAAATGGTCCGTGATCTGTATTTTTATATCTGGATATGTGAGAAGTTGTTTTCTGTTAAGATTTCTGTTGTATCAGTGCACCTCGATATTTTGGAAAAAACGTAAACAGGAAACCATATCCTTGGAACCAATGGGCAGCTCCAACCATTGATCAGAGTTTTTCTTCTTGTTTTCTCTGTGTTGTGAAGTCAATGTTTTACACTTTGGCTGCCTCAAGGTCCACATATACTTCAGGGCTTCAACGAACTAGCAGTACTCTAGTATAGAAAAATAACCCATTTGGGTTTTTGCCATGAAAAATGGGAAGCCGGTCTTTGAACATTGACTAAAACCTCATTACTTTGGTGGCAAATGAGGCATGAAACATATTGTCAAAAATATAGAGCCCAAAACACAGTGGCATGAAATATTTTATCTTCATGGAGTGTACTACAAAGGGTTTGAACTCTAAATCAGACAGTGCACTTAAGCACACGGCGTCATCCATCAAGCACGCAGCCTTCGTTGCAAAATTTGTCCATGATGGCAGCTTTAATGAAGTTCTGTAATTTCTCTCAGCCTCAGAAAACTATTATTTCAGCTGGATGAAGGCATAAATCTACCAGCAACACTTCAAATCTGGCCTTGCTCAAGGCTCAGACTATTGACTTTCTGGTGAGAATTTCATGGTTATCCTTCATGTCCTGCTCGTTCCTGTCTGCATGGCAGGCGTGGGATATCAGCCTGCTGTTCCCAGACATGGGCCATGGCAAGGAAGTGGAGCTGCAGAACGGAAACTGAAAACACAGCCTTGGCATGGCATTCTGAAGTATTCCTGAAGGATGTGGGTGGGAGTGTGGATCTGCCGGAGGGCAGGAAGGCTCTGAGGAGGGATGTGGCCAGGCTGGATCCATGGAATGAGGCCAAGGTGTGAAGGACAGCAGGGACAAGTGCCAGGTCCTGCCCTGGGCTCACAACAACCCCATGGATGCTCCAGGCTGGGGCAGAGGGGCTGGGAAGCTGCTGGTGGGAAAGGCCCTCGGGGTGCTGGAGACAGGGCTGGACACGAGCCCAGGGGTGCCCAGGTGGGCAAGAGGCCGATGGCAGCTGGGCTGTGCCAGCCCTGGGGTGGCAGCAGGGCCAGGGCAGTGCCCGTCCCCTGGGCTGGCCCTGCTGAGGGACCTCGAGGGCTCTGTCCAGCTCTGGGCCCTCCTGGCCAGAGAGCCCTGGAGGGGCTGGAGCGTGTCCAGGGCAGGGAACGGAGCGGGGGAAGGGGCTGGAGCCCCAGGAGGGGCTGAGGCAGCTGGAAAGGGGCTGAGCCTGGAGCAAAGGAGGCTCAGGGGGGACCTTGTGGCTCTGCACAGTCCCTGACAGGAGGGGGCTCGGGGGGGTCGGGCTCTGCTGCCAGGGAACAGGGACAGGAGGAGAGGGAATGGCCTCAGGCTGGGCCAGGGGAGGCTCAGCTTGGACAGCAGCAGGAATTTCTCCATGCAAAGGGAGCTCAGGCCTTGGCAGGGGCTGCCCAGGGAGCTTTGGAGTGCCCATGGCTGGAGGTGTCCCAGGAAGGGCTGGAGGTGGCACTCAGAGCTCTGGGCTGGGGACAAGGTGGGCACTGGGCACAGCTTGAACTGGATGACCTTGGAGGGCTTTTCCACCATCAGTGGTTTTTGGATTCTGGGATTTTCTCTTGTTTCCCTTTGATCTGCGCAGCAGAGCAGAATTCTGTCAGTACGTGGCTGAGCCTACTTAACAGGACAACTCTTTTTGTTCTATCAAATATTTAAGAGTTGTGGCTCTGGGAGAGAAGTATTTGTAGTCAGACAGTGCCATGGCCAAGGGACCAATATAAACAGTGGTAAAAAATTCATTATGTAAGGACAGTGCACTTTGAAGAAGATTGTTTTATCCAAAGCACCAGGCAGATTTACCTCAGCCATACACATGTAATAATGCTCAGCAGCTCACAGAAAATCACCCCATCTCACAATCATAGTGTTGATTTTTTTGTCAGTGTTGAAATTCAGTGTGTTGAGACATGGGAAGAGGAAATCAGTGTAAAATATATGTGCTCTGGAGAGGGGAAAGATGGCATTCTGAACTTGCAGAATGATAATGAATGTACAATGCATAAAGCCATTTTGCTGTCATGATAAGGAAATAATCTCTTTAACTGTATTTAAATTTCTGTTGCTATTTCTCTCTGCTCTTGCTACTCTTCTCACTTGTCCTTAACCATCATGCATTAAATTTTAAGGGGAAATAGTGTAGATATCAGGCAAAGTGATTGCAGCCAGCACACACGGGAATGATTTACTACACCCACAAAATAAACTGCAGATGAATGGAATAAGAACATTTGATAGAATAGAAAGTTGTCATTTTCGATTGTTTTGAAAACTGAAAATTGTTTTATTGTAAAAATTGCACAATTTGGCAACTGTACACAATGCTTAAGTGAACCCACAATTGTTCAATATTCAAAACTAACCAACCAGCCAGCCAAAAAATAAGGAAAATTTGTATGCTCTCTGAGAGGCTTCATGCCCCACAGTTTCAGGAGTGCTTAATTAAAATATATCCGCTTCCATTTTAAATAGCAACTGACCTGTAAGCTTTAAAAAAGGTTTAGCAAATAATCATAACATCCCCCTCCCCCCCCCCCCAAAAAAAAAGCACTCCCCATAATAAAGTATAGATTTGTAGAGAAATTTTACTTTTAAGGGTTGGTGTTGTCAGAGTGCTGGATTTTTCCATTTCTTCTCACCTGTGTGAAGGTTCAGGATCATCATTTTGACTGTGACTGTTTTACAAAACTATTTTCTATATTTTATTTATTTTCTGTATTTGCCCAGAGAAGCTGGGGCTGCCCCTGGATCCCTGGCAGTGCCCAAGGCCAGGTTGGACATTGGGGCTTGGAGCAGCCTGGCACAGTGGGAGGTGTCCCTGCCATGGCAGGGGTGGGGCTGGGTGGGCTTTGGGGTCCCTCCATCCCAAATCACTCTGGGATTCAGTGATATTTTCGGCCCTATTTGTAAGCAGCAGCACTGTTGGGCTTGATTCCATTCATTTTCAGAACCAGTAGTGAAGAGCTGAGCCAAGTCTATCCCTTTCTATATTAGGAACAATTAACCAATTGATTTGATTTCTCCCACTGTTCCAAGCATTCTGTCCTCCCGTGCCATTCAAGTAGGAGGCACAAACATTATTCTGAAATGTGACCTGATGCAAATAATCTGGAATTGTTCCTTTGTCCATGGGAAGCAAGGATGTTAAGAGACAGAATTAACTTGATTCATTCTAGAGAATTCAAATTGATGCAGGGAATAGAAACCAACAATAAAATGAAAAAAAAAAAATTAAAAAATCACAAGTGTGATTTTCTTCAATCTCAACAGAGGGGAAAAGTTGTTGCCATTTTGGAAGGATAAATTTAACTCCTACAATAAATTCCTGCTGTGATTTTTCAGTAACCGATGCACAAAAGATAAACCTGTACAAGTGGTACCTGTGTTGTCCAACATGAAGGAAGAAAATAATGGGGTAAATGGAAATCTGAATTTAATATCACACACTGAAGCATTCTCAGAGCACAAGCCCTGCCATTTGGTGTCCCCAGAAGGCAATGGGATAATCCAAAGAATTCAAGTGGCCTGATTCGATTCTTGAAAATGCAGGATTGATTTAAGTTATTCTAAATCCTGTTTTCCACTATTAATATGATCATACCTGGACAAAGGAAGTTCATGTGCATCAAAAAAATCACTTTATGCTTGAAGAAGAGTTCCTCTTAGTGAACAAGCTCTAGTTCACTTTGGGAGTTTTTTTATGTCAGTGTTCTGCACCTGGTTCCACTTCAAACTTCTGAAATAAGAGCTTAACTAAAAGTAAATGTAAATGCTGTTCTTATGAATTAAATACTGAAGGCCATACTTTTTAAAGCTGCTCCAGAATTGCAAGTTTGTATTGAGAGATTTGGTGCTGAGATCCACAGTTTGGTATCTTCCTGGGCACGGGAGAGTCTGTGTAAGGAGGGGCCTTTATATGCAATTTTCCCCAATCCACTGAAATTTTCCACGTCTGCTGATAGAATGGAGATGTAAAAATGGCCTGGGAGGGTTAAAAAGGCACAAACTGGAGCTCTTAGCCCTCTGATCCAGTGCTTTGTGTTGTTACCTCTTACAGTCTAAAAGACTACAAGACTGAAAGTTCCTGGTCTGACTTTTGTAGTGATTGCACTGCCAGTGTTCCCACCTCCCTGGAAAATTATTAATTAATGCTGGAATAGCTGTAAACAAGCTTTGCATTATTTTTCCTCCCTCTTCCCTTGATTTTTCAAATTGGAAAAATAAAACACTTTATCACGTAATGCAGTGTTTGGAACTCCGAACAATTAATTATGAAAGTACAAGATGACAGGATTTTATGGCACAAATAACCTGGCCCAGGTCATAGATCAGCCCTTGACAAACAGGAACACCTTGTTAAGCCCTAAAGTAGTGCCATTTAAATTAGATATTGCAGGAAATGTTAAGTGGACTCACTTGTGAAACAGAAATAATTTGAAGCCAAGTCTATTTTTCAGACTAAAACTTGATGAAAACTATATTTTTTTCCCTTCTGAGCCTTCTCAAATAACAGCATAGGGTTTGTGAATAGAAATATTGCACTTAATTATAAGCATAGGCAAGGATCTGCATGAGATACAAACTTAAACTCTTCTTTTTTAATTTCCTATTATCTCTGCCTAATTAATATAGCAAAAAGGTTGTTGCCTAAATCAGAGTGTGACCCCAGTGCAGACTTGCTAATATCCCTATATCCAGTAGATCTCGTGCTGTAATTCCCCTGGAAGGAGTGGGGCATGTCAGATGAATTAAATGAAAAGCACAGATGTAAATTAAGAATGATGTAAATTTCAAGCCCACACTTTTAATTTCACTAAATATTATTTTCCATCTTCGTGATCATATTACATCAAAATGTGGGACTTCAATTTTCTCTGTTATTTCATTTAATAAAACCTTTGTCTCATCTGAGTTCTTGAGGAGATGTTAGCTTTAAATCACATTGACTTCACCCTATCCAATTTACATATGCTGAAGAAATAAAAGTCTTTTCAAGAGTTGCCATGGGGCTTCAGAAGACTCAAAGGAGTATTAAGACCTTGAGTTTAATGTGAACTGCCTCCAACACAAAACACAAATCTTCCCAACAGAATACTAATGGTTTAGTGTACAGTTGCATTTTCTGTGCAAGTTTGTGCAGTAAATAAACAATCCACACGTAGGGAAGAAATAAGTAAATTATGGCTGAGTGTCTCAGTGCAGAAATGTGCCAGCTGGAAATAAAAACTGCTTTCTATAGGCCTGCATTACATAAGAAATGTTATATGGTTTGACAGATGTACAAAATAGAACCCAGGATAGATTAAAAGGGGAATTCAGAGCTCCTCCATTTTTCCTCTCAGGACTGAATACCTGCAGAACTGCATTAGAAGTTTCTCAAAGTCACTGTGAATATCCATATAAAGTGTTTTGCCTCAGATCTGTATAAACAGAAATGCTTCCACGCTAGATTTATTTATTTTTACTTGCATAAATATTTTATATTTCCTTTGGTTTGTGGAAATCTTCGTCTCTTTCAAACAACGGAGTTCAGTGTGTACAATAACCAACGGGGGAAATGTTTTCCTAATAAGACCCCAATCTCATCTCTGTAATGGGTTTCTCGTTACAATAATTATATCCCATTAAAATGTCAGAACTGGTTTAAAAGATATCGAAGGAGACATGTCTGAGCAGACTAGCAGGCAGAAACCTTGATGTTAATTTACTTGGCATCATTTGAGGGAAATGGAGAAGTGCAGTACATAAAGTGAGAATCCTTGTGCGACACCAGAGGCAGGCAGATTGGCTAGATATAATATTAACACTTCACTAATTGGTCAGTCATCAGTAATTAGGGAGCATTGCAGTCACACAAAGGGAAGGTTTGTTTGGAGTGGCGAGCGCGGTGACTGATCCCGAGTGAATGCTCCTCCACCACAAGCCCAGCCCTGTTTGCTGCTCAGGAATCCCTGGGAGCAGGCAGCCTTGGGTTCAGTGTTTGGGTGGGATTGCAGACCCTGCTCCTGGGGCACTGATGCTTCCCAGAGCTCGCTGGGAATGGGAGCTGCTCCCTCTCACCCTTTGGGAATTAAGAGGGGCTGAACTGCTCGGGCCAGAGCCCGACCACTTCTCACACAAAGAATCTGCTTCTCCATGAGCCATCCCAGTTGTTTCAGCTCACTAACTCGTGCTGCTCTGGCTCTTTATTTGGGATGATTTCCATTCCTTGGGTGTTCGGGAGCAAGCCACTGTGACGGAGCTTCCTGCCCTTTGTTATCCCGGTGTTTTGTGTGCAGTTCAGCAGGGGATTCCGGGATGAATGGAAAGAAGCCCCATAAGCTGCGTTGGGAATGATGGGGCACATGTTTTGTGTTCTCCTGGAATCTCACTTTCCTTTCCCGTGCTGCTTTCCTTCTCTCTCAGGTGTTCTCTGCTATAATGGCCTTTAGAAACAGAGAGCCCTTTAGAAATTCTAAGTCAAAGCAAACTGCAAAAACCAGAAAATATTCAATTCTCTACACATTGATAATTGACAAGTCAAGACTATTAATTCTGGCCTGTATCTGATTTATTTAAAGATATAATTTAACAGTGTTTATATAAATATTTTTGGAGCAAATTCATTAAAAAAGGTAGGATGAAAACTGTACAATTCCCCATCAATACCATTCTGCATTTTATAAGGAAAAAAAATAACAAAACACAAAGCAAGCCTCTCACTGGGAACCCAGACTCAGAGTTCTCACAAAATATCACCCCTCCTGTGTGTGCACTATGCAAGTGGACTATTGGAAAGTAGTTTTAAAATAGATTGCACACAAGCTGACTTCCCAAGATTAATGGGTACTGCAGACAGAGCTCATACTTCTTATGCAAGCAAACCTACCATTGACTTAAAGTGCATTTCCCTGAATGAATGGCATGTTGAAACTCCTGGAAGGAAGCCATGCTACAAAGAATTGAATTGAATGGGGTCAGAAACAGTCCCAGAAAGCCCTTTTAAGCTTGGAAAGCACCCCACTGAATTCCTTGCCAAGTGCAGTATTTGCTGTCACATATATAAAGAGTAGCCTGCACTCCTTCAGAGCTGGCTGCTCAGAATTTGCCAGGCTGCAGGGTGCAGACAGTGCCACAGCATCCCACATCCATCCATCCTGCCCAGCAAATCCTGCCCAGGGTGTCCCAGTGTCCTGGCCATGCTGGGTGCTGCTGATCCCTACAAAATGCAGCTTGCTTGAACTGGTCCATGGATGTTTTGGTCTTCCCTGTGAATGTTTTCATCTTGACACGCATCTAATTCTGTTCTCTATCATAGCTTCAGCAGCTCAGAGTAGGGGGTAAATGTATTTACTGTGATTATGTATTCCCTGATACTGGAAATATTTTGCCTTCTTAGAATGCCAGATAAAGTTACTAGGGCAAAGCTCGGTAAACAAGGCTAATTACCTTGGCAATTTAGATTAAATCCTTGAAATGGGTTGTCAGAAATGAGTTTATTTATGTTACCAGATGAAGGATCTGTTTCTCTCTCAGATGTATCAGCCCCTATGCAATAATCTCCCTCCTGATAAGCACAAAGAGCTGGACACATTTCTTGCTCATTCCTGTGCATGCACTTAAATGGACTTTTAAATCACTCTCAATTCATGACTTGAATTTTAGATTCTTAACTCAATGTTTCTTATGAATTCTTCCATTGTGTTTGCTAGTTTTGCTATTTAGCTTTAGCTCTGTTGTGGAAATGGTTTGGTTTTGACACCCCCAGAGCCAACCAATAGATGGTGACAGCAGCACACTGCTGGATTTAGCCTGGTTACCCATGGCTGAGAGCCTGGGCTTGCTCTTAATGGCATCATTTCTTCCACTGTGAGCCCTGGTGGTGTTAGCAGAACCCAAATATATTAACTTTTAACACTGAGAGGCACTGGTGTAAGCCTGGAATGGCTCAGAGTCTGTGGTGGTTCACCTAAGCACAGCAGATTAAACCAGCCCAAGATTTCAAGTCTCAGAGTAATTATTTGAGAGCAAACTCTACAGCACAAAAACACAGTGGCACAGTTTTTAAATCAAGCATTTTTCCAGTGCTAGATTCCGCATCTGCAAAACCCAAATTGCCATCCAGTGGTTTACAAATTGCAAATACCAGAAGGGTCATTTAAGCATTGTGTTAGAAGGATCTTTTTGTGAAGGTCTGACTGCCCACCCTCCATAGGCTGCTGGGAAAATTAAAGTTTGATTCTGTGTTTCCATCGTGTGGTTCTGCACAGGCAGGGTGGGAGTCAACAGCTGACCCCATCAGCTTTCCATTTCCCTTGACCAGAGTTAGAATTTTGTCTTCATTTGAGAAACACAAAGTGATAAAACTGATAAGATAAAATCAATAATTTCTATTTGATGGAACAACCTTCTCCTAGAGCTTTTTTAGTAAAGGATAAAATCCAGATGGAGTTAGTGGGAACTTTGTAATGTATTTTAATGGGCTACACTATTAAATTCATCATTAATATTTCACAGTAGGTCATTTTTCATTGTTGGAAATAATTTTTATAATTGTTTGCTATGAAGCAGAATAATCTTTAAAAATTCCTTTCTATTTGAAGTGGTAAATTTTGGTTACATCTTAAGATGTGAAAAAAAAAATTATTAATATATATTTATTTTGTAAAGTAAATTTTCATGAAGATGGTTAAATATATGAATTATTGTGATCCATTTATAGGTGCTTTATGTGAAAATACAGAGAATTTTAGAAATTCTGGTGATGTGTCATTACTTTGCAGAATTCTGTGCCCCACAAAGAACAAAAACATTTCAAGCATTCTAGAAAATCACAAGAAAAGACAGAAGTGGTCATTGGATCTCTGGGATGAGCTGAAGAAAGTGTTTTCTTGGAGCTCTGCTTCTATGTCTGGTTACAAGGTGAAATTTCAGGAATTTTCTGGTACAGAAAGGAGGAACAAAATAAAGACACAATATAAATCATGCCATATGAGGAAAATCCAAACAACTGCACAGTTCTTAACAGAATTATATGAGGGAATGGGAAAAAAAAGCAAATTCAGTGAGCAGGACTGGATGCTGGCTCTGGCCATAATAAAATACTTGTTGAATGAGATTTGACATCAACGGACTTCAAAGTAGGACTATGTGTCTTAATTAATGGAAATGTCACAATACTCTTTTGGTTAGGCTTTCAAAGCCACATTAAATGCTGGGGACTTCTGCAAACGATCTGATTATTCCATTGTTAATGTGATAGCAAGGAATGAATGCTAAAATATCACCAAGAAGAAAGGCAGGCACTTCTTTACAAGCCTAAACCTGCACACAAACATTCGGGTGCAGGTTCTGGGAATTGCACCTGAATACTCATGTGAGCAAATTTTGGTATACAAAGCTTACAAGATTATGTTCAAAATTAACAGAAATACCATCCTGGGTTTTGTAATGTTTTTGTTTGAAACATTTGTGTTCATAAACAATCCTACTCCAAACTCTTACTCAGAAGCAAGGTGGAAGGCAGGGGTTGGGGGACATTAATGTGGTTTCCTCACCTGAGGAGTTTAAAGCTGATATGACAATGTGCAAATCTAGCATAATTCCCATTAAAATTTAGAAAAAGGGAGCAAGCAGTGCTTGCTAGGCACATGTAAAATATTATTTTCAGGAGAAAAGGGTGCAATAAGACTGTAACTAAAGTCAAGGACAGGGAAAACTACACGAACCTCCAAAGGTCAAATCGACGTTTACCAGACCAATATGTTTTATTGATAGCATCTCTTAGAGGCTTTTTAGGTGTAACATTGATTCCCAATCTCAATCTAAGTATCTTGGCAGAAACTTTTTTGGGAGGAACTGTGAGAGGAAGGTATTGAGACTCCACTAGGGATTGATGTTATAAATCATTATGTCTTAACCACATCTCAAGCAGTGCTTTCATAACCTTTCCCAGAGGAAAAAGAATTGTCCTGTGGAAAGAACCTTTCTCCCAATAATGCACTGAAAGACCAGAAATCCTTAAGATGGCATCAAGAGTTGGGAAACCTTAAAACACAGTCACCACCAGGAGCTAATTCATCAAATAAATCAGGGAGACAAACAGCCTGAAATTATTTCTGCCCCTTCCTGAACACGTGCCCATAACTCCCCCAGTCAGGGACAGGAGTGGGTTAAAGGGTCTCTAAAAACAGTGAAGGTGGGGGTGATAATGCTGAAACACAGAAATGCACAACTCTGTATTTATAGAAATGCAAAATTCCTCTCAGATGTAAAGGGTCTCTGACACCTTGATGTGAATCTGGACAAGTGATGAGGACAGCCCAGTTGCTGCTCTGACCTGCTCAGCCCATTCCTGCTGGCAATCATGAGTTAAACTCTTTAAAACACTCTTTATTCTGGTACCTCTTCTGTCTGAACCAGGGGTGAGTTGAGTTTGGGCCTGAACAAAGAACCCATAGTGCAGGAGTTGCTTTTGGGAGTTTCTATCATTTCTAGGAAAATGTGAAAAAAGCCCACTGGCCTTCAGGTAAGCCAATAAAATCAATTTTTAGAACTTGAAAAAAATCCTGCTCGTCACTAGTTGTAGCAGAACTTATAAAAATGTTCCCTATGATGAAAAAAAATGTCTAAATCAGTCTTATGTCCCTTCAAAACAGCAGCTATGTCATAAAGGAAATTTGCTGGATGGCTGAGGGTGACCAAGGGGATGTAGAGCATCTCTGCAGAACTCACCCTGCTGGAGTTTCCTTGTCATTTTTCAATCTTCCTGCTCTTTTCACTGGCAATTGATATTTGTCCTTGACCTTAACTAACACCTGGAGCCTCTCCCCAAGCTGCATCCTCCAGACAGAGCTGCAGGAGTGCAGGGTGATGGACCCTGTGGCAGGGAATGGATGGCTTCAGGTCTCACATCCTAATTTTGAGTCTGGCACACAATCCCTCAATAAATCCAAGGATTTAGGCATCCCTTTTTGGTGGATCATAGGAATTGCATGTTCAGTGGGCACAACCCCTGTTCTCTTATGAATATATGTTTGTATCATTGCATTGACATTTTAATACCGTATTTATTGCCTAAATATCTATACCTCTGTATCTATACAGAGATCATTACATTACATTTTAATACCATATTTATTGTGCAAATATCAATATCTCCATACCTATATCTATAGAGAGAGACAGAAAACCTTCCTGTGTAAATAAGACTGCAAGAGTAACAGCTGAAAATTATCCAGGCCTAGCCAAGACACGGTGCCTCTCCTACACATTTTAGCTCTGCTAATAAATCAATTAACATTTCTGCTGAAACACAACCTGTGCATTCACTCCAAGGAAACAGCTCCTATTAACCTCTTTTATTTCTTAACAAAAAAGCAAGAGAGAAAAAATAATTTCCATTGGAAGACATTCATCGTGCACATTCTGGCAGTGCTCTCTGGCAAGGCTGACAGCACATGGGGCTGATTCCACAGGACCTGAGAGGAAATGTTCCCATTCCCTCCACTCTGCACACTCTGGGTTTGGTTGATGTATGAGTATTCTTACTGATTGCTGGAGCTCTGTGTATTTGGTTACAAGACCATATGCTTTACCCATTTGTATCTCTGCAGAAATACACCTGGCTTGCTCCTAGGATGACAAATTCCTTTGTACCCCATCATCATTATTTTGTACCTCACTTGTTTCAATTAATATGCAGAGAAGACAAAGAGATTCATTTCTTCCCTTTAAATTCAGTAGCACCACTTCTCTGGGCAAGGGCTCAATTTTATTTCTAGCTCTTGGAACAGGAAACCAGAAGTGTTTCATCATAAACTTACCCTTGTATTTTGCAAATATGCAAAATCTTTCTTAAAAAAAGAAATAGAAGTCAACAATATATCTCTATAGATTAACTTTGTTCTGAACAGCATGTTAGAAATTGTGCTGGAGCATTAATTCTTTTTGCTTGCTTTTTAAATTAACCAGTTAATTTAGTCTTTCAAGGAAGCACAGTCTATGGATAACAAGACTGTGGTGATTCCTTAACTGCAAATCTAGTTGGTTAGTAATAAATCTTTAATTTCGTTGCATGTTTATTTAATGTGGATTAATGTCTTATGTCTCGTTGAGCTTCACAGTCTTTATTGAAATAAATTCAACTGTAGAAAAGTAAGAAATCTACACATTAAACTAGTATATAATTTAGAGTAATAGACTCAAGAGTGTGTGTTTATAGGATAAGAGAAATAAGTCAATGTAATTTAAAATAGATTATTATGCATCAAGAGCCTGCTGGGACAGTACAGCCCATATAGAATAAAGAGAATATGATCTCTGCAGTGTTTATGTGGTCTGGTTAGCATTTTACAATTTAAGGAGTCTATATGTTGAGCTAAAAATACCAATCTGCAGAACGGGGTAAAATGTTCTTCTGAGATTCAGTTTGTGCAGTGCAAAGGGACACCCATAAATTAACATTTTAAATGAGCACAGGAACTGGTGTAGCAGAAATGCAACACTAAAGGCAGAGAGCACACAGATGCACTGGGTAAATAACTGTGCTTTAATCACACGATGCTTCTTAAAGGGTTAAATAATAATGTTTGATATTATTATTATTATTACTCAGTGATGCCCCAGATGGGTTTTTACAGCCTGGGTCACTACTGAAGGCAGGGACAACCCCCTTAGTCCAGGAATGCCCTCTCTGATCTGGTGCTGCTCCCAGTGCTCCTGACTCTGGATTTTCAGGCTGCCCCATTTCCAGAGATGCTTCACTTGGTGCTTTCCTTGGGGAATAATTTTCAACCAGACCTTTTAAACCAACAACCTACCCACCAAACCTGTGGCTTCACAGCTGCTGGGGCTAATTTTGTCTCTATTACACATCAGAACAACAGAAAAAGGAGGGTGTAGAGCCCAGATTTGAGATTTGCACCCAGCCACCCTGCACAGGGCCTGTGGACTCAAAAGGCTTCAGCACAGGCTCTACAGCATCACTGCCAAAACCCCTCACTGGGGGTTTTATTTGTGCAAATTTAGGATTTGCAGCCCTTTCCCTTTAAGGGCTTAGAATTTCTGACTTTCAGTGAGTTTTGCATGCAAGTGGGTCTCCACACACTCTTGGTATAATTTTGTGAGTGCCATGGTTCACCCGACTGTTCTGGCTGCAGAATTTAAGACTGAAATGCAATACCTGCTACTGCTGGGAGACCTGCTCAGGAAAAACCTGATTTCTCTGAGGTGATCATCTCCTGAACTCAGGGAAAGACAAATATTGACTTCTCTTTGAGTGGATTGCATCCACAGGCTTTAATAGTTATTTAATTATGCACTTTTCCATGTGGGGGATAATGTGCAATAAACTGAATCACTGTTACCAAATAACATGTTCATTTTCCAAGGCAAGGTTGGAGCTTTCCCTCTTTAAGAAGCAATCCATCTTGTGCCTACTGCACTGCAGAGTTGAAGGTCAGTCAGTTTATTAACCCCAAATGGCTTTATAACCTATTAAACATAAACCATATCTGAATTATTAATTAATATTGCTGTATTATAGTGTGCTCTGTCCTCTTATGTCTTTCCAGCATTTGTCATTCCTCCTCCTCTCAAACCCAGTGGGGCTCTTTGAGGCAGTTCACAAACCTTCATCCCAATGAATAATTAATGCTGCCTGCCTTTGATTTGTTTTTAAAGAGTTGGCATTGGCAATGCAATCTGTTGTAAATGGAATTTCTTCCTTTCTTCCCTGACCCTGGGATGGACTCCCTGGGTGATTGGCAGCTGTCATTCATCCCCTGCACAGTGCAGCTGGTACCAGCCCTGTTTCACAGAGTTCTTTCAATGGCCAATTAATTAGAATCTTCTGATTGCAAGCTGCTCTGTTATCAGTCCCTGGGTAAATGCTTCACCTGCTGAGTAATTTACCTGGCATTCTCAGGTGGAAGTGACAGTGGCATCAAAATATTATCTGAAGGGATGATAGCATTTTATCAATTGTCACTGAGGCTGTGCATAAATTCTTCTGCAGAGCAAAATTGCAGCCATATCAGTCAGTGATCCCATAAAACTGAAATGTGCTACAACTGCCAGAGGGTGCCTAAGGAGCAATGAATCACTAAAAAGTACAACTAAAAAATTATAGTGTGTTTTGGTAACATTTTGGAGTGTTTAAGGTATGGAAAGTGTTCAGCCACCTCTGGTGAGTGGGAAAGTGGTTTAGATGTAATTTTGTTTTTAATATATGAAGTTTTAATATTCTTAATTTTACCTGTTCCCCAAATATTCCAATCATGAAGTCCATTTGCTGCAGCTCTGAGCTGGTGAGATCCTGTGCTAATGAAGTCCAGTACCTCAATACTGTTGTTTTACATTTTCACTTGGCATCATTTGTCACACGGTGCTGCTGATAAAATATAATTGACAAAAGTTGTACCTTTAGGGCCAAGACTTTTAATATAAGTTACTTAGGCCTGGTAAATGTTGCTTATGAAACTGTAGATTACTGCTGCTATTTATTGCTGAGGAATGTGGTCTAGCATTCCTCAACATTTCATGCTAAAAGATTCTGATCCCTAAAATATTCCTTTTGTGTTTGAGACATTTGAGGCAGAGCTCTGACAGCAATTGCTTCTTTACTTCTCTTCTTTGAAATGAACTTGCCAAAAGCCCAGTACTTAAAATTGGTCTTGTTTAGTGTTGCTGGATTGGCTTAAAGTACCTTGGGAAATCCTGGGTAAAACAGAACTAAAAGATTAAAAAATAAATCTCCACCTTGTCCAGAGGATCCTGGCATTTGCTGCAGTCCTGCTGAGCAGCCTGGCAGCTCGGGCTGGGAGAAGGGCTTGCTGAATTATGCAAATGCCAAATGGTTTTCTTGGTGCCTTGAGGTTCCTTGAGAGTCCCAAGCTCGTCACTCTCCTTTTGAAGGCACATCCTCATCCCTCAGGCCACAGGACAGAGGCACAGCCTTTCTCCTTACACTCCATTTTCCTCAGCTATGACTAGGAAGTTTAGAAATACATGAAAAAAATGCTTCCATTTTATAAAAGCTCTTTAGATACACACGTGGAGTCATCAGAAATCTCTTTCCTGGCCTCAGTTTGCAGAGGGAGCCCTTCCAGGTTTACTGAAGGAAGGGGAAGGCAGTTTGGCTGGCTTTGGAGTCCTTCACTCTGATCCAGTGCTTTCCCTATAATCTGGGTTCATGTTTTCACTTAGGATTTGGTTGTTCTCTAAGTTTATAGTCTTCTATCAGCATTTATCCAATTATTATTTATATTAAAAAACATGTATTTGATATTATTTTTATTACTTTTTTTGCTTTCTTTTCTTGTTTTTGCCTTTACTTCATTGGATCTGTGGCCAAAGTTACTTCTTTTTAAGAGAAGCATTGAATATTTTTGTCATCCAAATATCCATGAATTCCCAATCATAAATAACCATTTTTTTGTTTACATTTTTCCCTGTGGTCAATTTTCCTGTAATTTTCCTCTGCTTTCTTTCAGCAGAGGTTTCTGCCATGCAGTCACAATTAGACTACCTGAAATTTCATTTGATTTTTCCTCACCTGTTCTTGTCTGAGAAATCCAGTTTGGAATATTTGGGCTCCCTGAAGATGTGTGTTCAATCCTGCCACATCCACTTTCCTTCTGAGATTCATGGATTCCACTCTGTAGAGTTCACAGAGAGGGTTTCAAGAATCAAATCCTGTCTGCTCTGTTTAATTACTGGAAGTAACATAATCTTTCTGTAGGATTTGAGATTTATTCCTGTGGCTTGATTCTTTTCTCCTCAGCACTCTGCAGTTTGTTATCCAATTAGTCACTGCCTGCCCTTCCCAATAATCACCACATTTCTGCAGAGTTGTTTGGAAGACAGCAGCTTGTTTGGGGCACTTTGTAGTGAAGGTGTGAGATTGCGTGAGGAACTAGAGAAATAAATTTCTGCTGTGTTGTCCTTAATTGTGGAATCACAGAATCACAGAGTGGCCTGGGTTAGAAGGGATCTTAAAGCTCATTTTTTTTCCACCCCAGCCATGGCAGGGACACCTTCCACTGTCCCAGGCTGCTTCAAGCCCCAATGTCCAACCTGGACATCCTTGGGCACTGCCAGGGATCCAGGGGCAGCCCCAGCTTCTCTGGGCACCCTGTGCCAGGGCCTGCCCACCCTGCCAGGGAACAATTCCTGCCCAATATCCCATCCATCCCTGCCCTCTGGCAGTGTAAACCCAAGCCCCCGTGTCCTGCAATAATAATTTTTAATAATTTATGCTTATTCAGAGTATTATTTGTTTTTAACTAACACTAGAACCAGCAAATTAAAAGTAATTTTAGATCAGCCACTACCATTAAATTCCTGTGCTTGTCACACTTGCCTTGGGTGTCTGAAGGTGGAGGGGTTGTGTGGTAGCAGGGAATGTTTGTGTGGCACAGCTAAGGTCAGTCATAAACCCTGCTTTCCCCTCTGCCACTGCTGCAGGGACATTTAACCTGTGCTTCCAAGAAGTCTCAATAAAGGCAGCCCAAAAACATTGCATGACAGCTCAGTGTTTCAATGACACACACTAAAACAATGCCACTGATTAGATCCTTTGCTAATTATCTTCTGCTACTTCTGTTGGTTATATTTCAGCAAAAGGGACAGACTTATTTACAAGCAGCATTGCTTTTTAAGATGCCCCTCGTAGCTTAATTCCTATTAGACAGAACAGAAGTTTTTGAAAAATCAGTTTACACACATCCAGGGACACAAAACAAGTAATTTTGTGATAATGTTGGGGGACTTCACTAGAAATTTCCTTCCTCTTTTTCTATAACTTGCTTATACTTTATTCCTAATAATTACACCAAAGTTATGTAAGAAGCACTATGATGTGGCATTGTTCTGCAGAAGCTCAGTAACTGCTGGATTGAAGCTCTCTGAAGGATTTTCATCCTTAAGCCTGCAGCCTGATTTTACTTTAAAGTGCCCCATGTTGCCCTAACTTGGAGTCAGACTGCATTTAGCTTTTCTAGGAGAGGATTTGTGTGTCCTTTCAAGAGGAAGGAGCTGTGGTTATCTCCCCAAAGGGGAGAGGTTAATCTGTAGCACAATGTGCATGGAATACCCAAAGAATTCTGGAAAACCCGATGGAAGGCAAATGAAAAACTGTAAGAACAGAGGCAGCAACTCACGTGTCTGATTGTCACAGAACCATGGAATATCCTGAGTTTGGAGGGATCATGGATCCAGCTCCTGTCCCCCAACAATCCCCCCTGGGCATCCCTGGGAGCTCCTGGAGCTCTGGCAGCCTCGGGCCCGTGCCCATTCCCTGGGGAGCCTGGGCAGTGCCCAGCACCCTCTGGGGGAAGCAGAACCTTGCCCTGATCTCCAAGCTGAGCCTGGGCAGTGCCCAGCACCCTCTGGGGGAAGCAGAACCTTGCCCTGATCTCCAAGCTGAGCCTGGGCAGTGCCCAGCACCCTCTGGGGGAAGCAGAACCTTGCCCTGATCTCCAAGCTGAGCCTGGGCAGTGCCCAGCACCCTCTGGGGGAAGCAGAATCTTGCCCTGATCTCCAAGCTGAGCCTGGGCAGTGCCCAGCACCCTCTGGGGGAAGCAGAATCTTGCCCTGATCTCCAAGCTGAGCCTGCCCTGCCCAGCTCCAGCCTTCCCTGGGTGCTGTCCCTGGCCCAGAGCAGAGCTCAGAGCTGCAGCCAGGTTGCTCTGCCCTCAGCCCCTCTGCTGCAGCCAAACCAGCCCAGTGCCCTCAGCTGCTCCTCCAGACCCCTCACCATCTTCATGGCCTCTTTTGGAAACTCTCTAACGGCTTCATGTCCCATTTTTCCCTCGTGGTGCCCAGAGCTGCCCCAGCACTCAGGGCGAGGCGTTGAACAGGAACAAAACCAGGAAACATTTACCCATCTCTCTGATACATACACATTTTCTGTTGTCCTACTTTGCTGCTTTTCTCCTCACCCAGTTGCTCAGCAGATATCTTTACCATGACATGCAGCCCTCTGTTCTTAACCCAGCCTAATATGCTCCTGTCATGCCTTTCAAATTTCTTTGCTGGCAAAGGCTTTGACCCAAAAATTCTCTCTCCCAGGAGAAAATGCTGCTTGGATGCTGCTTCTCACACATCCTGGATCTCAGCTGGAGCAGTTGGGATGGAAATGTCTCACCTCTTACAAGTGTTTCTCTCCCTGGTGTAGCAAAAGTGGAGAATAATAAACTGCTGGGAAGTAATCCAAGTGTTGTGAGCACTGGATAATTGCAAGGCTCATAGGGAACCAAGGAATGTCCACTTCATTAAAAAACCCCAAAGCTGTCCAGATTGGCAAAGCACCCTTTGGGTTTTTACCTGCAGGGCTTTGCTGTGCAAATATGTGTCTGAGAGGTTTGTTACTATTTTTCCACTAAATTAAATCCTTCATCATGGATCATTCGCAGCGTGATGTTTGCAATGGAACCAAACACCAAAACACAACAAAGCTTTTAGCTGTGCAAAAGGCACGAGTGTCTCCTTGCCAGGGTTTGTTAGCCATGATCAGGGGCTGAGCAAATCTCCACTGTCATCTTTCACTGCCGTTCTCTTCTTTTCTGGGCTTCGTAGCCCTTCCACAAGTTAATAAAATATATTTGTTCTTTGATAATTAGTGGAGTTGGCAATTTGGTGGTGGACAGACAAGACCTCTGTCCAGCAGATGAGATCTTGGAAGGATTAAGAATCTGATAGAAAAATACATGTCATTTTTTTGGCAGCTCAGAGCTCCCTCCAAGTACTCAGTGTAAGTTAGGAGATGCGGGAATTGAAATGCCAAGAATTGCATGATCACAGAGGAGCAGGATTCTGTTCTCTCTCTCTGATGGCTCTCATTATCCAGTAGAAATCTGAACAGAAATGCAAAGAGGATACATACCCAGATCATATTGTTAATGGTCACCCTGAAATCAGAGCTGATTAAATCCTGAGCTCTCAGCTTTCACCACAAGGAAGGATCAGAGCAGAGCCTGGGAGGCTTCTCTGGAGATCACCAGGGCTATGGACAGGGCAGAAGGGATTTTGCTCTTCAAGAGTGAGCATTTTTCATCAATTCTCTGAAGCATTTATATTAAAACTAACTGAATCAGGTTACACACCAACTTCCAATTGATTAGCTTTCCAATTTATAGTATTACCTGATAATCTAAATTCCATTGATATTAATAGAAGATGAGAAAAGATTGCAGAAAGCCTTGTATTCAAATTTAAAATAATTCAAAGTACAAGCAGGAAGAGGAAAAATATTTTCACATGGAAATTGTATAAAATGCAATAAAATTAATTTAGCAGATAGCAACCATAATATTTTTCCTTTACAAAGTGCCTTTGTGATATTTGTACATATATAAATATGTAGATATTCCCTGCTCTTTTAATACACTGCACATCACATGATCAAAAACAACATCGATATTGATTCGGTTTCGTATTTTTAATTCATTAATCACAAGTTTCCTTGTAAAGATTTTACTTCCATCTTACTCCCTAGATCAGAATTTCTACCCGTGAGGCACTTTTAGCACTCCAGAGGCAGGGATTAGCACTCTGTACTAATTAGGAGCCTGTCTGGTTTCAGCACCCTTTGATTTTCCAGCTGGATTGATGAGGTCCCAGCCAGGGTTGTGTCAGCAAAGAGCAGCCTTTGCTCTGGGGCTGCAGTGATCATCTGTGCATTGTGCTTTTCTAACTGCTCTGCTGCATCTTTTGCGTTGACTTCCTCACCCAGGTAAGAGTGGCAAAAGCAGAAATGATAAATACATTCAAATGAAAGGGCACTGGGCTGGGAGTTTCCAAACTGAATTTTTGTCTAAATTTAGAATAGGCACCATAATTTTTTTTATTTTTTTTTTTTTTAATCAGAAGTTTCCTAAAGATGGGTGTTGGTGTTGTTATTTCCAGGTGAGAGCAAATTTTGAAATGTGAACATGCTTAGAAAAATTGAGATGTTGAGTTTTTACCCATTCAACTTTTGGTTTCCCATCCCACAGACCATGACAATTTTTAGGCATTGATGTAAGACATTGATGTTTTCTTTTTCTAGCACTCACTCAGGCCCATTTTATTTCCTTTTTGCTTCTGACATCTCGAAATCCACAGAATTCTATAAAGCCTCCTGGTTTGGGGAAAGAGCAGGGAGCAAAGGGCAGGGAGAGCACATCAGTGACTTTTGAATATTAATATCCTTTAGAACACCCACGTCCTGTGAGCTCCTCCTTGAGAGTGAAATGGGAGGTGATGCCTGAAGGATTTTTTCTGCTTTTTCTCCTGAATATTTCTTACACTGTTCCCTATATTCACAAGTATCAGCATGCACACTTGTGATGCTTTAGGTGATAGCTCAGCCCGGTTTCATGGTGTTTATAGGGCCGGGAGACCAAACACCCCTGAAGCCACGTAGAGTTAGAGACCAAACACTCTGTTTGCATGGGCCCTCAAGTAGGACAGATTCTGTAAACTAGAAGTGAGCCCACCCAGGCCCCTTCTTGGGCCCTCTGCTAATGAGTAGAGTCTTTAATTGTACACTCGACTGGGGGGACGGGGCTTTGGCGGCGCGTTCTACCTGGAGGGCAGAAGCCATGGAATGGGATCCTATTAAAATCCCAAGGGAAATGACCCCAACCCTCTAAATGTGTCTGAGCCTTTATTTCCTAAGACCAGAAAAAAGGCATCAGAGGGCTGGGGTTGCATCCTCAGCTTTTGCTGAGCTGCTAGAGGGTGACCCTCAGAGATCTTTGAGCTCTTCCCAGTTTCCTGAAAAGCAGCCAGAGTGATGCTCTGTTTTAATATACTGCACATCACACGATCAGAAACAGCATCGATATTGATTCGGTTTCGTATTTTTAATTCTTTTTAATTTAATCCAGCTTGCACAGGGCTTGATTGCTGCTCTCAGCAGCTCCTCCTGATGCAGCCAAGGGCCACCTTCCCTGCTGCTGCCTGCAGGGATCAGGCATTTTCCCACCTTTCTGTCCCTTCCTGAAACTCGTGGGGGGCGAGGTGGACAGAAGAGCTGTTAGTCAAGCAAAGCCTTCCACGGTCTGTGGGCGGAGAGGAGTGGATAAAGTGATTGTCAGGGTGCAGCTTTCTGTGGGTTCAGTGTTCTTGTGGCTTCTCCTGAGTGCCTCTGCCCAGCCACTGATTGGGAAAGGATGTTGGGATGGATTATCCCAGTAGGTTTATTTTTAGGGTCACTGGAGCCTTTTTTGTGAAGGAGTTTTGTTGAATCAGGGCCCTGGCTGAGGAAAAAAAAGAGTAAAAGTGTGTGAGAATTTGGCAAACATGAAAAACCCAAAGTATTTTAAAATTAAAAAAAAAAAAGAGTTTTCAGCAATCTCTATCTTGAATGTATTAATATCAAGCCTTTTATCCTCATGTTCTACACTGAGATAGTCATAAGCTACAAACACCCACCTTGACCTGCACATTTGGGACTCTTCCTCTAAATAAAGCTTATCATTCCTTGGCTAAATTACCAAAGCATCTCAATCTGTCCGTGTGAGAAGCTTTTTCCTCCCAGCTCTCTCCTAGCTGAGCACAATCCACGCTGAACTGCAGCATTTTATCAAAGAGCAAACATGTCATGTGGCCGAAAATGGATTGACAGACAGGACTTGGGTTAATTTACTGTAACCTTCCTTAAAAAGTTGTGTTGAGGAAGCAAAAAGCCATTATCACACGGCTGACCTTTGCCAGGAAAATATTAATCTTCCCCCAACTCGGTTTGTTAGTACAAGTATATCAACCCAAGTGCTCCCAGAAATGTCAGCATCTAAAATAGGCAGCAGCATGCTGCACATCCAGCAAGGAGAGGCTCTTCCTGAGGACACAAAGGGAGCCAGGGGTTGAAGCTGCATCCATGTGGAGGCAGCTTTAATAGGCATCCATAGGGGTTCCTTGCTGTACCAGCTTATTCTCACATAGCTGGTTAATTAAATAGTTCTGAAATAAAATAATTGCAGTAATCGGTTTCCCCCAAGACAGATGAGGTGCTTTAAAATAAATGAGTCAGAAAGAAGACTGACCAGGACCACCCTTTCCAGCTAAACAGATTAATAAGGGAATGAAGAGATTTGTTTTGAGCAGAAATCGCATTGTTTGGTTTGTTGGTTTGTTTTTTTCTTCTTCTAGGTAGTGCCATGTGTGGGATATCACAGAATCATGGAATCACAGAATGGTTTGGGTGAGAAGGGACCTTAAAGCCCATCCCATCCCACCCCTGCCATGGCAGGGACACCTCCCACTGTCCCAGGCTGCTCCAAGCCCCAATGTCCAACCTGGCCATCCTTGGGCACTGCCAGGGATCCAGGGGCAGCCCCAGCTTCTCTGGGCACCCTGTGCCAGGGCCTGCCCACCCTGCCAGGGAACAATTCCTGCCCAATCTCCCATCTGAGCCTGCCCTCTGCCGCTGGCAGCCATTCCCTGCCTCCTGGCCCTGCAGTTCCTGAGGAATTGTCCCTCTCTGGTTCCCTGCAGCCCCTGGCAGGAGCTCTGGGCTCTCCACACAACCTTTTCCTCTCCAGGCTGAGCAGCCCCAGCTCTCCCAGCCTGGCTCCACAGGGGAGGGGCTCCAGTCCCCTCTGCAACTTGGTGCCCCTCAAAGTCAAAGCTTATTTAATTGTTGAACAGAATTTTCTCAGCTAAGATACAAATAGCAGCCACTCTCAGCTATCTGGGTCTCAAAAGAGAATGAAAATGGTATTATCTACTGTCTGAGAAATAGTTAAGTCCCTGGATTTTTTTTTTTTTTTTCTTACCAGGAAAGAAAATCTGCAGAATTGCAGATAGATTTTGGTACAAATACAATTAATTTGCTGTGCTGTGGGTTTCCATACCTGACTGTTTTGGCTTCTCAGGCAGGCACAGCACACCCCCTCCCATGGCTTGGGTGGGAGGCAGCCCTGCATGAGCACACCCTGTTCCCTGGTGATCCCTGCCCTCTGGGGAATGCCCTGCACACACAGTGCTGCCAGCCATGCACGGTGGCATCCCAAGGAACACAGTCCTGCTTAAAAGTCATAAAATATACAGGAACATCTTGACACCGAGGCCAATAGAGAGAGAGCTTTTGATCCAGGATCAGCAGACCAGATTTAAAACCACATTAAACTTTTATTAGAACATATCCATATTGGAATATATCAAATGGAATTCTCTACGAGCTGCTTCATAAAAAAACGGAATATTTGAAAATGTCATGGCTTGTTACTATTTCAAAGTTGGGGGAAGCTGTTCTACAAGTGTCACAGTGCTGAACATTGTCATTGGGGGATTTGTGAGTTTGGTTGGAGGATTTTTTTTTAAAGAATGGCTTTCTTTTGGGGTGTTTTATTTGTTGTTTCATTTGTTTTTCTTTTGGGACTATGCTACTTTCCTTTAGGAAAAATGAGATGTGAGGAGGAGGAGGAGGTTATTCCTGCCCTCCAGGAGCTCCTGAGCATGTTTTCTGTAGCAAAGGGACGCAGATCCCACTGTGGGTCTGGGAGCTGTGAGAAGTCAGAAGGTCACCCAGGATGTCAAAGATTTTCCTGGGGACCTGAGGAGAATGCACAGGGTTTGCTTTTGTTCTTGGCCTTGCAGTGAAATAAAACAAAACCTGAAAAGGAAAAAGATTGAAGCTCACTGTGGACAGAGGAGATTGGTGTTTGAAGCCCTGGCATTCCTTTTGTCATCTCTGTTTGCTGTCACATTCTTATTATAATAAAAACCTAAAAGATTAGCTTCTTAAGTTGAAGACTCTGAAATTTGAGTCTTTTTTATTGTAGCAATGCTTGAAGATCAAGGAAGACCACAGAGCCCTGCCCAGCCTGGGTCATGGTCTCCAGTGGATAAAATGTCAGGCTGGGCAATGGCCACAAAGGAAGTTTCTTCTGTAAAAATGATATCTGGAAAGTAAGGAGGAAAACAAGGGGTTTTTTTTCCCTGAAAACAAGTGTTCAGCAAAAAAAGAGGAACAGATCAGAATATTGATTAGTACATGTTGGCTGCATGAGAAGTTAAAGAAAGGGAAAATATCTCCAGTGTTCCTCTGTCTGATTGCACTTTTTCTTCCAAGCAGTTGCTTCTCCTTTTGGTCTCCCATTATTCTCATAGTTCTGGGATGGAACTAAATTGAATTTAAAGATATCAGCATTGGGGGGAAAAGTTGCAAGTATGGATCAGTTCAAAGTTCTCCAGGTGATTGCTGACTTCCATTTGTAAAATGCTTGCATATTCTTTTCTCAAGCAGCCTGGGGAGAGCAGCAATGCCTTCCGTGAAGGCTGTACTTGCTGCAGGATGGAAACACCAGTCCCAGAAAAGACTTCATATAAAACTCTTCCAGCTGCAGCAATGACAGTCAGCCATGCACTTCCACAGGAACTTCCACATGCCCACTCCTTCCTTCTTTTCCAGAAAAAAAAAAAATCCAAACAAATGGAATGACAAACCTGCACTGGGATTTCAGCATTAAATCAGCAGTGGATATAAATGTGGGTTTTTCTCTGTGTTTCTCTGTGCTTAGTAAAGAGGGACATGTGTGCAGCTGAAAAGTTGTGGTCAGAACTTTGTGATTTTACCTGGGCAGTTTTAATATAACTTCCATGTGTTTTAACTTATTTTTGCAACAAAAGAAGATGCTTAAGACACATAAATGAGCAGATGGGAGCGAGCTAACATTGGTTTATAATTAAACCAAATAAACTTACAAGAACTGTAAGGGCAGAATGTCTCTCCTCAGAAAAGCAGATGAACCCTGCCCTTTTGGTAGCCCAGCTGTGTTTGTGTGTGCATGTGGATACTCTAAAGCATAGAAAAAAATTATTTTTTTAAGAGCTATTTTGTTCCTAGAGCTGATCATCACAGCCTTGGATGGAAGACTGTGAGACTAAATAAAGGTATCCATCCAATTTATCAGAGTGTGGCACAATGGGAAATACTGCACCTGCCTGGGTTAGGGCATTAGTGCAAAGATGGAATCATTTAAAGAGTTAAACTCATCTAAACGTTTGGTATCCTGTTTGTTCTAACATAATTATTATGTTAATTTTGGGATGTTTTGCATATTAAGCTGAGTACACCCTAAGATACTAATGACCAGCGTGTCAGCTTTTTATTAAACAGGAAATAAACATGCTGCAGCAGCTAATTAGTTTGTTATTCATATCAAAGAAAATGAGACTGTTCCTCTGCTTTCTCACTGAATGCATTTGCACTGTTTGACAAATTGCCATTTCTTGAATCAAGCAAGTGGTGGAAAGGGAGAGGCTGGAAAGACTCGTGGCTGGAAGGTATTGTGTGAATATGCAGCAGAAATAATCACAAAACAATGAGGCATCAATACTTTGCTGATTCTTGGAGATGTTGGTCAGCTCAGAAGCATTTCCATGTACTTTGAGCTCTGCTCCTAAATCCTTCCTTGCTCTGGTTAATGGTGTTCCCAGTCTGATGGATGTGTTCCTAGTGAGGAATTTTTGGGGACACACTTTGCCCTTGTCCCCAGCTGCTGCCCCTCACACACCTGAGGAAGCCCTAAACTCCATTATCGTTTGAGCTTTGATATCTTTGCAGTCCAAAATCAATTCCCTGTCCCTAGATAGTGAAAGCTGATAATACATTGAGTTATTGATAGCAACATTTTGCTGGGTGATGTGAGAGACTGAATCACTTCTTTATGTCAGACATTGCACAAGAGTTGAGGGAGTGCCCAAGGCCAGGTGGGATGGAGCCTGGAGCAGCCTGGGATGGTGGAAGACGTCCCTGCCCATGGCAGGGGGTGAAATTAAATGGTCTTTAAGGTCCCTTCCAACCCAAACCATTCTGGGATACCATGATTCTCTACGTGGCAGCCTCCCCCTGGTCAGAGGTGTGATCAGTGTCCCTTTTTGGTGACAAAGGGCAATGCTGTACACTCAGAGCTGCACAGGCTGATCAGAATCAACCACAGAGGACCCAAACCCATACATGAGTCACTGACCTAAAGCTGGGGGTAGGAGGGAGGTAATGAGTTGATTTGGGTGGAAATCAGCTTATTCCTGTGCCAGCCTGTGAGAGTCTGTCACAGTCCTGGCCAACAAACACTCCCTGATGGCCACCCAGAGCCTGCAGCCCCCTCTGCCAACCCAGACTGGTGTCAGGCACTGTCACCTGCACCCAGCTCTGCAAAGGGGGTCAGGAGCAGCCAGCCAAACCCACAGCAGTGCATAAAGGCAAAAATCCTGCAAATGTTTGGTCCCTTAAGTCACATAACCCTTGGGAGGCATCCTGGTGGGAAGAAATGCAGGACTGGATGGCACAGAACTGCTGAAGAAGTTGGAGGGAGCAGTGTGTTGTAATACACAGAGAGACGCAAACAAGAAAAGGAGAGGCTGTAAATAACTGCAACAGTCATGGGGTAAGATCAATACTGAAAACAGGGTTCATCCAGAACATTCCTGACCAAAGCATGTGAGAGCCCCTGCTCAGCCCAGAACTCACTAAACCCTGAGAAGAGTGATTTAACTATGACCAGAACTCACTAAACCCTGAGAAAAGTGATTTAACTATGACCACCACATTAGAATGATTTCTGTATTTCCAGCAACACGAATGGCATGAGAATAATAAAGTTTAGGTCTGGTATTTCAATAGATCTAGCTCCATGTCTACAGAGAAATCTAAACTATGTATATTTTCATAGTTCAACCAAATTTTATTACCTAGATGAACTGGTGCTCTGGTATTCAGGGTGCTGGGAACCTGTGCTGCATTCCTGTTCCACCCAGGCTCACAAATATTTATAACAGTAAATGTAGCAGCATTCATTCACCTGTCAGCTGAATTTAATCAACATCACATGAACTTCTGAGCACTGTCTCTGTCTGAAAATTTTAGAATATCAGATTTGTCATGATAAAGCATTTTTCTCTGTTTCTCAACAACAACATAAAGACGGGAATTAAATAGAATTACTCCCACAGCTGACACAGGAGAGTGTCACTGAGGGTTATTGAAGCAGAATTCTGAGAGACTGATGGCTGAGGAACAGAATGAAAGCAGCACTGAAGGCACTCAGCACAGCTGGGTCTGTTGCTTCTTGGTGAATATGGTTATTCCCACTCTGTGGCCACCAATTTTAAGAATTTAAATGGGAAAGTTTAATTTTCATAGCACATTACAAAGTTCTGGAATCATCAGTTTCCACCTGTGAGCAGCAGCATTCCCATCTCTGCCTGCTGCCAGGGCCACAAAAGGAGTTTTGTCTTGATCATGTCTTTCTCATCCTTATTAACAAACAGGTTGGACTTCATGATCCCAAAGGTCTTTTCTAACCCACCTGATTCTGTGAAATAAAAACCAGGGGATCAAACGAGCAAAACAAAAAAGGCTCTTTGGTTCAATGATTTTTTTGTTATTATTTTATAGTATGTTTTTAGGATATGATTATATTAATTCAAATCTCTGTTGAACACTGTAATTGTTTAACAACACACGAGTCTAGATGGAATTTGGGCTGGTAACTCCTTCCTGGTTTTCTCTGCTTGGAGAGCTTCTATTATCAAGACAAATGGCTCCATCCATCATTGCCCAGGTCTCAAAGCACAAGCTGGTGTCTGGAAATGCAGTTTAGTAAATACAAGGTTTCTCTGCCATCAGCCACTAGAAAAGGATCCCCAAGGAATAGATGTTAACTAACATTTTCCAGTGGATCTTTGCAGCTCATTGAGTTGGATGACAGAGGCTGTCCTTTGGGGAGGGAGGGGGAGAAGACATGGAAAAAATTGTGTTTAAAGTAAGCTTATTTATGATTATTCTGTTTCCATGGCCCACTCAAAGGCATTGTGGGCAGTATAAACTAAGTATAATGTTGCATTGTCATAGAATCAAACTGATTAGAAAAGAATATTGAGGTTAAACCCTGGCCCATGTTGTGATTATGAGAATAACATGATAGTGATATAATTAAAAATTGGTAATTTTTGCAGTCTCAGCCGTGTGAGGATCTGGAGCTGTGCCCTGAACCACAACCTCCTGCTGTTAATTCTTTCCTTCCTTTCATCCCCAATCCCCACTGGACTCAGGGGCCAATTAGTGGGAGCAGTAACAGATAGATGAATTTTTTACTATCTTAGCTATTCCAAATTATAAAAACAAACAGATTTAAAACCCCCAGTGTGGCAGAAGTGTGTGTGAAAGGTTCTGAAGCAATTTTAGAGTTAATTTATGGAGGTTATATTGTGCATTAGGTGCACAGTGACAATGCCTGGCAGCTCTCAAGGCTGGTGGCTCCTGTATTTAGGTTTGCCATCCTTTATGCTCAGGTAGTGCTGAGGAATTTCTCAGAGGAACCATCAGGAGTTTTTTCATTGAAATTCACAGGAAGTCAATGGGGTCAATATTATTTAGTGACAACTACTGGAATTTAATGCTTATCAAATATATTCTTTAGTGAAACACTGGTTTATGAGCTGGGGGTTTGCAGGCATAAATAATCATGGAACTAATTACTCCTGCAAGGACCTCAACAGCATTCCATGTCTTTCACCATTCTTTTTCTTTTTCTTTTTCTTTTTCCTTTTCTTTTTCTTTTTCTTTTTCTTTTTCTTTTTCTTTTTCTTTTTCTTTTTCTTTTTCTTTTTCTTTTTCTTTTCTTTTTCTTTTTCTTTTTCTTTTTCTTTTTCTTTTTCTTTTTCTTTTTCTTTTTCTTTTTCTTTCTTTTTCTTTTTCTCTGTTTTTCTTTCTCTTTTTCTTCTTTCTTTCTTTATTTCTTTCTTTCTTTCTTTTATTCTTTCTTTCTTTCTTTTCTTTCTTTCTCTTTCTTTCTTTTTCTTTCTTTCTTTCCTTTTTTTCTTTCTCTCTTTCTTTTTTCTTTCTCTCTTTCTCTCTTCTCCCTCTTTCTCTCTCTTTATTTCTCTTTTGCTCTTTCTTTCTCTCTCTCTCTCTCTCTTTCTTTATCTTTTTTGGTTTTTTTTAACTATTCTGGTTTGAAATCCTTTCTTGTTGGAGTTATTTTCAGTGACTCACAACAGATGTTTCAGAGAATCACGAATAACATTTGCTCCCCTACTTCCCAAGGTGAGAAAGGTGAGCTTGCAGCACCCTCATTTTGTCATGTGAGTGTCTCAGGTACTCTCCAGCAGAACTGTGAAAGGAACATCACTGAAGTCAGAGGAAAATGGAGTTTAAACATCCTGTTATATGGCATAATTCACAATATAAAGCATAAGGCTCCTAGCCAGGATCCAGCAGCCTTCTCAATTTTTCCGTTGCTTCCTCTTGCTCCCTGCTTTTTTACAAGGTGCACAGAGATTTACAGCTCTGAAGCCAAGCACCTCTTAGAAAGATTTAAAAGTTTTATTTTAGGCTCATTACTTATTTAAATCATTAACTAATGCTTGATGTAAATACTCCTATTATTGCTTTAGATTTTGCAGAGATATTTTGATTTTCCCTGCACAAAATCTGAGTCCCAGCACGTAAGGAGACACACGCAAGAGATCAGTTTTTCTGAGGGGTGCCACCACCACTCTGGAGACACAAATGCAAAGTTTTCCTCTTGCACTTTCAGCTGCTGAAATGCAGAGTAAAGTGAAAGATTTGCACCGGGGGCAGCTCTGGCCAAGACCCAGGAGCAGGATGCACATCCAGAAGTGCCTGAGCCCTGCAGAAATCAGGAACTGCTCTGCAGGACCCGCCTGTCCTGGGGAGAGATTGCCAAGTCTGGGACTGAAAACTGGGGGAAAAAACCCCAAAAGATTGATAGGTGAAGTTTTCCTACAGGCTTTTTGCTTATTTCCTTGTGGCATTGCAGCGAGAGCCTGCCCTTCTGTGTGTGATGTGTTCACATCCACAGAATTATGAGCATCACTTTTACATTTCAGACCAATCCATTTTGTGACTCAGCAGGACCTGTCCAGATTGGGAGCCAGACTCATAAATCAGTTGTTGCACACATATCATACAGAAAGTAAATAAATTCCTCCAACAGAGAAAACTGGGAAAATAGAAGTTGTTATGTATTTATTTTTAAAACATTTCAGTGGTTACATACTTCAACAATGAGAGGTGTTTGTGGAGGCTTTTTTCATTTGATTCCTTGGTTTTCTTAATCTAAAGTAGAAACATAATCCAAAAGCTGTCTGGGCTTTTTTACACAACTTTATGTTCTCTCTCAGATATAATTCAGACGGTCTTTTTCATAGTTTTTTAATTTTTTAATGTTTTCTTGCCAAATACAAAACGTAGCATGTATGGTCAACATGGGTATTGCAGTACATAATTTAAAAAGAACTCATTAACTGAAGTAGGACTTGGCCCCAGCCCTAATTTTAAGACGTGTGACACTCAACAAATCACACAAGAGTTTGGCATCTCCCTGAGCACACTCCAGTTTATTCCTCATGGCCACTGGTGGGAGATTGGCAAATTAAGGAGTCTTAGTTGCTGAGCTGATCATAAAAGATTTATTTATTTCCCTTTTTCTTGAAAAATGCTGAATTCCTCTGATGGATGCGAGTGTCACTTCAGTTTTACAAGTGACAGGACAAGAGGGAATGGATTCCCACTGAAAGGGGGTGAACTTAGATTGGATATTAGGGAGAAATTCCTCCCTGGGAGGGTGGGCAGGCCCTGGCACAGGGTGTCCAGAGAAGCTGGGGCTGCCCCTGGATCCCTGGCAGTGCCCAAGGCCAGGTTGGACATTGGGGCTTGGAGCAGCCTGGCACAGTGGGAGGTGTCCCTGTGGTGGAATTAAATGGCCCTTCCCATCAAAACCATTCTGGATTCTATGATTAACCACGAAAAAATCACCCTGAGAGTAAATCTGAAGTCAAAATTCATTAAAAATCCCAAACCTGTTCTATCTCAGGCACAGGGCTGAATTTTGGGCTGTCCCATGGAGGACCAGGAAGGAATTGGACTCAATGATCCTGGTGGGTCCCTTTCAACAGAGGACAGTCCATGATTCTGTGATATTTCCAGTGGACAAGGCAGGAAGCAAAGGCAGCCTTTCAAAACTCTACATAATTATAAAATAAATATGTTTATCTTAACCTCTCTTACTGAGAGATTTCTTAAAACTTGGACTCAGCCTTGTAAAACAACTCTAAAACATCCTGAATATAATGCACAGGGTGCTGTAATTGCTATATTTAATTTTCCTTTCCTGGATTGGGGTTAGGCTGGTTAGAATTGGGGAAAATCAAACCTTCTTGTCATGTCCTACATTCCCTTTATTTTTATATATTTTTAAAATATTTTTTATATTTAAATATAAAATTATTTTTATATTTTAGGAGTGGGGTGGGCAGAAGATACTTCTAAATTTTCATTAGCTTTGGGTTTAGAAAAAAAGAGTCAAAATAAAAGCTCACTGGAGAGGAATTAGACATTTTTTAGGCTGCATCCTCACCTGGAGTAAACACTTGTGAGTAACAGCAGTAGGAAATCTGAGCTGTGAGAATATCTGCATCCTTTATCTTTGCTTAAGGTTAGCCTGCTACATTTACTATTCTGTGATATGCCAAAAATAAAACTTTTTATTATACTTTATTGAAATTTCTGCGTGTCCTCATAAAAGCCTAAATGTTAGAGGAACAATATTAATAAGTCATCCACTTCTCTTTGAGCTCACACGTATTTCTTGGCAGTAAAAGAATATTACATTGCACCAGCTGTGCAGAACAGAATTTGGAGTCTTGTTCTGGGTCAGTTCAAATGTGTGTGTAGCAACATTTGAGTCTGGCTTATGATGGGGGGATCTTAAACCTTATTAAATATTCTCTGTAGGCTTGTGGAGGGTCGTTGTGTTTGAGGTTTTTGTTGGTTTTTGGGTTGTTTTTTGTTGGTTTCCTTTTTTTATTATTATTTTTTAATCTGTGCCCTCATTTAGGAAATGCAGGGAAACTTCAGAAATAAACTTGTGATTTACAGCTCTCTTGCAGCTGAAGTGCATGAAAAGATACAAAGATCATATATTCCAATGAACTCGTTTTATACAGCTAATTTTAATGCCATAAAGCTTGGCTTCATATTCTTGCAAATAAATAATTCTGTTTAGATAAAAGTGGTAAGTTTGATAAATAGGTACAGTTTGAACTCTTTAGTGCTAATTCCAGTCACAGGAAGAACAAATATTGTCCAATTTATGACATTCTTTTACATCCCATCATTTATATTTATACATCCCATCATTTTCATCAGGAAACACTTCCAGTGTTACACAGGATTGTTATAATATAATTCATAATTTTAAGGGTTGAAACATTTTCCTCACACATCTCCTTTGGACATTGCTCTCATGCTCACTGATTCCCACCCAGATCCTTCTTGAATCAGAAGGGAATTGAGGCACCAAATAGGATTTGTTTATCTCAGCCCTGTTTGGGGTGTGATCCACAGGGACCTGGACAAGCTCCAGCAGTGGCCCCTGGGAATCTCCTGAGGTTTAACAGCGAGGGGACAGCGAGGGGACACTGAGGGGACATTGAGGGATGCCCCAGGAGAGGGACACTCCAGGAACCCCCCTGTCCATTCCAGCCTTGTTAAACCACAGCACAATCCCTGAGGGAGGATGGACAAGGACAGAACAGGCTCAGACATCGGCACATGTTCCAAATTCCAGTGGCCTTGGACAGCTCCAGGATACTCCAGTTCACTGTTCCAGAAAGTTTGAGGGGTAAAAAACAACCCAGCAGGTGTTAGGCTGTCTTCTGATGTCCCCTGAACTTTGGGAACATCGTTTGCACAGGAAACTCTCCACCTCTTCATGACACTCCACAGTCTTTAATCCCTCTGTGGTTGTTCAGCAGTTTCTAAAACTTCCTAAATTGAACAAGGTTTGAGCACACAAAGTTAAAGAACTGCAGCTTTAAAAGCACAGGGATGATAATATTTTTATAATTCTGTTTTTTTGAAGTCAGCTTTTGCTTCTTCACTGCTGAACTTGCTTTTTGAGAGGTTTCTTGGTGAGTTCTTATCTAGTCTAGATCTTTATCTGGCCTTACAGACACTTTTACTCTCTGGTGTTCCTTAATCAGGTTTGCTTTTCAGACTTTCACACTGGATTTTCACCACACATAGTAAACACCTGATTTATGAGGTTTGGGTCTCTTCTATCAACCTTAAAATGAAAGTTAAAGTGTTTATCCTGTAGAGGGGAAGTCTCATCTCAGTGGAATGTGAGTCATTTTGAGGAGAATGGGCCCAAACTGTGCCCAAAATTCCTTGTTCAGCAAAGCAGGTATGAGCAGTCCCTCTTGTACCCAAAAATATTCAGCCCACTGGCAGTGGTGTGGGTTTTCTGGGCTTCCTCTGACTCTAAAATGTGTTTGTTTTGCTGCATGAAGTGCTCATATGTAAAATCAGTTCCCGTGGTTGCTGCGTTGAGTGTTCTTCCAGATTCTAAGAGTGTCATTGGCATCTAATCTGTCATCACTTCTTGGTATTAAATGCATTAAATTCATTATTTTATATAATTTCTATTGGAAGCAGGTAAGCGACAACCTTTCACATGGTCTTAAGCTTAGGATGTTCATATCTTACCAATGGAATTTTCATGATGTAGCAATCAGAACTTTTTTCATATGCAAATGATTTTTTTTTCTCACTTGTAGGAGCTGAGAACATCTTATTTTTCATTTTAATATTTTAATTATTTCACTTGTCTCGATTTTAAATAGACCTAAACAGAAAACTCCATTTATTAATTTAAATAAATTAGATCCTGCTGTGTTTTTTACCTCATACCAGCTTGTTTGTCATGCCAAATTCTGATGATGTCCATGTCTTGATTGTGATTCATGAGCCTTTTCATCTTATTTTCTCCCCGCATCTTGTTGAGGAGGATTTTTATAAAAACCTCATCCCAAAGTAGGAGACAGATGAGAAAGCACAATGGGTGTCCAAGGTTCCTGAGGAGAAATAAGCAGCCATCTACTGCCCAAGTTTCAGTGTTTGCTGTTTGAGGAAATAGGGGCTCTCCTTGCTGTCAGGTGAGGGATAATTCAAACCCTCTCAGGTGTTTTGGGGGTTCAGGGACAGCAGGGAGGTTCCTCTAAAATAAGCTTTTCCCCCCAGGGCAGTGACAACACTGTGAAGGTGCTTTATGGTACAAGAGAGATCCAGGGGGTGTTTTCCAGGGGTGCCTTTAGCATTCCCCACAAAGGGAATGCAGACCGAGATAAATTCAGCTCTGCAGATGAGGAAGGGAGGTGTGAATCGCTCTCTTTCTTTGTGCTGAATCACTCATTGGCACTCCCCTCTCCAATCACTGTAACTTATTCTTGTCCAATCTTAGGTAAAATGGGGTGTTTTCTATATTTTTCTATATTTTTTTTCCTTTTAAGACTTTCATTTTTCATAATACTGTTAATTCCTGCTTCATTCTTTTATCTATTCAGGAAGGATCAGCCAGCCTTTCATTCTCATGAAAGCATTTCACTTTTGACATTATTTTCTTGGTCTCTCAACTAACAAAGAGACCATAGAAAATGGCCATCAAATTTGAAATAAATCCACGTTCATTTGTAAGGACTGCACAGCTTTCTGTATCAGTAAATATTTATTGTTGCCCAAATAAGATTCTGCTGGAGTAAAGCAGAGTTTTTATTCATGTGAGCATCCACCAACAGAGTGAAGTGATTTGTTAAAGTCAAGTCAGCAAAAGGAACACCTGGAAGAAGACAATAATTAGATTTGTGGAGAAAACAAATATGAGATAGTTTTGGTCCCTCATATAGCCCTGCATCTGTGCTTCTTTCTTTTACTGAAGGCTTTGTGTGCTTTCTGGATGAGTTATTGCCCCTCTAATCGCCAGACCTTTGGTTGCCAATGATCTTGGAACTCACCAGTTGTGTTGGGCTGCTGCTGGATTTGGCCAGGGAACCTGGAGTTTGTTCCAGGAAGGCTCTGAATGGCTCCAGGGAAAAACAGGAATCATGGAGGTTCTATTTTTCTTCTTCTTTTCCCCTTTTTCTTTTCCCTTCCTTTCTTTTCTTTCACAAGGTCTGACACGTGTGGTCTGAGGAGGCAGCAAAAGATGGACACCATTGCCTTCTTTTTTCACCCACTGAAAAACCAACCCTTGCACTTCCACTTTTTATAAATTTCCACATCAGCCAACAAAGGTGGAATGTATTAAAAACTTTTTTCTGCTTTGTCACAGTACAGTTTTATTTTTACCCTGGTTACTTGTGTTGGTTTTCTTTCATGACTGTTTTTGGTCCTAGATATAGGCCCGTAAACTGCTGTAATCTTTCCTACAGGAATAATTTAATCTTGGGGAATATGTTCTCTGACATCATTCATGACTTTTTAATGTTCTCGGTCAGCCCATGGAATAGCTTTGGCATTTAGAAGATCTTTCAGTTGTTAATTACTGTGTTTCCAGGTTCCTCCATGAGTGTAATCTCTATAAAATATCACATTCCATAAAAAAGGCAGAAAACTTATTTTCAAATTAGGACCTTTAATACACCAGTAAATTTTGATGGCAGTGCTGTAAAAAGGCAAACTTTGCTGTGCAATAACTTCCTTCACATGTGTCTTACTGAGCTGCTTATGATACATCTTCAAAGGAATAATGAGGGTAGATCAGATTTAAGCAGCCTGGGAAGCTCCTTGACAAAGGCTTCTTTCAGCTGCTCCATCCTGGCTGTTTGTAATAATGTCCTGTGCATGAAAAAAGCACTGAAAATATGAATGGTGCTGTGCTCTGCTCCTGGGTGTTCAAACACTGTCAGCATCAGCAGGATGTTCTTTGGTTTTGTTTGGGTTTTTTTCTAGTAAAGAAATATCTTCTGATTTTATTATTGTTGTTTTACACACTTGCAGTATTAATTAGTGCATGAGGCAGGAGAAAAGAGCTCAAATACTGGAATGTGTTTAGAGTTGTAATCAAAAGGCAGATTAAGGAACATGCAGAGCTACAGATCTGCTTTTGTACAGCTGATACAGAATCCCAGGACGGTTTGGGCTGGAAGAAACATTAAAGATTATCTCATTTCATCCTCTGCCATGGGCAGGGTCACCTCCCACTGTGCCAGGCTGCTCCCAGCCCCAATGTCCAACCTGGCCTTGGACACTGCCAGGGATCCAGGGGCAGCCCCAGCTTCTCTGGGCACCCTGTGCCAGGGCCTGCCCACCCTGCCAGGGAACAATTCCTGCCCAATATCTGACCTGAATTTCCCCTCTGGCACTGGAATCCATTCCCCCTTGTCCTGTTCCTGCAGCTCCTGATGAATTGTCCCTCTCCATCTTCCCTGTAGCCCTTTCTGATACATAAAGGGCTTCAGTCTTCAAGCTGTTATCAGTCTAATGCCTTTCTCTGGAAGGTGGAAATTATCGATCTGCATCACCAGAAGATTTTGATTTTATGGAATGGCAGTAATCTCGTGTAACTGGAGGTGTTCATAAATTGGCTGTCACCTGAGGGATGGGTGTCATTGGAATAGTCCTTGAGGCTGCCTTGATAGGAAATTTTGCAGCATAACTTGTGTGCCCATAAGACAGTCACTGCAGGTGACATGGATCGTGTGGAACAGGCCCATTTCTCTTCTTTAAAGAGCCCAACTCTAAAATCTCTGCCTTTAAAGCAGAGGAGAGTAGCTAGGCCATGGATGGATGTATCCCAACAGTTAAACTCCAGCTGCTGCTTTGGGGAGTTGACAGAACGTAGTTTTTGTGTTTTACCTTTGTGTGTTGTCTGTGGGAAGATTAAAACCTCTGGGACAGTGGAGATGTGGAGCAACACCAGGCTCCATCTGGGAGCAGCAGGGGAAGAGCACAGGTGGGGCAAGGTGATGCCTGAAGGATTTTCTGCTTTTTTTCCTAAATACTTTTTACACAGTTCCCTATATTCACAAGTATCAGCATGCACACTTGTGATGCTTTAGGTGATAGCTCAGCCTGGTTTCATGGTGTTTATAGGGCCGGGAGACCAAACACCCCTGAAACCACGGAGAGTTAGAAGAGCAAACACTATTGTCATAAGAACTCAAGGTTCCCTAGTAGGACAGATTTTGTAAACTAGAAGTGAGCCCACCCAGGCCCCTTCTTGGGCCCTCCTGGTAGATCTGCTAATGTGTAGAGTCTTTAATTGTACACTCGACTGGGGGGACGGGGCTTTGGCGCCGCGTTCTACCTGGACGGCAGAAGCCATGGAATGGGATCCTATTAAAATCCCGAGGGAAACGACCCCAACCCTCTGACCCTGTCTGAGCCTTTATTTCCTAAGACCAGGGAAAAGGCATCAAGGCAGGAATTGCCAGCAGTAAGAAGCCCGAGGGAGGCTGTGCTGATCCTCCCAGCACAATATCAGCTCCCTGCAGAGGCTCTGCAGGAATGGGAGGTAGGAGATGATCCCCAGCACGACAGGGATCTCCAGAGGGAAGAGGCACGGCCAGTCCAGCAGAAGGACTTGCAGCAGGACATTTTTGGGGTTAGTAGGACTAAAACAGCAGCAGTTATTCCCAGTTTGCTCCCTCAGAACACTCCCCGAGGTGCTGAGCCCTGTCTGGCTCTGATGGCAGAGGCTCAGCTGCACAAAGCTGCCTTACCCAAGGAGCACACAGGCACGGTAATTGCAACTCTTTAAATTTTCAGGACCATGATTTGTTTTAGTTAGGGCTCTCCTTTGAGTACTTAAGCCCTGCATATACATTTTTAATTTCAATTGCTCTGGTGAATTTTATTATATCCCTCCTAAAGATGTAATATAACAAAGTATCATGGTTTTGTGCATCAATTACAGATGCACAAAACATAATTACACACTACCCAGCATTTTCTTTTCCTATAGAATTACTGAACTTGCAGAAAGCAGCTTTAGCAGCAATAGAGAGAAATTTTATGAGGATTTATTTAACTTTTTCTGTGCATGTTTTAGTTGTTCTAGTGATTGTTACTTAATTGCTACTAATCACTCTAACACTGCATTTTAGCTTGAGATAAACAGAATTTACCTTCTCCTTAGATCCAGTCCTGATATTTGTATTCATGAAGTAATAATAAATAAAATGCAGGTGCTTCTCAGGAGGAATGCTGAGTGGGAGAGGGGTTAAGATTTATCCAGATCTGTAAATTTTAAAAACTGTTCCAAAATTAGTTCTGTAATTAACATTGATCTTCATCTTTGAAGCCAAATATGAGCCAGTTGTTATTGCAGAATATTGATAGAGAACAAATGGGGCCATATCAGCATCCCCTCCCTGGGAAACACCTGCTTTCAATCCTTTGGGACAGAGCAAATTAAAGATGGACTTCATCCAATGGGTTGACTTGTTTGAAAAGTCAAACCAACACATGCACTTCAAACTGTGCCATGAAATAAATGATCTGGGTCTGATCTACAAATCTGGGGGTGTCAAATCACTCAATATTCAGTCTGTTCAAAGGGTTCTCCATGTGTGGGACAGAATCCAATCCTTCCCCTTCCTGCTTCTGCAATATCTAAATAAAAATCTTTGTATTTTAAAAAGATTATTTAGAAAAACCCCTATTTTGCCTAGAGGTAATGGTTGCTGAATATCTGCAGCAAAATAGGGTGGGTATAGGTTTTCTATTAAAAAGGAAACTATAAAAAATGAGAGAGAAATCATGGAGTTAAAGAGGCAAAATAGCAAAATGTGAACTTTGGAAAGTCACTGATTTTATGCATTGAGCTTTGAGTGAAGTAACTTCAGAATAATGAGAGGAACCATTCCCCAGCACCCTGATGGGATCTGTTTGAGTGAGAACAATGAGGGGTCATCCCAATTTGAGTCATAATTGACCCCAGTGCAACATCCATGTGCTTCCTGACAGGTGAATAAAATTCTGAACAATTGACAGAGTTAAATTCTGGAAAAAAATAAAATAAAATAAAAAGCCATAGCCATATCAGGCACTGTACTTGTAAAACCAGCAGGTACTTTTTATGTGTTTTGTGCAACAGAAAAATCAGATTTTTTCACCTTTCTTGTCACAAGAAAGAAGAAACCAAAATTAACTGGGATTTCTAATATATAAATAATTAATCTGGTTGTAATTGCACGTTGTTCATAGCACTATAAAAATCAGAATTGTTCAGGTTATGCTTTTGTTTGATTTATGCTCCCTGATATTTGAGATTTTCAATTCCTGAAGTGAAGAATTCTGACCTGCTCTTCAGAGTAGGACAGTGCATTGTTATGAACAAATTAATCTGAATACCCAGAGACCTCAAATTTACTTTAAATGTAGCCATATGCAGCTTCAAATATAATATTTCTTTTTTCTCCCAGTTCTGGTCAATAATGAATGAGTTTTAGAATTCAAATCAAGACACAGCGGAGTTCTTGTGATATATTATTGATAAAGCACACTTATTGTAACAACGTTTTCCAAGGGAAAACACATTATCTGTTGGCTCTGTTAATGCAAACTTTAACATAAGTCTATATTAAGCTTATAAAAATAATTTTCAGTACGTTGGAGGAAGGTTTGTAAGCAGCCTTTTAAATAATTAGGTGAAAAAATACAACTTATTACCTTAATGAATAAAATATTATTCTTTGAGTAGGTCTTCAATTCACTTTCCCATATAACTCAAGGAAAAAATCCATAATTATAATGATGTGTTTCAGCATATAACAACCAGAAATATTTAAGAGAATTTTTGGGAAATGTTTTTTTGTGTTTCCTTTCCTAATGGCTCATTGAAGCTGCGTAGTGGAAATAAGAATTTCCAGGTAGAAAAGGATAAAAGGAGTTTCTTGTTCTACTCTTCCTATTCTAGCAGTGTTCAAATCCAAAACTTCTTTCTGAACTCCAGCAGGGGTATGTTCCTGTGGGAAATATATATATATATTTTAAATATACAAACCTCTATATTGTTTGGGAAATACACCTTGCTACCACAGTCCTTCCAGTGCTCTGGTTGACCAGGTTTTAACAAAATTCAGTGACTTTGGGGTAATTATTACTGCATTAACAGATTTGTGGTTTTTAATTTGCCTTGGCTTGGGTGCTGCTGACATCCTGAGCTCTCAACTGAGAGCATCACTCGGAATTGGAAGTTAATATCTCTGAGAGAAAAATCAGGAATGAGGTGTGAGTTTATTAATTGAATGCACCTAGGCCTGGGAGGTTCAGTCAAGAGGAAGAATCTAAAGATAGATGAGAGGGGGTGCACCAAGACACATTTGCTCTCCTTAAACCGTTTGAAAATAGGCAAGAAAACCAGTAGGATCCAACTCAGGAAAAAATATATTTATTTTTGCTATAACAGGTTGTGAGTATTGACATTCACAATTCTGATTATGCATAAATTTATGTAGATGAGTAACACAAAGAAATGAAAAAAATAATGTGAAAAAATCTTGTATTTGTGGTTATAGGGTTAGGCAGGAAATCTGTGTAGCTGATGGGAAGAGTGAACTCCTTTTCTTTTCTCCTTTTCTTTTCTTTTCTTTTCTTTTCTTTTCTTTTCTTTTCTTTTCTTTTCTTTTCTTTTCTTTTCTTTTCTTTTCTTTTCTTTTCTTTTCTTTTCTTTTCTTTTCTTTTCTTTTCTTTTCTTTTCTTTTCTTTTCTTTTCTTTTCTTTTCTTTTCTTTTCTTCCCTTCCCTTCCCTTCCCTTCCCTTCCCTTCCCTTCCCTTCCCTTCCCTTCCCTTCCCTTCCCTTTTCCCTTCCCTTTTTCTTTCTTTTCTTTTTTTCTTCCTTTTTTTCTTCCTTTTTTTCTTCTTTTTAGGTTAACAAAACTTTAAAATCTTTTTAATATTAAGTCTCATTGGACAGCATGAATTTTTCCTATGTGAGGACTGATTAGTTTAAGAGTCTGGCTTGGTACAGAGAAAACTACAGAGTCTGCATGCTGGGTGACCTGGGAGCTCCATTGAGGGCTCCAATGCAGAACTGGGATTGCATTTTCTTCTTTCAACAGTCAGATTTTCCCTGTGGTTTGAATTTTATACCCATATGTAACTAGAAAATGAGAATTGAAAAAAATATATATACACTGGGAGTGCTCCATTGGTCCAGTAATGTGATGCTGCATAGTCAGGACTGTCCATGGAGCAGGGAAATGCACAGGATGTCATTAAATGGCCTTGGAATCTTGAAACATTGATAATAATTGAAATGTGCTCAGAGTTTCCCTGCCTAATTTTGAGTAGACTTTTATTTTTTTAACCAGTTATTTATACTGCTCGCTGGTTGAATTCTTTATGGCTGTGTGTGAGGAACATTGCTGGCAGGAAGAAGCAGTGCTTCCAGTATTAATCCAAGCACTAAACGTTTTTAAATGTCATGTTTGGAAGCTATGAAGCTGTCTTTAAGATATCCACGTTCCCCTGATTTCCATCAGTCACTGGATAAATTTCCAGTTAGATGGAACTGCAGCGGGAGTTGCATTTCCAAGGCAGAGAGATAAATCTGCAGCAGTTTATATCAAATCATATCTCATTATATTTGCAGGGATAATCAGCCATGGATGGCTGGTGCAGCCTGAGAGGTGTGTTAGCTTTCAGCGTGCTTGGCAGGAGTTAAATGGGAATGAACAGCATCAAAAGGGGAATTTGGCACTACTCGGGAAGTCTTCTTGACGTGAAGGAAAAAGTTAATTCCAGCCCTGCCTCGTTAATCAGATCTGCCTCCAGTTAAGGAAGTGTCACCTAAGTGTGTTGTGCTCTCTGCTGTGTGCTCTGCTGAAGATCCTGACATGCAAAAGAGCAGTAATTGGATTTGTGCTGAAGGCAGAGCAATGGGCTGGAATGTGCTGAGTGAGTGACCTTTGTGGGACTGCCCTGGGCACCTCCATGTGCTCCCTGTCCCCACCAGTGGTGCCTGCACTCCCAGGGCTGTGGCACTCACAGGAGCTGCTCTGCCCATGTCTGATATTCCATGGATCACACACACAATCTCTGCATCAGGGCAGGGAGAAACAGCCTGGAATTAGGGAATCATCCAGGGGGACCTCTCTGTGCTGCTCCCTGCTGTGGCATCTCCCAAAGGTCCAGACTAAAATCCAGTCCCTAGTGTGAACCCCAAGACAGAGGTTAGGATCTCCCAGATGAGGGAATGAAGCACACTCTGGCCATTGTTCTGGCTGTGTTCTAGGAGTGTTCTGTAATTCCACAAGGAAAAGCTGTCCAAGGAACTGGCTTTCCTGGGAAGTCCATGAGTAACCCAGGATTTCCCAGATGAGAGAATGAATCACATTCTGGCCATTGCTCTGGCTGTGTTCTGGCAGTGCTCTGTAATTCCACAAGGAAAAGCTGTCCAAGGAATTGACTTTCCTGGGAAGTCCATGGTAACCCAAAGGGCATCTTGCTGTTCTTGTACTGTCACCCAAGGAACCTTGAGCAAAGCAGACATGAACCACTAAACCTGGGTTTGGGTAAGCTCTGCTGTGACAAGGGGATGGGAAACCATATTCAAATTCATGCATGAGGTCCCAAATAAACCACAATGGGATCATCATAGCTTTAAGTAAGGCCTGTGAACACAAAAGTTTAAATTCCTCCTTTTAGCTCCTGCTTACCCTTCACTGAGAGTCCCAGGAGTCCCTGGGCTTGGACTTACTCTTGTCAAGCCCTTTGTTTCTATTCTTGAAAAAAATATTTATCTTTCTGATCTTTCACAAAAGAAATTTAGATGTTTTATGTAAAATCCTTACAAGGCCATTGATTTTTTTTCTATAGAAAACTGTGATATCATTGTGTAAGCATATGAAACTCAGGAGTCAAAAGTGGAGTAGAAAATTCCAAGAAACTGGTACACCAAAAATATTGGAGAATGTTACTGGTTTAAGGAGTTCTGATGAAAATCAAAAAGAAAAGGAGAAAACAGCTGCAATCTCTGTCTTTCCATTTTGCAATAACCAAAATGGATGAGGATTAAATGACAATTAGGACAGGGAGGGTTTGTCTGTTGTTAAGTTAAAAAAAAAAAAAATGAAGGGTCACTAATGTATGTGACCAGAACTTTTGCCAGTGGTTCATGTTCAAACATTTAGTGTCATGTTCTGAGCTCACTGGAAATGTGGCTCTGTAGGAGACCTCAGGACTCTAAAATGTGTGTGATGTGCCTGGTGTCGTGTGGGAAGTCTGTGTTTACATCCAGTTTCTTTAGAAATCCAAAGAAACATTTATAGCATAGAATTCCTACTATTCTTGGATTCTTGCAGGTCAGAAAAAGAATAGCAATGTTTCACTGAATCTCATCTCTGATACCATTATTTTTGGCAAAATACATAAAGAGTGAATCCTAAAGGCAACACCTTCTCTTACTTTTCCTGGCTTCCCTTCCTTGAGAATCAAATATTGTTGAAGAACTGGAATATTCTGCTGCTGTAGATATGGTTTGGCTAAATCCCAGTGGGGTAAAGCAGCTTTTTAGCTGCTCTTTAGGAAGAATGAGACAGAACTTATCATGTACTGCTAAAAGCAATGCCTGCTGGCTTGGGTAAACAAAAGTTAGGGCTGTTAATAGCCAAGGGAGCATCTGTAATTTAGGCTTTGAAAAGATGATAAACCAGAGGGAAGTTATTTGGAAGCAAACAAACAAATCTGGTAAGAGAATATCTGAGAAGTATTTTAAACTGCTTATCACTCAGCTGTGCAGGATAGATGTCTAATCTCTCCCACTGCCACGGCTAAAGATTTAGAGGATTTTGCACAAACCTTTTCTGAGTCTTTAAAGACATCTAGTTTAGTGAATTGCAAAGGATTTGTGGCAGGAGAAAAATAAATTATTTCAGCTGAGTTTCCCAAATCAGTGCTCTTGGTGGACAGACATCAGGACAGGGCTCTTGGGACAGATCTTGCTTGTCCCCTTCACCCCAGCCCCTTCATTCAAGGCCTCAGGAAGTTTAACAAAGACAAACTTGCAAGTGGCACGAAATTCCAGAATGATTTGGCTTGGGAGGGACCTTAAAGCTCATCTTGTTCCACCCCCTGCCATGGTCAGGGACACCTTCCACTGTGCCAGGCTGCTCAGAGCTCCATCCAGCCTGGCCTTGGGCACTGCCAGGGATCCAGGGGCAGCCTCAGCAAAGGAAATTCCAGCTGGACACAGAACACAATTGTCACCATGAGAGCTGCAAGGAGCAGCACCCAGACAGCTCAGGCAAATCTCCATCCTTGGAGTTTGTCAAAACTTGTTGGGCAAAGCCCTGGATAACACAATCCTGCTTTGGCTGGGAGGTTGGACTGGGTGATTTCTGGAGCCTTCTTCCAGCATACACTTTCCTCTGGTTTTCAGTGAGAACAGCAGTGACTCCGTGGGCTTCAATTTCAAAAGGGGCTGTAGCATTTAGAGGCTGCTGAGGGTTGATTTGATCTCTCTCTCAGCAGACACACAACCAAGTTTATGGCAAATCTCCTAATTTAAATTATGAGTTGCATCTATCCCAGCGTGGTCGATGCCATTAAATCTAATTAGTGCAATTTTACTGGGGAGCTTTAAGAGACTATAGCAAATGAGGTTTTGTTTTTTTCAAATGCCCTCTAGAAATCTCACATTTATTTCCATCATGGTGCAGGTTATAAAAAGCGACAGGTAGTGAAAAACAAATAAGCCTTGCACTTATTTTTCAGTGCATCAGCTCGTTCAGGCTAATGAACTGCTAAGGTTCATTTGTAGGATCGTTTTGTTATCGTTGTCCACCTTTCTGAAATCTCCACATGAGCTTTTATCCAGGACTGCTTTTTCCTTTCTTTGACTTTAAAGCTGTCTTTGCCTCAGTCAGGGTTGTGTTGGTGGTGGTTTGGCAGCTTCAGGAATCCCTAATATTTTCCCCTTTTTTTCAGAAATATCAGCACTGATTTATTCTTTTACTTTGAAGATATTGGGGATCTCAGTCTCCCCTTAAATACTTTATTTTACCTCTCCATAGGTGGATTTTCTTCTTGTATGTCTCCTTGTAATACTGCTAAAGCACTGTTCAGTTTCCTCCAAAGTTCCCTTGTTATTATGCCATTGCTACTGTGTTTTGCTGTGATAGAATTCCAGGCAACCCCAGCAATGCTTTTTTGTGTAGTTTTTCTTTTTACACTGACAATCTTAAAATGTGGAATCCACAGACCAGTAGGTGCAACATCTAATGGAGAATAACTCCTTATTGTGAGTTATTCCACAATAAGAGAGCACTATTCCCTTTTTTTTAGTCACAGCTTACATTTCTCATTAATATTCTACTACAATACCTGTAAATTATTCCATTTCACTGTTCATATGCCAATCATTCCTTGTAGTTAACTTTGAATAATTATATATAACTTCAGTAACTTGGGGTGAAAGAAAGGAGAGCTCTATCTATAAATCAGACCAGACACAATGGCCTCACAATTCCAGCAGTAAATCCTGAATTTCTCCAGTCAATGTGCAGTGCTCACACTGCTGTTCAGGACTGGAACCATTTCTGTTGATATTGCACAAAATATAATATTTGTTTTCTGCCTCCACAATCTGAAGATGATCTTTCTCTTGCTGTGTCTGCATATTTTAGACACAGATTTTCCAAGAAAAGCAGAATAATACAGTTGCAAGGGAAGATCATTTGCTTAGTGCATTAAATAAATTTTAAAAACAGTGCCAAACCATCCATAAGTTCAGGACTTGTGACTGGAATGAAACTTAACTTACATTACTGTGATCTCTATCAAAATAAATATTTAATAAGCAAAGCTAAGTCGAGCATTTCCAAATATACCTTTGGGCTTTTTATTTCCTCTGGGAAAAGGGAAAAGTGTTTGGTAAGAGTTCTCCAGTGGATCACTAAGGAGTGCCTTATTGTAGTGCCAAGGGCACCCTAAGGGGCTTGGTCAAAACGAATGTAACAGATCCTGGGGGAGCAGGAAGAGGACAGGTCAGTTCTTCTCAGCCCCTGCTTGAACTGGGAGCTTTCCTTAGACCGGGAAGAAAATTCACAGTGATAAAAACATTTTTGCTGTTGGCTGGGTTGTTGGGTTTGGGATTTGAATTTCTCTTCATAATATTTGACAATTGCTGGTCCATGTGAACCTCAAATTGCCTGGGGTGGGGGGGGAGATAAAAGGAGGAAATATTGTGGGGGTTTGAAACATTTATTTTAAACTTCCTTTTTTTCAAAATCAATCGAAAGGAAATCCCCAAAATTTTCTTTCTGCATTTCAAACTCAATTGCAGTATAACAATGAGGGTGGAGAGGAATTTATAAAGTGTCAATTCATAGAAATGATGGCAGCAAAAGGGATTTTAATTGCCTGGTCTTGGGTGATGCCTCTTGTGCATGGGGTCATTGCTGCTGACATCATCCATGGGCAAAGGTAGATTCTTTACAGAAACTTTACAAAGTTCTCAACAAAAACCCTTTAAAAAATCCCACTATTCTGTACATTAAGAGGATTTCTACTTTTTTCCTGTGAGTTTTTCATCCAAAGGATGGGCACTATTTACAAATCAGGGGCAACAGGAGGCATTTTGTTGAGGCTTTTGAACGAAGGTGGAGGACAAATAGTTGGGAAATTATTTCCCTTATGAAGAATTGTTTTATTTGGGTTTCAAATTCTGCCTGTGCTACAGGAATACTCTGAGACATCCTGTGGAAGTGGATCTGTAAAACACTGCCAAATCAGGGCAGCACAGAATGTAGCTGCTATTTTTTGGCAGGATACACCTTCATTTTCTATTGTTCCCTCCCTGATAGTAATAAACAGAGGAAAAAAAAAAACCTTTAGGAGTGACAAGACTGCATGGAAATTAGGATTAATAGATTTGATTTGCATAATGTTAACATTTTAAAGCAAATGTGGGCTGTGTATTCCCTGCTAGAAAGCAGCCAAAAATAGAGGCCTTCCTATTGTACCCTTCTACATTAATTATGTGGCTACTCTGACATGAATTGCTTCCCCCAGTATTTAATATGTCAAGGAGTATTTATGTCTGAAACCCCTCACTGTGGCTTTGCAGTTGAGAAGTCTCTATTAAAAAAAAACAACAAAAAAACCCCAAACAAACAAACAAAAAAAACCAGAAAAAACACCACGAAAAAAGAAAAAAAAACAGTATTATTAATTAATTTTTATTTGGGATCTTTACTGTGCTGTTCACACCACTCTTAATTCTTTCAGTGTAGATTCTTACTGTCTAGACCTAGACAGAAAGAGAAATTTGGAGTAGTTTGGATGTAAAAGGAGCTTTTCTTGGCCATACTCTGTGCCCTGGTGAGTGGGGAATTGCTGTGGTGCTCTTCCCTTTTCTTTGGATTGGTTTGCACTTGGAGGAGCTGTTCTTGTCCAGTGAGGAAATCAGGGAACATTGGAGGAGTTTTCTCTTCCCCCTTTAGCCCCAAATTCATCCCCACTGTTTCCCCAAAGGCTCATCCTCTGGCACAGTGAAAACTCAGAACTTCAAGGTTAAAAGAAGTAGGAAATCCTTTGGTTTAAATTTTAATATTCATCTAAGAGAAGAACTAATGACACTGAAGCCATCTATAATGCAGGGAGAAATTGGAAAAGCTTCCTTGCACGTGTCCATTAATGCTCTGCTTTATGACTGAGGAAGAAATTTGTCACAGAAACTGAGACAGAAACCTTCACCACATTTTCTCCTTGTTTCAAAGGCTGTGGCTCCTTCTCTCCATAAAGGATAATCTCTGGTAATTTTTATATGGTGAATCAACATGTTTAACAAATGAATGATCTTAGAATTATTCCAGATATAACACAATTAATATTGCCTGATTTATTATTTTTTTAAATGTATCTATTCAGAGTCATCCAAAGAATTTATTTGGCTGAGTTAAAAATTCATTTGTGTTGGATTTATGTAGACTTCTGAGCAGGTGAGGACACAAGCTAAGAATGTGTGCAGGAACAGCAATTTTAGATAAAAACTGAGAATGGAAGTGGAATATGAATTTTTAAGTTGTAGCAAGCAGAGGGGAAAATTAGATATCCTCAGCAGAAACAAGATTCTAATTGATTTAGAGACAGAAATGTAATATGAACAAATGCTTAATCAAATTAGCTCACATTTATAACTTCAGAAATGAAATAATAAAAAGGACTCTTTAAATAACACTGGCTTAAGGACCACAAATTTGCTGCAGAAAGAAGGCAGATTAAGAGACAATAAATTAGAGAACACTGTGATCTGATCTTGTATTCTGCAAGTGTGGGGAAATTTGTCACCTCAACTTCCTTTAAACCTTACCCACGTGTGCATAGCTACAATAAAGCATCAGGGGACAGTAAGGGAAAATATAAATAGACTCGTTTGCCTTCATTTAAAGTAATTAAGAATTATATTTTTTTTATCATGCATACATATAGAAAACAGCATAAGTGATGGAATGATTGATTTGAGTTGGCTCAAATCAAAAACAGGGAGGTGACCTGGGTAGGGCTTTTCAATGATGTTTTAATTTGGACTTGGAGCCCAGTTTCACAGGATTTTAGCTTGGGGGTTTCCCTGTCAGAAAATAAAAGCAGTGTGAGCATGGACAGAATAAAAGAGGTCACTGTTCTTAAATGATCTCAACTCTCTCCTGCTGGTTACATCATTTTCCCCATTAATTTAATAAAGACAAAAGTAGTTCTAAGAATTTTTGAATAAATATTCTGGCTAGCTAATCCCAACAAAAATATTTCCACAATACTTGCCTTATTATAAAATTAGAAACCAGCTACTAAATTCAAATGACAGTCTTTTTCTTTACTTTTAACTTTGTTATTGATAGTTATAGCAATGTTAACTGTGTGCATTAAAATGAAATTACAAGTCTTCTCCTGGCCCCAGGTGAGGCCAAGCAATCAGTTTATTGTCAGTGCTGAATTAGTTCATTTTCTATGAATATTATGAATTTTGTCAAATTTTCAAATTTGATGCAGAACTGAGCATATCTAAATAATTTATTCATCTGAAGGCACAGGAAAACTCCTTCTAGCCAAGCTCACAATGCCTGAGTTCTTGCTGCTGGTGGCAGAGAATACAAAGAAAGAAACAATTCTGTGTTTTTTTAAGACTACTTGTTCTATTGCATTTTATCTTGCAAGTTGGGATTGAAAGCAAAGCATTTCTGCAACCCTAATTTTTATATATAAAACCTATAGGGTCGAATTGCTTCCCTGAATGTGCATGATGATTATTATTGCTCTTATAAATAAATATCAGTATAGAAGGTGACAGATTCCCTTGGAGTACATTAAGTTTCTAACGTTTCACATTGTCATTACAATAACTGTCAAAATAACAGCTTCACATTTCTGCTCTGCTCTCATTACCACCTTCAGTGAGATTTGGAATTTTAGAGCCTCATATATTCAAAGAATTAGGAGAATACACTATACACTGTGACCTTTTCAATATTCCATAACTGCATTGCTGAAAATTTTACTTTTCTTCCTTGTTTACTGCTCCTGTCTTTCCCTTATTGTTAATTGTGTGGGGAAGAGTTGAAATGGGTGACATTTGCAGGGTTTTGTGTTTCCATTGGCCAAAAGATCCATCAAACTTGCATGGCACAGTGTACTTTACAACACAGTGTTCACTTTGCTTAGAACACGTAATACAGAACATTTTTGTGGTTCTGGGAAAATGAAGGGCATGCAAAGAACAGTGTTTTGTTTCAAAAGCACTCCCATTGATGATAAAGAGTATCTGTAATACATCATTTCCTGCATCATAGGTATTTATAGACATTCCTGACACTTAATTTGGGAGATTTTTGACTCCAAACCTCTTTTGAATTCATGTGTATTTTGCTGCCAGGATAGTGCCTGTAGCAGTGCCTCTCGTTTTGTTTTAATGTTGGACTGAGAATGGAGAACCATCCCCAGTGCACCTCTCTCATTCAGCAGGGCAGTACTGAGAGCAGCAGGGTGATATTTTCCACCCCAGGAATCCTTCAGGGTTAGTGACTCAGGAGCATTCTGGAAATGCTAAAGGTCTGTTAGCCTTAAACCTGGGAAAGAATTGCATTTAATCTGCTTGTTCTTGCACTCTGATGGGACTGGAGCCTCAGCCCAGACCAGTGGGAGTCGTGTTTGTCCTTTCATTGTAATTTTTCAGTGTTAAAAGGAGTGGGAAGGGTATGGAGGGGAAAAAACCTTTCAGAAAAGGGGTGAAAGGAGGACTTAAACTGCTTGCATCTTGAAAAGGAGCAGGGAGAGCTTAAGTCTTAGTTTTCATGAGGGATGGCAAACTGAGCACACTTCCCTGAACCACCCCACATGGTTTCTGTGCTCAGTTGCTGGAAGAAAGAATGCTGGTGAACCAGAATGCTGTGAAGTCTGCTTTTTATCTGGATTCCCTTTGTCATTGTCTTTGCCAATAAAAAGTTTAGCATTTTAGATGGAATTTTTAAAATACTTTGTACACGATTCATTACAATTCAAAAGATTTTTTTTTTTTTAAGGAATAAACTCAGATAATGGGAAAAAATGCTTGGGAGCCATAGAACATAGCAAGGAGAAATTAAAGGATTGAACAGGTTTACCCCTTACAGTCCTGCTTCAGCATCCCTGGAGCTGCCAGCAAGGCAGATGCCACATGAGATGCCATCCATCCCTCCAGCCCGAGCTTCCAGGCTGTTCCAGACATTCCTTATCCATTCTCTGAGCAGCACCTGCAACCTTTGTGTGTGTAAAGAGAATAAAGAGGGCATTTAGGATGGGCAGCTGTTGTGGGGAGCCATCAAAATGAGAGGTTCCCATCTGTTCCCAAAGATGAAAATTGTGTTTGAACTGGTGAAAGTCTTTCTTTAGAGCCAGGCTGGAGCAGTTCCTTTTGTCCAAGTTCCTTAGAACTCGGAGATTTTCATTTCCAAGCATCACCTGAGATTCACACATGTGTATACCACAAAAACTTCCACAAGTTCCCTATTTTAATACTGATTTTAAAGGACTATAATTTCATGCATCTTCTTTGTGATATTTTGAGGGCTTAATTGCTATGTCATGGTAATGCTTATCAGAAAGCACTGAAAAGCTTTAATTACTTTGTACTTTGGTTAGCAATGAATGCATGCAAAATTTAACTATTTCCCCAGAAGCAAATAAAGTCCACATTTATTATGTTACATAAAAGTTATGGAATGATTTAGAATAATTAAGCTAAAGGCTGTCTTGCTTGGGATTCAGCTCATCTAAATGATGCATAAAATTAATCTCGAGAAAATATTTCATATTGAACTGGTCCATGAGAATGAAGCGTTAGGATCTTCTCAAAGGGATTTTTTTAATAGGAAATGTATCTTATGGTAGTGAGATACAGGTATATTTTGTAAAGCAGCAGTGTTGCAGAGGGGCCTTAATTTCTCAGATTAAACTGATCAAACAAACTTGTCATCGAAAAGAATGAGAAATTCAGAAGTGTAAAAGAAGACAGGATTCAAAGCAGAAGAAGAGAGTGTGATGGAAATATTAGGAAATTTGAATAGAAATTAGGCAAATTGGAGAAAGATGCAGGTAATGAGAAAAGGCAGGAGGAAAATCAAAAAGAACCAAATTTTCAAAATTATCTTTGATAATTTAGCAATCATGTTTTACTGTTGCAATGATATTTAATACCTGTTTCCTGTTCAAAGCAACTTAAGCTCCTTCTGACCAGGGTTAGTGTTGCACCACTGACTGTCAGAGGATCAAATACTGCCAATTATTTTCCCAGAGAATTTATTGACAAAACACTGAGAATTGTTTACATGAGTGACATGAGGACAGAGGAATTATTGTGCACATCAAAGCTACATTAGGAATAACAGTTAAAGCCACATGTTAAACACTTTGGTCACTTTTATGGACAAAACCATGGAAGTGGATGAGTGAAGAGCACAGGAAATGAAAGGGAGCAAAGTGGTTTCAGGATTATGTGGGATGAGTGAATGAATGAATTAATGAACGAATGAATGAATGAATGGTGAGGTCAAGCATTTCAGTGTCTCAGTGATTCTGTCTCCATTTCAGGTTTTTATATATGGAAATCATAATCATGGAATCATGGGATGGTTTGGCTTGGAAGGACACCTCCCACTGTGCCAGGCTGCTCCAAGCCCCAATGTCCAACCTGGCCTTGGGCACTGCCAGGGATCCAGGGGCAGCCCCAGCTTCTCTGGGCACCCTGTGCCAGGGCCTGCCCACCCTGCCAGGGAACAATTCCTGCCCAATTTCCCATCCATCCCTGCCCCTCTGCCAGTTTGACCCCATTCTCCCTTGTCCTGGCTCTCCAGTCTCTGAAGAATTGTCTCTCTCCATCTTTCTTGTCTCTCCCTTCAGGTAGTGGAGGGACTTAACACAAGGATATAATCCAGGATATCCCTGGAGTGGTTTCCCAGGGCTGGGCTGAGAAGCTCTGGTGGCAATGGCAGACACACTGAAAGCTCTCCCAGTTGTTAACATTTTACAGAGCCCCAGGAGTGTGACTGTGCTGAGGAATAGGTGGAGTTTCAATACATGAGGAATAGATCTGTGTTCCAAGACTTCCTAAAGACAGATTTAGTCACCCCTGCATTGAGAGGGATGGAGTTCTATGAAGTTCCACAAACAGCTGAAGGTTTAATACACTATACAAAGCAGAACAATTCTTAATGTACACAGTCCCAGTGCCACAAGAGAGCACTTGCCATCTCTTGTCACCCTCAAAAAAGAGCTCCTGGGACACCCAGTTAAGGCAGTGAGGATGCTGAGGCTGTGGCTGGGATGAGTTTGTGCTGCACTGTGCTGGCTGGAACACAGCTCCTCCCTGCAGAGCCTCATCAGCTTCCCCAGCTCCTCGTTCCGAAGGTAGTGCAGAATGTGAGAGGACACAGATTCTGCCATGCCCTGGAAAGGAAAACTTTCCAGCTGTCCTTTCTCCAAAAGGGAAAATGATCCCCCGAGTCCCAAAACTTCCTGGTGTAGGAAACAGAAATTATTTACAGCTTTCTCTCTCCTGGAGGTATGGCATTTTCATCTCTGTTGAAATACAAACTACACATTTTGAAGTCCAGGCCCCATGGATAAATCTGACTCTCATGGCAAATGCAGACAAATTTGATCTTAGGAAAAATCTGAGCTGCAGAATTTTGCCTGAAATTTGGGCAGTGTTCTCAGAAATACTTTCTTGTGTCCCACCATCACAGATTTTGAAGGCTTGGGAGAAATCATATACTTTTTATTTAAAGCTTAAATGGCAAGTGGCCAACTCGAAAATTTGCTCCATCAGGTGGTATGAAAATTAATTTCAGAAAGTTCAGAATATTTCATGGAGGAGATATTTAATAACCCAGTGTGTGCTCTTACTTGATGTAAACAACAATGCTGTGTGAAAACCAAGGAAATATTGGTGCACTCAGTCATTCTGATTTTATCTAAGCTTTATTACTACTTGTAAAAGGCAATATTAAATGATAACATTATTTAGTTAATGAAAGCCACACGAAGAAACTGCAATCCTCTGTTGTAACATCAATATATTGGCAGCGAGGAAACCTCTGCTTTCTCAGCTGGGTGTCAGTAATTAATACCTTGCTGTCTAATTAGCTTCTTTCCCTCTCATTGGAATGCTGATTTCTGAAACAAATGTCCATGTTGCCAGCATGTGCTGTTTTCCAGCAGAACACAACATCTGGCTGCCCACCAATTAATACAATATAGGGAGAAACTCTGCTGAGTTTATTATGAGCTCCAGAAACTCTGTGAGCTACAAGCATCAAATAGATGTTGGTTTATTATTGTCTTCAACGCACAAAGAGATCAAGGTTGCCCTCTCTGAAATTTATGGGGATGTCAGTGGGACAATTGCTTATTTTAACTTTTTTTTAAATTTAATAATATTAAATTTATATTTTCTAGGAAAATTTGAAGTAAAAATATTCTCATCTGAGCAACTGGGCTGTATCTAAAATCAAAAGAAGATTCTAAGGAATACACAATAAAAATAACATGGCTGAGTTTTAGAAGACCTTTTCCTTATGGGGCAGATGTAACCCCAAACCACCTTCAGAGAGGCTGGGCTACATTTGAACAAAGGCAATGTGGAGTTCATGCAAATATTGCAGTTCTTCAGGCATTTCTGTTGTTGTTTAGGTGTCTCTTCTTGCCCTTTTCTGCTCCCAGGCCTGCAGGCAGCTCAGTCTCAGGGGACATCTCTGTCCCTGGGGTTCTCCCTCTCTGGTCCTCGCAGGAGAGCAGAGATGGGAAGGGCAGCACCAGCTCTGTGTGTGCCAGTCACCTTTACCAACTTCTCTCCAGTTTTCCCCCTTTTTAGCACAGATGCTGAATGGCAGTAGCTGGAATATGACCAACTAATCCATGGAAGATATTCCCATCTGCTGTGAATACAGGGGTAAGTGTAATTTCTGACTCTGGAGGTTTTCAGGGGCTGTGAATATTGCTCACCTCAGGAGTAGGGAAATGGTAACAATGCTGAGAACCTTTTTGTGAGCAGAAATAAAGAATAGGCCCCTTAAAAACCCTGAAATCCCTTGTTACACTAATGTCAAGGGGTTTTTATGTGTTAAGATGTTGTTCTGCATTAGGTTCTGTCCAGTGTAGGGCAGCAATGGAAATGTTCAGTTTGACCAGAAGATGAAGGGTTGGTCTGTGGGAACCATGGAATGGTTTGGGTTGGGAGGGACCTTAAAGCTCATCCCATCCCACCCCTGCCATGGCAGGGACACCTCCCACTGTGCCAGGCTGCTCCAAGCCCCAATGTCCAACCTGGCCTTGGGCACTGCCAGGGATCCAGGGGCAGCCCCAGCTTCTCTGGGCACCCTGTGCCAGGGCCTGCCCACCCTGCCAGGGAACAATTCCTGCCCAAAATCCCGCCTGACCCTATTTCTGTCAAAGTGAACCCATTCCCCCTTGTCCTGGCACTTCCTGCCCTCATAAATCATTTCTCTAAGGAAGTTTCATCTTCAGGCCTGAGGAGCTGGTCTTGGATGACCCTTCCAGTGCTGCTGAGGACGATGTGATGTGCAGGACACAAAAGTGCAGTGTCACAGAAGTTATTAAAACTCTTTACTTTTTTTTTTTTTTTTTTTTTAGGAAAATTTCCTGGATCTTCAAATGCGGTTGTAAATATCACTTTACATAAGCACATTAATGATCAAATATTAGATTACCCTTTTGTGATATTTTCTCAGCTTTAATTTTTATTTAATTGAAACTATTAGTAGGGCTGTAACATTTAGAAGAATGGCTGCTGTAAGGTCAGGTGGTGTTTATCCAAAAGTACATATTTGTCCAGCAAGCTAATATTTTTAAGACATTGTAATATTAGCCACCCTATATACATTTTCTCACAGATTGTGCTGGGGTGGGGCCGTAAGCTTTTAAAAAAATACTGCGAAGAATTATTACAAAGAGTTTTTTAATAATGGAATTTGCAGGGCCATAATGTTGGCTGATATAATTTTGTCAGCTTTCCAGCTGAAAGACAAGTTTGAGTAACATTTAATATAAAGTTAGTACTTTTTTTTGGTAGATACTTTGTGCCTCAGTTTTCCTTTCCTCATCAAATGTGCAGCTCTGACGTTGCTACTGACTCTTTGGGATTTTTTTTTCTGGATATACATTTTTTATTAGAGTGCTGACTTAATGTCAAGATATTTAAAGCAGTCATACTAAAAAGTATCAGTTTCTAATGATATAGAGTACAGTGCTCTTAAAACATTTTGTTCTAGTCCTTCGCATGTAAAAAAAAATACGTGAAATGTAAATTTTGAATTGTTTATCTTGAAATTTTCTCCAGATGACAGACTTTATAAGTAGTTTTTTTCTCTTTTTGCCAATGCACATAGAATCCAGCCACACTCTTTGTTCTGTCAGGCAGATAACCATCCTTAGCTTGGAAAGTCTGCCAGATCAGAACAATTAATCAGAAACCTTTCTGTTTTCCCAGCCAGTTCCATGAAGCTCCTTGTTGGGGTCCTGTAGGATAACTCTTCTTCTGCCATACTGAGAACACTGTGAACAATATTTTTTTTCCAGAAATACTTTTCTACTAATATATCATAGCTGGGAAAGGATTTATTAGGTTATTTTGACTTTATCCTGACATTAGAGGATTATTCTCTGAAATTTATCATCCAGTATAGTCCATTAATCTTGTCACTTCCCTATTTTTTTTTTCTTTTTAATGTCAGATCTTTCAAATCCTGTTTATTTTCCTGTTGCTCATAAACCATTTTCCTCAGAGGTTTGTAGAGAGTACATTAGATGACACCAGGAGGGAAACTGTTCCCTATGAATGGCTGTAGTAAGGTTCATGTAAATCTGAAGGATGCTCCTGGGATTCTTTCCATTGTTGGGAATCAGTGAATGGGAATTCTCTATTCCCTTTTTTCACCCAGTGTGGCAATGTCTTGATGCTGATAAAGACACATTTATAACTTTAACTGCTGCCACTAGAGTAGAACAACCCTGTAATTCCCAAAAAATCACCGACGTGGCAAACAATATAAACTCAATTAAAACACGTGGAATTGATTTGACATTAAAAAGTCCCTTTAAAACCCTTTTTATTTTATTTTATTTTATTTTATTTTATTTTATTTTATTTTATTTTATTTTATTTTATTTTATTTTTGCCTCTTAAGTTATTCAGGAAATCTCACAGACACAACTTGTGTTGATTTCACATTAAAAAGTCCCTTTAAAAGCCTTTTTATTTTATTTTATTTTTGCCTCTCAAGTTACTCAGGAAATCTCACAGGCACAACTTTGCTGGAGCTCCATGAGCTGTAACTTCTCTGCTTTTGGTGCCTCCTCCTTGAGGGATATTTTGCTCTGTGATTCTAAATGTAGCTTTTAGGAGGAACTGTCTTACATCTATTTTTCCTTAATTTAAATAATTCCTAGCATAAGAAGAATGGTCTCTTGAGTCAATTCTTCCTACATCCAGCAGTAGGTATTTCTGCTGCCTGCTGAAATGAGAGGTTGCCTTTGCTTTTAAGCATGTCCCAATAATTTGAGCAGAATCAGCTCCTACAGGCACATACTTTAAAAATCATAACAAAGTTTCCTCTCCCTCTCAATTCATTTGTGCAAAATGAGAGAGAAGATATTTTTATTCTTCTTTATTCTGTCCGCTAGATTACTCATCCCAAGATAAGTCATTAAAGTCTGGGATAAACATGGAAATGACCATTCATTTATCTTATTTGTAATGCTGCTCTAAAACAATTAATTTCTCTTTTTACTTGGAATGCTCTGAATTGAAGCAGCTACTGAGACTTATGTGGAACTTTGCTGTTGTAATCAGAATTCTTTTCTGAAAGCTGATTTTCATGATTATGGAATTTTCTGGGTTGCATCCCTCCCTGTAAACCCACAAAAATCTTGAGATCCAAGATGTGCCTTCATGTTGAAGTGTACTTGTCATGTTGTACATAATTATTGATATGTGTGTCCATAATGCTGAAACTGAAGAAAATTGGCCAGAAAATGGTTTTGCCCCTCAAGTGGCAGTTTTAAATTTCTTTTTACCTACAAGAGAAATTGATAAACAGCAATAATGAGCAATGTTCACTACAAATCATCTGAAGTATCATGGGTGCAGTCAGGCTAATTAAGAGTAAGAGAGAACCAAGAGGAATTGTATTTTGAGGTTTGAGGAGTACAAGAGAGAGCAAGGGAAATTCAGGGCTTATAACTGACATCCTAAACAAGAAATCACTGAATACTGGGTTCAAAATTCTTTCTTGTGACCCTGCAGACCCTGGTGGATTGATGGAGGCTCTTGTATTCACTTAAAGGTCTTCTCACACTGTCACAAAAGCCAGGGCCTGTGAAAGTGATTTTATACTGATTTTTTGAAAGCCTCTGGTTCCTTTAGCTCACTCAACACTGCAGCCAGCAGTAGATTGGGTTTGGATTGTTTCTTTCCCTTCAATTTGCAGCTCTTCTTATGCAATTAGGAGTAAAACAGATATGTAGATACACATAAGCACTTTACAGGTGATTTTTTTTTTATCTTCAGTAAACCACTTGCACCTCTGTGCTGTCACACGTGCTGCCCCAGCCCTCAGCACCCCGGGCTGTGCCTCTGACCCCTCTGATTTATAGAAGTCTGAACCTCATTTTCTGTGCTCAGCAGCCTCTGCAGCTCAGGCAGCCCCACGGGAGGGAGGAGATGCCAGGAGAGGCAGCAAAAAGGGCTTGTGATAAATGGTTTTTCAGGCACCCGCGTGGTTAGCTGGGAGAAAATGAGAGTGGCTGATATTGTCAGGGAACTTGCCTAAAATCTGCTTAATTACCTGAGAAATGAACGCTGGCAACTGTGATGAGAATTCCAAAAAAAGTGAGAGCTGAGGATCTGTGAACTTCTAAATGTGATATTTTCTACCAGGCAAATTAATACAAGGTTAGAAGGAGTGGACACATGGGTAGGAATGATATAATTTGGGGGAAAAAAATAGTATAGATCTGTAGAGAAAGTTTCTTTATATTTTTTCTTTGTATTTCTGTGTATAAGAGAAATGCAACCAGAATTTTAATGCAAAGCGTGTTGATACTTCAAATAACTTTACTAATAAACCAAATCATTTCAATGGTTTGAAGTTGGTTATAAATTGCCGCGTAAGCAACACAGAAATTGCCAGGTACTGATTTGTTGAGAGTTGTTTTGATGCAAGGAGTGGAATATGGGAGGATTCCAGCTGTTTCCACTGCTTTTTATTAATGATTTCACTAATTTCCTAGAACTAATTGTCATTTATATAATTTTGACATTTTTTAAGAACTTGCAGCAGTAAATCTGTTGATAAAAGTAACACCCAGTTGTGTAAGGCTCAGATTTTGAGCCTGTTAGTCCCTACAAACCTGTGGTACTGTAACATGCTCCCTAATCATTGCTGACACGAAAGAAATTCAAATGTGGGTTTATATATTGGACTTGTCAACTGGGGGGAAAACAAGGACTGCTAATACCCAGATAGAGATGCCAAAATAAAAGCAAGTTCCCTAATCTGCAGTTTAGTGGTTGATTTTTTTTAGCAGTTGCTGTGCTCTGAGGGTTTTGTTCAGCCAACAGGGCCAATGGCTACAATCCCCAGGAAAGCTGGAGAGCAGCCATGGTCCCTTCCAGTGGCTGGGGCGGCCAAACTGCTCATGGGTTTGCTAAATCTGCTTTTTTAGACAAGTCTTGATGTCTTTCTGTGGCAATTTATGGGATTGCTCCTAATTTATAGCAGCAGTGGTGAGAAGGTCAGGTGGATTTAGAATGGACAGCAGTGTTTCAGTTTTCACAGAATCCCAGAATAATTTAGGATGGGAAAAAACTCCCAGCCCATGGAGTCCCAGCTGTGCCCAGTGCCCACCTTGTCCCCAGCCCAGAGCTCTGAGTGCCACCTCCAGCCCTTCCTGGGACACCTCCAGCCATGGGCACTCCAAAGCTCCCTGGGCAGCCCCTGCCAAGGCCTGAGCACCCTTTGCATGGAGAAATTCCTGCTGCTGTCCAAGCTGAGCCTCCCCTGGCCCAGCCTGAGGCCGTTCCCTCTCCTCCTGTCCCTGTTCCCTGGCAGCAGAGCCCGACCCCCCCTGAGCCCCCTCCTGTCAGGGACTGTGCAGAGCCACAAGGTCCCCCCTGAGCCTCATTTGCTCCAGGCTCAGCCCCTTTCCAGCGGCCTCAGCCCCTGCTGGGGCTCCAGCCCCTTCCCCAGCTCCGTTCCCTGCCCTGGACACGCTCCAGCCCCTCCAGGGCTCTCTGGCCAGGAGGGCCCAGAGCTGGACAGAGCCCTCGAGGTCCCTCAGCAGGGCCAGCCCAGGGGATGGGCACTGTCCTGATCAGGATGCCACTGGCCAAACTGGATGCCATTGGTTTTGTTTGGTTGTTTATTATTCATGTGGTTTCCTTATGTGATGCATTATGCATCAGTTTATTATTTAATGTATTTTCAAAAGGAACACACTCATTTTCCTTTAATAAGGTCTATGGCTGAGAAGCAGCGATGAAGGCAACCTTTTCCCCTTACAGGAAGTCCATCCTTCAATTTTACCTTATAGTCATGCTAAAAAGTATTATTTTTTCATGTAGGGGAATGGATTCACCTCACAGATATCTGTGCAAGGCGCTGGGTCTGTTCTGTGGCTCTGCACAGTGTGAATTCTGGGGTGAATGGGGGAGAATCTCATTCCACATCAGCTGCTGGCAGTAACTCCCTGTTTTTCCCTGCAGTCAGTGTTGAGTAATTTATGACAATTTATCCCCCTGGCAAGAGCAGGATGGCTCAGCTCAGGTATTTGCTCTCATGTCCCAGGAAGGTGTTTTCAGGTTTGGGACACGTTGGGTTCCTGATGGATCTCAAGAGCATCCTCTGGCTGCTGCTGCTGCTTCTTGACCCTCTAAATCAGTTCTGCTTCCAGGCACATTGACGTTTACCCATTGATCTTCCCCTCAGCTTCCTGCTGCACTACACAAAACTCCTTTTGGAGCCCTTACAGGTACTTATTGATCATGTCTTTTCCTCCAAGATGGTAAATTTAGGATGCTTTAGGCAAAAACAAAGTACAGTTTATGTGCTCAAGACTTATAAAATTCTATTAGTTTTTGGTTTACTGAGGGTGCTTTGTAATTCAGAGCACACAGTAGCCTTGTCCTTTTAACAGAACTTTGCCAAATTAATTCTGTGTGACTGCAGTGATCCAAAAAGAGGTTTTTTGTTTGTTTTAATTACCACAGTTCTTTACCTGTGGGAGTTGCCACATGGATCTATACCTGGTGTGAGTATCTCTGTCTGCTGAATGACAGGTGAACTTTAGATTGATGAGGTTTATCTAGTCAAGTTTTCAAGTATTATAAACTATAAAGGCAAACTAGTAGAGAATTCTACAATGAAAATGCTGTCTGGGTTTCTCAAATATTTATTTGTTTCTCATCTTCTATTGTACTCCTTTTTTTCCCCTTGTTTCTTGAAAAGTATTTTTTCTCCATCTTTAACAACCAGAATATTAAATACAGTTCAGAAATGTATTGATAGAGCTGTATAATTAAATTTCATTTTCCTCTGTAATGCAGAGTTATATTTTTATTTTGCCTTTCATTTATCCAAAACATGTCATAAAACATGGAGTATGCATATGCTTTCCAGCCTTTTATTCAAATCATAAAAACTGTTCTGGAATTCTCCCAGAAAAAAAAAAAAAAGCACTTTAAATCTTACAACTGCATATATTTTATTTCTATACATGTACAATGTATGTATGTATTAATTCACAATTATTTCAGCTTCACGTGTGATCTGGGAGGGCAATGGGGGAGAGATTCAGGAGGGGATTTAAGGGAAGATGGAATGAGAGGTTTCCTGGCTGAGGTGGTGGGATATGAGTGTGCCACAGACCAAAGCCATGAGGTCACACTGTCCCCAACAGTTCCAAGTTTGTTTTCTCTCCTGGATGAGTATTTAAATGCCCTGGCTCTCCCTGTACTGATCCAATTTTGCTGGGAGCTGCACACCTCGTGAACCTGAAGTGGTTCAGTGCTGCCTGTGGGAGACAACATTCCCAGCAGGAGTGGTTCAATACCCCCAGCTCACAGCCACGTGGAACTGGCTCTTTATCCCCCTCAAGACGCTCTGTGTTACTCCAGGCTGTGCCTGTCTCAGCTCTCCTTGCATTTTAGATGTGGAAAACGGAACAAATTTTATATTGAACAAGTCGCACCTACGCTTTTCCATTTTTCTCTCCTCCTACACAGAACCTCTTGTTTTCTCAATTTTTTTTTCCTAGGTATTTTTAGTCAACATCCCAGCAGAGCGATTGTTCAGTAAATAACAGTGTTTGTCAGTTTATGCTGACATTTTTTTTATGTGCACACGCCCATAAAGATTCCTTGCTAGAATATCACCCATTTTCCAAATGTCCAGCAAGGTTGATTGATCAACCCTGATAAATCCATCTCAGTAAGAGCTCAAAATTTTAATACAGTAGCTCATAATATTCTCAGAATGAAACCAAGAAATAGAAAACAGTGCTCGTGGCGTGAATCTTTAGGAGGCTTTTTATCTTTTGAAACAACTTTTTCATGGTCTCCTACTGCATTCTGCTCAGCTTCCCAGCCCTGGACCCCTGCTGAACGGAGTGTTCAGCCATTTTAGACAGAGCAAAGATCCATCAGCCAACAATGCCCATGACTGGAATTTCTGATTATTTTCCTTCTTAGCCTTGGCTTCCCATAAATCCAACCCTGATCCCACCCATTGTCACCCAGCCCAGAGCTCTGAGTGCCACTCCAGATGTTCTTTGGACACCTCCAGGGATGGGGACTCCAAACCTCCCTGCTGGTTTCAATTCACCTTTTAACGTCCCCTCTGTGACAATAGATATTCATAATTATGAAAAATGCATCTAAGCTGCAAGAAATAATGTCTACTGTCTTCACAAATGTGCTTCTGTCCAAATTTAATGGGACGTGCTGCAGCTCTCGTGGGGCAAACTGGGGTTTGTTCCTATTCTGTATCACTTCAAATATGCTGCTGCTTTGCAGCCTTCAAGGTTAAGGATTCAGCCTCCCTTCACCTTCTGGGTTTTTTTTTTTTTGAAAGTTGCTGTTGGGCTGAGATCTGGTATGCCAAGTTTCAGCCCGAAGCAAAATTTTACGTCTGAGTTAAAAATACACAGATAAATCCAACTGGAATTGTCTCACATATTATAATATGCAAAAAAGGAACTTTGCCAGAGAGAAAGAGAGAGAGAGAGACTCTTCTTAAGGTGAGCTTAAAGTCAGCCAGCTTTTACTTTTTATTTTTGTGCTGCTATCTACTCTCCCCTGAAGGAGCAGGAGTTATGCCTTAAGGTCAAACAGGTGCAGCACAGATCTATATTCTTTTATGTTTCCATTTATCTTTCTGCCTCTCCTCTATTGAAAGTTTCAGCTCTATTACTCAGATTTTTGGGGCTTATAATGGGAGTTGTTTGCTATATTTTCAGTTTAGGGAAGGTCTTGTAGTAATTCTGGTATTTATGAGGAATGTGAAGGATACCTGCTGATTGTGCATAAATATTTTCAGTCTCTGGCTCGTTCAGGAGGAACGCTTCATTTTTCCAGTGTGTTATTATTACCCTCAATTCATTTTGTAATTTTATGGCTACATGGCACAAGTCATGACACCAAATTATTTTCAAACACTGTGGAATGCTGTCTTTTTCTCTTTTTTTCTACTTCTTTTTAAATTTTTGGTTCTTTTCCCCTCCCTCATTTAGCATTTGCAGACAGATGGTGCCCCCATTGCAATCAGCAGCAGAGATATTAATGTTCCAAGCATTGCAGCAATGAGCGTCCAGCCTCCTACACTGTGCTGGACATGCACTGAAGCAAGAACTGGACAAAGGTAAAAAAACATTCAAATTCAAGATTATTTACATATAGAAATATATGAAATATATAGAAATAAATTAAATATAAAGTTTATGTCAATAGCTGTCAATAAGGCAGCGAGATTGTGATAAATCAGGGCTTTTAGAACTCTTAATTAACTGTAGACAGTTGATGAGCTGATGGTGCAAAGCTGTTTGTCAGCTGCTGTACTAACAAGGGGCAGATCTTGCACTGGGGCTGCTGCGGTCAGCCCCAACAAAAAAAATGTAATTATTTGAGAGTTATAAGCCTTGCACACCATGGAGCCACTGGATGTGCTTCCCTCGAGCCCAGCACCATCACACACCTGATGGGGAGTCATGAACTGAGGAGTGAAGCTCCCTAGTGCCCTGGAAACAGAGATCAACACTTAAAGACATTAAATTTGCCCCTCGTTTTAAGTACTGGAGAAAGAGACTTCAGCTCTCTGACCAGCCTGCTCTGCCTGGCAGCAGAGGTTGTGCAGTCAGACATGAAATTATCTCAGCTATGAATCTGAGTGCCTTGAAAAGGTTTAGGCTGATATAAAATTGTTTTTCACTGTGTCAGAATGGGTTTGTCTGCTCACAGCTCAGCAGCAGGGTCTCTGAAGAATTCTGGTGTTCCTCTCATGGAGAAAAGAGGGTGAAACCCCCATGGATGATAGCAGGAGCAGGTGCAGTCCATGGGCTCTGCCTAAAATTCACTTTAGAGAATCCCAGAATGGTTTGGGCTGGAAGGAACCTTAAACCCATCCAGTGTCACCTGTGCAGGGACACCTCCCACTGTGCCAGGCTGCTCCAAGCCCCAATGTCCAACCTGGCCTTGGGCACTGCCAGGGATCCAGGGGCAGCCCCAGCTTCTCTGGGCACCCTGTGCCAGGGCCTGCCCACCCTGCCAGGGAACAATTCCTGCCCAATATCCCATCTAAACCTGCTCTCTGCCAGTTTGACATTGGCCTTGGGAAACCATGAGTGAACTGTTTTCTGTGGCATCAAAATACCTACAGAACTGATCGCAGAAAGTTATTTTGCTAATGAATTCACTTTGTGCAGTACTTCTAATGATTTCCTGTTAATTGAAGTCCATTATCTGATCAAAACCCATGTAGTTTTGGGGTCAAATATTTCTAATTAGCCCACGAGAAATGAGACTGGGGGAAGAATGCGTTTTCATAACTCTGCACTGCACTTGCTAATTCTAAAATGCCAGAGGACATGATGGTTCATGTGATTGGCAAGAGAGAAGGGGGGAAAAAAACATTTCTTCCTGACTGTGCTTAAGATGTGGCCCAAAGTAACCTTCTCACTGCTCCAAAGGCTCTTACTGTCATCGGGCCCTGCTTGATGGACTATCAGCACAGAAAGGCAATGGTTTCAATTCTCTAAGTCAGCATTTGCATCCCAAAATGTGTGGCTGGAGGCACCTGGCACTGTTTCTGTGTGCTTATTTAGGGCGATGGGGAGCAGAGCACTCTGAGCTGGCTGCCCTCTCACCACGGGAGGGATTTGGGCACATCTGAGCAGGCTGGCACCGCTCCCTCCCACCTTCGGGCACTCTGGGCATTCAAACTGCACTTCTGCAGCTCTTCCCAGCCTAATGAATTCAAGATACTTTGGAGATGTGAACAAACCGTGCCCTGCAGCCTGCCTGGGAGGGAGAATGGATGGTGTTTATCTCGAACTCAAAAGATAAGGGAGAAGCAGCACAGTGGTTCAGATTCTCCAAACTGCTGAGTGCCTGACTTTCATTTCATTAATTAAAGTTTGGCAGCTGAATATCACTGGTTAGATCATTGCAGGGGAAAAAAAAAAGTTCCTGTGAGCTTTGTGAGGTTTTCTTGAGTTTTCTTTATACAAACCCCTTCCTCTTGAGTTTTCTTTATACAAACCCCTTCCATATTCGCTCAAAACCCATGAAGTTGGAACTGTTTGTAAAAAACAGGAATAATCTAAGCTACCTTTGAACACAGAGAAATATTTCAAGGATTTCAGTTCAGATAGAACAGAAATGGAGAAAATAAGGAAAAAGTATAATTCAGAGATAAAAATGCAGCATTCAAATCAATGCAAGCTTGCAATTAATAAGCCAAGGTATTGGAGTATGTCCCATTTTTGTGAACAGGATCTGGCACGAGGCATTGCAAAGAAATTCAGGGGTAAAAATAAACAGGAAAATAGGAGAGTTTGTCCATCGCTGTCAAATCATGTTTTGCATGTAAAATATATTTTGAATGTAAAAATTGTTGCAACTCACACAAATCATAAATGCATGCATTTTATGCTTGCATTCATATGCTTGCATTGGGTCTCAATTACTTGGAGTATTATCTTTTGATAATTAATGAAAACTCAAAATTTAAAATTTGACAGGATTTTGGCCACATTGGTCAGGGTAATTTTTCTGAAGGTCAATTAACCCTCTGAGTACTCAGGACACAACACACCTGGAGTATCTGTAGATCTGAGGACACCCACCAAGAATGAGCTCACCCTAAACATTTTCTCAGGTGCAAGAGCTGCTTTTCCATGTTGCTCTGCTTCATCAGATTGATGTAAGTTCAATACACCAGAAATAGCTCTGAAGAATGTAAACATTTTTAATCCAAAACTGGAAGACAGACTGGAGGGAAAAAAAGAGTTTAAAAGAGTACAAAGGTGAGTGATGATGCTGGTGTTTAGTCATCACATCTTCAAAATATTGGGGAAATATTTTCTTCAGCATCTCTTCTGCACCCTGGTGAAATAAAGAGTCTCCTTGAAGGTTTTCTGTGCTATTAGAAGGAGTTTTAAGCTTATGACTAGGACTTAATTAATTATTTTATGTCTTCTGCTCCTTCACATAAGCTGCTTCCTTATAACAATTTTCTATTTTTTGCCATATATTTTTATGAACTCTGCCTTTTGCCAGATACTCTGATGTTGATTGATGGAGTGAACTTAATCCATTAAGTTAAAAATGTACTGGAAACAGAAGGTGAAAAGGGCAGTTTTACACAAATTAATCCCAGAATGATTATTGATTATAAATGTTCCTCACTATTTGCTTTATTCTTTTATATTCATAAGAAGTTGGTTATTCTTTCTGTTGTGAAAGAATTAATATTCATGTTCACAGTTTTGCTAAATGTAACACAGCTTTTAAGTGCCCTAAGACAATGTTTTCACAGTCATTTCATTAGCTATGTAAATCTTTCATATTTAAAACTAATAATAATTATTTACATTACAAATGAGTCACTAATTTGATAACGCTGGATAACAAAAGTTACACTGTATGATAATCATGTTTATCTTATGTTAGCAAACATAGAACACCATTAGGAAAATCCAAATGTCTATTAAAATTCTTTCCTGTATTTCCTGGACTGACTGGGAGTTCTTCCACTAAAAAAGATCTTCGTGTCATTATGAAGATGAGATTTTTCCTCTTGGTACCTTTAATTTCAATTATTTCCAGTAGTTTTCTGATGTCTTAGAGCTGGGATGTTCCTGCTTGTGATAAGTAAAGAAGTTCTCTCTCTGACTGTGTCGTGAATTCTGCTCTCTTTCCTGAAGTGAAAGGCAATAAAAGGTATTGTAGTCATTGAGGTATTTGGATTTGACTTTGAATGCACTCAGGAAGCAGCTTTATTTAAAATAAATAAATATGGCACTTTAAAAATAGCCACTGTGCAGAGGAGCATTGGTGAGTTATAGCCCCAACAATGACTTCATGAGATGATCTCAAAGCCAGACACCAAAAAGGCCACTAAAAAAATGAGTCTTACTGGATTTAGGACAATTCAATCCAGAAACCACACTGGTTTATGAACTCTCTTCACGGTATAAATGTGGGGTAGCACAATAAAAACAAGGCTATTTAACCCAAAATTTACACTTTAACCCAAAATTTATGCTTTAAAATATTGAGTTGCAGGGCATGAAATGCCTCATTGTATTATTCATAGATGCTCCCTTTTCCCAGCATCTTCCTGGCTTCTCAGGAGAAGATCCAGTGGCTGAGCTGTGGCAAACTGGGCATTTTCAGCTCTCCTGATCTCAGCTGCTGCTTCCCCAGCCCTGTCTGTGCCTGTGGCTTGCAGTGTGTCCCTGGAGCTGAGGTAATTCATTGTCTTCTGCTCCTTGAAATTTTGGTGATTCCCATTTCTTTTCACTTTTCATCAGGGTGATTTTTTTTTTTTTTTTCATTATTCTGTGTTTTCTAAGCAAGAGGAAGATTTAGGTTCAATCTGTGTCTGATTGAGCTCAGCAAAATTTAGAAATAGGAGACTTCTCCAACCCTCCAGTACCAGGAACCTTAGTGGCTCTTGGCACAGCTCCTTTTCCTTTTCCTTTTCCTTTTCCTTTTCCTTTCCCTTTCCCTTTTCCTTTCCCTTTCCCTTTCCCTTTCCCTTTCCCTTTCCCTTTCCCTTTCCCTTTCCCTTTCCCCATCCCTTCCCTTCCCTCACCCTAATTATTCAAATCTTCTGAAGTTTCTGAAGTCTTTTTCTAAAAACAAGTTTTACTCTCTCCCCTTTCTTTTTTTTTTTTCCAATTTTTTTTTCCAAAACAATAGGAAACTCTTTCAATTTGAATCAAAAGAAAGATAAAATGAATATTTGACAAGTGTTCTGGGACTTTTTAACTAAGTTGCATGTATCAAACATGTTCAGGTTTTGACATGTTCTCCTATTGTCCACATATATTTTTAATGACAAGTAGTGTCAAGATGCATCTGCTTTAATCTCATGTATTTTGGCAGCTCCTTAACTGGAAGACTCTTTACTCCACCAGGTTGCCACGAAAGAATTTCCTTTCATTTTCTTCCTCAACTGACAAAACCAGAAGGGCCTTTACATTTTTAATGACTAAGAGGGTTTCTGTATTCAGGGGGAAAAAAAAAAGGGAAAAAACACCTTTTTGAAAAATGAAGCTGCAGCACACATTTGTACACTCCTTCTGTCAGAACTCCAGGAAAAATTGTACAGACAAGACATCACTGTAGCCCCTTAAAGCTTTGCTACCTATCACAGGGTTTTGAAGAGCTTGTCACAATAAACTTGTACTTGACATTAATGGTTGATCCTCCATGAGAGGAATATCCTCTTACATGAAAGGGATTATTCCAGAAACAAATGAAAAATACATGCTCTGAGGAAGAGGTGAGGATCAGCTCTGAACCTGCTTTGCTCGTTGCCTCCGGCCAAGGGAGTGAGCACTGACTGTGCAAAATTTCAGATCATTAACAAAAAATTAACAAAGAAAGGCTGGAAAAGGCCTTAAATCTAGAAAACCTTTATTTTCAATGGTTCTTTCTAACTACAGCTCCTGTGCCTCCGTCTGTTAATGAGGAAGCACACAAATTTAAGCTTGTGGTTATTAAAGATGTTTCAATTTTGCTTTCCTTTTGCCAAGCGTAACAGCTTGCATGGAAAATAATTCTAAAAAAATATAGCTATGAACACAAACTACTTATTCTTAATTTAACATTTATTAAGCAAGAATGCAATGTAAAATGTTTTGTGAATTAATGAAAAGCATTTTATCTTCTGAGAATGAACCCTATCACAGACCTTCTGCTTCAATATGCATTACAGTGACAGGTTTTTCATTCTTTTCCCTTGAAAAATTCTTTGCTGTGTATTTTTTTCGTAGTAAATAAGTAATTTTGAATTTAGATTTGCAGAATGATTCAAGGAAGCAGACCTCTGCATTTCTTTAACAGTTTTTAATGAAACTGTGAGAAAACAAGCTAAACCATTCTATTCTTTCAACCCTGCCCCCGTGTGTCTACTGTGCTGAAACATTTACAGGCATTTACAAGAACTCTCACTCTCCCCTCCAAAACATTTCTGACATTTGAAAAAAAAACCCTCTAACCTGGTACAGAATCTTGTATGTGACAGTGAGAATGAGCAGCCATGCAGATGAACATGCAGGCTTCTCCCAAAACTCTGTTTGTGGAGGCACTGACAGTTCTTTTCCTGCAGCAAGTTCCTTTCCACACTGCTCAGCCACACTTGACCTCAGACTCAAATTGAACACTCCCAGCTTGAGTGATTTTGGAGCCTGCTCCAGTCCCTGCTGTGTTTGACAGGAGTCTCTCCCACTTCTGCACCCAATAATGACTTTTTCTTTAATTAGTCCCACATTGTAGGGGATTCACCCTACCATGTTCCACCTTTGCAGATGCTACCCAGGTGTTTTTTGGGACCTTACAAATTTCTGGGAAAAAGTGGGAAAAAGTGTTGGAGCTGCTTCCACAGATGTCTGACAAAATTAAAGCAGAATGAGGAGGGGACTGTGCCCCTCTGCCCCTCAGGTGAGAGCCCACCTGCAGAGCTGCCCCAGCCATGGGGTCCCCAGCACAGCAAGGAGCTGGAGCTGCTGCAGAGAGCCCAGACGAGGCTCCAGGATGAGCAGAGGGATGGAGCAGCTCTGCTGGGAGGAAAGGCTGGCACAGCTGGGATTGTTCAGCTGCACAGGAGAAGCTTTGGGCTGAGCTCAGGGTGGCCTTGCAGGGCCTGAAGGAGCTGCAGGAAAGATGGAGAGAGACAATTGCCAAGGGCTGCAGGGCCAGGAGGCAGGGAATGGCTGCCAGTGGCAGAGGGCAGGCTCAGATGGGAGATTGGGCAGGAATTGTTCCCTGGCAGGGTGGGCAGGCCCTGGCACAGGGTGCCCAGAGAAGCTGGGGCTGCCCCTGGATCCCTGGCAGCGCCCAAGGATGTCCAGGTTGGACAATGGGGCTGGGAGCAGCCTGGCACAGTGGGAGGTGTCCCTGCCCGTGGCAGGGGTGGAACAAGAGGGTCCTTGAGATCCTTTCCAACTCATTCTGGGATTCTGGGATTCTATGGATTGACAATTTAGACATTTGCTGTCTGAAACAGCAGAAATCAGATAGCAATTATGGCTCTGGTCATAAGCAACAAGTAGATGCTGAAACAAGTCACTCTCTATTAATTTTCAAGCTATTGTTCAGAGTGACACCACTTCCACATGTAAAGACATACTGTCCTCACTCCCAGTACATCCAGGAGCAGTCAAATCCAAAAATCCCTGTTCCTTGGAATACAAATCCTCTTCAGATGCACATCTTGGCTGTCAAAGAGTACAAAAGGGGTATTGGCTGTGCCTGACTGGCTTTCTGTGCCAGCTCAGAATTTCTACTTCCTCACACATCTCAAGGGGAATCATCTGCTTCCCCAGAGAAAAATACAAAATTGCGTCCTCGCATTCAAGCTCCAGTTTTTAAACTTGCCTTCTTGCCTCGGACACTGGATAAAAATCATGATTACAGATTCCACCTATGCCCAGTACAGGTCACTGTGCACCTGAATGCCAGCAGCTGATGGTCCTGTTTTGCTGGAGCTTTGTTCATTGTTTTTATCCTCCCTCCTACAGAATGCCATGAGATTTCTCTCATCTCTCTGCAGACTGATTTCCTGATCCTGTCATGTTGCCTCCTCTACCATTCACTATCCAAAATCGGTGCAGGCTGCACATTGATCCCAGAGTGGCTCAGGCTGGAAATGGCTCCTGTGGTGGCAGCTCCCTGCTCCAGCAGGGCCATCCCAGAGCACAGGGCACAACAGGGAGTGCACAGGGCTCTGCAATGTCCCCAGGGAGGAGCCTGCACAGCCTCTGGGCACAATCTGCTCAGGGCAGAAGTTGTGCCTCCTGTGCAGGGGGAGCTCCCTGGGCTCAGTCCCTGCCCGTGGCTCTGGTGCCATTGCTGGGTGACTTTTTTCAGTGACTCAAAAACTAAGAGAGAAACAGCAACAATTGAAGCTGTGTGAGTGCAGATACCTGAAACAGGAATTAAATGAAAGAAACCAGCAGCTGCAATAAGTGTTGGACAGCAAAGCAGGGCCAGGTGGAAGACTGAATATGAACTATTAAAAAACCAAATGTAAGAGAATGTGCAAACATTTGCAGTGTTGAGGAGTTTTTAAGGAACTGCAGCTGTGTTACAGCCCATCACTGGTGTGTCAGCTCTGTCTACTGCTGAGAGTAAATAGAAAAAGGTATCTTGTGGGCAGCCCTTGATGACAACACAAACCAACCCATCCACCCCCATCCAGACTGTACACCCCAACAATCAAATTGGGGAGAACACATTTTTCATCAGGATGATGTAGAAAATACAGAAGGACATGTTTGCAGGACAGCATTTATCAAAGAATAAATCACTCTGCATTCCAACAGATGTTGCAGGTGACAGCATGGCTAGCAGACTGTAGGTTGCAAATCTTGATTGATTTTTGCTAGTGTTCCCCTTGTCTGAGTTTATTCCTTTTGTTTTCTGCAATGGTGATGATCAGGCAGTAGAGTATAAAGCTTTTCTGATAGTAACACTGATGACATGGAAACAAGTGACATGGAACAGCACAGCAAAATCAAAGAGAAAAAAATCAAGAATCTTCCTAGAGGCTGCCTCAAGATTTTTGTTTTACAGTATTTCCACTTTTTATTAATTCTGAGAATTCATCAATGCCACTGGAAACAGAAGAATGATCCATAGGGAAATTTAGATACACCTTCAGTAAGATCTCAGGACTATTGTTCAGTTCTGAACCCACAGATGTATTAAAAAGTTAAGCCATGTTGGAAGAGATTACTTACCTTCTACATTAAAGCATTAAGGTTATACATTTCACTTTATCAACATATTATCAGCACCACGTTATCACCATATTATTCAGTCACCCAGTCTGACTTGATCCTTCGGGAAATCTTACCATTCTGTGAGGTTTTCTTTAGTCTAAGGAATTTTCTGTTATCAGCAACATTCACCAAGCCATCCACCAAATCAATAATAAATATACTGCAGAATGTCAGGCCTGATGTTGTTACCCAGGGCAGCCACCACTAACTGCTTTCCACTCGCAGAAAATTTATCTGCAGTTTCCAGGAAAGTGTGGCTTTTCCAGCAGGTCGCCTGCCTGCTATGTCACATTGAGATAACTCAATGCAAGTCACATAATTACATCATGTAACTTTATATCATTTGACATGGCTGAGGCAACCTGACATAAAATATCACAGTATAAAGCATCAGCTGGAAAATTTAAACATTGCTCTTTTTTTTCCCCCCCAAAAGGAATAGGAGGAAAACACCCAAAACAAAACAAAAACATAATATTTATTTTTTCAACCCTAGCCTTTGAAGGAAAGAAAAAAAAAAAAAGAAAAAAAAGTGTAGGTTGTCTAAAGTATTGATTTTTATATATGTAACTAACAGTGAATTGACAGAGTCTTCACTAAAACGTGACTCTAGAAGCTTCTTGGGAAATGGGCTGTTGTCATGATCAGAGTCCAAACTGTCAGGGCTGCATTTTAAAAGAGTGGATGTGCACTGGTACATTAGATTGAACCTGTGTGTGTGCTGCCCCACCTATGTACAAGGTATTCTGATATATGTGCAATTCCCTGCACCATTAATTTCCTAGGACAAGAGTTAAAATAGATTACAGAGCTAAAGAAACAGACATTTTGGTAGCTTCACTTACTTGTATCACTATAAAATTAGTAATTGCATTCTGATGTAACAAATGCCACGTTGTAATTCTCTTTATTTTCCTGTTTAAAGAGAGAGTGAGAACTACAAGGTAGATTTTAAAATAATATAGCTCCTCCACAGTTCTCCTTCCTGCAGTCTCTTTGGTTTGAAAAACTGCAATTTTATCCTTGTGCTGAGCTTTCAGAAGACAAAAAAAAAAACCACAAAAAAGAGTCTATTTTTGGTTATTTTCAAAACAATGAATTCAGCGTTCAGAGGAGAAACTAATTTAGTGGAGACAAGGAATTTGTGACTGTGCAGAGAAAGGTGATATAGAAGGGAAGTTGAGATTGATATGAGCTGAAACAATGAAATGTGACTACAAAGAGAGTTTATAATAATGACAATAACCACACTCTGCTGAAGGTGAGGCAGGAGCTGACATGGACATTCCCACCCGGATAGCTGGATATTGGCACTGACTGCTGGAGTTAAATGCCAAGGCACACTGATCTGGGTGATCAGAACTGACAGGGAACACCAACAGCAGCAGCAGATTCCAGACAAAGTGCATTTATAAAACATATACAGGTATTATATGAAGCTAAGGATAGCAGGGAAAAGGGACTAAGAAAAGGTGCTGGAGAAGAAATCTCTGTCCAAAACTGAAGGATGCAGACAGGCTTGTTTGGGTTTGGACTTCCTGTTGGTTACAGCAACACAAATAGATATTGACTTAGTTTGAAAATAAATTCTGTTCCTTGTTTTACATCTCTTTGGTTCCATAAAGGACGTGCTAAAATACGATTAGTTCACTTCAGCATTATTTTTCTTGAATAGAGACACTCAAATGAAAGGTAAGCAAAGGCCTGAGGAAAAGTCTCTGGTGCTTAAATAGAGATTTCAGACTGGCACTGATGGAAAAGACCCTTCATCATCAAATTGAGTATGTTCAGCCTCGGGAAGAGATGGCTGAGAGGGGCCCTCAGGCCTGGGTGTCCCTGGGTGTCTCTGTCCATCCCTGGGTGTCCCTGTGTGTCCCTGTCTGTCCCTGTCCATCCCTGTGTGTCCCTGGCTGTCCCTGTACATGTAATTTGCTACACAAGAATGAAGATTTGTTAAACTTTGTCTCTTTAATTTAGGAATAAATCAATTCATAATGCTACTCTCCATATCCTGTTAGCAATGAAAATAAAGTTCAAAAGTTTAATTACCATAACCATGCTAAGTTTGCATTTGGACTCAAAGGAGACAAAAGAGAAGAAAAGGCTGGTGGGGTATCAGCTGATCTCTTAGGAGAAGGTGAGAAAAATCAATGTAAGGAAGACATAGAAAGGAAATGGAAAGTGTTGAAAGATAAATGAAGGTCTTTCATCTAGCAGTGAATATACTATGACAAAAAAATGATCCAATGGAGATGAAAAATAAAGTGTTGGAAAGAGACATCTATAAGGTGTAAAATATCTGGACCAAAGGTGAAGTAGGAAGATTAAAGAGTAAAGTCAGGCAAGTGTAAAAACACCTGATAAAAAAGTATAAAGGTAGGCAATAAAAAGAAGAATGCTGGAGGTTAGGATAAATAAAATATGTTGAATTGCCAAAAAGAGCAAGATGATGTTGAAGGAGACTGTGAGACACCATAACAATCATTCAGAAGTGCCTTTCATAAGAAACATATACAGTGAAAATAAAACATAAACCCAATATGTACAGTTTAAAATTCAAGCCTGAGTTTATAACTGAACAATACAAAAATTCCCATTTTGCTTTGGGAGTGTCTGAGTTCTTCCAGCTGCTCCGGGAGCTGGCATGAGATCTATCCAAATAAACTTTGACAATTCTTTGGTTCACCCATCCAGCCAGGATGACATTGCCAAGCAGAACTGGAACACAGCAGAAATGATGGAGGGGATGCCATTGGGAGGTCGTTTTCTTTTCCTCATCATCTGCAACGAGTCATTAGAAGCAGGTGTAAGCCAACACAATTGCTGAATCAACCAAGATTTAATTGGGGCCTGATTTTTGGAACAATTTGCAGCGGTTAGAGGGAGTTTCTACCTTTCTTCTGACTGGGTTTTAAAGTTCAGCTGGTTTGTTTTGCTCTGAAATGGATTAAAGGTGCTTGGACCTGCACTTACCAGGTGGCAACCGTGGGGCTGGGTAAATCTTTCTAAGCACATTTCTCATAATTAAAACATTAAATTACATGAGGATAGATAAATAGATAACTAAATCAAAATTAAGAGAGCCACAAAGGGGTCAGCTGCATACAGAAAATATTTGAAGTGTTTTCCCTTTTTTTCTCCTCACCATTTTGAAAATTCCATCGCTTTAGTAACGTGTTTAAAAGTATTTGTAAAATTGATCAACAAAGTGTCATTTTTCACATTTCTTTTTATTGGTTTCAATAATCCAGGGCAAAATATAGTAGCAAATCATGTTATAAATAGCCAGCATGATTTATTTTTTCCCCAGAGAGACATGGTTATATCCCAAAGGTCCAATGCACTCAGTAAGATTGTATGGGGGATAAAACAGAGAACTTAAATTTCAGTAGAATATATGTATAGGGGGAGACAAAAATAGAACAGTTTATAGCATACACCATCATTTATGCTGCATTTGCTGCTGAAATACATCATTTATCACATTTTCTGCACAAAATCCAGGTTGGCAGAGTCCTTCCACCTTTTTATGCAGTCACCAGTGTGAATTGTTTAGAATAAAAAAGAAGAAAGGCTATGAGGGATGATAATAATTGATAATATTTTGCAATAATGAGATAATACAATCGTGTTTTTTACAGGCTGCACATAAAGGGTGTCAAAAATACTATTTCTGGGGGGAGAGAAATTTAGCACCAGATGAATCTTGTATTAGTTTTCTTAAAAAAAAAAATCTTTTGTTAATTAAAATTTCACATAAGGTGTTAAACAACTTTAATTACTTAAATAGAATAATACCAGGAAGAGGTGGCAAAATGACACAGATACTCCCATTTATGACTGTGAATAAAAGTATTGTATTAATGCAGCTTTTAGGATAGGTGGGGTGTTGTTGGTTTGTTTTAAACAAAGTAGTTCAAATCAGATTTGCTACTGTAAAATATATAAACTTCTATAAGAGAGTGCAAATGAAGGGCAGCTTTCATTTAAAGGAAGGGTTTGAGTGCCATTGGCTCTGATTGATCCTATTAATTATTATTAATGAAATGTCACCAGCTGGCATGGAATACAACCTCCCTATGGATTGAGCAGGCTCATCCAAGTTCATTTCCTGCCCCTGAAACATTTCAGGATTCTGCTCTGTTTATTACCCCCTACATTTCATAGCTCAGAAGAAAACAATTCTATCGAGAGCAATTGGTTGATGTCTGTAAGGGAGGCAGAAGCACGTCTGCTGCCCAGAAACTTGTCCTAAACTTCTCTCACCTATTCCATCCACGAACACAAATTTGAAATTCCAGTAGCTGTCCCAGTGGGATGCCTGGGAGCTGCATGTACAGCTCTGTGAAATAGCCACTCGCTCTGGTGTTCTTCTTTTCACCTTTCCTTTCCTATTTTCTGCTGCTTAAATCACACTGTCACAGACCAATCCTCGGGCTTTTCCTGTGAGTTTTCCATTACATTTCAGGAGCCAAGTGAGTTGCTCTCAATTGTGGGTGGAAAATGTGAGAAGATTGGCTACAGGCCTGTGTTACTGTGTGTGGGATTTGCTGTGTTGCTCAGCAGAGACTGGATAACAGAATATTTTATTTACTCTTCCCTAGGACATAACAACTCCACTGCTAACTCCATTCATCTTCAGTACATTTACAGGTGGTGGGAAAGGTCCTTACCCAGAACTGGGCTCACTCCCTACAATAATATGGATTAGCTGGGAAATTTGTCTCCAGAGGTGTCCAGGGAAGGACAGGGTGTGGCACTCAGTGCCCTGGGCTGTGTGACAAGGTGGGGTCAGGCACAGGTTGGACTCGATGGTCTTGGAGGTCTTTAAGGATTCTATGATCACCAGATCCAGAGATTTGGGTTGTGCCCATGTCTCTTCTCTTTTTCTCTATGATACCAAAGATAAGACAAAGAATCTCAGTGAGCTAAATCACCAAAACCATATTTAATGGTAAATTCTCTTGAGTTAAAAATACTTATTGATGCTGAACACATGTAAAATACTCATAATCTGCAAAGCAGTGTAAGGGAATTAACTCATTTATTTCTCTCCACTTCTCCCTGATGATGAGTGAAGATTTCTCTGACAAGGGACTTCTGATCTAGGTAGGTTGCATGAAATGTAGAGCAGCAGCTCTATCAACAGTAGTCACCCTTTTTTTCTGTTACTGTAAACAAAGAAACTCATCCTACTCGTCCCCAGATTAGAGCTGCTGTAACTGAGAACAAACATCTGGAAATGTTTTGAAACAATGAGGACAGACATTGCTTATTCATGTTCCTTAAGGCCAAATTTTAATGTTTTTCATCTCTTCTTTGGTAAAAAAGAACTGATCTTTGGATTTGAGAGGTACATGTTCCACAATCTCCAGCTGCAAAGATCAAGGAATTAATGGATGAAGGAACCAACCTTTGTTTTCTCTCAGTCTGCCCTAACTGAAATAGGCTTGTTGGCAGTTTCAGTTAAACTGCATCTGCTCAGAGAAAGAAAAAAGAGTTCAACCATCTCACTCAGTCATGTTTCATTAACAGAGAAGTCCAAAGCTTGCTTACATAAAAATCTGCATGAATTATAATATTGGATTGAGTGGAAGAATTTTTATATAACTTGCAGAAGGATTGAATTGAGTTAAATTCAAGCTCAGAGAAAAAAAAAAAACAAGTATGACTTTATGCTGTAATTAAGGTCATAATAAAAACCAGGCACATTGTTCTGGTATGTGCTGGAAGCCTGTTTTGCTTTGAAATCAAATTAATTGTCCCAAGCTGTCCCTGTTATGTGATTGCTTGATAAGTCGGTTTGTTTTGATTACCACTCTGAAGGTAATTAAAAGATAATCACTGTGTCACAAACACAAGAACCCAATCCAGCCAAGTAAGAAGCAGAAGAACACGCTGAACACACTTTTATATCAACAACTTCCAGAGTCCTGACCTCACTGCAAAATTATTTTAAAACTCTTAAGTTCTTTTGAAGCTCTTAAGTTGGCAGCAGTGCAAGTCTTGATCATTGTCAACGCAACTGGAACAAAAGAACCATCCTGATTTTGACACAAAATTTACTCCTGTACAATTCCCCAAGTTCTAAATTCTGGAGCTGAGTTTAAATCCTTCCTGTGGACACAGGAACAGACTCTCCTTGCAGCTTGGAAATGACAAAAGGCTAAGGATGCAATAAACAACCTTGATTCTCTCTCTCTGTACAACCTTTTAATGACTGTCATTGCTTTAGCTCCAAGAGGTTGGTGATCTAATTAGGGCAAATTGAATAAGACTGCTTTTATGCTAAAGCGTGAGAAAGTTAATTGAAATCAATCCATGTTCAGTGAAAATGCTGGAGACATCACTGATAATTTAAAGCAATTAAAAGATGTTGTCCTGAAGCAAGGCAGAAACATTAAGTCTAAGAGTCTGTTAAAGAAAACTACCTAAAATATTTAAATGATATTATTCAGCTAAGATGGACTCGGGATAGCTGAAGCAATTAGAAACCCTGAAGCACAAACTCAGTCATGTGTAATCTTCTTTGAGCTATTTCAAGCCATTTGTTTCTTGTAATGTCATGGTTATTTTTTTAATCCCATTTGTGACATTTTGTGAACAATGGTGTGCTACACTTGCAAGCCTCCAGCCCTCATCGATGGGTCATTGTGCTGTAAGAAAATTGAAATTGAAATGCTTTTTCCAGGCTCATTTTTAAGTTTTTTTGTTCATAGGATGCAAAACATTGATTTGGTAGATCTGAAGGTTAAAATCCAGTCCCTTGTTTTTTTTTTAACAAATTCCTAAACATGGCAGGGTAAACATGATGGGTTTTCTTTCTGAAATCTCCAAATCCATTTTAAAATCATTAAGGTTTGAAAATACCTTTAGACACCTCAAGACTCTAAAACCAAAGAACAATTTATTACTTTTGAACCAATTTAATGATTTTTCTTGGTTTTTTTCTTTTCTTTGTTTCATGAATTGTAAATGCTTTGATTGTGCAATACTCAAAGATACTTTTCATCTCTTTGTTTATCTACATTCAGGTGGAGGTGGAAAGAATAATGTTCTTAGTCAAAAATTTGAAGCAAGTTATTTTAATATTATTTGTTGATCTTCCATGTCCTGTATTACTGCAGAAAAGTCTGCCAACCTTCTGCTCACTCTTTATTGATCTTAAATGCTGAAGTTTCTGTGTTTTCAGACAGAAAACTCCACATTATGCTCCTTTATATTATGAATATTGTGTTCTCTCGAAGGAGATGTCTGCTCTGGGTCTGTACTCTGGTGCCTACTGGTTTTAACTGGGATTAACATTTTATGTGCAAAAAGTGATGATCAGAGACAAGATATTCACTGGACAGGGTAGAGAACATAGAAGTAAATAAATATTTTATGTCAAGAAATTTATCGATCTGTTTGGGTCATTCAGGAATTATGAATAAAGTCTGGAAATTAAATTGGGAAACACCTGGCATTTGGTGCCTTAGTAACAAAATCTTTCTTCCTCTCAAAATATTTCTGTGAAAAAAGTCTAGAAAGGTGAAGAACCAGCTCTTCCCACGAAAAATCCTCAGGCCTTCTGTGCATGTGGCAGCTAGAGATCTTCCAAATTCTTGCATTAAATGTGCACCTTATAGTAGCTCTAGAAACAAACAATTTTTTTATTTTCTCTTTTTAGATCTAAACTGCACATGAAACCTTAATTTAAACCAGCATTTTACAGGAGGCTTGGCTCAACCCCCTGGATGAAATGTCCTTTCTGAATTTTGAAGAGCACTGTGAGTTAAGTCTCGGTTTGGCTGAGCTGGTTTTCCCCTGTCGCTTCCTCTTAGCTCTGGAGATCACCTCTAACAAGCTGAGCTTTTATGCACTTTCATCCTGCACTACAAACTCACCGTGAGGATGCCATGCCTTATTTCCTCTGCAAGATGTTTAATCAAAAATGACCCACAATTTCAAGCATGAATGCCCAGCATCTCATTATTAACCACTCCCTGGGACTCTTCAGAGCGCTCCAACCTCAGCTGGGCTGTGGTGACAGGATTCAGGAGACCACTGGTGTTTTACAGTTTAGGTCATCCTTTAACTCTCCTTGGTATTTGGTAGGAAAAAGCAGGGGGAAAGTATCCTGGTAGGTTTTTGTATCAGCAGTGAAATTGTTGATCTGTGTGACCTTGGTCTAATTCGAGACCTCAAGAAATCAAGTAAGAGGCAGCCCAAAGAATGGGCTCTTGAGTTAATTTACTTTCCCTGCTCCTTGGCTTCTCAAGGGTTTCACTACAAGGACACTTTCCAGGGAGTTCATGAATTTTTCAGCCACCTTTCATCACTGACCTTTCACTTCAATTTGAAGGGAATGGCAAGGTCTGGGCAGAATGACATTGTTACCATTGCCTTTTAATTTGTCTCGTGTCACCCAAACACAACCACCCAGCCTTTGTAATCGTGTTGATCTAGCAAGCCTCGCTGCTCTGGGCAGAACATTTCTCCCCATCTTAATCTTTACAAATGTGGTGTTACTTGGTGAAATAAAGCTTGAAAGAGGGTCAGGAAAAGTGATGACTAGAGCTGAAAGGGTTTTTTTTTCCCCCATAGCCCAGTTGTCTCAAAGTCACTCAGGGATTGTTTGTTTTCCTTTTTCGGAAGAATAAGATTTGAATTCCATTCATTTTTTGGAAGAGTGCAGATAACTGGATGTTTTATTCCCAATAAAACCAGACATAATCCTTCCACATAATGGCAGCATGGGCTGAATTGATAAAATGGTGGGAATGAGGAATATTGCCCAGATCAAACAGAAAACAAGGAACTTGTGGCCATTCCTGCGAGCTGCAGTGTTTTAACCACATCATTTAGTCCTGGGCCTTTGTAAGACTGGTGCTCACTAAGTGAGGCTCCAGTTTATGTCAGGCTGCTGCAGCAATAATCATGTCCAGTTAAAGGTCACAGGAAATGATTTGGGTCTCAGCTCCATCATGGCTAATTCCAACAACACTATTTCAAGACAGTGATACTGCTCAAAATGTGTAATGCACTCGTATTCTGGCAAGGAAGCTGTTGTGTCTCTATGGTGAGCAGTTTGCTTTTATGAAGATAATTATTATTTTTCTACAGATCCCCTCTTTTTCAGCATTTACATTTGCAGAGGAAGTGCAGTGAGCTGTAAACTCTGAGTCATCATTTACAGGTTGCAGAGTGGGGTGGTTTGGTGATATCCACACAGAAAAATGGAGTGAACAAATTAAATTAAAAAGGAAAGCACAAAAGCAAAAGGAATCTGATCTGGCTGTTGTCCACAATGCCCTCAGAGTGTTTTGTTGCTGCATGTGATGTATCCATAGAACTTTGACATGCAAATTAAAGCTGATGAATCCCAGTTAAAGTTCATTAGATATTTTTATCAGTTCTGGGTTTTCAGATTTGCTCCATTCTGCTTAAGGAACTACCAAAAAAGCCCCACTGCTGACATCAGAACCTGCTTTTTGGTTACCTTTTTGTTCCTTTCACAATATTTTACATGCATTTCGAACATTTTGCAATTGTTATGGTGTTTTAAACTGTGCAGAGTTTCTCTGTCACTCATTGTCAATCAAGCATATCTCACCTCATTATTTTATCCTAATTTAGCATAGTTTTGGAATGTTCTGGGCCCTACTATTAAAATAGTAGTGAAATAAGAGTTGCTGCCCACAACCCTTGGGATTAAAACCACCTCTCCAGCCATCAGCACAAATCCTGAGAGAACAACCTTCCCACCTGGTGATCCAGCTCTGGCCTGTCCTGTGGGCTTGCCTCAGGGAATTCTGAGGTCAGCTTTCCCCTAGCAGCATGTGTAGGAAATGACATGTCTATATTCAGGTTGAGGAAAATATTAAACACAATGTCCTTATCCATTGTAATCTCACGCCCTCAACTCTGGGAAGCCAAATCTCCAATTCTGTTACACCACAGACTGAATTATATTTTTTTCTCCTGTTGAAAAGCAAATCAATTTTCCCCCTTCGTAAATGCAGTAATTTGAGATTTGCTGTGAGTTTCAAACACTGTTAAATTGACAAAAATGTACCTTGTGAGTGTTTCCAGATTGGACAAGGGTTTGAGTTCTGAGGCTGGGTTTGAGGCTAAATTTGCACTTCTCTGATTGATGGGAGCCCTGGGAACTGGGAGTGATGGGAGCTGCTCTCAGTCTGCAGGCAGAGAATCAGAGCTGCTACCATTCACTTTCCATGCATGGGTTCTTTTTGTATATGTAGAACAAAATAACAATATTTTTATTCCAAAGTGTATGAGGGGAGGAGAGGAAAAAAAAAATTCTATGTGTGTATTTTTTTTTCTTTCTACAGTAGGATTATGAAAGTTTGACAGCTCCTAAGACACCTAAGATGAATGGTTCATTATTTTTAAAATTACCAATAAGTTGAAAAAGCATCTTTGCTGACTACCTGTTATTTTTTCAGTGGCATTCTGTTTTGCTTTAAATATTGCTTCTGGTTTGCATTATACTGTTTGCCACCTAGTGAATTTTCATGGAATTTCTATCCTTCAGCACCTAATTTTTGCCTATTAGGTTTAAACAAGATAAAACCATTCTCTGTGTAAGTCCTCTGGGGAAAAGCTGCATGTAAGTGGTAATGGCAATTATGGTAAATGCTGAACCCAGCATCTCGAAGTGCTTGCTGCAAAAATGATCCATAAAATACTTCATGTTAATGTTAATCACCTGGTCTGTGTTGTTTACATGAAAACAGCCACACAGAACTAAAAAAAAAAAAAAAAAAAAAAGAAAAAGTAACCAGAGTCTTTGCACTTTAAATGTTTTTTGACTTCTGTTATACCAAGGACTGCATTGATAAAAAAATGTTTAAAGGAAACAACAAGATGCTGCTTGGTTATAGGAGACCACCTATGGGAGAAAAACAAGTTGAATCAGTTTGAGGCTGATTTTTTTCACTCAGCACAAATTCCAGTTGTGCTGATTTGCACATGAGGCTGTGTGAGAGCATTCTGAGGCACAATGAGCTGATGATGCCTGTGTGACATATCAGTGCACAGCCACTCAGTCCCTGCAGACTGACCCAATAATGCCCATTTTATAGACACAATCAGCCTGCTCTTTTCTCCTGGCATCCTTGTTCAGGTGACACTGAGATCTGATTTGTTTCTCTCAGGGACTGGCCCTTTCCAGTCCCTGGTTACCTGTTGCAGTGCAGCATAAACTATATTTTATTTAGAGAGTCTTTCCACAGTGTCTCGGTGATCATGCAGAGATGAAAACGAAGCAGGCTCTGATTTATCCTGCAACTTATTAATGAACAAAATAATTGCTTGTGTGTTCTTGTGGAGTCCTTAACTCACACATTCAAAACTGCTCCACGCTGGCCGAGCTGCCCAAGCCTGAAAGGCAGGCAGCTCCTTTAATATGAAAAGTTCAAGCAGCTTATTCTTGCTTTCTAAAGGAGAAAAATCTTAACTCCCCCTTCTCTAGATTAGCTAAAGGCCTTTTGCTATCAGTTTGTGCTGCTTTGGAGTTCATTCCTAACAAGGCTTTGTCCTTGCAGTGTGCAGCTCCCAGCTGTCAGAAACCATTTCTGCAGCTTGTGAATTTAATCAATGCAGTGTGTCTGCTGAAAGTAATAAAACATCATTGAAATTCTGCTTTAAGAAAGTTAATGCACTAACTGCTCCCCGTGTGACTGCAGACAGCTAAACTGTAAGATATGGACTTTCTATTGTAAAGCTCTTAAAAAAAAATTACACTGATATCCTTGGTTGCACTTTAACTTATGGATTAATAGAGCTTTAAATTTGAAACCAGCTCATCACCTTGCATTAAATGAAACAAGGCTGGTTTGGATGGTTTTTAACAAAGGGTCAAGATAGTATTAAAGGTAGATAAATTCAGAAAATTTCAAAACTTACCTGCACGGGCAGCCCAAGGCCTCCATCTCTAGGATTCTACCCCCCTGCTCATCTCTTGGGCAGCAAACTCTCTGTGCAGCTTTTCTGTATCATTCTGGACAAAATCTGCCTTTTTAGTCTGTGTGTGATGTAAACTTGAACCCTGGAGGGTGTCTCAGCTGGTAGATCCCTGCACTGTGTTCTTGTTGTGTGTTAGCTTTGCTTTCCTGCTGTTACTCTGATTTTTCAGCTCTGTGGTACAGCTCACACCATGCCATGCATTGGCCAATGCAGTGACCTAAACAGGGGTTGCACAATTTGTGAGGTGATAAACAGGAGTGGTTTCACTCACCAGCATTAATCATGCAGTGCCACAAGGGGAAATCTTCTAAGAGGAAACTTTTAATTACTTTAAGCTCATGCCAAAGTCAGAAGAACACCTCCAGAAGGAAAAGATGCTTAAAAAGCATTTGATTCTGAAAACCATGAAACAAATGGGTGAATTCTGAGAGAATGTACTCACCAAACAGCAATAACACAACCACAAAGCTGGCAGGAATTGGGGATGGTACTTTGCTGGCAATTGGCTGAAAAAACTCTGCACTGCGAGGATTTAGTTAAGGAGATGTGAAAATAAATCACTGAGGCAGTGTCCAGCACAGTGTATTGACCTTCACACCAGTACACACATTGCAAATTACAGCAGGATCAGTGGGAGGGGAAGAAGCAGAGGCTGAAATACAGAAGGAATGCAAATGTGAGCAATGGAAAGCCATCCATTAGAGCCTGAGTGGCAATCAATAAGCTCTTAACTAGGCAAGGGAGAGACAAGAGCTGCTCATGGGGTGTTGTCAGAGGGTGCAGCACCTCAGGCTCTCTCCGAAAGTGAGAACAGTGGCAGTGTGGTACAGATGTGCTAATAATGAGACAGGGCATTCCAAACCTGTGAGAGATGGATTTCTGAGGGAGCACAGAGAATGAGGAACGTGGGGGATTGAACTCAGAGCTCACACTGCATCTGCCTTCATCTCTGGCTGCCTGGAGTGCAGGTCAGGAGAAGGGGCAGAACACCTCAGCCTCATATCAAACCTCTGAGACAAAGCCTGAGACAGAGCCCAGCGTGCAGAGGGAACCATGCAGAGTGAGCCAGGAGGGAGAGCTGGGAAACTGCACTCACCACAAGCAGGGCTCTCCCTTGTTGATGGGTTGGAGTTGGTTTTCCCCTCCTTTTTCGAAGTGTGATGGGAAAGAGATCTGATAGCACAACTTCAGGCACTGAAAGTGCAGCAGAGCCTGGCTCTGCTCACCTGGACCATCCTCCTGCCAAGGCAGGGACACCTGAGCAGGAACAGGTCCAGGTGGGGTGGAATATCTTCAGAGAAAGAGCCTCTGCAGCTCTGCAGGCCTCGTGCTACCTCTGAGACTAAAATGCTTCAAAATATTGAGGCTGTCAGTGCTTAGAAAATTAAAGGAATAACGATAATTGTAAAAAAAAAAATCAATTGAACTTCTCACTAATCTCACAGTTATGTGCAAGTCAGGTTTGTCAGAAGATTTAGTTTTTAACTCCTGTCATGTTTGGAATCTACCTTGTGTTCTTTTGGCATAATGGGACACTCAAAACTATAAGGTATATTTATCTCAAAGCCAGATCTTTTTAATGCATTTTGTGCAAGAAAGACAGTGAATTGCAGCAGGTTGTAAGGAGCTTTGCAATTCTTGCTTTTTGTTTTCTATGCTCTTTGTTCTTCTTTTGTATATTATGACATTTAAAAAACAGAAAGATCCTTCATACAGGATGAAAATATAAAAGTACATAAGGATCTCATTCATCAGAGAATGAGAGAATAAACTGGTTTGGATGTTGTTTAATGCACAGAGCACAGTCAGACATAAAAGTGGGGAAAACAAAAATGTTCTCAAATAGAATCTTACTCTTTCCTTTCTTTGTGTTTCAAATTTTCCTGACAGAAAACAGCAGAAAGGGGATCAAGGATCCTTGCCCTTTCCCCCTAAATGGTATCAACCTCTGGCTACCTAAAACTGGGGAGAACTTTGCAGACTGGAGAGGTCTTGGCTAAGTTGAAATTCTCACTGAGAATGGAGTGGTGCTCTTAGAAGTTATTGAGGCTGCAGTTCTCTGGAGTTCTCAGCTTGAAGCCTTTCACTAAAACATTTAGAAAATAACATAAACCAGGTAAACAGGAGGAATTGATTTTTTTTTGCTGCACACAAATATTGGGTTTAAGGTAAGTCTTTCTATAATAACTTGTGAGTGTTGTGCCTGTAACTCAGCCCATTGCTTTGATCTTTTGTCCTGCTCTGTGCTGTACATGATACACAAACACTTCAAACAGGACAATTCTGTGTTTGCAGCTCTGTTAGCCCTAAGCTACATTATATTGCACATTGCTTTTTATCCAGCTATTTCTTTGGCTGGCTCACAGATCCACACAGACCTGAAAATGCATGAAATATTTGAGATGCTTTGTTTATCTTCATGTTGTGATCACTCCCAGTGAAACGCCCACGTCACCAGCAGCAGGGAGAGCTCCAGCTGAATTCCTGCTGAACTTTCCTTGACCTGCTGTGCAGGGTGTCAGCTTTTCCCTGGGGCTGCATTATGTGTGGCTGGGTTAGCATCCACCACTCAGTGTGATCATCCTGCTCTTGTCTTTGCTCTCAGGTAGAAGAGCAGCCTAATCACAGAATCCCAGAATGGTTTGGGTTGGAAGGAACCTTAAAGATCATTTAATTTCAATACTTTCCACTATTCCAGGTTGCTCCAAGCACCATCCAACCTGGCCTGGAACATTTCCAGGGATCATGGGGTAGCCACAGCTTCTCTGGACAATCTGGAAGCACCTCACCACCTTCACAGGGAACACTTTTTATCCATGAAATCATTCATATGTTTGTTGAGTTGGGCTGTTTATCATCGTGGTCTTGTCTTGTCTTTGCTCTCAAGTAGAAGAGCAGCCTAATCACAGAATCCCAGAATGGTTTGGGTTGGAAGAAACCTTAAAGATCATTTAATTTCAACACTTTCCACTATTCCAGGTTGCTCCAAGCACCATCCACTGGCCTAGAACACTTCTAGGGATCCAGGAGCAGCCACAGCTTCTCTGGGAACCTGGAAGTGCCTCATCACCCTCACATGGAACCCTTTTTATCCATGAAATCATTCATATGTTTGTTGAGTTGGGCTGTTTGTGAGTGTTTGCAGCTCTCCCATAGAAAGTGCTTAATTAAAACAGCTTTCATTTGGTTTCTTTCAAAAGGATCTCGCTAGGTAGTCAGTTCTGGAGACTCAGGAATAAATTAAGAATCCTCCTCAGACAGAAATATAGCTAATTAAACCAAGCTAAACATAATTAGACTCCTATCTGGAATAAAGGTAAGAGAGATGGGGATATAAGTGAAGCCATTCAGCTCAGACTGTGATATAGTTGCTGTAAATTGGAGAATCCTCAAAGCCCTGGCTTCCAGTCCCTGGGAATATCATCCTCTTTGGAGAGGTCTTGATGTAGAAAGCTTAGAAATCAAGTGTCCTGAGCCAGTAATTTTGGAAGGCAGTGGCAGTTTTTCTCCATCCCAGCCTTTAGGCTCTGCAGAACCTGTCTCTTTGCTGTCTGAGCTATTGTTTTCAGGAGTCATTCCTGCCAAGAGCTTTCTACTGCAGGTAAATGAACAGCCCCACATGATTTATGGGAAGGTTTCATGGCAAGTGTTGGGAAAGATCCAAACCTCACAGGAGAGCTGAGGACCCGACAATTTTTGTTTTGACTTTTGAATAAATGAGCAGGTTTTGGGGAGGGCACAGTGCCAGCTTCCCCCTGTGCCAGCCTCTCTTCATTCTCCTCAGACAGAACCACAGCTTCCAGAGAGCTTTCATGTGTTTTGGATGGGTTCATAAATGGCAGTGTTCATTGTAAATGATCTTATTCTAAGGAAAAGGAAGACAAGGCCACAGTGGAGGTTATGACAGAAGGAAAAAGAAAGCAGAAAATATTCTTGCGGTGATATGACAAGATAATGCAGTCTTTAAGCACTGTAAATTTGCACATTTTTCTCTCAATTCCATTCAAGTGCCAGGTCAGTGTTGACATTAATCAAAAATATTCCTCAGAAACTGTTTGCTAAACTTTTCTCTCTAACCTCCTTTCAATCCCACAGGGTGAGGAGCTGAATGCAAAGCATTTCCACCTATTTATGGTCATTAAATATCGGGAATGTTGACAGCAGTAATGAAATGCCCACTACATTAAAGTTTCTCAAAAAATTATTAGAACTCAATGTTTTATTAGGTTTGAATAGCTCTGCAAGGTGTTATCTCCTGCAGTTGCACCCCCTGGAATTGTGCTCACAAGTGGTTTGTGAGAACTGGGGTTTCCTTTTAGTTTAGATTTGATACTGAACCTCCAAGGACAGCCAAATCTTTCAAAATTACCTGTTTAGTTTAATTCCAAACAGACTTTTCCCTGTGGAAACAGTTACTCTAGAAAGAGGGTTTAATAAGTTTCATTCTGCAAAATATGAACACAGGGAGGTTTATCTGCTTTCAGAGATATTCCCTCCTTAAAGAAGAGTCTGGAGAAACAAGCTGGCCACAGAATTAAGGAGGGAAATATTTTTTAGCCATCTGCCACGTGTCTGTTCCCTTCCCCTCTTGCTGGGTGCTCAGTCTGATCTTTGTGTCTGGTTAGCAGCCACATGATGATGGAGCTGTCAGCCAGGGAAGTTCACTTGCTTTAATTTCCTTTCCAGGATCTGGTAGCCCCATCTGAGAGCAAAGGAGGTTTGGAAAGTCCTGGCAGCTCTCTTCCTTCAGCACACACTGGTACAAATAACAGCAGCTCCAGTAACCTTGTGGTGGAACGGGAGATTGGATGAGATAGGAAAATCCCTGATCAGGAGATACAAAAGCTTCCTGGAGGTTGCATCAATTAAGACAGGTTTTAGGTTGGGAATATTCTCATTTTTCTCACCTCACTGAGGCTGGTGACCCCTGACCTTCTGCTTGGCTGTTGTTGCTGCCTTTCACAGATTTTTGGAGGTTGCTGTTTTACATTTAACGCTCCCTCTCTGCCTGCCTGACAATATAGAACTGGTCCAGCCAGCCAGGAAGAGCAGGCAAGATAAATTAGATGCTTAATTTGCACATCAGGAACTTCAGACAGCCTAATTTTGAGAGGACATTTTGATAAAGTAAAATGGCACTGTGCACATATCAGTAATTGCCAGTTCCACAAAATTATTAATGATAGATGAGCTCTGGGCTTTGACTCTTTGCTTAAATTAGTGTTTGAAGGCTGTGCCATGAAATACAGACAACAAAACTCATTAGGAAACTTATCACATAATTGTCAATATTATTTGTAATTTATCTTATTTTTCTCTATCACTCTCCATACTCCCAACTGTCCTATATTAAAATATATATATATATATAAACCAACAACACTCATAATACAGATTAGTCACATTGTGCATACTCTTCCCCAAAAATATGTTGATTTTAGCAAATCTGAAAACAGAACAATGTATTCCTGGACATGCTAGTGCCTGACAGAATTCAGCATCCTATAAGGGTCCCATTTTCCTGAGCACAGCAGTGTTAAATGAGGTTTTTTGGGCGAATTTGTGTTTTTGTATCTCATCTCCTTGCTCCTTCTAGACACAATCTGTCTTTTCACACCTTCTATCCTTTATTTACCTTGGGAGCAAGCACAAACCTAAGGAGAACATCAAAACTATGGGTGTTCTGCAGGTGTTTAATTATCTGCTTAATTTTGGTCTGGTCTGTCCCTCTCCCACATACAAACACATGAGGATCAAGGCTGCTTTCTCCAGACCTGCTCCCAGACCCTGGCTCCAAGCTCCTCTCCAAAGTTTTCCAAAGACTCTTGCCAGGCACAGAATTGGCCCTGTGAGGTTCTGCATGTGTGAATATAATTCAGAGCTGCTTTAGCACTTCCAGTAACCCTTAGAAAAAGTGTTCTTGTGCTTTTTCTTTCTAACAGACAGATTTTCAGATATTTTTCCAGGTTTTTTTTCCCAGATTTTTCTCGGTTTGAACTTTCCATCACACATGAAGACAAACCTTCTGTGTGTAGTTCTTATCACTGTGAGTTTTAATATCAGTGGAGATGATAGACTGATAAATTTTGCTTGCTTTGTGCTTCACTTTTGTGTAAACCCTGAACATATATAAAGCCTATTATGAATACAAAGCTATATTTGGATATATATTCTTAGTGATGTTACTGGTTTTAAAACCTTCTCAAAGCTGCCTTGAGAGCCCTTTAAATCAGATTCTCCTATGGAATTTCTTGAAATGCTGAAGAAGTAAAATATTGACCATCTATAAAACTGTGCACATTCTTTTTCTCTGTTTCACAAACAGGTTTTATTCTCTGCATCTCATTTATGCTTTGCTGAGAACTGTAGCTGGCAAAGGGCAAAGAGGAGCATTCTCCAGAGGATTTGCATGCTCTGTGTCAGCTTGGATGAATACAGATACATGTGTGAATTTGGAAGTAAAATTCAAACAATTGAAAGGAATAATATAAAAGAAAGAACTTCCTGATGTTTTAGCTTGTTCTATAATCTTCATTTCATAGCAAATACTCATCTGTAATGATTCTATTTTTTGTATCAGTAAAATGTTTCTGAAGTTGCAGAGGATTTCTGGGGACAGACGAAAATCTGAATTCAGCCCACTGACCTGGGAGTTTCCCAACAGGTGGAACACGCCCTGGGACAGGGTAGGAACATGAGGAAAGCCTGGAGGAGCTGAGCTGGAAGGGAAATTCAGCACCTGCACAAACCTCCTGTATTCACCATTAAACTGTTGTCCTTTGAATGCACCTTTGACCATCTGGTTTGGGCTGGGGAAAAATGCTTCTTGTTGGCACAGGTGTCACTCACACTCTGATGGGAAGCTTGGATATCCACAATTAAGCTGTTTTCTCCCTTCTCTTTTCTCCACGTTGTCCTGTTTTCTCTGCCCAGGTGAGAGCCCACCTGCAGAGCTGCCCCAGCCCTGCCCCAGCACAGCAAGGAGCTGGAGCTGCTGCAGAGAGCCCAGAGGAGGCTCCAGGATGAGCAGAGGGATGGAGCAGCTCTGCTGGGAGGAAAGGCTGGCACAGCTGGGATTGTTCAGCTGCACAGGAGAAGCTTTGGGCTGAGCTCAGGGTGGCCTTGCAGGGCCTGAAGGAGCTGCAGGAAAGATGGAGAGAGACAATTGCCAAGGGCTGCAGGGCCAGGAGGCAGGGAATGGCTGCCAGTGGCAGAGGGCAGGCTCAGATGGGAGATTGGGCAGGAATTGGTCCCTGGCAGGGTGGGCAGGCCCTGGCACAGGGTGCCCAGAGAAGCTGGGGCTGCCCCTGGATCCCTGGCAGTGCCCAAGGCCAGGTTGGACATTGGGGCTTGGAGCACCTGGGACAGTGGGAGGTGTCCCTGCCATGGCAGGGGTGGGATGGGATGAGCTTTAAGGTCCCTTCCAACCCAAACCATTCTGAGATTCCATGATTCTGTGATTTTACTTGTCTGTCAGTGGCCCTTGTTAAATATTGATACCCAGAGGTCACATTTGTTTCCTTCTTGAACAGAAATAAAATCCAGTTTTACAAGAGCCAGTGTCTGTTTGCATCTCCTGTAGATGTAAGGAGGTGCTGTAGATATTTCAGTACCCTGAGGACATCTTTATATAATGATTGCTCTTGGGCTGAAGCAATTTAAAAATCCCACTGCATGCACTTGGTGTTTAGTATAACGAATGAGGGCAAATGCAAAAGAATTGAGATAAATAAGCTAAACACTGGAGAATACTGGATCTAGTCTACAATTAATAGAAGTGCAGCCATCATAGAAAGAATTCATGTTTATAAAGTACAGCTGTGCTTTGTTCTTTTAACAAATCTTTGGGGCAGGTTTGTCTTGAAAGCTGAAGTTCTGAATTTGCAAATTTCCCGTCTCACTTCAGTTTCTGCCATCCCAATTAATACATTTAACAAAATGCTATTTATAACTACAAAGCTAATAAGAACAACAACAACAGGAGTTTGTCTGAGCATCTCTTTCCAGGATGTTGTAAATGAAGTGTCAGCTGCAGAATGAAACCTCTCCTTCCCCTTGAGCTCCTGCTCCTCAGCTTTGGGTGCTTTACCCCTTGAATTCCACACTCACTGCTCAGCTCTGCCCTCTGCTCTTTGAAGATTTCCCACTCTTTCTGTCCCTCCCTCTGCTAACCTTGGCTTAAGATGGTCAATCCTTTCACAGTCACATTTTGGCTTTTTCTTTCCCACTCCACACACGCTTCTTGAAGTTTGATTTGCAGCAGCACTGGGCAGCTCAGGAGGCCCGTGGGGATGCAGAGGATGAGCTGGATGTGTAACCTCAATTATCTCAGTGCTGTTTAGGCCCCTAATTCATGGCAGAGCTGCAGTGGGTCTGACAGGGCTCTGTCTGTCCCACTCTTCTGTAACCCCAACCCTGCATCCATCATCTCCAGCTCCACCCCAGCAGGGCACAGCCTGCTCGTGTGTTCAAGAGATCTTCCTCCTAGGAGAGGATATTAAATGTTCATCTGCAGGCTCAGGGTGAGAAATCTCCTTTATGAGCACAGCTGGATAACCTTTGGTCTTTCCATGGGTAAAAAGCCTAAAACAGAACCTCCAGCTGGTTCCAGTGCCAGGTGGTGTCAGGAGAAATCCCATTTTTTTATTAAGATGGTGATTTGAGCATCATCCTGCCACTGATTGGGTTTTAACAGCAATCTTTTGTATTCTTTAGAAAGAAAACAGAGTTAAAGAGCAAAAATTTTTCCGTGAGCTTTAACAGTGGAAGAAGGAAAGCACATTAGTAAGGAGACAGCACATTGCAAATTCATGTAAACCTTATGGTTTCTCAGCAGTTTCTTAGAGTTTTAGTGCTCTGAGTGTGTTTGTATCCACAGTTACGCTGAGATTTCTTCAAATATTTAATGCAGTGCTTTACTGCATCATTTATATCTTTTTAGACATAATGTGCCTGAGTGGAATAGATTTTTCTTGTGACTACACCACTTCAGGTGAAAATATCAACATTTTCAGGGAGGATGATACGAGCCATGAATTTTTTACAGGAATTTAGATTTACATATGAAGAAATATTGCAGCCATAAAGCAGAACAAGGTGATTATTAATTTAAATCTGGTTCCATTTTTAAAATAAATCCTGTTCTTCAGAATAAGAAGCTCTTTGCTGTATGTCACAGGCAAAACAAATTTTTTGTTTCCCCCTAACCTTTTTAGATAAAATCTTTTAAACTGAAAGAGAGAAGATTTAGATGGGATACAAAGAAGAGATTTTATACAGTCAAAGGTGGGCAGGCCCTGGCACAGGGTGCCCAGAGAAGCTGGGGCTGCCCCTGGATCCCTGGCAGTGCCCAAGGATATCCAGGTTGGACATTGGGGCTTGGAGCAGCCTGGGACAGTGGGAGGTGTCCCTGCCATGGCTGGGGTGGGACTGGGTGGGATTTAAGGTCCCTTCTCGCCCAAACCATTCTATGAGAAAAATATAATCCTTCAAGAGATTGTCTGTGGATAATGGCAGTTGTTTTAAATGACCTAATGCTATCAGAATTTAAGCTACAGCAGAGAAGTCAGAACAATCTGTTTTAATCACTAAATCTGGACTCTGCTTAGTGTGTACTAAAACATTCTTTCATTCAGGTGACCTCCCATTTCTGTTTTATTTTAACAAATCAGAATTTATAGTTTTATCAAGACCAGATCAAGGTTCAGTGATTAAACAGAGAAGGTGATTTCATCATGTCAGCAACAGCCAGGCTTTGTTTACCTGCAATACTGAAATTTGAACACTATTCTATGTGAATACCCTATGGATTAATATTCTAAACACAGAGTATTGCTCACTTCCTACCTCTAAAGAGAAATGAAATTAAGACACTGTACCAGACTGGCTTTATGATAAAAGTATATGGGTTTTATGAACCACACAGTTCTTGAATAAATTCTCTCAGCATTCCTATTCAAGATGTTAATTTAATGGAACCACTTGAATCACGAGTGTGGTCTTTCCACGAGTAAGATAATTAAAGAGTTTGAAAACTAGGATTAATAATCATTACAGCAAGTTTAGTTTCAATTAACATTATAAATGCAACTATTTTAGCAAGTAATTGACATCTGATTAGCATGTTGCTGGGTATAGCAGTTTAGATTTTAATCAAACTTCCAAACCTTGCTTACAAAATCACTTAAAGACATGTACATAATTTCCCTTTATTTACATGGCAACTAAGCTTATCTTTTACATGTGCTTGCTCAGGACCAACACTTGGAGCATATGCTGAGATTATTATTTATTCCTTTTAGTCAAAATTGCCAGTATGATTCAGATATCTGCCTTTTTGATATACCCTGTGTAATCTCAACCACTGTGGAGGTTTCTTGGCTCTGGGGGTGCCAGCTCCCAGAACTGCTCAGCTTTGTGTCTGAATCTGAGCAAAGCAGCAGCTTCATTTGGGAAAAAAAAAAAAAAAATTGAATGAAACCAATTTGTTAGCAGCTTTCCTTTGAAAAATGAATGAAACTAATTTGTAAAAAATACAGCGATGAGTCTTTCTGATGAAAAAGGCAATAAAAATGCAGGGCATGAAAGCATATTTTGTGTTCAGATCCAGTTAGTTTGTGCTTGAGCAGACTAAATTAAATACTATAAATTCTGCCCAAGAAATGTAAATACTAGGAGTTAAATCTGACTAAAGCTTCAAGCTAAGAAGGAGAAGCTACCTTTAAATTTAATCTCTTAGATGTGAAATCATTTGCTCTATCTGAAATGATGATCGGTCGTTGATTTATACTTGTAATCATTAAATAGATGTGAAATATGAAACAAACTTACTTTAAACTCCTTTTAAAGAAGGAAAAACCTTGAACTGCAGGGAAATGAGTCATTTATCTGATGGGATAATGAGTGAAAATATCAAATCTGTCTCTTTTGTCAGAGAATTTGCTCCCCTGAGGCACCCAGGGCAGTAAATGGGGTCTGAGAAGGGCCCAGAGCAAAGGGGAGGATGCTGCTGTGTGCACTCATCAGAAATGGAGAGCAGGAACTCCTCAGCTCCTGAGGAACATCTGCAGCCCTCCGTGGGGAGGAGTTCACACAGCAACTTTCATCTGACTTTTCATTTGATAGGGTTCAGTTTTCCCACTCCTGTCCCTGACTGGCATGAGTGGCTCCACACCAAAAGGCTTTGGCCTCCTTTGAGGAAGAGGAGGGCACAGTTCATCCCTCTGCAGGAATCCCACTCAGGGGGATGACTCAAAGTGCTTTGGCTGCTCTTTGAAGCCACTGAGGAGCCAGAGCTCCACATCCAGGGAAGGCAGGACCTGGAAGGTCAATGGGAAGAACTTTGAAGAGCTTTAAGAAACTTGAGAGTCTCGTTGAGAGCTGGCAGGGTTTATATTGCTGTGAAATCAGTACTGCCCAGGGTATGGCTGTGCTGCCTCTGCACTGGGAAGTTTGGTCCCTCTCAAATCCATCCTGGCAGGGGGTTCCCTGCACCCCAGGACCCCTGGAAGGAAGGAAAATAACCCAGGAGTGCCATAAAGCAAACATTCAGCCCCCTAAAGAGCACACCCCAGGTTATTGCCCAAATTGCCACCTCAGAGCTGGCTGAGGAGGGTCAGCACCTCCTCCCCCAGCAAAGAAACCAAATTTGCCCCATTTGAATGATTTACACTGCAGCCCTTCCCATGTCATCTTTTATAGGCAGCATTTACGGCAAAACAGAAGAATTCTAGCAGCTGAACAAACCTCTCCTCTTTATTCTTTTGCATAGAATAAACAAAAAAAAAATCATTTCAAAACTTGAATGAAATGGGAAATGGGGATTAACCAGGCAGTAAGTGAAAGCAAGCTACAGCCTCGAGCACATTTGTAATTAGGTAAGTTACAAACACTTCAATAATGAGAAGGATAATAGAAATTCTGACAGGTCCTGTACTGGAGAGAGCTTGTGGGCACCACTGTAATAAATGAACAGAGATCTATTTGATTTTTTGTTAAAAGTGAGAAGCCCCCAGAGTTTCGTGTTACTTCATTTAGTGCTTGGTGAGGCTGTTTATATGAGACTTTCCCCTACATTTTAAATCACTTATTGCTGCTTTGGCAGTGTCTGTTAGATTCCATTAGATTCATTAGCTCTTCTAAAGAGCATTGCTCTGTGGAAACAGCTGAAACAGCTGCCCTGTGTAATTTTGTTATTGCCTTAATTTACTCAGAATTCTGTTTTAACACTCCAGCTGTCAAATATAAAGAGGAAAAAACAATCAATAGAAAAGCACTTTCTACCTGAGTATTCTTATGTGTACAGTTTGTGGGGAAGACACAAGAACTGAACAAATGCAAGGCTTGTTTTGTTATTTTCCAGATTTCTTGGAGCTGCTGGAAGCAGATAGCACTTGTGGCAATGTCAGGGATGGAGCACTTCTCTGTGGGGTGAGCTCTGCTGCTCTGCCAAACTGCTCCTCTCACACCATGAAACATCTGCCAGTCTCCAAACCCAGCTGCCTCCTGTCCAGCTCCACTTGTTCCCTCTCAGATCTTGGCCAAATTGGGGTCAGAAGACCTAGACATGTGCTGTGCTGGTGTCCTTAAAGTCTTTTTTGTTTCCTGCAGGAATATGGGATAATGTTTCCCTGGGCATCCCTGTGCAGCTGCAGCCCTGCTGCTGGAGATGGGTGAGTCCATTGGTGGAGCTGCTTTGATTTGCTAACAGAACACTTTATGTCTTGTACTGCATGTTCCTGTTGCTTTCAAGAACACAGAATTGCTCTCTTTTTATGGTCCCACCCAGACCATGCAGGGAGAAAATTCAGGGATCTCCTGTTGTTGTTGAATACTGATTAGAAGAACAAAACTGCAGAGCAGGGTATAACAACAACTGATCTGGCAGCAGTTCAGGCTCAGGGTCTCTCACAGAAGTTGAGTAATGCCAACCTAAAACATGGGTCTTTGTTGCCAATATCTTAGAAATTCAACTACAGAAGGGTCAAATCCATAAAAGAATGGAGTTTTTTTTCCAGGTGGAGAGAGGGGAGCAAGAAGGAAAAGAGATTTTTGTGTTTCATCTTTGGTTCTCTTCTGCTATCTTTAGTGAAATGAGGCAATCTTCTTAAATGGCACTTTAGGATGAGATCTGGTGCAGCATTCTCCCAGTGGCAGAGGGCAGGCTCAGATGGGAGATTGGGCAGGAATTGTTCCCTGGCAGGGTGGGCAGGCCCTGGCACAGGGTGCCCAGAGAAGCTGGGGCTGCCCCTGGATCCCTGGCAGTGCCCAAGGCCAGGCTGGACATTGGGGCTTAGAGCAGCCTGGCACAGTGGGAGGTGTCCCTGCCCATGGCAGGAGATGGAATGAGATGATCTTTAATGCTCCTTCCAGCCCAAACCATCCTGAGATCCTGTGAATCTCTGCATGGGATGAATCTTTTGTTCCACAGCTTTTTTCTGCCAACTCTTGGCATTTTCCTGTAGAGATCTGCCTGCAGACCTCACAAACACAGAAGGTCCATGGCCTCCTTTCCAACAGGCAGATCAAATAGTATTTTCTGAACAAAGCTGCCAATTTAATCACAATCAGCCAATTGTTGTGGTTGAAGTTGTTGTGTAGTCAGAAAGGAGATAATAAAAGTTCCGGAGTGCTATTCTAGAAAAGATATTTTCAGTGCTCTTTCCTGGCAGGCTTTGCTCTCAAAGACCTCCATTATCTGAGTTTTAACCTATCTATTCTCTAGTTTTTAATTCAAAACTATTTTTTTTTAAACAGTCATGTGATTTCATGTTCCAAATCCAGTGAATTAGGAATGCTGCTGTTGTGCCATCTGATAGGTAAATGCATCTCTTTCAAATTAAGTTCCTTTAAAAGCTCTTTCTGGTAGCCCAGCGATGCAGAGCACACACACAGACCTTTTACTTCTCATTGTTAATAAGTCTTCAAATGTTAAACTCTAGATTTCTGCTGTCAAAGGCAAATGTTTGTTTATGTCCTCCTCAACTGCTGTCATGTTAGTGTCACTCTTTCCTTATTTTTTCCTTTAATTACCTTTCAAAATACAGTTTTGAAGATGAAAGGCCAGGTACCTCCTTTCAAAGGTCAGGTTTAACTGGCAGTGATGCTCATTGCAGTTTTCTGGAAGTCAGCACCCTTGTCTCAGCAGATGAATTTGTTGTCATATCACAGGTATGCAGGACATCCAAAACAGTATATTTTGTACTGTTCTGCTCTGCAAGTTTCCAACAAGGAGCTCATAAAATGTGATAGATGCAGGTGAAGAAAATAAAAATACATCTGATATTGGCAGTTGAAATCTTACTCTGTGGCTGTGAAGAAGAGTTAAAAAGTAGATATCAGCAACATTTTGAACTCTACAAGGAAGATTGTAATTGTACTTGATTCATTATTCATCAAAGAATGAATCTGACAAAACCCCTCCAAGGTAAGAGCACCCAGGCTGTAACACCAGACATGCTGATAGTTATTGCATAATCTCTCCACTACCACCTCCATTTAGTTATTTATTTATACTCTTGGTCTTATTTTTAATTTCTCATACCCTCTTCTTCAAAGGATGTAATGCTTCTACTCACATGGTGTGTGTTAGACACTTCTCAAAGGTTTTGAAAATCCTGATTTTGAAAACAAGCCCAAGCTTGGCTGCCCTGCAGGGCAGTTGAATATTCCAGTGACTGCACAGCTCCTGTTATTTAGACAGGAACATGTCTGGATACAGATCTCTGTTCCCAGAGCCTGTGTGCCATGAGGGGATTGCTCATTCCTCTCACCAGAGGTCAGGACACGCACAGGAAGCACAAGGAGGGGCTCTCATCTCATCACATTTTCCTTCCCCAAGCCCTGACAGCTGATGGTTTATCAAGGTTTGGATCAGACACCTTCACATCCCCGTGTGACAAAGGCTTTGGGCAGCCACGTGTGGGGCTGCTGCTCCATCAGAGCTCTCCGTGCCCTCACAAGGTTCTTGTGTCTGATTTGTTTCTGCTGTATTTCAGTAATTTTTCTGTTTTTTCAGTAATTTTTCAGTTTATTTCTGTGTTTCAGTGATTTTTCTGTCATTGCATCAGATGGGGGAAATACTAAAAGAAGAGATTTTCTATTAGCTAAAGCACAAGTATCTTTGGAGTCTGGAGACAGGAGATGGAGCAAGATCATGGATTTGCAGGATTATGGAAAAGTCTGTAACCAGGGGCAGAATGGTTAATTTGTGTGTATTTATGTTAATTGTTATTTATGTTGTATATTTATGCTAATTGTATTTATTGTTCACAGAGTCTGTGCTCTACACTGACTCAAACACCATTCCTAAATCTGGAAAAGCAGCATCAGTAAAGAATTCCAGCTTCTCCACGTGGATCTGATTTCTCTAAACCTCATAATCTGAATTAATTTAACCTATAAGAGCAATCAAAGGCAACCACGACAACAGAAACTTAAAATTCCAGGAGCTTGTGGTTACATTGATGAATGTAGAATTTAGAGATCTTCTCTCATTTTAGGAAATTTTCAGCTTCTAGGTTACTGTAGCTTTTATTAATAATTTTTAACTAATTAAACAATTTTTTCATGCTTAATTGGAAATATCTGTTAAAAATAATACATTAATTTTCATGTATTTTTAAACTATATACAAGTCATGGAGATGGATAGTAATTGCTAATTAAAATGCTCCATTAGCTTCAAACATTTTTAAGGAAGATGTAATAAACTGCAAATTGTGAAGAAAAGTGACATATGTGTTATTTGGGCAGCATTTTTTTCTTAGGCAGAAAATGCAGCAATCAGAATCAGCCAAAGGGGAGAGAGAGACAGAGACTACAAAAGGTTGAGATGGCACAAATCCAACAAGGTAAATCCAAAAATCAAAAAAAATACTTCCAAATTTTCCTGTTTGGATGGTTCAAGTGGTACCCGCAGCACACTGTGAATTAACCACACAATTTCTTTTGTTTGTATCATACAGAGCCATGAAAGCCAATTTAGTTTTTAAACTCGATCAATTTTCTCTCCTAAATGAGCTGAGGGAGGGTCAGCCATCAGTAAACCTCTGTCAAACGAGTTTTTTTTAGACTGTCCAGCTCTGTTCTTTAATGGCACCACTTGGAATTAGACCTTAATGTAATGTCACTTTAAATTAGGGCCTTCAGCCTGAACGTGGCCATAAAGAATATTATCAAGGCAGAGTAAACAGATTTCTATCAAAACAAATCAGTGTAGGCTGGAAATAGCAAAGTCACTGACACTTTGGAGGGCTCGGATTTCGCCGTGGAATTGGCTGTGCCTGCTCAAGCCAAACCTGAACCTCTTCAGGTGACACAAGAATCGTGTGTTTAACATCACAAACTCACTGATGTACACATACATTGCCTCGTGTTGGCTTGCACAGGTCTCTCCTCTGATTCATGTCCTCATTTCAGGGTTCTGAGCCAGTCCAGCAGGAGCTGCTGCATTGCTGGGCTCAGTAAACCTCGAGGAGTTCTCTTCTTTTTGCCCCAAATTCCTGCAGTCCCCCTGTGCCCTGAGAGGCTGTGCCAGATGTCACAGGAACCACTGGGCCTTTCTCAATATCATTGTTTAGTCCTAGGAAACTTGGTGACATCTTTTTCTTCTCCCCAAAACAGCATCTCTATTTATTTCCAGAGGACTGGAAGATGAATGTCTGTGTGCTCACATAATCAGATATCGATTTCCAGGCAAAACCTTCGTAATTTACTTATGGGAGAAATCATTTTAAGCACTTTTCCCAGGGACAGTTAATTCTAAGGGATGAGTTATTTATTTTGGAATTCTGTATCTTTCTGCAGTGAAATCCAGCAGAGAATGGTTGTGGGTGAGTTATTTGCCAGATGGCAGAATTTCTCAGCCTCTTCCAAGTCGATTGTTTATGTGCTTTTCCTACTCCACACCGCAGGGAAAAAAACTCTGTGGAACCTGCAACTTGGCAAGTGGCAGTCAAGGGAAAAATTCAGCTGAATTGCCATTTGTCCATCTATATAGTCCCCAGCAAAATAAACAGAGCCATTCCGAGCTGCCCATTAGATAAAGAAGCGTAGAAATCAATGGAAATTAAAAGGACGTAAATTTGGACTCAACACCTCGATGGAATTAAAAATACATAAAGGATCTGGTGCTTACTCAGAAAGTAAAATCAATGTGAGAATCTAGTTCTTAACTGGGTAATTGTCAATTCTGGCACTGCCCTGCAGGAGGAGGAGCCAGCTGGTAGAGCACTGCTCTGGACCTTCAGCTGCTCAAATCACTCTGGGCTTTGCCACTGACTTGCAAATTGCAAAAAAAATCCTTGACACAAATTGTGGGGGAAGAGGTGAACCTGTCAACTTTTAAGTGGAATTATTTTTTTTTTTTTCCATTTACTGTTGAACCTTACACCTTTGTTTGGTATTGACCTTCTCTGATACCCTTATACCTATGGAGGGCAGAAGAGAAGGTCAACACCAAACAAGCTTTATATGGAGAAAAATTAGTGGGGACAAGCAGAAGCAGAAATTGTACCTATAACTCTCTCCTGACTCTGGACCTGGAAGGGTTGGGCTCTGTTTCCCACCATCCTGAGGCCATTCCCACGTGCTGCCTTCAGCCCCAGATCTCCTTCTGGCCTGCTGTAATTCCCCAATGATTCTCTGATTCAGGAGATTAAACCCTGCAGGAAAATAATGGTTTTTCTTGCTGAAACTATCATTTATTATGGCCACATTCAGCAATTCAAATATAATAAGTAGTTCTGATGTCATTAAATGTCTGGACTTTGTAAATACTTTCAGGATCTGAGCTGAATAAACTTTATATTGTCAGGATGGTAGAAAATTCAGAGGGAAATGTTATTTATGGTTACTCTGGTGAAATCCAGAACAACCTATTGATTAAACTCTATAATTATAGTTCTGCAATAATGTGTAACTTTTCAGACTTTGGACCAAGGTGTTTGAGCTGCTAACCTGAGCCCACCAGGCCTTTGGGGTGTTTATAATTTATCTTGTGCCACACTGAGGTTAAAAAAAAATTCTGAAAAGCTTTCAAAAGAAACAAAAAATTTTAAAAATAATTAAAATTATAGAATGAGAATGGGGTAGGGAGAGAAAACATTACTTAATGAGAATATGAATTTAATTGACTGTACAGAGAAAACTCAGAGTGAACAGAATCGAAGAAACATTCAATGGGTTGGGCTGGAAGGGATTTAAAGCCCATCCAGCCCCACCCCTGCCATGGCAGGGACACCTCCCACTGTGCCAGGCTGCTCCAAGCCCCAATGTCCAACCTGGCCTTGGGCACTGCCAGGGATCCAGGGGCAGCCCCAGCTTCTCTGGGCACCCTGTGCCAGGGCCTGCCCACCCTGCCAGGGAAGGGAAATTTATCCTAAAAATTGGGAAGATTTTCCAGTGGTACAGATGATGCCACCTTATTGTCACCATGTCTAATTAACAACAACCTGACTGCCACTGTTTCTAATTACCAGAGGAAAATAGAGCACAAAACAGCACCAATAGCAGATGGTTATAAAAAGGCTGAAAGAAAACATGAGCAGCATGAGACCTGATTTTTCACTAATTCCAATTGTGCTCAGGATTTCGGGCAGTGCTGCTTTTCCTCCCAGTGGAACTGAAGTGAAAAATCACCGAGTGAGGAGGAAGAGAAGGAGAGTTAGCAAATTATGTCACCAATGAACTTTGTGTGGAATATGTTAACATTTTGGAGCTGAGATGAATGATTTTATTAAAGATCTGAGAATGTTTAAAAGCATATTTTAGAGCCTAATGTTAATATCTCTTGCTATCTTGAGTGTTCAATTTATATTGGTGCTGTGCTTTGCTGTTCTGTGCTTAAAAATAACAATAACATTTCAAATTATAGAAATTGATTTATCTCTCTCCTTCTCCTTCTTTTTTAATGGTATCCATATATTAGGAGAGGGAATAGTGAACTCTTACAAAAAAATTACTTTACAACTCCTGTGACTTCTATATTTTTCCCATTTATTAGAGCCAAGGCTCATAATTTCCAGGCTACATAAGAAAATGGAAAGGCAAACTTGGAGAAGGCAGTGGAAACAAGACACCAATGCCTGGCATCTTCTCCCAAGTCTGTGATTTGCATGACAAATGGCAGCATAAAGCACCGTGGGGAATTGTGTGAGATGAGTGATGGAGATGTGTGTTTGCAAAATCTCTTTTCCATGGCAAAGGCGTTGATCCAGCCTGGAATTCTGGATGAGCCACTGGTTTTAATGGCTCGGTCTGACAGCAATTTTTCAGTGGTTGATATTGAAGTTGGTGCCCTTTGGTCCAGTTTAGTGGCATACAAATCATTGCCTGAGCACTTAAAATTTTGGAAAAGACCCAAAGTTTCATCAAGGCAGAGAGTTGCCTTCCCTTTTTTTTTTTTTTCACTCAGGTTTTCATCTGCTGTTATTGTTGGGTCCCTTTGCAGCTGATTAAGATATATTGTACTTAACAACTGTAATGGATATGAAAAGTCGAAAACCTTAGGATAAACACAACCAAAAAATAGTCAGAATCATAATATGAATTTTTTTAATAATTTGGATAAAATACAAAAATCCCAAACTGTACTGAAGATAAATTCTGAAGGAAATATCAGAAATGATTCTTTTTTTTTTTTGTTTTTGGTTTTTTTTTTGTTTTATCACAAGGGAAATTTCAATACTCCAGCCTGTACTGTCTTGTTTCAATCTCTTTATTTGTGTTGCACTTAAATTGTCCAGCATTAAATTGCAAATCCCTGGGATCCTTGGCTGTTGGGAGTGGTGGTTCAGGTGCACCTGTGAAAATTCCCATTATGTGACGGAGATCCTGTTCCTCAAGAAAATAAAGTTAAAAGGATTAGAGGTATAAAACTGGTCCATATGGTAGGGCTTTGAATCCAGTAATATTGTGCAAAAAGTAGGGAGAAATTAAGACTTCCATGATGTCTGAACAATGCACAAGTTATTTAATATTACTGTGGATAATTTTATGAACTATTGTAAACAAAACTGCTTCAGAGCTAGCAGAACATTGGCACTTTTCACAGGAATTATTTTCACAGAAACCTCAGTAATATTTCAATAGAGCATTTTAAGCTGTTGTCTTTGTAGAAACCTTCCAGGAAGTGTAATTTGTCCTAGGACATTTTAGGTTGCCTAATATGTCAGTCTATAAAGTTATAATTCCAATATTCAACTTTAATTCTACGTAGGGGTCAGTGTTCACTTCTACATCTCCATCAAGCTCATTTTAGGTTTGCAATATCAATTTTATTTTTTTTTTCTTTTTCAGTATCTGATTTTTGGTTTTGCAATTTCATCCACACACATTTTCTGTGCAAGTGAAGAGGTTTTAATTCCTACATCTCCTACAGACCATTGCACAGTCAAGAGATTTCACATGATGTAGCCTCAGCTCTGGTCCTTACAGATTTTACCAGAAGAAGGTCAGAGCTAAACACATTTCCTAACCCACACAGAAAGGCAGAATTTTCTCTGGAAAGGAGTCAGAAAAAGCCTTGCTGGTGCATATTTAGTCATTGAGGGAAGATTGGATTGATGTCAGTATCAGGATGGATGGATTCAGTTGGCAATTCCTCAAGTCAAAGGAAATTGTTACTGAAACATGTTTTGATTTCAGCTCCCTGTCCATGGAGATAAAGTACCAGGTAATGTAGGGACAACTCTAAAATCCATGCTTTAATTTACTGGTTTTAATCTAACAAGCTAAAAGCATTTAATTAATACCTCTGTAGTTTGGTACATTTCACAGCAGTGCCTTTTATTGCTGGATATCTCCTGATTTCTCTGCCTCTCCGTGCAAACATGCATGGGGTTCTCAGTTACAACTCCTTAGCATGAGAATAGCTGAAATATATTCAATTATATGAAAAAAATAGCAAAGCCATAGCTTTTCTTCTTCCTATTGAACTGATTTCGGTACAAGAGGTCTCAAATCACAAATTAAAGATGACTTCCTGAGATGTGATACATTCATGTGAAAAAAAAGAGAATATTTCTGCAGTGTCCCTGGTTTCCCAAGTTCCAAAATGCTTTTAAATAACTCAAATTGAGTTATCCCACCACCACCATCTGTAAGGAATGAACAGATTTTATTCTTTTTCATGTCTCTTGTAGTGTTTCTTCTTTGCCTTTGAAAGTGTCAGAATGTTCTGAGAGGTGAGGAGTCCAGCTCCAGGAGGTTCACGAGTTCACAGGAGGAAATTACTGACTTGGCCTTGTCAGAGCATGTCCAATTCTTTTTTTTTTTTTTTTTTCAACTCAATATTCTTTGCTATAGTAGACAGAGAAATAGGTCCTTTATTCTTTATAAATTTCAAAGGAAGCTCGATTCTGTTTCATATTTGCACATTCTGGATATTCTCAAAGTCAAAGAAAAATACCACCTGCTTTTCTATTTTTACATCCCTTTATGAGCATTAATCTAAGCCAACTTGTGTGGCTTTGCTTTCTTCCTGCAATGAGTGGCTGCACCCAGACCAGGTCAATTAAAAGCCAGGAGGGTTGGTTTGGGGTGGGTGGTGTCAGACTCGACAGAACCCATCAGCACAGGGATGTGGGGGCTGGAAATCCCCCTGGCTGTGCTCAGTTCCATCTGGGATCAGGGCTCAGGCTGGCAGCCCATCCCATATGGGATCATGGCAGGGGGAAGCTGCTGTAGGTGCTGATGTTGTTAAGGCCAAATTGTAGAATTATAAGAAGATCATTAATTGTAAGAGTTGAAGAAAAGCCACGTGAATTTTTCAGTACATTAATAATCATGGAATGGTTTGGGCTGGAAGGGATTTAAAACCCATCCAGTGCCACCCCTGCCATGGGCAGGGACACCTCCCACTGTCCCAGGCTGCTCCAAGCCCCAATGTCCAACCTGGCCTTGGGCACTGCCAGGGATCCAGGGGCAGCCCCAGCTTCTCTCTGTAAGGGAACTCACACACCACAAGGTCTTCCTGTGCATGAATTCCTGTGTTTCCTTGATTTGCATCATCCTTTCTCAGCAGGAAATCCTCATTAGGATCACCTGAAGGAGAAAAAGAAGCAGCACAGCCAATTCAGAGCCCATCTCTCTCCCCACTGGCACTGGGAATCGTGAAGTAAATCAGCTTTTTTAAATGGTGAAAGCAGATTATGGATATGAGATTTGTGATTCCCAGGGGAGCAACATCAGGAAAGCAGCAGGAGAAATTTATGAGCACTCCCAGGGTAGAATGTGCCACCGTTAACCTGATTTAAAAATGCTCATGGGGGTCTGATAACATGAAGAATTGGGTTTATTATCTCAGGGTATAAATGGGGTGTTTCCTTTGAAAACCAGGGCGCCTTAGGACTCTTGTTTTTGAGGATCTGGAAAGGTTCTGCAAAGATCATATAACAATTATTAGGAGATGAATTATAATGGTTTGGCAGACTGCTTGAAGAGAGCTGAAAAGTGTGCATCATAACACAATTCAAACATTTCCCAAACAAACTCATTATCACAAATGCATTAACTTGAAGTTAGATTTGGTTGCAATCAGGTTCTTCTCTCCTTCCCCACGTGTCATAAATTGCTGCCTGATGGCTTTTCCTTCACCATGAAGAATTTTTTTTCCCAAACTAAGAGAGTTAATGCTGCACATCAGGTACACCCACAGCCTTGATCCCTTTCCTACACCTTCTAAATGTAGAGGTTTGGTGCTTTGCACCCCTGCACTGTTCTCTCTCTCTCTCTCCTCTCCAAATGCTCCAGCTCTGGGCCTAAAAAGAGTGGCAACTTTCTCTCTGTGCAATCTGGTGTGTAGGTGTTGTGTTCGAGCACCAGCACATTAAAAAGTCAGCACAGTCCATTTAAAATAATTAGGAGTAATTTTCCCGAGCTCCCCTGAAAACAAAAAGAAAATTATTTGCAGCCACCTGCACTGTGCCAACTTAAGTGGGATAGACCAAAGTCATTACAGGTAATTGAATTTAAACAAATATTAGCCAAGCTTTGCCCATGTGACAAGTGATTTTTTTTTTGCAAGTCCAAGTACGAACACATCTTTCTGTTGAGTGCTTTTCCAAATGGATGATGCACTTGGAAAGAATATTTTCATTTGAATATTTTCATTCCCATTTCATTGGGAAAAACCTGGATCTGATCAATTTACAGGTGGCTTCTGACAGCCAGAATCTGTCAAAAAAATCAAGTCAAATTCTATCCAAAAAGAAAGGGGTTTTAAAAAGGAATGCTGGTGTTTCCAGATATACCTCAGCTACCTATAATGAACTGGATGATTATTTAGGAATTCTGTGTAAGCAAATGAATTGCTGAGTTCAAAATTTAATGAAGTTCAATTGGTATAATCAGGAGATTGAAATAAGGCTCAAAGGGTTTGATTCTTGATTAATGGAAATCTATACAGTTCATGTATTGTTTTCCTAATGTAATAACTTTGGAATAAAAAAGGTTTAGCTAAAGTTTGATAATAAATAGAAATTACGAAGAGTTGGGGACTTGAATGTGTGCATCAAACTTTTTTTCTTGTCCTGTAAATTAAGAATAAACACCTTCTGGGGGGGCTAAGATTCAGTGATCAGAGAAGCTGATTAAATAAATATTCATGTATTTTTCCAAAAAATTGAGAAAAAAATCCATTATAATTTTTTGAAGAACTGATAAAAAAAATCACCAAATCTGAAAGTTGCCCAAATTTTAATCTTAATTGTTTAGCAGCAACAGTTGGTGCCCATGAGCCCAAATTTGCTGTGAATTTCCATGCAACGTACAGGAGAATGAGAAATGAGGGTATAAATAGGCTCGTTAAAAGTGCAAAGCAGACTAATTAATTAATAAATAATCTGCCAGTTTGAAGTTTGACACGTCAGTCACAAAGATGAGAGAGAAAACAAATGTTCTGTGTTCCCCAGTGCTGTACCTGAGCAGTGTCTAATTGACAACAAGTAAAAATCATCCTTCAGTGTGATTATTGTTCCCAGGCTCTGTGCCCAGCACTGCTATGTGCTGTCACATTTATTAGATGCCACAATGCCAATTATTTCCCGTAACTCTGTGACCTTTTCTAATATGACAATGCAAGGTAGTCTCCCCAAAGCCTGGTTTATATTTATTTATTTATTCCCTGACCGTTTCTCAGGACTGGGGTGTCCTGGGGACCTCTGGAGAGCAGCCAGAGCCAGCACTGCTGGGTTTTGCTGCCTTTCCCTTCCCCTCCTCTCCCCAGCCACAGCCACAAACCTCCTGTCTGTCACCAGCCCCGGGTTTATCTCCTAACTCTGGTGCTTTTTTGCAGCTCTTGTCTCCTTTGCTGCTGCTGCCTTTCTGGTTTGTCACTCACTCGTGTTCCGCACTCCTGTGTCAGGAGATGTGAGTGCCCTGTTACTCTGAGCTCTACAAGTGTTTCCCATGCTCTGCTGAGGTTTGATTTTTCCCAGAAAGCAGGCTAACAATGCATTTCAACCTGGAGAGAGGCAGTGGGACTACACAGACAAGTTTTCCTCACCCTAATCTCTCTTATTAGAATCAGCTCTTGGAGAAAGAATCAATCCCTCCAGAGAATGAGGCTTTTATTAATGCAGGAAGAGATTTTGGGCAGGAAGGAACCAGGCAGGTGTCTGCTGGCAATGATTTATTTATATTCTGGGCTTGAGATGTGTTTGTGAATAAACCAAGCCATTTGTGCCTGTGACACATGTACTGTACGTGGAAAATGTGACATTTGTGCTCTGTGCTCACAGCGCTGAGTGAGGCAAGAGCACTGAGCCCCACTGACAGTGCAGCTCCCACAGAGACAGGACCTTCCAGGATAAAGCTCTTCATTGCTGATCTGTGGTGTTTAACCCAGAGCTGCTTATCCTGCAGCATTTCCAAGGGAGAGAGCAGTGGTGCTGTTCAGCTCCCTCTGTAAAACACTCCTGGCAATTATGGAAGGTTGTGTTGAAGGATGGATAAACAACCACCATCAGATTCTGAGCACAAGAACTCTTGTGCTTGGTTTTTTTTCATGATTATTGCTAAGATCCACTCCTGAAAGAGGAGTTTCCAGGATGCCTGGCCTGTTCCTGGCACAGGGCACTCCTGGCACCAGGGCAGGTGTACACACTTCAGCAGCCTGGTGCCACCCATCCAGTGCAGTTGTCCCCACTGGGCTACAACATTCCCTAAAACACAGCTTTCATCCTAAAAAAACAAATCACTCCTACAGCTGAATTAGCCTTTTGTCTTTCCTGCAAAATCTTTGTTTTCTGCCTCGTTTCCAGCCTCCATCTGTTCCACAGCACTGACTCCTGGCCAGGGTGAGCAGCAGCTTTGGCTTCAGGACATTTGTGTGAGCTTGTGCCACTCCTCAGTTGCCCCATTCTGATTGAGGCATTGATGCTGGGATAAAAGAGACCTGGCAGATTTCCTGGATGGGATCTGTTAACCTGGAGCAAAGGAGGCTCAGGGGGGACCTTGTGGCTCTGCACAGTCCCTGACAGGAGGGGGCTCAGGGGGGGTCGGGCTCTGCTGCCAGGGAACAGGGACAGGAGGAGAGGGAACGGCCTCAGGCTGGGCCAGGGGAGGCTCAGCTTGGACAGCAGCAGGAATTTCTCCATGCAAAGGGAGCTCAGGCCTTGGCAGGGGCTGCCCAGGGAGCTTTGGAGTCGCCATCCCTGCAGGTGGCCAAGGAAGGGCTGGAGGTGGCACTCAGCTCTGGGCTGGTGACCAGAGGGATCAGTCATAGGTTGGATTTGATGATCCTGGAGATTTTTTCCAACCTCAATGATTCTCTGTGACCTGAGAAAGGCAAATATGTATAAAATCCTCCTTCTGGATGCCCTAAGCAGTGGCAGCTCTAGCCCAGGTAGCTGAGTGAACTCCTTTGAGTGCTGTGGGACCAGTCTGTGCTGGTGTGTGCCTCGTGTCACCATCCCAGCACAGGGGACAGGAGGGACACTCAGGGCAGGACTTCACTCAGACAACCCCTAAAGTTTTCGGGGGATGAACCCTCTGGCCTCATTGATTTCTCTGAAGTCAAGTATTTTAGGTTTGATTCAAAAAGCTAAAGGCATCAGCTCTCATTATTTAGCACCATTTGTGCCACAAGAGGACTTGACATTTTCTGTCTACTTCACTAATAACAAATAGTGAAGGACAAGAAAGAGCTTGCCCAGAGCCAGAGGCCAAGCACATGGAGCTGAGGGATTCTCCAGCCTTCCACTCCTGTCCCCAGCCCATGTGGACATTCAGGGTCCCCGAGCTGTGTCCCTGTGAGTGGGGGGCTCATCCTGCACTCCAGCCCAAATTCACAGGACAGAGCTCATTTACTCCCTGGCATGAGGCAAACCTCAGAGCATGGCAGGGAGGAAAGCCTTGCTTTGGGTGGGTTGGGCATTTCCCCCAGTGTCCTCAAATCCCTGTGCCCTTGCAGAATTCCTCCAGGATCATCCTGTCCTTCAGAGGCAGAGCACTGAAAGAAACCATTCTAACAGCAAGCATTGGATATTCTGCATTTGGATGAACCAGCTTCACTCTGCCATCCCCTCTCAGCTCCCTGGGCTGTTGGCAACACGGCAAATCATTCTCAGTCCCATTTTCAGGTCTCCTTTTTTTAATGCTGCACAATAACCTGTACAACAATCAATGTCCAGCTCTGTTGTCTAGCATTTTTCTTTCCTCTTGGAGAGTGGTATAAATATTAATAGCAGTAACCATGGATATTCTCTTTTATCTGGCATGGTACAAGAGAAGAAAGCCCCTCCAGATCAAATTGACTATTGATCTTGATGTGTCTATTTGTGCAACCACTGTCACTGTAATTTCAACTCTATAATTAAAAATATATTGAAGCAAGGTAACCTTACTCAAACTCAAGAACAGTAAAATATAGATAAAACATGATGGATGGACTTCTGTCTTATGGAACAAGGGTTAACTAGGAGCCAGAGACGAGACTACAGGGTAAAATCAGTGTTAAAGCAGTGTCAGCCCTTGAATTTGTTGAAGTGAAAAAAAATCGATGCATTGTGAAAGAAATTACAATTCTGTTAGGAGCAGAAGCCTCAAATGAACAGAACTGAAACAAGAAAATGACTTGGAAATGAGTGAAGGCTCGAGCCAGACCTAACTTTGGTTATTTTCTCTTCATCCACCGTGTTTAGTGATTATGCTTTGTTTAATAACAAGGACAAACAGTGGTTTAGCACAGCTGTTCTCTCACTTGCATTTTCCTGCAAATAAAACCATTAAACAGGCTTTTTTTCTGTCTACCAGCTCTGTCTGTGGCAAGAAGAAATGATTGCCCCCCAAACATTCCCTTTTCATTCCAAAGCACAATGATCTCCCTCGGCTGCTGAATGGCTGAAAGATGGAACAGAATGTTTTTAATGTGACTCTGATTGACCTTTGTGTTCCCCACACTGTCTGGCTTTAATTCTTCTTAGAATGGCATTAACATTTATTGAATACATCTACAATTACATTTGCTTAAACTGTTGTATCCAAAGAATGCTCTGCCACAGACTCTGTTCTTCAATGGAAACGCAATGTCTTTATGCCAGCCACGAGGATTGCAAATCTCTGATTATGGGATTACATTTTCTGCAATCAGGAGGGTTTTGTGGCAGAATATTTTTAGTTTTGCTGCATGTTTTGTCTCCCTGTTCTTCTTCATCAGTAAATACATCCCTTCTCTAAATTTCCTTCTTTGCTGGGTTTGCTGCACAAAGAACTTATGAATGGCTGAGACATCCATTCATTGCTTTTAAAAGCACATTCAGGCTGTCTCTTCTCAGTCTTTGTAAGGAGAGACTCATTTTCCACTATTGTGAAAGTGGAATTAATCCTTAGATTTCTGATTTTGAAGCATTTGTTTCCTGAGAGCAGAGGCACATGAAACAGTTGTGGTGCAAACTGAGCAGATCTGCCTCAATCTTCTCCTTGGGTCTCCCTTAAAGGGGCTTCTTGCTCATGGAGCTCACCCTGAATTGGTGACAGACAGAACTGGGCAGGGTTTTATTTCCCAGCCCCACAAACTGGCATTTTAATAGTCTTATTCCATGATTAAATGGGGAGAAAGGTAGAAGAATTACAGTGCTCTGGGAGCCAGGGATGGACAGTGTGGAAATGGAGAGAGGATGTTGAGATCTCTGGATTCATCTCATGCAGTGGCACTGTCAGCTGCACACTCAGCTTGGGAATGGAAATTCATGGAGGAATTTCACAGTTTCCAGATTCCACAATGTTGGTTGGGACATTTTTGTTGGGTTTTTTTTTTCTTGGTGGGGAGGTTATTTGCTTCTCCAGGGGAGCAGATGAAGGTGAAGCTCGTGCTGCAAGGGGAGTTGAGAAATGTGACAAATATTGTCGATAGATGGAGGATTGATCACTATAAGAGCAGAAAATACAGGAGAAGTTAATATATATATTCATGCCTTCTGGTTCCTAGAAGTCATAAATCTTACATAAACAGGGCAAAATCTTATATAAACAATAACAAAAATGATCCCAGGAAGCCACCCAGCCAGAAAGGCCTTGAAAGGGAAAGAGAGTCTTTTCTCCTCTAAATTATCAAAGGGGATCTCACAGTTTTGGGGAGCACCTGCTGCTCCCTCTGCAGCACCCAAAGCCTGCTCATTTGACATCTTTGGTGTCAAACAATGCTGCCCTGCAGCTCTGACCTGGTTCATGCTTTAACTACTCCTGGTCTGCCCTCCCCAGGCAGGGAATTTGCTCAGTGCTCAAAATCACATCCAGAATTCTGTTTCTGTTTTGTGAACTCTGAATCCTACAACCACACAGAGTCTCAATGTTCCTTGTACAGCGAAAATTTGACATTTATTTTGACTCCAGTGAAAATATATAGGTTGTCCTTTATCTTCACACCTCCACCTTTGGCTTGCAGTACAACAGAACAGATTATTTCCATGGTGGGGGTGCACAACCATCACTTAATCCAAATGTCTGAGCAGCTCAGGGCTGACCAAGCTAAAGCATGCTCTGAAGGGCATTGTCCAAATGCCTCTTAAACCCTGACAGACCTGGAGCCTCAACCACCTCTCTGAGGAGCCCTTCCAGTGCTTGGTCACCCTCTCTGGAAAGAAATGCTTCCTAATGTATGGTGAAACCTCTTCTGGAAGAGCTTTGAGTTATTCCTGTGTCCCATCAGTGAATACCGTGTTCCTTCCTCTGTAGAGAGCAGTGAGGTCACCCCCATTCTCCTTTTTCCCAAATTTGCCAAGCTCAGAGTCCTCAGCTCCTCCCAGGACATCCCTTCCAGCAGCTCTGCTTCCTTCTGGGTGCATCAAGGACTGGAGAGACTCTGCATGCCCCCTGACTTTTTGATCAGACTCATTCATTTCTTGTGTTTGCTCTTAAAAGAGGATGTTTCAAAAACCAAACCATTTAGAAGGGTTTTTGTGCTAAGTCTTCACCCTCACCAACCTCCTGCTGGAAATGGAAACAAAGCAGAGGCGACCTCAGTGCCAGAAATGTGGTGTGGGGGCAGCAGCAGTGACAGCTCTGCAGCAAATCCCTCACACAAACGACTTTAATGTAGGTCAGAGTGGCAATAGACATTAGACAAGGTCCAGACAACATCCCAAAAGTCTTTATTTGCACCAGTTTTGTTTCTGTTTTTATTTTTCCCCCTCAAATATCGATCATCACTTCTCGTTCTGTTGTCTTAAGGACTCCTGAGGAGTCAATGCCTGAATATCTCAAGGTCCAGCCATTCTACTTGATTTGCTTTCCTTTTTCTGGTGGGTTATGACTTGAATGAGTGCCAAGATAATCTTGGCTGTACTTGAGGGCTCCACATCTCAATATTCTTTATTGTTGGAGTCACCAGAACGAGCCTGTGGCTGGAAGACCCACGGTAAATTCATTATTTTAAAACACTCTCCTCACCAGAACTTTTGACTTTGATTTCTGGACTTATTTTTCTGGGGAAGACACTTAGGTATTTATTCCAAGTACCCTTATTTAACATGAATGTATTTCATGGAGGCAAGTTCTCAAACTTAGAACATTCTGAAGAAGATTTAGAAGTCAGCAGACTGGAACGATTCAAAACTAACAGTGACCTCTAGTGACTGGAGAATTCAGTAGGTCTTCCAGAACAAGCTTAAATTTGTTGTAAATCCAGTATTTTATAGAAGTTTCGAATGGCATTACATCATTCAAAACAGGGAATTTTTGCTTTTATGCCTTTTTCAGCTGAAATTCATGATTTGTAGCTAAAACTGATATCTGCTTGAATGTTCCTTTCCTAATAACCCTTGAACATATTTTAATACCTTTATTCTAGTCTGGAAGTAATTAGACCTTATTTGAAGCACATCTGAACTTCTTTGCTGTGTGTTCTCTGGCACAAAGAAGAGAAAATGAGAATACTCCAAATGACTTCACACCTCATCTCCAACTCTTTGCATGGATTTAATTTTACAGAATGCTCTCTCCCATGGTCTGAGTCCCCAGGTAGCTTTTTGATTAATCACGTGGCTTTTTTGATTAATCTGGAGATAATGTTCATTAAAACCCACAAAGTATTGTCCTTTTAATGCTATCTTTCTCTGTGAGTTAATATCTCACTGCTGAAAACACGCTGGATTTCCTGATGCTCTGCCCTGAGCTCACTCAGAGCACCCAATGCTCAGGGGTAGTAAAGTCATGGAATGGTTTGGGTTGGAAGGAGCCTTTAAAGGTTTTCTGGTCCAACCCACCAACCATTGACACCTCTTGTGCTTAGAACTGGGTATAAGATGTGAATTTAATTTTATTTCTGCTATTCAAGTAAATGTGACACAGGTCAGGGGTGGCTGTGATGAGTTATCAGTGGGACTTGATGATTTAAAGGCCTTTTCCAACCAAAATGATTCTGTGACAGCACAAAGAGTCATTTATTACCTGATCACCTTCTGATATTCCCATTATTCTCCCACACAATTACTGCAACAGCTGCACTTTGTAGTAGCTGTTTATGTCTTTTAGTGATATCCACTGGAAACATTTCTGTTTTGTTAAATATGCAGTTTTACTTCAGGGACACAATACCCTGTTACAGGCACACACCACAGTATTACTTAAGGGATAGGGGATGAAAAAAGTTGGAAAGAGGGGAAAAGAAATGCAAATTCTATTTAAAGCTCATCTCCACCAAGAGAAACTGCAGTAAAACATGACCCAGATGAAAAGAGTCAGCCTGGTATTTGTCATTCTCAGTGTTGCATTTGGCCATTACTGAAAAAAGGTGATTTTTTGTTGCTGTTATTTTGGTTTCTTTGGGGTTTTTGGTTTTGTTTTTGTTTGTTTGTTTGGTTGGTTGGTTGGTTGGTTTTTTTTGGCTTTGGGGGTTTTTTTTGGTGGGTTTTTTGGTGGTTTGGGTTTTTTTTTTTTTTTTTTGCTGTTTTTTCTTTGGTTGGTTTAATTTCGTTTGGTTGGTTTTGTTTGTTGTTTTTTTCTCCTTCTTTTCGGAGGAAATTATTCAACTGAATGCTACAAGGAGATGGAAATAGGACAGGCCAGAAGGAAGCAGTACCAGAACACCACATCAGCCCAACAGTGAGCCCCTCAGGGAGCAATTCCCATTCCATTTCAAGGAGGTGCTGCAGACCAAAAAATCTGCCCAAAGATGCTGATCAGGTTGTTATGCAATCAAAGGCTTCTGGCTTGCTGACAGGATCCTGGGATGCAGATGCTGTGCTGTGACCTCAGTGAGGTTATCCCAGACACCTTTTATCAGCCCTACAAATCCATACATTGAGTGCAGCCACAGCTCCTGTCATGCAGGGAGTTTGAGGTTGTTGCTTATCAATAGCCTTGTTCATTACTAAGCCAGTCTTTATTAAGATGAGATAAATTGTGCTAAACATTTTGAGCCATTTAGATTTAAAATCACTGAGAATCTGAGTCTCTTTGACCTTTGACAGGTACACAACTCATCACACAAATCCATGATTCCTTGTTCTGTTCATGTTTGCTTTGACAGATCCAGCATTTCCCTGGTTTGCTAAAGAGGAGATTTGTTCTTGATGAGTTTTTCGTGTCCTTCCTGTGCCTTGATATTAAAAACTCTGGAGAGATATTTCTTCATGAGGATTTCAGTGTCTGGTAGGAGAGAAATTTTGGGTTATTTACTGTTAGATTCTGTACTTTTATGTAATTGCTGAACTGACAGCAGACTTCTCCTGTGTGAGGAGAGGTGGTTACTTGATTTAGTGTTTTGGTTGTGGATCCTTTTGCAGGAGAAGTTATTTTGGTTGCATGGTAAAGAGATTTATGTGATGGTGTTTGAGGGTCTACAGCAAAATTTACTATCAACAGCAAAATTCCTTGTTTGTTTTGTTGTTTTTTTTTTTAATTTGAGAATGATACCAAAAACAACACCACGTTTTCCAGCGAGTGATTCTTTAACAGAAGTTACACTGCTGCTATGGAGAAAAGCTATGGAAAAACACATCCTTTAGAAATTGCTTGCCTCTATTGAAAATTTAGGGTATGAATTTCAAAAGCTTGGTTCTCATTCAGCAAACAGACATTTCAAAAGTGACCAAACCTTCTTGGTGTCCAGCACCTTGAAAATTCAACCCTTGTGGGGTTCCTCTTGCAGGCTGTGGAGCTCTGCAGAGCCATGGGCTGTTCCCATCCTCAGGTGACTGAAATGATCTGTTCTCAAAGAACAAGCCTTGATTGCTATTTTTTTCCCTTATTTGACTTCAATACCATCTCTTCAATCTTGTCTGGGGGAATAAAACTCGGTCATATCAGTTTATGTCCATGGTGTTATCTCTGCTATCAGGGTTGGGCAGGGCTTGGAGCAGCCTGGCACAGTGGGAGGTGTCCCTGCCCATGGCAGGGGTGGCACTGGATGGGCTTTAAGGTCCCTTCCAGCACAAGCCATTCTGTGATTCTATGATCATAGAACTTTTTCAGAATTATATCAGGAAAAAATATATCTGGAAAATTCTGATAATTTTTTTTTTTTTAATGGAGTAATTAAAATGTGTATCCTAGAATAGCTGTGTCAATGGGAAATCTTTGAATAAAATGGTTTCAAAATGGACTTTTTTTGGACAAACTAGCTGAAATTTAGCTCCCAGGTTTTATTTGTAACTCTTAACTTCAAGCACCATTAATGATATGATACAAAGCACTGAATTGCTTTAAGAAAATGGAGTTGCAACCACCTAAATTACAGAAGCAAAGCAAACACAAAGCATCTGCCTCTGTGTTGTGTGGGGTTCTTCAGAGTACTCTTCCAAAGCCAGAGTCAGTGCTGATAGCAGCACTCCCTCCTTTTGGTTTTATCCCTTCTTTTTTTCTGTTCATTTTTAACCTCCACTGAGTTGTTTGGGGTAGCAAAGCTTAGGGTAAAATGCAGGCTGATGCTTCAGACTTGGGGAATTGCAATGGGGGATGTTTGCCACCCTTCAATGCTATGTACACCTCTCATTCTGAACTGAATAACACCATTTTGAGGGTGAACTGCAGATGGTGATGTGTTGGGTTACACGATGTGTGTTATAAAGGAGCAGACCTTGAGGCCAGAGTGAGCCTCTTTCCTGGACCTGGAGGTGACCCTGGGAATACATCCAGGACACCAGGGATGGGCTGGGAGAGACAGAATTGTGGGTTTGTGGCCTTCTGGACCTATTGAGAGTGAGGATTATAATTTGTGACCTTATAGGGCATTGTTTGCCTGTTACCATTATAGGTAAAAAACTGTGCAATAACCCAGGTGATTGGGGGACACTGTGGTGAACCATTTCCTGTTTATGTGATGCCATATCCTGTCTGTGGGATGGTATTTAAGGAATTTTCACTGTGTGATAGTTGTCTTTACACAAGAACACTGCAAGGTGAAGGTCACAGCAAAGTCTCTGCACAAAGTCTTTGCCTGCTGTCATCCTGTGTGAAGCCCAAGTGTCTGCCTCATTACTGCAGTGATGCTCAGCTTACCAACTTCCAGCTTTGATTGCAGGCTCAGATGTGGCACAGACTGGCAGGGGGGAGAGGCACCTCCTCTTTGGGGGGGTGCTGGGGTTCCTCTGACAAACACTGAGGCAGGGAGCGAGTGCTCCGTGTTCTGCACGCCCTACATTTGTAGGCTGTAGCTGCAGGCACTGCACTCCCTGGCAGAGCCCATTTAGAGATCACAAACTCACCAGGCTGGAGTTGAAAAGCACACAGTGCTGCTCTCCATTTGAATTTTTTATAGCTCATTCCTGAGGTGACACACAGCTGCTGGAACAAGGCCTCAGATCAGACCCTGTAGGCAGGATCTGGACTAATAAGATGTTGTGCTGTGATTATTTCAAGCTCTGCTTTGCCTGTCTCCATTAGTTTTGTATTTTCTCTGCTGCGTGTAAAAGGAAAGCCAGATTTGAAGGTTACATTCGCTTACCCAAATGTCAAGTTCTGTGTGAACATCTCAGCTGACATTTTTCCCTCTGCTTGGTGAGGAATGATCCAAATGCCTGACAGTAGTGCTGCACCTCCTGCATCCTGCTCGCCATGTTCAGACATGAAAGCTCCATTTGGTCTTTGTCTCAGAGAGCTGATAAAGACCTGAAGTTGGAAAATGTTAACATAATAGCTTGACATTTTGCTTCTTTTCGTTCAGCCTGGATTGAAAGGGGCTTCATGTGTTTAATCTAAGGGAAATACACTGTGTGTGAAATGTTTAATAGATGATTACTTCCACTTCAGCCTTTGCTTGCACACACCTCTTCCAGCATTATACAACCCCCCATCACCTGCAGTTAATGCTTCCAAAATGAGAGAGTTGATTCCATTTCTGTCATACTCCGAGGGTTCTGGTGTGTATTTGATGTCAGAGTTTCAGAAAGGGCATGGGAGTCAGTAGTGTCTAATTAGACATCTAATTAGCAGGCTGTGACTGTCTTTATGCAGCCATGTAAGCTCAAGGCTGACCATTCCTGGTTTATCTGAGGTTGCTTTATGGGAAGCATTTGAGGCAGTGTGCAAGGGAGATTTCTTGTCTGGGTGCAGAGACACCAAGTGCTGCCTCCAGGAATGGTCTGAGCTCTGTCAGCTGCTCTACACAGCACCTTCTGCTCCCAGGGCATTAAAGGCATTCGTGCATAACTGGGATCTGCTCTGGAGCTGAGCCACACCTGCAGGCTCCTGAAAAAGAGGGAAGTGTCTGTGTCCCACTCACAAATAATGGGGAACACCAAGGGTCACAGGGACTCCCTGGCCCAGGACAGGGCTGGGATCAGAAACAAAAGCCAGGGCAAAAAGCCAGCCACAAAACTCCCTTGTTATGGATTTCTTTTAAAATGCCACCAAGGGCTTTCTCTCTCTCCCCAGCCCTCTCTCTCACTCCACTCCCAGGGTGTGTGAACCCAGCACAGCCAAAATGGGATATTTTGTTTAATGTTGTGTAGAGGGAAAAGCTCCTCCCAGGTCAGGAGCCATGGAGATGATGCTTCATATCCCTTCCTTGTGAGCAAAGCTTTGTGCCAATTCCTGATTTCACAAAAATTGCAAAATCATTTGCATTCCTTAAATTGAGGGATTATTTTTCTCCCATTTTCCCAATATCTTTTTTTTATTATTATTTTTCTAGGTTGACTTAAGCTTGTGTTAAGCAATTTTACATAAATTAATAAAAAAAAGTCTGGAAAAGTTAGATGCTGTTAAATAGAAGCAAACCCAAGTTTATTGGGCCAGACCCTGCTACCAAATTGCTGGTCATTTTACTCAGGTAAAGAAAGCCACTGGCATCAGCTCAAGCTTTTCAGAACCTTCTCTTTACATTAGAAATATTAGCAATTATCTGTGATCCAAAGTCTTACTGAAAAAGGAAAAGTATGTTAAAATTATTTTGGAAGAAACTTACCCCTGATGCTATTGCACAACAGATGACAGGAAAAATTGATCCTCAGGAACCAATTTCTTTTAGAGCTCTCCTTGGGAGAGAATTCACTGAGTGAAGGTCTGCTGTTAAAATAAATATTAAAAAAAACCCTAAAAAACTTCTACAGGAGAACTCTTGCACTTCTCCTATTTAGTTTTTAAAAATCTTGTAAATAGGAAACACTGGGAACAGATTTTGATGCTGAATTGAAAGTAGGAGTGTGGGTAAATAAATTTTAAATGTTGATTTTTTTTTAAAGAGAAAATGTGTAAGAAAACTTTCCAAGCCTCTTTTTTCTCCATTTCTGAGAGGCACAAAGGAAATTATGTGACCCAAAGTGTGAGATGAGATGCATTGTTGGGATATCAGTCAGAGGATATTCAAATCATGACTTTCACTAAATTGGTAGGTAAGCAACCTCTTTTGACACGATCCCATTTTGCTGTTTAAAGCCTGCTTGTACATAATGATCTGCTCAGTTCATATGATTGACAATGGTTCTTTCCTTCCTTTAAAATCTAAGCAAATAGTTTGACAAGAAAGGAATGAAACTAATTCGTGCTTTCTGTCACTGATCATGAAAAACAGGCTGCAAATATATGAAGTGTTCAGACAAGTAATATCTTATCTGATAATTCAACCGAGAGTTTTGGACTGTTTCCATGGGCTATATTGATGGAATTAACTGTGCTTCTATTCAGAAATTACCCACACATGATTCCACTTTTTACTCTTTTATTTCTTCAGTTACTGGTTCAAAGTTATGCAACTGGAGCTTTAGATTTTGGAAATAGCCATTCTAGAGGTTCCTTTGATTCTCCTTCTGTTTTGTATTCCTTTATCTTTCCATAATTGTTGTCCAAGGGATGCACAGTTAAACCTTTTGCGACATAAGCAATGGAGCAGCACAGTGTGAACAGCCCCTTTTGTCCTTACGCTGCTTCAGCACTTTTTGATTAGCTGGCTCCGTTTTCCCAACTAAATCTTAACCCTCCAGACTGTTTTCTGTAGGCTCAGGCATGATCCCATCTGAAATGTGCTTTTCTGCCTTTCAGCCAGACAGCCAGGACACCACTAGGACCTGATGCCAGAGCCAGGTTAAGGAAATTACTCTCTAATCCACCTAACTACCTACTCTTTAATCCACTGGATGGAATAAGAGCTAAATGCATTTCCAGCCATTTCGCAGTGATCCATGTCTGGAGAGGGAGTGACTCAAAGGAGAGACACCTCCCTGAGAGCTCTGGAGTTTTCTCCCTGCTGAGGTGAGGGGGATTTTTGGAGATCCCTCTCATTCCACAGGCATGGCAGGAAATGGTCCCACCAGTTAATTCAGTACTCATTCAAGTACTTCCCTCGTTTTGTTTCCAAAGGAATGGAGGTAACTCCCACCATCTGGGTTCATTCTCTTGATTTCAGGTTATTATTTATATGCAGAAAGGATATTTTATATGAAATAATGCTCTTTAATATCAATCTAAAACAATCTGCTGCCTTCTTAATACAAGTGCTTTGCTCTGGATTTTTTTTTTTTCACACAAGCTCTTCCTTTAAATGAGAAAAATTGTTTCCATTCTGGAAAACTGTTCTGACAACTTATTGAATTAAATAAAACATTACATGAACTAAATGTTTTAAATAGAGCTATTTTATTTGCTCCATTTTATTTATCTTATGTGACACTGCCAATGTGTTTGCTTTGCTAACTGGGATTTCTCTACTCTGTTATACAATATCAAGCCTGATTCTGTAATGTTCCAAAGGATCTCTGGGTACCAAACCGAGTTTCCATTGATTTTGAATTGTCTCTGTGATAGAGATATTATTAAAGCATTTTCTTCATGGAAGGAGATACCTGTCACTATTTTGCACTGCAATCATGCTTGAAAAATTGCTATGCTCCTTGTTCTGTCTAGGCTGCCTATAATTAATATTCCATAATGTGTAGGAAACCAAAATACCTTTGCTAACAGCTGGATAGTGTGTACCTAAACTCCAGCCATCTGCTCCTACAGTCTTGGCTAATACAGGGGGCTGAACTTATCACAAAGTCAATATTCAATAGAAATACAAATTAGGAGGGCTGGTGAGCAAAAGAGCAAAGGGAAAGATTAAATACATGTAGCAAGGAGATGGAATTTTACAGTTAATTCCTCACCTGAAATACTTTCTGAGTGTGTCTTTGTACATTAGATGGATGACAGTTCAGTACCTCAAACAAGAAGCTGAACTATTTTCATATGCAAATGGATTCAAAGGTTAATCAATACCCCATCTTTGCCCTCTCTGCCCTCGTCAGTGAAAACGTGCCCAGACCCCTGTCCTTACATCCCACCCCTGCTTCCAGCTGGCCCTGCTGTTCCTGTTGCCTGGATACAAGTGCAGCATGTGGAGGATGCTGCTGAGCTGCTGTGGGGTGGCCCTTTTATGCCAGGGATTTATCCTTGGTCAGGTGGGGAAATGGCTCAGCCTTTGGTGCAGACACCCAGTGGAGGCAGAGCTCAGCTGGGCTGCTCCCACAAGGAGCCTCGCTCTCTTCTTTTACAGGAGCAGGTTGATGCTTTCCTGCCAATGTCAGCAATCTACTGGAAGGAACTACCCAGGAGTGTTAAAATCCAAGTGGATTTGTGTCCTTTGTCGTAGATTCCTTTGGGGTATCACCACCCTCATCCCAGACCTGTATTTTCTTCCAAATTCTCTGTAACAGGAGGAAATGAGGAGCAGCCAAGATGGAAAGCAACTGTTGCACCAGGAAAGCTTGGAGATGATGTTTCCTCTTGCCTTCCAGAACAAATACTCTGTGGAAGTCAAAGCTGAGGGGTCGACATGGATCTCACAGGCTCTTGCTTCCTTCATTTGTATTTGCACAACTTCCCAATTTAATCCCTTGGGGAATGCTCAGCTCTTGTTGTGCTGCAAGGAAAGTAGCCCTGAACTCTGAGTGATCAAAATTATCAGTGAGGGTGTTTATTTTCTGAAATTTGTGAGAGTTTCAACCAATTACCATTACTTTGAGAGCAGGATGGCCAGAAGGCTTCTAAAGCAGGGTGTTCCTGAAGTTTTTTAGCTGAAAGGAAATGCCAGTTTTTATTGCTTGTGAGGAGAGAGTTCATTGTGTTTCCTTCTCTCTACTCTTCCCAGCATAGAAAAAAAAGTTTATTTACCAAAAGCAAGAAGGACTGGTGATCAAAAGTGGCAAAAAAAAAGTGTGTTTTCCATATTTTATGCCACAAGCATTCAGGCCCTTGGATCATTACAAAGTTCTTGTATTGGCAGCTGATAAAAGGTACATATTTTAGACATATCAGTGCTTAGAAGGCCATCTCTAAGTAGCAAAATTCAGATTTACCTGGTTCTTGTATTTAATCTTTGTGAAGGTTTACTAAAACTGAGCTTTTTCCAGTGTGATTTTCATATAAGGAGCACTTAGGGTAATGTTGGACCTGCTTGTTTCTCTGGAACAACGTAACAGTTTAAAAACACAACTAGTAAAAAATGCATGTTATGCATCATGATACTTTAAAAGCTGCCACTGACTCGTGTAAGAAGTTCTATTGTTATTCCATAAAAAGCTGTGTTGTTTAAAATAATTTAGACAATGGAAGGCTTTCTCACAGAAACTCATTACACCACTGTTAAAAAAATCGTGTTTTGCCTTTCTCTGGAATCTCAGAGCCAAGAGGACCACACAATGTTAGGCTGGCTTTGTATGATTATGCAGAAAGAGTATTTAAGCATTAGGAACTTTAATTATGCAGAAGCTTTACAGAGGGATTTTAAATAAAAGATTTGTGCAATAATGAGCAAAGTAAATATATTTCTAGCACTTCTATGAAATATCACCGTGCTGAGCACAGGGCAATTCAATCAACAACAATAAATGGCTTTTTTTCTTTTAATTCCGCAGATACCAGAATTTTGGAATCTCTGCTAGCTCCATGTGATTGTTCAGAGTTTCTCAGGAAGGCTGTGCTGTGTTTCCCTCTCTGCCTCAGGAGCCCTGATTACAGCAGGAGTGTTGATGCAGGTAAGTGGCCACATCTGTTTCAGTCTGGTTCTCCATCACCTGCACCCCACGGTGAGGCGCCAGATGTTCTGCTCAGCTGGGTAAGATCTGCTTGTTAGCAGCTCAGAAATATTTCTGAAGAGCAAAAAGATACAACAAAAAAAGGCAAACCAAACCAAACAAACCCTCGTGAATCTCACCTCTTTAAAAGTCTCAGGAAATCTTATAAATCCCACAGGAGTGGGATTTTAAATTCTCCTAGAATTTAAAAAGGCCATTTAAAAAGACCTCTGAGCTGGACTTGTAGCCAAGGCAACAGTTATGATATTGTGGGTCCCAGCTGTTATGAATGGGCTCAAAATGTGGCCAAAAATTGTGCTGCTTATTTAAATTTTGGGGGTCACAGTAAGGATATGGATGCAACTGGCAACAATTTAGGAAGCAATGATGCAAGGCTCTGGTAGAAGAGAATGCCACCTCTAAACATCTCACAGTTCACATCAGAATCCCACTAAGCCTCTCTCCCTTGAAATTCAAATATAAGTATCATGTATGTGCTTCCATCCTAATTCAGCAATTTATTAATTATTTGATTGTTATTTCAATGTTGCTGCATGTCCCTTTGTGAAATGCATTAAGTGTCATTAAACTGAAGTTCTGTGGGTGAAATCCTGTGTCCATGAGCTGGGTGGAAAAAACACATTGATTTTTTTTTTAGTGAGATTTTCAGGTTTAATCATAGCTGGTAAATAGTGGGGATTTCAATATGTGCTTTCACCTTTTGCATATGGCCATTTGAAATTTAGATCTGTGTATGATGAGGAATGATTGATCCACAGTTGTCTGGCATTCTGAGCAACTTTAATGAGCTAGCAAGCAACATTTAGTTTAAAATTTTATCTCATACATTCTAAAAAGAGAGAAAGACTGTATGATGTGTTAAGGAGGTCTTATAAAATGGAGAGAGACTCTTGGCAAGGTCTGGAGGGACAGGACACAGGGAATGGGTTCACACTGACAGAAATAGGCTCAGATGGGAGATTGGGCAGGAATTGTTCCCTGGCAGGGTGGGCAGGCCCTGGCACAGGGTGCCCAGAGAAGCTGGGGCTGCCCCTGGATCCCTGGCAGTGCCCAAGGCCAGGTTGGACACTGGGGCTTGGAGCAGCCTGGCACAGTGGGAGGTGCCCCTGCCCATGGATGAACTTTAGGGTCCCTCCCAACCCAAACCATTCCATGATTCTCTTCAATAATTCTAAGATATTACAATCAATTATCTGACTGTAGATTGCAATTTAATAAGCACTGACACCATTTCCCACAACGACTTCCAGACAGGAGTCCTGTGCCCCAAACCCACTGATTTGGCAGATGAGTCTGGAGGAACAAGGAGGGGCACACTCGGTTTCTTAATATGCCTTGATTGTGGCCTGGGAAACTGCTTTTGACTAAACTCTTCATTAAATGGTTTGAGTGTTGTTGTACACAAAGAATGATCACAGCAGTACAGTTTGTTCTTGTCCCTCATTAAAACAGGGGAAGTGTCCCCAAAAGTTCAGCAGTTGCTTTTCAGATTTGGGTGATGGACACATGAAATAAAGACACACTTCCAGCCTTCTTCCACACTCTCTTCCTTATAAAATTCTATTTTACAGACCTTAACATTTACAAAAGAAAAAACATATGAGAACAGAAGATTGAAAGGAAAAGCACTGAAATAAATAAAAAACTAAGTACCTCTGTCATAACTCTGGTCTAAATTGGAAGGAAAAGCCCTAATTACAAAGAAACACTCTTTTTGCTAAGTATAGGTTATTACTGAACCATATTATCAATCATAGCTGTTCATAGAAAAATATAAACTGCTGAAATAACAGTAATTTCAGAAGAAATCTGCTTCTAGCCAGATCTGACTCTGTCCAAGGGACAAATCAGTCATTCCCTATTTCTGGTTTCCCCTCCTTTACCAGTTGCCAGGAGATTTTCTTGGCAAAAACCCCACCAGTGTAAGATGAAGGTGGCCTTGAGTTGTTGAATAATTTGCTTTAGCTTGGGTGGTGATGAGCAGCATCCCTTGTCAACCAGCATTTTGACTTTTGTGTGCTGCTGATCCTGAGCTCAGCAACAGCAGAAAATCATGGGCTCTGTTGGATGCTCTTCAAAATGACTGGTTTTATTTTACCTTCTTGGATTATAATTTATGGATTTAGATAATTACACACGCAGACTTGAATCTCAAGTGTCTCATCATTACACTTGGACAACACTAAATACTGCAGTCAAGAGCAGAAAAACTTTCTTTGTAAACTGGATCACTAAGCTACATTTCAGCAGTTTCAAATCATTTTTCCTGTATTGTGATGGCAATATAATCTCTTTTGGCCCTAAATATGCACAGATAAATCTATTTTGGGGCAGTACTTCACTGAGGTGTGGAGAGCCTGTGGGGACAGTGTTGCTGAGCATTCTTCCTCCAGACTATGCAGTTAATTTGCTACTTGTACAACAGAGAGAAGCTTTTCCAGGACTAAACTTTTTTTCAGGAAAATCTATGTATTCGATTTCCCATTGTAGTCTACTGACACTGTGAAAGGAACATGAACTGATGGATGCAGTTGTTCTCTCAACCCTGAAGTCTTGAAGAGAGCCCAGGCTTCCTCTTGGCCTGCAAGGGATTACCTGGTGTTTCTTCTGGAGTTGTGGATCCTTGCCCAGCCTTTCCACAGCTCCATATGACATCAAACACTTCAGCTCTTGCTCCTTCTGCAGCAACTGTCTCTCATGAATAATAAAACTCTCTGTAGAGGAGAAGAATTAGTATGAGGCAAATTGGAGGGGGGAGAGGCTTCCATAAGAAATATGACATGATTAAAAATCCAGCACATAAATCACAGGCCTGCTTAACAAAAGGAAAATAGTCTGATAGGGTCATATTTGGGATATTGAGAAGAAACTCAAGTAACGTGGGCAGGGACACCTTTCAGTATCCCAGGCTTGGGCACTGCCAGGGATCCAGGGGCAGCCACAGCTTCTCTGGGACCCTGTGCCAGGGCCTCCCCACCCTCCCAGGGAACAGTTTCCATCAGAGCCACAATGATTAATGCCAATAAGTCAGACTCCAGCCCAGCCATCCAGATTTTTGCTACACAGCACTGAAGGCCAGTGATGGTACTTTCCCTATTTCTGTCTCTTTTCCTGAAGGAGGACATTCCAGTCGTTGTGGGCCATTTTCACAGAACACTTCACGTGCATTAGAACATTCTCAGGAGAGTTTTGAGGCGTGCATTACGAGTTCAGAAGGAAAAGAGAGGTCTGAACCACCCATTTCTTCCAACAGATGCACATTGAGCTGTTCCTATGTTACTTTTGCCTGCAGTGGCACTGTTCACACAGGGAAATGTAGAAGTCGTTGCTTTAAAAGCACCGTGCAAACTTTTCTGCCCATCCCTGTGTGCACACACACACGTTGCTGCTACAAACAAGCATAACTGCCTTTGCTCAGTTTGGCTCCCCTCCAAAAACGATGCAGAAAGTCACTTCTCAAAAAACTCTCCTCAGCTGAACTTCCCAAAGTCCTGGAGCTGACTTTCCAGGAGCCATATGTGTGGTTTGGGCACACGTTGCTATTTTGCCGCGTGCTGTGGGAGGTACGCACAGGAGGACATAGAAAGAGCTGCACTTCCATATGTAGGATGACTTCTTTTGAAAGGGAAAAACATGTATGACCAGAATTTGTCCCCACAAGTTTGGGGAAGGATGCAAAAAGAACATATACGGCAGAGATGAGAGGCATATGAGCTCAGGCAGGCTCTGAGGGAGGACATGGGGGAATTACTGATTAGAGAAGCGTGTTTGTCTGTGTCGGGATCAAAGGGGCAAAACGGAGTCCATAGCACTCACCATTTTTTAATTATAAACTCCAATTAAGTGATGCAGAATAATCTTCAGCATTCCATCTGGCAGCTATGAGGAGAGAGCGAGAACAGCAGCTAATGACATTAATCAAGGCTTGAAGCAGACAGGTTCAAGTACTGCAGGCTTTGCTTAAAAAAAATGAGCTGAGGACGGGGTTAGTCTTTGAATCACGTTCCAAAAAAGCTTCTTGCAGCCCAAGAGAGAGGAGCAGCATTGACCTGGGCCTCTTCCATTAACCCTTGGGCTGCTGGCCTCTTCTAACTGCAGCCCCATGACCAGAATGCCGTCACTGACTACTGGTTGCTCAAATCTTACATGGGGTTAATACTAAAGTGTGAGAAACACCTTTTAGGAACACCTGTGCCAGAGACACTGGAGTCTGTTGAGGGACAAAATTGTGAATCTGGTCCTCATGTCACAATGGGTGCAAGAAGCAAACCATAATTGTTTTTTAAATTATTATTTTAACAAACATACTGGAAATCACCAACCCATTTTCACATGTAATGTGATGGCTGGGATTGGACATTTCTCCCAGACCACAAGTGACAGGACAAGGGAGGAGAGGGAACGGCCTCAGGCTGGGCCAGGGGAGGCTCAGCTTGGACAGCAGCAGGAATTTCTCCATGCAAAGGGTGCTCAGGCCTTGGCAGGGGCTGCCCAGGGAGCTTTGGAGTGCCCATGGCTGGAGGTGTCCCAGGAAGGGCTGGAGGTGGCACTCAGAGCTCTGGGCTGGGGATGAGGTAGGGATTTGGCACAGCTGGGACTCAGTCTTGTAGCTCATTTCCAATTTTAATGATTCCGTGAGGTTTTTCCAACAGAATCTTTGCTATTGGGAGAGCAGGAAACCACAAACCATGGAAGAAAATAAATATAAAAAAATAGAATGCATTACTTTTGTATCTATGTTTACATTCCACTGGTGATTTTGTGTGGCCTGGTTCTAACCTATGTTTTAAACCACAATAACAAATTTGAATCCTCAGAAAGAGGCTTTGTAATTTCTGTAGCAAGAAAGTATTTCGATCAAATGTTGAGATAGACCCAAACAAATTAAACTGGTATTTGGATGGATACATTTCATTTTCACTAGTGAGTTAATAACTTCAATTTATATTATACTAAAGCCTTTGAAATTTGGAAGTTACAAGTTTATATCAGAATTGAGAGTGAGCCCTTCTCCAAATCCACTGGGGAGCAGCAACAGGTCCTTAGCTGAGGAGGGATTGTTGGGGTTTTTATGTGACTCTTTTTCTCCTGTACATGTGTGAGTAAAATCAGATTATTCCCATCAATATTACTCATAGATTGAAGGATTTTTGGCCTAGGCTAAGCACCAACTTGAGCTAAGATTAAAATTCTCAGAACCTTAACTTTTAGACAGAAACATGAAAGTGCCAAACGCCTGCCCAGTAAAAATCTGAGCTAATCATTTAAGAATGAAGGCATCAAGAGGTTCCTCTGAGAAAGTTCCTTTTTATATCTTGCTCCCTAAAGTTTACCCAGCCTCACTGCAGAGTTTCCAATGTCACAGGTGACCTCTGCTTTATTCCACAGAGTTTTCATCATTCAGGAATAAAACAGCCCAAAACTTGCAGGGACATTTTTATCAAAATATCTTCTCATTTCTGGAAGTTTTGGTCTCACTAAATGAGGTCAATGGTAAAAATACAGTTTCAGTAGTGTTTTTTACTCTGTTGGGGAGATTGGACCCATTTCAGCTTCGTTAATGCAATGATATAAATTTAAATACTGCTATTTATTACATGTTTCTACAGTTGCTAATTCAAAGGAGAAGGAAAATCAGCCTGAATTTGATCAAGAGAAGCAATAACTGATTCTCTCTTTCCACATCAGGGAGTAGGAAAGAGATCATTTGGACTTACTGAAATCAATCCAGAATATCTGTAGATATTAAAGATTAGGGTCAATAGAGCATTACCTCAAACATTTGGATTTTTGAGAATGTTATGGACTAAACATAAATAATATTAAGCCTCTGAGGAAATTCTCAATCAATTAAGGGGATAACTTGATGCCAGAAAAATGAGAGAGTTCTGCTGAGGATGGAATGTCTCTCTCTCTTTCTCCTGACTTTTGGCAGGTGAAATCTTTCAGGATTTAGGAACTGAAAAGAGCAGAAACAATAGTTCCAGTGTTATTGTCTTTAGATAAATACAAATTATATTAAGCTACATGTAGTTTTTTTTGAATCACTCTAGTTTTGGGGTACTTTGGGGTAATTCTTAAGACATGATATCAAGCCAGGATTTCCTTTATTTTTTTTAATTATCAGAATGAATTTATGTTTACCAATAGGTTTTTCTGCCTTGTTTGTGGTTTGTAGTGACCATGGGCAGGCCATGGCAGTAAACCCCTGACATCTGCTCTGCTGCCTCATTTTCCATTTCCATCTGCCAGAATTCCCAAGCAAACAGCCCAGCAGTTGCACCTGATTTCTTGGGATGCTGCCCCCATTTGTGAGATCTCCTTGTGGTGTGGGACAATCCCCAGGTGGGGAGGCTCCTGTTTTCAGGGCTTCATTTCCATGGTCACTACTGGCAAACCACCTCCACCCACTCCTCCCTTCCCAGGAGCCCTGAGTGCCCCTTCCCAAGGATAACCCAGCCTGTGGAGGGGTTATCCCTGGAAGCAGCCAGGGGCTGCAGTGGGAGTGTGATCCTGAGTGGATAAAGCTGGAAGGTTTCACCCCTGGCTCTCAGCCATCGCCTCAGGCTGGTGCTCAGTGCACTTCCATGGCAAAGAAGCTGGGAAGAAACAGGAAAGCTGTTCCCCCATATGTTTTTGGAATGGAATCAAAAGGAAAATATCAACTCTAATAGGGAAAAAAACCAACCTTTTTTTTTTTTCCTGAGAAAAAATGGGTATAGGAAAGTGGTTGATAAGTAAGAGTTCCTCCCCAGTTTGTGTTAAAGATTTTTTGAGTCCACAACTTCTGTGAAAATTGAGAGCAACTCACTAATTGTCTTTACTTTCACTTTTCTTCTTGCCTGGAAAGACAGGCCAACTTTCCTTTGTGAGTTCAGCATTCAGAGAGGAGAGTTCTCCATTACAAACAGGCTCATCTGCTCGGGATTAGATGCATATGGCAGCAGTGGGATCCAAGGGAAGGCATCAGCTGCCCTGTCTTAGCACCAGAATTCTAAGCTTGATGCTTACATGGACTTTTCATTCAATTCATTACTCTTCAATAATGTCTCTGCAAAAGAGACAGATAATCCTTAATGAAAAGGTTTTTCCTTAGGATCAGTTAGTCTAAGGGTATTGAGCTTCCACTAAAAGAAATATCTGGTTTGAATTACTCTTATCTCCTGAGAAGGCTGATTTGATTTCCTTTCCCAAGCTAAACTTCACCATTGCTTGCTCTTGACTCCAAACATACACAAAATATTTGTTTTGCTGCTTCTTTATACTCAGACCTAATCTCTTCACTTTGCTAGGATATTCACTTTTCCAAGGTGGATTAAAACACGGCTGTGAAAAAGAACCAGAGTTCTTTTGACACTTACACCAAAGCATAAATAGGGAACTCAGAACAAACTGGTCTAGTGAAGGTGTCCCTGCCCATGGGGTTGGAATGAGATGATCTTTAATGTCCCTTCCATCCCAAAATATTCTGTAATTCTATGACTTTATGGTATGTGTTCACTGAAAGGGAAATGTCCCAATAGGTTTCACATAATTACATTTTTATCCCATAGCTTTTCAATTTATTCCCCTGAATGGAGCTGATTTCTAAGTCTCAGCAATACAATAATATTTTTTTTACAATAAACAAAATAAATGCCTTCAATATTAACAAAAATATCTATTAATTGACAAGTATGGACAGAACAGAACCAGTTTTGTGTTAACAGAGCTGTGATGATTCTGTACAGGGTAAAATGGAAACACACAGTGATTTCCTTGCAGAACCAGGCTGTTGCTTGCATTTTCTCCTTGCAGGTTGCTAATGCTGCATTTGCCTGATGAAACGATGGCCAAGGCAATCAGTTCCTGTCAGTAAAATTCAGCTTAAGGTTTATCTTGGAAATCCATGAAAAGTGCTATAGATAGTTACAACTGAACATAAGGTGCATAAATTTATTCTTTAAATTATTGATATGATACTGTTTCCACTGTAAGGAATGGAAATATCCTAAGGATTTAAGTAAGATAGAATTTACTCATTCCAGAACCAGGCATATCTTTTGATTAGTTGTCACTTTATCTAAACTGGAGTTAAATACAATTTGGGATTAAAAAATTCATAGAGAAGCACAGGGACATGGCCCTATAAAGTTCCTGTGGCTCTGACGGAGTGTAAATAGTATTTTTTAATATTGAACTCATGAGTTTTGGGCTGGATAAGCAAATATTGATTTAGCAGTTGCAAAGGAATTCAAATACTGGGTCTCAGTCACAATTTCACTTTTATTTTATATCCACGGATCTGTTATTGATAGACAGTGGAAAAGTCAATCCTTCATTTTAATGTGGTTAAGATGAAATGTGGGATGGAGCAGGAATACTTACTCAGGGTGAATTAGAAATTGTCTGCAAAAGCAACGTTTCCTGAAAGAAATATCTATATTTTTTTATCATATTTCTTTCAAAATACACAGGATATGGCAAATTTCTACCAAACCACTGCAGATTTCAAAAACAGCTCTATTCAGGTACAACAATAATTTTTGGAACAATGATATATTGTTGGGATTGGATGATCTTCAAGGTCTCTTCCAATCCAAACTATTTTATGATCATCAAACCAAACCCAAGGTGCAGATCATCTTCAATGACTCCCCCATTAGGCTCATCCTCAGCAATCTCCAACTCTTCCTGACAATTTTTTATGATTATGTTTGAAGAACATCAATGTTATTTAGACTACTTCTCTCTAGACTGCATGGAATTCAAGAACTAATGAAAATAAAGATGCAACTTCCTTGACATTTGTTAAAGTGTTTTCAGTAGTAGCTTCAATGAATTGGTTGGATGTTTTTCCATTAAATGAAGTCTCATTTGGAGCAGGGGGAGGGAGCAGCAGTAAAGCAGATTTTAGGGACCAGAGCCCTCATTTAAGAGCAGGATTGATGATTGGAACTTACAGAGCTCCTCTTCCTTTTCTCTGCAAAGCGAATTTCTGACCCATTGCAGTGAGCTGAACTAACCTTACAACATGGGAGAGGTCAGAGGTGCTGACAAAGACACTTGAACACGAGAGGGGATTTTAAAATCTTTTCTAAGCTTTGCCTTGGCTGTGCCAAGGTGCAGGATGGGCTGTTCCAGCCATTTGCAGTTTTCCTCAGCCATCTCCAGCAGGAGTTTGAGCCCCAGGGCTGGATCCTGTCTGGAGACAATCACAGACAGTGATAGAGGCCATTAACAGCCACTTGGGAGATGACAATTAGCAGGGAAATACTCACTGCATTCCTCCAAAATCTAAATAGTCACTGCATTCGTCCAAATCTGATAAACTCCTATTCCAGTGCTGCTGTGGCCCCAATGACTCCACAAGGAATAGCCACACCAAGCAGCCCAGGCAAGTCTTGCCAATATGCACAGTATTTTGGGTATTCAAGGCAGATGAAGCTGTCAATATTGTGAATACATCCCAGCTATTAGAGGATTAAAAGGATATTTGATCACTGTCCATTATTTTTTGAATTGCATGTTCATTTCAGGAAATCATAATTTTAAGTGAAACAAAGGAATGCTAAAGGTGCTGAGAAGTTACCAACTGCCAATAAAAGAGATATTTGCATAGAAACAGCTCTTCAGCATTGATCAAGTAGTTTATTAACTCAGTTCTATCACCTTAATTTCACATATTTCTATTTATGACTGTGTTTCTCACCTCTCACCTGCATTTCAGTGTCACCTTGAACGTTCCCATTGTGACTCTTGTGGCCATCTCTAGCAGATTCAAAACAATTCCCACCAAGGAGCAGGAGCCCTTCCTGCTTGGGAGACAGAACATTCCTTGGCAAACAGCAAGGCCACGGCTAAATTCCGCCCTCAGAATCCTATTATCTTAAAATTACTCTTTAAATGTAAATGAGGGCTTACAAGGCAGAAACGCTTTACACTTTTGTGTTTGCCTGAAACGAAATAATACAGCTCAGCCTACTAAAAAGCTGATGTATTCATTGCATATAAATGTTTCAAACAGGGAGCAATAAAACCTCGGTCTAAAATTAGAAAGGAATGGAATTTTTTACTTCAATTATATAGACTGTTTTGCCAACTTCTGAAATTTAGCAGCATTTCTTGTGGATGTGGAAAGAAAGAGATTTAAATATAAATTGATTCTAGGTAACTCTTTCAAGGAATGATACAGCTGACAAATTGTGTGCTTTTTGCTATATAATTCCATAAAGCACTCCAGTCAAAGACTGTAGACAGTCTAAGAAGTTTCATCCTAAATGTTCAAAGTGGAATAGTTGAGAAAAAATTCAAATCCAAAGGTTTGGGTATAAATGTTAAAGACTTCTGATACCTCCTGAGGTTGTGAGGAGGAGATAAATTCTGTGTCTATCTGAGGCACAAAGCAGTGGGAAGCAACAGGAGGTGAGTTATTTTTTTCCAGTGATAATAAAAACTCTTGCAGGAAAATGCTTTATATAAATGAATTAATAAAAAATATGCCTAAATTCTTTATTGAAGAACATCACAGTAATAATCACAGCAATTTCTTTTCCTGTAACATAATTACTTTTTGAAATTCAATGTTCCTACATGATGGTTAGGTTTGATCAGAAGCTGCTTTTCCTATTTCAGCCCTTTGGAATGAGAAGAGTCCTGTCATTTCTTGTTGTTTTGTAACACTTGAAGCACATGATGAAGGTTTCATTCTTAGCAGGCTATGGACAACCTCTCTGACAACCTTCAAAATGATTCAGTGAAGAATCCCAAATACCCCATAATAAAAACCTGTTTCTGCTTCTGTGTTCTGTATGTTCAAAGTGTGTCTGAAAGTGAAAGGAAAACGAAGAATCTATAATTCCTAAATTCAAGTTGAGTGCCTGATGCTAAAACTCATGTGGATCAATGTTTATCTTTAATAAGATATTAACCAGTTTTGGAAATCAAATAGCAAGAAGATGGTTTTTGTCCATAATCTCTTGTTCTTGTCCTTTAATGACTGTTATAAGGAATTATTGTGACATGCCAATGAGAAGAGACAGAAAAATGGAGAGTGAGTAGAGAAACTAAAATGAATTCTCTGGAATAAATGAGTCATTTACAAGAAGCAGTTACAGACATCTGTAAAATAACTTCAGTGTGAGTAGTGCTTGTACACAGCAGAGCAAATGACAGTTCAGAGAGGTTCAAATGGAATAGTGTTCTTTGCAATAGTTTTTTTAACTATGAAAGAAAAGCACGTGTCTGTGGCTACTCTTTTGCTCTGAAACATTCTTGTAGCTGCTGGTTCTGCTTAGAATTTATAAACGGTTTCCCATCTCCTGAAAAACCACAGAAATCTGGGCAGACACATCCATGTCATGAAGAAACACCTGGAGAAAAGGTGTAATATTCCAGCTGCCACTTGGGAATGGAGGCAGGAACACTCCCAGCTCAACAAGGTCCTTCCCTCTGCACATGAGACACCCACAATGTGCTGGAAAACAATCCCCACTTCCAACCAACACCCAGGGGAGGGACAGACCTGCCAAAAGGTCCTGCAGCAGCTGCCCACCCCAAGGGCACCTTCAGGAAGGATGATTAGATGGCTCCTGTGGCTGCAGAGATGCAGAATGTTGGTGTCAGGAGGCTGTGAAGTCACCCTGCACCTCCAGCCCAGACACCACAACACTCCACAAACACATCCTGGAGAGGGGAGCAGGCACCATCATGGAAAATTATTTGAAAGATGCATTTGATGCAAAACTTTTGCCCACCAACATCTGGAGTCTCTGCCAGCCACATTCCTGTCTGCTTTTAGCAGCCTGTGGGCTTGATTATGCTTGTGAGTGAAGTCATGGCATGAATGGAAGAGCTATGCTTCTAATTCTTCAAGGCTTTTTTCCTCTTTTGTGAGCTCATTTGCTAAATCCTTTTCTGAACAGACAGTGAAATAAAACCCCTCCCTTCCTGCTACCAAAGCATCTCAGCTTGTCTCTAGCAAAGTAAATCAAAACAGTCAGTCAGCCACTGGACTGTATTCAAAATGTTTTGATTAAAGTTAAAAGATGGAGTTAATTATAACAGTACATAACATGGAAATAGTTCTAAAGATACTAATTTATTATATGACAACTGGAGTAATAGCAAGTGTAGATCATTTTGCAAGAGGGAAAAGCAAATATTTATGTGTTTATCTGTAAGGTGCTATGAAAGCTCTGAATGCAAGAGCCTTAAAAAGCAGAGTGCTCAGTAAGTGGGAACATCAAATCTGATGGTTTTGCTTTACCACACATAAAATAAATCAACAAAAGAAAAATGTTATCACACAGTGATAAGTGAACCACGTGTTCAGCTAGTTCCAAAAATAAAGGTAGCACTGTAGATTCAGAATATCTCATTTCCTTCAACATTATGATATCATTGAGTTCAGCTATAAAGGAAAGTTTCCAGAGCGTGGTGGTGTATTAAAATAAGATATCAGTTGCTGTAGGATGCATGGACAAAAAGCAGACACATCCCGTTTGTTTTATCTTGCACATTTTACTCACTGCTTTTATTGTGAGAAAAAGCCCTTTGAAACTTAGAGCCATTTAGCAGGTGCCTGGGAGGGAATCCTGTTTGCAGTTACAAAATGCCTTCAGAAAATGGAATTCAATAACTCAAGGCAGTTTGTTTCATCCAGCTTTACTCCTCTGCTTCACCACCTTCTGCTCCAGGCTCCCAAAGTTCCACGAGGTGAGGGAGTAGGGAAGGTCCCAGGGGCTTGTGGAACCCTCACATTCCCATTTCCATGGGAGGAGGGTCAATACCTGCCCCAGGAGCAGCAGCTGTGGTGGGAAGGGAGAAGGGCATCCCAGGGCTTGGCTGGGAAATGTGCACAGGGACCCTTTGGATTCACAGATTCACCCTCCTCCTCCTCCTCCTCCCCAGGGCAGCTGAGGCACCAGGGCTACTTTAAATCCAGCAAGCACCAGCAGGATCTGGTGTGCACAATATTTTTGGGGAAACACTCCTCCATTGTGGGAGGAAAAGGGAATTAAGGGAGCAGCTCAGTACCAGTGGAGGATGCTCGTGTTAGTGCAGGAGAATCAGCCCCACTGATTTCACTCCCTGGTAGAGGCTTCAAATCCTCCCAGCCAACCAAGTCACTGAATTTGTGACACAGACCAGCTCAGCTGGGCCTGGCTCAGAGACCTCAGTGCTGCTTTGTTTCCAGTCATTTATATGAAATCTGTCCATTGACAGCATCACTCCTGTGGTTCATGTTCAGCTCAATCAAATGCCTAAATCCCACTCTTTAAAGGGAAAAGCAGAAGTCATTAATAAAAGTTCCATGTGCTGTGAACAACACATTTTGTTATTCAGTACAGCTGACTTGGACTTTTCATTATAAAGTCTCTGGCTCTTGAGGAAATGAGTAAAGAAGGGAGAAAATTGAAAGCTGCCTTTAGGTACCTTCTCATTATTTGCACAGGTGTAAATAGAATTTATTCAAGAGGCGGTTAAATCACAGAAATCCAGGTTTCTAGGTGTATCATTCTACAGATGATAACAATGAGCTTCCAAATAGAATCTGGGGAGTTAATTACAACAAAGATAACAAATTCTATTAGCATGGTAAATTATTCAGTGCTGGAAGTATTTTAGGTAATCCAAAGTGCAGGAGAAGAACCCCACACTTTTAAAAACTAGCATGGGATAGAAAACTATTCAATAAACAACAAATGCTGGAGAATTTCCCTTTGTTGCTTTCACTTGTTGCATGGGTATAAAAACAAAATCTCTTATTAGCCAAGGAAAATCAGCTCTTGGTTCATTTGATTTTGTTTCTTTTTTTAATCTAAAATCAAATAGTTATCATTTTCTATATTCCAGCTATGAGAGACAAATAGAGTAATTTTAATGATCTGGACTTTATATAATTTCTTTGAACTCCAGTTGATCTTCTACAAAGGTGCTGCCAATAACCAGCATTATTTGTGTCACAGTTGCATAAAAAATTGCATAAAATTGGATCTCATTAGTGTCAGCTATGGGATAGAATATCTGGGATACATCTCATATCTGGGACAAATCTCCCCACCTGCAATAAGGCAGGAGTGCTCATACTTTAAAATGTCCATTAACAAAAATAAGATCTTGAGTGTAGCTCGCAGCTCTTCTGCAACAATGACTCAGTTCTTTTCCTCAAAACCATGGATTCCAGGAGTTGTCCTTCATTCCCAGCTTTCTTTTCATGGGAGGAAGGGTTGTGTGGTTTGTTGATCTGAGTGTGGAGCTCCAGGAGAAGGTGTGTGACTTTGCTGGCCAGCTGATGCCATCTGCTGGGGTCTGCCTAAAGAACTGAATGGCCTCACCATGTTTTTCCAGGGAAGTCACTCAATTTTAGTTAGTTTTAAAGCCAGTTTAAATGAACATATTTTTTTCTCTGGCTCTCAGTTTCTGAGGCAATGAGTTCATTCAAGACAACAGCTTTACTCACGTGTCTCGATTGATTGGCTTTGGTTTTTTGTGTTGCATTGCTCATTTAGCAACTTTTCAGATCCCTAAAAATTACTGGCAGGAGCAGCAGAGTCCAAAGCTTCTCAATACAAGTCAGAGTTACTGAGATTATTAAAATACTTAGTTAAAGAAACTTTACCTTATGCATTCAGGTTTAAATGTGTGATTTATAGTTGTTGCCATCCATAAAATATTCCATAAATATATGTGTATTCAGCATTTGTTTAACTGGGCTACTGCTCTGCCAGGTGTAACAAGATGTAGCTGTAACACGGTTCAATGTCCTGCTGGATTTGCTCAGGAGTTTCAAGTTAAATATTCAATAATAGAAATTTGCTGTGTTGAGCTATTAGAAGGAAGTGTTTGAGCTCTTGGTTTAAAAGAGAAGGATCTTCACCTTCTCCAAAGTGGAGGAATTGCCATGGGCATTTCCAAGGGAAGTAGATCCCACCTGGAAACCTCACTGCTCCTGACTCCTCTGGAGCAGCAGGTCCCAGATGGAAATTAAAGCACAGAATGGGGCAGAGTGTGAAATGACATTGTCCAGAGGTTCCCATAAAGCCTGAAGCACAGATCCCTCGCACTGGGTGGGTGTGATGCTGCTTTTTTCATTCTTTGATTTATTCAGCTGTCTTTGCTCCACTGACTGAGCCAAAACCGTAGCAATGAAAACATAAATGCTGTTGTTAAAAAACCAAAACATAGGAAGTGAGACAGGATGTGGATTTTCCTTCCTAAATCAAATGATTTCTGAAACAACAGGTACAGGACTTTATGTTGTGCAGTGTGACAGAAATGTACAGCCCGAGAAAAAGAAAAAAGGTTTTTTATTTGCTAATGTTGCCACTTTTTCATGATGATGTGTTGTGAATCACCCCACTCAATGAGCTGGCACTTTGGTAGTGTTTGTGTAGAGGAGGAGGGAGAAGAGTTGTAAAAATCCCTTTTGAAAGTATTCCCGTATTTATTCAGTGAGGTCTCCACAGGCCAATGAAACATGGAATTACTGCAGCTGGAGCTGATGTCTCCCAGAGGCAGCACTGCTGGTGACAGTGACACTGGGATGTTTCAGGTGGCCCTGGTGATCCCTTGGGCTGCTACCAGAGCAGGAGGCACACGGTGGGCACAGCACAGATGGATTTGGGAATTACCCCACTCACAAGAGCGACCCTGGGTCTGCTGTTGTTTCAACGTGGCTCTGTCCCTTCTGTAAACCTGCACATGTGATTTCTTTCAGACACTTCCCTTAAACAAAATTTAACTGAGTCTGATGAGGTAGTTGGGAATTCCTGATCCCTACCCCAGCCCTGGCCCCTCTGGTAGCCTGCACTGATGAAAATTACTCAGATTAGTGCAATCTGCTGAAACACTACCAGGGTGAAACTCCTTAATGGCTGCAACAAGAGACTCTTGCATTTGCTGCACTGAAACCCTGTGATTATTGCTAAATCTCTGAAGCACATCATGTAAATGATGATCTGGATTGTCCTTCTGAATTCCACATCACGCAAGGGCTGTGCACTCCAAACGTCTGCAAGGGAAAGAAGGAACAATCATTGTGTGATTAGTAAGGCTTTTTTTCAGACATATGATTATCTTTGTCCTAAACCTTCTGACCAGCAATTAATTCCTCTGATCCATTACTGTGTCCAGCATTCAGGGCTGCCCTGAAATGACAGATGCCTCCTCTGTTATTCCAGAAGTATCACTTGCACAATTGTATTTCTGTCACACTCAAGCTTTTGTTCTGAAGTTTATTTCAAAGTGTATTTTCTTAATATTTGCAGGCTGCTGGAGACCTTTTTTAAAAGTTAATTGAACAGTTAAGGTATCTGTCTGCCTGCCTTGAGCTGAAAGAAAGGAATAACAAGTTTTGGGACTTTTGTGCTGAAAGAAAGGAATAACAAGTTTTGGGGTATTTTTCTACCAAACTTAGTACCAATTGCTGTAGTTCTTTTGCCTGCTCTGAGAAAGAACCATCCTTTCAAATATCCCATTAAAGAAATAGGCTTGAATATAATATTTCATTATTTCAGTAATTTCTTTAGGCATATTTCATTCTTAGTCTTTATTCTTAGACCAGAATTATCAAGCCATTGTGTGCAGCAGTATGTTAGACAGGCAACGTGTATTCCTGTGGAATTTAGGAAAATACATCCCTTCCTTTAATTGAAAAGAAGCTGGGACTAGACTTGCAAATATTCCCATAAAACTGAATTGCCTTGTCTCTATCTTAGTCCAGAAAGTCACTAAGGTATAAGAGAGAGAAAATTATAGAGTAAATAAATTTCAGGAAAATAAAAAATCAGCATGAATAAGCTGCCCATGCACAGCTCTGGGAGGGTTTCACTCCTCCTGTCAGTTCAGCTGCAGATGCAGCATGGGCACACAACTTCTAGGCTGAGTGTTCAGCTTTCACATTTCTGCTAATTCACATTTCTGCCAATTTTCACATTTCTGGTAATTCAGATCTGCGTGGGGCACTTCATTTTCCTCATTTATAATAAATATAAAAATACAGGTAATGTGAAAATTGAAGTAACTGGATTGGAGATTCCTCTTGGAAGGATTACAGAATGTTTAAGTCCTTTCTCCTGAATGAGCTGGACTTGTCACTCTGCAGTTATTCCTATTTGCCAGTAGATAATTTTAACTGCTTCACAGGAGGTCCAGGAATTGGTTCTGGAAAAGAGAGGACTGCAGGACATCATTAATTGCATCATATCACATTTCCTCTCCCTGAGATTCAAAGTAAAACCCTAGATAAAGCAGGAGCATTTAGCCTTAATGATGGTACAATAGGTGATTTGGATTTGCAAGAAATTACAGGTAAATGATTATAAATTTCTTTAGAATTGAAAAAAAAAAGAATTTCTTCTCCTTCCAAGTAAAGCATGGTTGGTGGCAAGGGAATGTCAGCTCAAAGCAGCCACTAAGAATTACAGACATTAAAAGAGGAAGGCAGTTTTCAGTTATATTTTATACTTCAGTTATATTTTAGTTCTTTAGGCAGCAGGAGAACATCTACTGCTGCTTAGCAATAAAAGAAGCAACAGCTTTGTTTCTGACCAATAGTCTGAGTTAAAAAAAATAAAATAAAATAAAATAAAGAGGAAGCTTTGTTTGGATTTATAGACATAATAGATTTCAACAGAAGCTTATCAAAAGGGTAAGAATGACCTTATCACTTGGACTTATTATCAAATGAGAGTTATTTTAGCTGGCAACCTACCAGGCTGCAAACGAGGTGGAACTTCAAAGTTTAAGGAAGGAGGAAAGAGAAACAGTCAAGAAGTCATAAATTGTAAAATGTGAATAAAACAGATGCAGAATTTCCATTAATTAGAGACAGGTTAAATCACTTCATGATGTTTCACTGGCCTACTTCCTCACAGTAACTGATTTCTCACCTACTTAAGTGTGGTTAGGATCCTACTATTAATGGCCTAACATATCAGAACAATTTTTAAATAACTATTTTTTTTTCTTTTTTTTGTTAATGGAAACCTGACCTTTTTTTTTTTTTTTTTTTTTTATCCTGGAGGGTAAACTAAACTAAAGCCTTGTCTATTACGACCAAATAATCAAACCACTCTCAATGAAATGACCTCTTCTGAACTGTGTGGTCAGGGGGAATTGCTGAAATGTGGCATGTATTAAGCCTTTACTGCAGTTAACTGCCCTGCTCCTTCCTGTGGCTCTGTTGTTGTTTCCATTGCGTGCTTGGACTGCAGCAGTGCTGGGGGTCAGAGCAGAGCCAGAGCCCTGCTGGGATAAATGACCCCCTGAGATGGCACAGATCCTGCTCCAGGAATGCCAGAGGGGTGAGCAAGGAGCAGTGCTGCTCCCAGCCCAGTGCCAGGCATGGTGAGCTGGGGCTGCATTCACACCTGGGCATCGCTCAGAGCACAATCCTCCAGTGATTGCCCACGGAATGTATCAGCATCATTTCCACTGGCACCTCCTCCTTGCATTTCTGCCTGTGGAAAACCATCCCCAGCCTGCCCACGTGCAGCCCCTCGTTCTGCTCAAACACTCAGTCACACTCAGTCTCTCATCACTCTACATTTTCCCTCCTCCTTTGCTCCTCGGAGCTGGAGTAAATGTGTTCAAGAGCCCAGCTCAGCTCTGCCTGTGCTTAGGCACACAGCCAAGAGTTTGGGGCACTGCTGCACATGAACACTTTGCTTATTTTGTGTTTACTCAGTGTTGAGACACCTTAGACACTCCCAAGAACTCATTTACCTGGCTGTAGTAAAAATGTCTCAGTTTCCCATTTCACAGGGTAAATCTGGACCAACATTCAAATAAGGAAGGGAAATTTGCACAGTTGTGTCCCTGGGTATTGCTCCACAACTCCTGTTTTTCCATATTCCTAACTTTATTCATCTCCAACTCGATAATGTAATCATAGAATATTTAATTTTGTAAAATTGTAGAGTCTCAAGGCTGGAAAAAGCTTCCAAAACCATGGAGTCCCAGCTGTGCCCAATCCCCACCTTATCCCCAGCCCAGTGCCACCTCCAGCCCTTCCTGGGACACCTCCAGCCATGGGCACTCCAAAGCTCCCTGGGAAGCCCCTGCCAAGGCCTGAGCTCCCTTTGCATGGAGAAATTCCTGCTGCTGTCCAAGCTGAGCCTCCCCTGGCACAACAAAATAATAACAATAACAAGAGAGTAATAATTTAATAATTTAAGTGGCTCTCACCTTGATGCAGCTTTTATTTGTTGGGCAAAAAGTGACTGTTTAAAACCAAGCCAAAGAAATCCTGCATTGCTCCAACAGTGGAGCAGCTGAAGTGGAATCACCACACGTCGCCCTAGGTCAGGTGCAGCTCCAGCAGACAATCCCAGCCCAAAGGAGATCCCACTGTCCTCTCATTCATCCTGATCTCCTGGGTTACACTGCACAGATTTCTCAATGTGCAGGAAATGACCTGAGGCTGGGGGAATGAAGGGAAAATAAAAAAGAGCTGTGATGATGGATTTCAAACAGAGCTGTTTTGCATAGGTGGTCAGTGAAGTTGGCTGATCTTATTTGATAAAATGCTTTGGGTTAACAAAATGAAAACAAGAAACTTCAGGGTATACCTAAACCTGGCTCATTTAAATGCAAAGATTCATGTGGTAAAATAATCACTTAAAAGAGTAAAGAGACTTTTCACAAGGCATTTTTTGCCAGGGCCTGGAGTGCCAGGACAAGGGGGAATGGGTTCACACTGACAGAAATAGGCTCAGATGGGAGATTGGGCAGGAATTGTTCCCTGGCAGGGTGGGCAGGCCCTGGCACAGGGTGCCCAGAGAAGCTGGGGCTGCCCCTGGATCCCTGGCAGTGCCCAAGGCCATGTTGGACATTGGGGCTTGGAGCAGCCTGGCACAGCGGGAGGTGTCCCTGCCATGGCAGGGGTGGCACTGGATGGGCTTTAAGGTCCCTTCCAGCCCAAACCATTCTAGGAATGGATGATATAATTTACAAGAAGTTTCATGCTAAAGGGCACATTTCTGCATGACTTCCTTTAATAACTGCAGTCTCCAGCCTAATTCAGCCTTTCAGATAATTGCAGTGTGAGCACTTTTATTTTTCATGGTTGTACAGTGGGTTATTTTATTCTTGCTCTAGTAAAAACATGGTTTTTGTTGTTGACTTTTTAAATAGTGATCACTTAATTGGAAACAGATGCTACTGTAAGAGGAAAAACATTTTAATTAACACATTTGAGCTGGAAAATTTCAGATACCTGAAGAGCTGAAGCAGATTTAAAACAAAGGGTAGGATTTGTTTTCCATTATTTAAATTACAGATCATTTCATCATAGGATAACTAAAGTTAATGAGACCATTGGAAGGTTTGTATTATTTAGTTTGTACACAAACTGTCTAACACTGAACAGCAGAAACAAGGGAAATACATTAATTTAAATGTAAATTTTTCTTTCTTAACAAAAAGCCCATAGAAAATGATTGTTTTGAGTTGTTTTCACCTTCTGTGAAAGCTCCTTTCTATATGATTTTTTAATATTGCCTTTTCACTCTGAACTTACAGAAACAAAGAAAATCTTTCAGTTTAATGTCAGCAGTATATTAACTTCAAAAAGTCTTACATTAGGACATGATGCACTTTGGAAGTGATAACTTGGTGTTGGTAAAAATCCTGAAACCCCAGAGTATTTTTATGAAAACCTGGACTTAAATGCAAATAAAGCAACATATGAAACACTTGTTCATTACCAGCAGGCTGGAGCCTCTGTTTCATTCTGGTTGAAATAATATCATGTGATTGACAACCTTTGATTAAAAGCAACAACATTCAAATTGAATGTCTCCCATCTTCAGGTGAGCCCTCAAGGGTAAGGTAATATCTGCTGGGAAATTTGGAGAAATACATCACTTGTGACCACTCTTGGAGTAGATTTGAAGCACCATTTCCAGTTACGATTTTCTCAACGTTCAGCACATCAAATATATCGTGTTGGGCTCAACTGATTTATAATTTAATTCTGAGCGACTTCTGATTAAGTTACATCTGATTTACCCCAAGATGTCCTGTCTAAAAGCACGGCCTGCTCTAGGTAAAGACATGCAAGAGCACAAATCCCATTGTGTGCAGTATTCCCCACACAGAGGTGTGAAAAGGGAGCAAAAATCTCTCCACTTGGTGGAGTAAGTGGAATTATTACCAAAATGTCCTGGGTTGTGCAGCCCCTCCTTGGTGAAGGGGCTGTGCTGGGAATGGGCTCCGTGCTCTGGAAGTTCCTGCTCTGGGAACTGACAGCACTGAGGGAAAAAAAAATAATATTTTGCACACAGAGTTGGGTTTAGGTCCAAAATAAGACAATTTAAGACTTATGACTTGGCACCCACTTACTTCAAACAATCTCCAAAGTCCTGCAATGTTGGTACAGCGCAGTTCTCACAAAAGTTAGAAATAAAAATATCACCACCACACTCCCTTTAGTGTTTATTTTTCTGGCTGATGTCACATGAGGAGAGTGGCAGCTCCTGTGACCTCAAAAAAAAACCCCTCAAACCCAGAGAAGTAGTGGGAAACCTCAGTGTGGTTTCAGGCTAACATTTTCATCTTTGATTATGCCATGTGAAATGAGGACCTGTGGTGTCCTTCCAGCTTCCCAGTAACCCAGCACTGTCCCTGCTCACCACTGGGGACATCCAAGAGCACCATAAGTAATGTACAACACCATCCTGGAAGATCCATATTCTGATTTTTCACAGATTTTTTAATGTCATGCTTTTTTTGGTTTTGTTGGTTTTTGTCTTTTTGAGCAGTAAGAGAGGTTATAAAATGAAGATTTTTGGTTGCATCTCTCTGGAGCAGGGATCAGCATTTTGGATCAGCTCAAGACCTCTTTCTGGTGGTTTTTTAAAGAACTTTGACATGTGGAATAAAATAGGTATTTTACAGGATAACACCAAGTACATAACTGCAGAATAATTAATGTTTCTTCAGCTCTATTTTCTGACTACTCTGACTTGATATCCAGATGATGTGTGAAGTCAATTAACCTGGCATAAAGTATATTCAAGTCACTTTAATGATTCCTGAGACACCTTTCTTTTGTTTGGTTTTATATACGCTTTTAAATAATTGCCAAGCCCCAAAAGACTATGGGCATAAGTTTCCTAGGAAATGGATGAAAATAATTATTTTTATTAGTGTGCTTTTGTTATCTGAAGATCTATTCAAGCTGTTTTAATGGCTTGTGGAATTCATAGCATGGATTTGAAGTGCAGCATATTCTGTAACCTTTCTGTGGACAGTAAACTGTACAAAATTGCTTTGAAAATATTTGTAACAATTCCAGTGTTATTAGGAATTTTAAAAAGTACTGATTTTCTATTTGTGGGCAAAATAAGTGTTTCATCTAAAATAATAGGCAAGGTAGGGAAAAGAAAAGTGATTCTTCTTGTTAAGAGGGCATTTCAGAGGATCTAGTAAGGCATAAATGAAATGTATTCATCCAAAGGATTTTCATCTCCTTTTTGAGAAGAATTAGGAAAAAGAAAAAAGTGTCATTCGTTTTCTATCAAGGTGAGAAAAAGCCATTTTCTGACAAATTCCAAACAATTCCAGATCTGAGAAAAAGAAAATACCTTTTGATCCTTGGAATCAAAGAGAGACATCTCAGCAAAGCAGCGGGTAAGGCTGTAATGGCAGAGCAGTTATTTCATCTGTTTATTTCCTGTCTCATCTGCACTGAGCTATAAATTCCCGCAGTTCTGTGGACTCAGAGAGAGATGGGAAGCAATATTTTACCTCTCTTTAGGATGAGGGAGAGCAAACTGGAGGAACGTGTCCTGTCTGGGCCACAGCTCTTCAAGGAGGACACGTAGCTGTGACCCATTTGAAGAAAGCTCCCAAAACAGCTTCAAAAAATACCAGAGCAGCTTTTGAATAAAAATATAAACGAGTTAAGGTTGTTTAGCCTAAGGGGAAGAGCACTAAACACAGGAGAGTTTCAGTTTTATTATTCAACAACTTTTATGGTGAAAGAGCAGGTGAGTGTTCATTACTCCATCCCATCCAGCCTGGAGAGGATGGGAATAACGGCGTTAACGAGCACGGCTTAGGTCAGACACGATGAGAAATCTGCTCTAATGGCTGGGCAGGCTGTCACTGGGAGAGAGTCCCCAGGGACTCATGGAGTCTCCAAATTTAGGAACAGTTTAGAGCAAAACTGACAGCTGTCTCCTGGGAAAGACATAACTGTGCGCTGTTTGGGGGAAGAGTAGAGGATTAGTGCATGTCTTGAGCTCCTATCCAACCTCTGTTAGGATTTTTTTCTAATTCTACGAATTCTGATTTTGTTCCCAGCACTTCATGTCTCTTTTGAGTGCAGAATTCAGAATGCATTTGAGGGAAACGAGGGATAAAATGGAAACGTAGATTTATTCCTTGAAAATCCACCAATGTTACGGGACAGAGCTCGCAAGTGGCCTGACTTGAACTTGGAGTGGCTGAATTCCATAATGGATGAAATATTATTATTATTATCATCATCATCATCACTATCTTTTCTACAAAAAAAGAAATTAACCTATTCTGGGGACCAGCTGAAATGAATTTCATACTCTGTGGCAGCAAGTTTACAATCTACAAACTACCCAATGATGCTCTTTTAAATAATAGAAACTTCAAAGCCATTTATGGGTGAGCCAAGTGTTTCCCATAAACATGTTATCATTTTTGTGTGACATAAATAAATTCTCAAGAGATGTGGGAAAGGTTCACACAGAATGAGGCAATGGAGGCACTGAAATACCACTGGAGCTGAGGTAATGGGACAGTTCCTTCTTTGGGCAAAAAAACGTCTACTTATTCATGATGTAATGAAAAAATAACATGTTCTGTCAGTCAAAACCCAAGACAAAATCCAGCTGAGAATTTTGGACAAGTCTTCCTGTGGCAAAGTGGGAATGTTTTTCTATGACATCATTTGATTTGCAAACATCTACAAGGTAACCATACCACACCTCCTTTCAGGCAGCAGAAAATCAGATTTAATTATTGTGTGCTTGTTTTCTAAGGGTGTGGAAGTGTTTTTGCATCATTCCTGCTGGATTGAAGAGCCAGCTCCTTAGTTTTTCCCTAGGATGTGTGGAAAACTGTGCTGTGCAGTATCTCTAGTGTCACCCTGAATTTCAGTGCACTCTGCAGTTTGCTCTTCACCGTATTTGCAACATCTGAAAACGAAGGTTTCCATTTAGTGGCAGCACAATGATTTGGTAAACTCTTTCTAAAATGTTGAAAGCACAGTCTTGGCTGCTCTGTGGCAAAGGCAGGAGGAAACAAATGGCCACAGCTCTTTGTGCTGCAATTTTTTATCCAGCAGGAATTGGCCTTTGAGGAATGAGTTGGCCACAAACTGATTTCTCATTCAAGGGGCAGTTGTTGAATCCCTTGACTTGTTTTACTTGTTGAGGTCTGTGGGGATGGATACCTGTTCCCAGGAGGCCCTGACTAAGTGAAAAGACAAATATTTGGGGAATTTCATATCAGCCACACTGAGAATTCCTCAGTGCTGCTCTGCAGTATCTTCCAGCACCTGCTGCCCATAGGGCAACTGATGTCCCCAGTGCTTGCCATGGTGGGTTGTGATTCTAAAACTGTTTTCCTGCATATTTTTTTACTGAGGATATGGATTTTTTCAGAGCTAACATTATTGTGGGTGCCCAAAAAGGGAGGTATCATGGAAAATATAGTTTGAGTAATTAATCTGCTTGAAGGCTTGGGATGGAGAGTCAGGAGGGAAGGGCAGAGCTGATTGTGCAGCCAGAGCAGTAAAGGGATGCCTCCCCTGGCATAAAGGAGTGCAGGTCTCACCTACTGCTCCACCTGCAGCACAATAAAACTCATGGAATGGTTCCTGGAGTTTCTACTGGATTTGTAGGACACTGGGCAATAAAAGATGCAAATTGTAGGGTTTTTTATTGTATCTAATGAGAATATTGTATCTAATCAGACCAGGACAGATTTTGATTTTGCTTTCTTTTCTGGAGCATTCAGATGTTCAGTTTTGCTGCTCTTGTGGGCAGAGAAATCACAGAAAATGGCTGTTTAATTCTCTAATATTTTGAGATTACAGTCCTGTGAGCTTGCTTTATGAAACAGGTGTAATTTTTTATCATAATTTTATTGGACAAGTCTTATAGGCAAAATGGGAAATATACTCTGCAAAGAGTTAATTATTCCACTGGGGTTCTTATAGTAATTGTGGGGATAAAATTTAAAGTTTATCACTGTAAGTAAATCAGTGAAGTAGACATTCATTTCTTACTTTTTACTGAGATTTGGAGGGGCCCTTGCCATATTACATATTCATCTAATACTCTGTGTTTATGGATATATCCACATTTGAACAATCAGAACCTGCTCTCTTTGTAATGCAGTGAAGGAAGCAGCTGAAACTCCACATTACTCAAGTAGCATTGGATTTTAATTAATAACCACATGGAACAACTGTTCAGATAAGAACACTACCTTTTCTAGTGAAATAAATAAAATACAGTGCATTGTGCGAATGATCACAAAGATTTTCTCCTGGACTGTGCAAGATAAATATTCATGAAGTGAGCCCAGCAGTTGCAAGCAGAAGATAGGTTTATCAATATGGGAGGGGTTTGTGATAAAGAAAGGTTGTATTGATGGCTTGTGTGACACCTGAGAGCCCAGAAGTGCTGTGAGGAATGACTGGGAGGCAGAGCAGATTCTGGAGGGATTCACTTGGATCTGCCTTGGTTTGTCCTGAGCTGAACAATTGCACTTTGCTGAAGAGAGGAAGAGTCCTCCTCTCTTCCCTTCATTAATGTCATGGCTGATGAACTTCCACTCACAGAACTTTTCCATGGCGTCTCTTATCTGCTGTCAGCAGAGTGATGGAGAATGTTTGGGGGTAGTTGTGGGATTAGTGGGAAAAGCTCATGCAGAATTTGCCAAGGAAGCAACAAGAAATAAACTTATTTATGAGTTACACTTGCAGGGTTAGAGGAAGAGTCTGGATATGGATCTGAATCCTGGATAATGAACTTTTCCCCCTAGATCTCAAGGTAGGCAGCAATGATTTTTAAATAATAGGTGTAATATAAGAAAGGAGCAAAGAATTTCCCTTCCAAGCTGTCACACATATGGTCAGGCAGCGACAGATGTGGGAGGGAACAACTGGGACCTTTTAATTTCTCATTTTGATTCTATATTAAAACACAGAACATGACCTGAATCTCACCTGCAGAGCTGTACTAAAGGATGAGCCACAGACAGGTAAGCCAGACTTAATTCTCAGACAGATGAAGAATCTGAGGTACTCTTTTATCACTTGAATTTATCTCAATATCTGCAAGGGGAGCTAACTGTTGTACAGATTATTCATTCAGAAAAGCACACAGAGCATCACACTATTCTTCATTTCTGTAAGGATATCACATGCAATGTAGTGGCAATTTAGACTCTGGGTGATCAAAATACGACATTGGTCAGGATACAATTTTTCCACCAATTTAATTGATCTCTTTGGCCTTAATTTCAAAGGGGAAGGATGAGAAGGAAGGCAGATGCTCTGTATCATGTACAAACTTGCCACTTTCCGTCACTAATTACCTCATTTCACAATAACTACATCTCCTATTATCAACTCTCTTTTTATGGAATTTCTCTTTGTAGCACATCACTCCAGCGAAGTGACTCCACCTTGTTCCAAAATACAGTCCCTGATATGCTGTGGATAGGCCAAATTTTAAATATTCTGGTTTTCTCAAATTGAGAATGTAGGTGTTTCTAGTTTCTTTGGGGAAGAGTGGGTAAGGACAGGTCTAAAATATCCTTTGCAGTACTCTGGTGCCACTAATTCCATCATAGTGCATGACAGTTGTGTTTTTCTTACCTTTGATAAAACAAATTTTTTTTTTTTTCCTGTTTCAGACATTATTATTAATTAGAATTAAACAAGGCACGCCCTTAAGTGAATTTGCCTGTTATTGGAGAGATTTTCTGTGCAAAGGCTGTTACAGAACTCAAAGCTGGGATCTCCATGAGGTGTAATTTAAAAATTAGCTTGAAGTGCACTTCACATCAGTTTGCTCACGGTGAGAAATATTTACTTGGTTTCACCCTGCTGGAAAAAGCAAAATGGACAGGCTGGTGTGATGGAGAGCACAGCAGCAGGATCTCCACTCTGTGTCTTCAGCCACACTGAGACCATAGAAACTTAAAGTAAAAAAACCCACAAAAACAAATAAAATACTTTGAAACCCCATGTATTAGATTTTCACCCTTACATTTAACTCTGGCTGGACCTTAAAACTAAGATTGTTTTACGTTTGATTTGCAAATAGAAGTTTGCAGAATTTGGCAGAATTTGGCCAGAATACCCAACTTCCCTCAAGGTTTCCAACATTCAATTTGGATGATGTACTACAAGATCAACTGCTTTCTAACTTCATTTCTCCATTATTTGCAGCAGAAATGTTATTAGATATGGATTTCAGTAATGTGATTACCAGTGAGTGGTAATTTTGAAGTATCTGTGTGGGAACTGCTGGAGGAATTATTGTGCTGCTGAAATCAAACCGTGATTCAGATTTAACCTAATCTTACCCTAAGCTATTCTGAATATTATCAGCACCTTTCCATCCCTTCTGAAAATAAATGGATAGGTAAAATACTCTAAGTAATGGTTTGTTTCCTTGCTTTATGTCCTGACAAGCTAAAACAATAGAATTCAATTTTCTATAATTAGAAACATTAAAGAAAATGTTTCCTATGCATTTTGAAGAAGTATATTAAAAAAAAGCTATTGATCAAAGTTCAGGAACTATTCTTGGTACAGTTAATATTTAGAATGTTGTGTACCTGAGAACTTCCTGTGGGGAATGTATATCAGCTCTGTATTCCTCCAGCCCATCCTCCAAGGGGATGTTTTCCAAACTGCTGCTGCTCTGAGATGACTGAAATGATGGCTTTAACAACTTCTCTGTGGTAAATATTGGAGTTTTCTCCTGTTTGCCATGCTGGTATTTTCTTCCATTTGACTGTGCCCTGTAAGAGCTGCTAAAAAACAATTTATTTAGGGTTCAGTTGGGAAATTCAGCCCCAAGCTCAGGGTGAGTTAATCTGTAAGAGCAGCAAAGCCCCAGCAAGGCGAGCCCTGATGCACTTTAGATCTTCCACTGTGGCTGTGCAGGGATTTCCAGAGCACTGATCACCCTCCACCCCCTGTGGTTTGGGGTTTTCCTGCTTTATGACCTGCAGTGCCACCCTGTCCCTGTCTCTGCCAGCAGGGACTGCAGTGCTCTGTCTTAGGCCAGATTTGTGGCATGGCCAGGACTCCCAATATTTCCCCAATATTTCAGGTTTCCTCATCTGTTTGTGGTTCTGGGATTGCTTCTGAGCCCCTCCACCTCCTGCTCCCCAAACACCAGAGTGTGGCACACCCTGCACTGGTGCATCCCTGTGGAGCATCCTTTGCTTCATCATCTGACTGGGATAAGGGGCTACATACAAGTTATGTATGGGAGTTAAATTTAGATATTGAGACTTCATTTCAGTCCTCCAGAAGAACAAATTCTGTGTTTGCCTCCATTTATCTCCGTTGTCTGATATTTCATTAGGACAAGAAATAATTCCCCAAGGACTGGAGTCCACGGTGCTCCTCTTCCAGGGAATTTTAAAACTTGGCCTTGCAGAAAATTGTCACTTTCCTTCAAATCTTTCTCAGGCTGCTACAGCTCACTGAATTACAGAAAGACAGCACTGCTACCGTCTGGGTGAGACCTTTTAAAATTGTAACAATTATAAATGTTGTGGTAACAGGAGCCATTGGAACACCTGAGCTAGAAGCCCTGAAATTACAAAAAAAAAAACCCTAAAAATATGAAAGGATATGTTCTGACATTATCTGTCCAAGGAGGTGAGTGTTGTTCACAGCATCCATGCAAACCTGCACAGGAAAGGTATGGACTAAAGCACTGAAAGAAGGGGGACAGGGCTGGAAATCTGCTTTAAAATTAAAAAGTTTAATATCAAACAGCTTATTTTAAAATAGTAACAGCTCCTGTGTTATCTTGGGCATCCATTTACTACTATTGGCAGTCAAATCCTGAGGGTGAGCTTATAATTTAATGCTTTGCATTAAAGAACTATTCTCATCTAGCACATTTGCCTTGTAGCCTCTGCAAATAAATAACAAGTGTGCCATGAATCACAGGCCAGGCAGTGCCATGGCCAAATGGCTAAAACTGCCCGGGCCATTTTTTGCAGCAGTGGAATAGGAAACATTTATTACAGCCTTTATAGACAGCCAAGTGATTTAAGAGCCAAAGAGGTGTCATTTCTATCATGTTACAATTCTTTTAACTCTGAGAAATAAAATAAGCAAGGATCCAAACGGGCTCTACAGCTGCACTGCAGCCCCACAAACCTGGGCATTGCAATAAACCCAGACCATCAAGTGGAGCTGAATTTTACAGCTGCACATTTCAGTGCTCTATCTTGTTGCCTGACTTCAATATCCTCCAACTTTATGCTGTTTGAAGCACCAATAGAGATAAAATTTCTCTCCTTGCACCTTGCTTCCTTTGGAAGGAAGAGAAAAACTTGGTAAGTCACAGAAAACCCTTCACCGTATCACTGCAAAAGTGTTTCAGAAATTATAATGTTGATAACTGGCCACAGCTGCTTCCTTGGCCATTTGTAGCTGTATCAGACATGTTGCTCATGCTGATGTCAGGAATATGGTCTGGAGGGGGAGCAAAGATTTATTACCAATAGTGCTCAGTCTTCTGTTGTCACAGAATCACCGGGATCTGCTCTTTGAACTGGGCTCTGCAGAAAGAACACCACAGATACTGAACTTCAAAGCAAGAGATAACTGAGAGAAATAAATGTTCCAAATGGTGGAGTGTGTTCTGGTAAGCACTTGGGAAAGCAGCCTTGGTGGGAGACTGGAACAGAGACTGCACTGAAGTGAAATAATTGCTCAAGGGGTTGGTGTATTTTCTGCAAGCACTCGTACGTCACCAGAGCTCCCTGGAAATGGTTTGAATCGCTTCTCTTCCAGACATTTGGCAGAAATCACCAGGGGATGTGGGGGTGTTACATCTGTTCATGGCTAAGGATGGCCTTCAGAAGAACATTTTTACTTGCCTTCTCAAAATCATTTAGAGTTACATCTGCTTCTTTGCAAGGTAAGAAGTTCCTTACCAGGAACTGCTTCATGGTTTTTAATGTTGTCGAGTTTTCACTTTGAATTTCACTGTAGGTTTAGAAAATTACATCCTATTCTTTGTGTGCTCTGTAAAGGGGCCTGTTCAGTCTCTGAACACAGGAAACTTGCTGAATTTCCCCGGGGCTGGTGATCTTATTACTTTCTATTCGTTGAATTAATCCTCCTGGGAACCATTCAATTTTTTTTTTAGCCCTTAAAACTTTCAGAGCTCCATATTATTATGAAAGGTTTCACTGAGCTAAAGTTGTTAGGACAGGGTTTAATTTTGCAGCCCCCATCTTTACAGCCACACGAGGCTGCCTGGTTTGCCCTCCAGTGCATAAAAAGTTGAGACTGAATCTTTCACCTCCAGGAAGCACTTTTCAAAACTGGGGAGAAAATTGCATAGCAGCAGTAGGAGAATTGATGTGTCAGTGAACGCCTCTCCCTCCTTATCTGCTGCGTTATCTCTTCCCAGCCTCCTTTCAAAGGATCCCAGGACCTGCTGCTCCAGCTGTAACTCTCAGCAATGGTTGAATTCCACTTTTCAGCAGTAATTGTCTCACTCTTTGCCCTGCAGCTTGAGCAGCATCCTTTTCAGCTTGTGGATGGGTTCCTGGCTAGGAGGAAATTGTTTTCCCACTGCTGTGTGGGGTCTCTCATCCACAGTTTGCAGCACTTCTGCTTCATAAATCTTGCTTGTGAGGGAGTGATTGGGTTTAACCCTCCTTGCCCCTCTTCCCATTCCAGGGAGGTGCCTGTGTGATAACACAGGCCCTACAGCACAGATTCCTTCATCAGTGGGTCTGTGGCTCCAGACAGATCTTTCACAAAGCTGTCTTTATTCAGGCAGAATCTGGGCTGTTAGGTGGGCTCTGTGTGCAGTGGTTTCCATGCCAAGGTGTAAATCACATTAAGACAATTGATTGCAGAGGGAGATTTGATGGGATGAGGAATGAAAGCTCCAGCTCTGAGAGGAACAGTGGTGTCTGTTTGTGTGTTCAGGGTTCTACTTCAAAATGCACCTCTTCCACCACTGAATTTCAGTGTAGGGTATGGAGTGTATCTCTGCCATAGTAGGAGTCTATTTCTAAAATTGACTTGGAATGTAGATTAATAATATACTCAGTATAGATTTCTCTGTACATTTATTATGCATCTCTTCATTTTCTACAGGAGCAGAAACCTCTGCCATAATTCCAGCTCAAGGAAGCTGACAGGGCTCAGAAAAGATAATCTGATTGCTGCACTTGCAAAGCATCCCTCCCTTCCAGGAACAAACCCAAGGACAACAAAAAATGCCAAAGCAATAACTATAAATTACATCCTTCATACCCTACACATCCAGGGGTAGTGTGTGTCATCAATTGTGATCTCAGATCACTCAGTGAATATGCTGGTCCTGCCAATGCTTTAACCCAGGCAGGACTCTAAGAAATATTCCCAGTAAAGAACATAATGGATCACAGCAGTTACCAGATTGAAACCACTGGGCTTCCAAATTTTTGACAGGCTGACAACATTGGGGCTGCTCAGCATGGGGAAGAGAAGGTTGAGTGGAGACCTGATGGCAGCTTTCCAGTATCAGAAGGGGCTGCAGGAAAGATGGAGAGGGACAATTCTTCAGAGACTGGAGTGACAGGATAAGGGGGAATGGGTTCAAACTGCCAGAGGGCAGGCTCAGATGGGAGATTGGGCAGGAATTGTTCCCTGGCAGGGTGGGCAGGCCCTGGCACAGGGTGCCCAGAGAAGCTGGGGCTGCCCCTGGATCCCTGGCAGTGCCCAAGGCCAGGTTGGACATTGGGGCATGGAGCAGCCTGGGACAGTGGGAGGTGTCCCTGCCATGGCAGGAGATGGAACCAGATGATCTTCAATGTCCCTTCCCACCCAAACCATTCCATGATTCTATGATTCTTAATAAACTTTGGCCCATTTGAATGGTTCTGCTTTTTTTCAGTCATAGTTTTAACTCAAATATTCATATTGTTTAAATGGGTGCTTGATGTACCCAGATAATAAACTGGGCAATGGTTGTACTTTCCCCATCGTCCTGAGAATAGAAATTTCCCCTCTGTCAAACCAGTGCTGCTGTTTCTTTAATCCACTTCAATATGTGAAAAACAACCCACTTGAGAAGGTTCTTCAGTCCTAAAAATTTCTTTTTCATAAGATTTTCTTTATTAATATTGGAGCAGTGTGACTAATGTGGAGGTCTCCAGGTGATCCAGGCAGCAAAAGACACGGATCAGCTGGGGTGGCTGCAGTCAAATTCGTGGTGTTGCACCGGACCTCTCCAGCACCCTCTGAAGGTGTCACCCACTGGGTGCTGTTGTCACCTGGAGCCCCTCAGACCTCGTGCCTCTGGAGCTGTGATAGGCTCAGTTGGATTTTAGTGGCTGGCAGAGTGGACATTCCCCAGTGTCATTGTGTATCCAAGGCCCACATCTGTCTGCTCTGGAGGGAACTCTTCAACTTAGAACTCTTTTGAAAAGAATTTTTTGGCTGTGGAAATTGATGGAAAATACATCACTTTTTATTCAGAGCCCACTCCTGTGCTGAAGGGGAGAAAATGCAAGTTGTGGAGTTAAATGTTTGCTCAGGGATACTGCAATTGCTATTTGTTCATTGCCAAAGATTTGAATTCTGTCCTTCATTTAGTTAAAATACTGTTTTCTGATATATTCACAAGCTACTGATAATCTGTCCTTAAATTACAGATGGAAAGCTGTAGACCATCCCAAATACATCTCCTGGTCTCAAGTAGATAAAAGGAACTACCTTTTCCACAGCATGTTGTGAAGTTTAATTTACTGCCATAAGAGACTGTGGAGCCTGGAAGTGTAAATGGGTTCTAAAAAGGGTTTATCTAAATCTGTTGGTTGCTACTAAACACGATGATCTACAAGCAAGTTCCAGCTCTGAGAGTTCCTAAACTTGTCAGTGAAGCTGAGAAATACCCTGTGGAAGGATTGGTTTCTTGGGGTGGTGAGAAACAAAGTGTCTTCCCTCACACAGAGGGATGTTCCACAAACAGGTCTGCTATGGGTTTTGCCTGGATATGGCAAGAAGTGAGTAAAAAACAGTGTGTGAGTAGTACAACACCAGGAGGAAAGCCCCATTCCTAAGGCAGTCCCATGCTAAATGAAACCATTTCATTTTTACCAAACCATTTTTACAACTTGGTGGAATATTAAGTTTGCAGATGATACTAAATTGAGAGGAGTTGTTGACTGGAAGGCAGGAAGGCCCTGCAGGGAGACCTTGAAAAATGGGAGGGCTGTGAATCATCAGTGGTGTGATGCTCAACAAGGAAAAGTGCCGGATTCTGTACCTGGGATGGGGAACCCTGGATGTACAGACAGGCTGGGAATGAGAGCCTGGGAGTGGCCATGGCAAGGGATATGGGGGTCCTGGTGATGAAATCTGAGTCAGCAGTGCCCTGGGGCCAGGAGGGACATCCCTGTCCTGGGGGATCAGCAGTGCCCTGGGGCAGGAGGGACATCCCTGTCCTGGGGGATCAGGCCCACCAGCACTGGCCAGGCCTGGGAGGGGATTGTCCTGCTCAGCTCTTGGCTGGGGTGGCCTCAACTCCAGTGCTGGGACAGTTCTGGGCACCACGAGCTAAAATAAAGACATTAAACCATTAGAGAGCTTCCAAAAGTGTGTGAATATGGTGAAGGGTATGGAGGGGACATCCAAGGAGAGGTTGAGGACACTGGGCCAGGGGCAGCTCTGAGCTCTGCTCCTGGGCCAGGGACAGCACCCAGGGAAGGCTGGAGCAGGGCAGGGCAGGCTCAGCTTGGAGATCAAGGCAAGGTTCTGCTTCCCCCAGAGGGTGCTGGGCACTGCCCAGGCTCAGCTTGGAGATCAGGGCAAGGTTCTGCTTCCCCCAGAGGGTGCTGGGCACTGCCCAGGCTCAGCTTGGAGATCAGGGCAAGGTTCTGCTTCCCCCAGAGGGTGCTGGGCACTGCCCAGGCTCAGCTTGGAGATCAGGGCAAGGTTCTGCTTCCCCCAAAGGGTGCTGGGCACTGCCCAGGCTCCCCAGGGAATGGGCACTGCCCAGAGGCTGCCAGAGCTCCAGGAGCTCCCAGGGATGCCCACGGAGGATTGTTGGGGGGTCTGAGCAGGGACAAGAGCTGGATCCATGATCCTTGTGGGTCCCTTCTCACTCCTGATATGAGATGAGAATGCCCATCTCTGTGATTCTCTGATTCCATGGCACAAACAGTTGCTTTTTCCTTAATGAGGAATGGCAGTAGCACATTAGGAGAATATCAGGAGGGGCATTGCTCCTGTTATTCCCAAGGCAGGCAGGAACGGGTATTCGCACAAAAAGAAGATAATTCTGGTCTTTATAAAAGGATAAAATGAGCTCTTAACAATTTTTAATCAAATGGCAAATAGTAGTATCTTATTAGCTAATAAATTCACCAGGAATTTAGGGAATTTAATCCATTAATCTTAAATCTCTGCATAGACAGGAAGTCATTGAGATAATGAGTCACCTGAGGCAATAAGATTCAGTAGAAATCAAGCAGCTAATTTTTGTCTGTGCCTGTGAATATTTCTTGCAGGAATCCTATCTCTTTCTCTTGAGAGAAGTATTATTAGCACCTTCTGCACTCCTTTCATGCCAGAATGCTGGAGGAACCACATGCAGGGCTGGGTCTCTGTGCTCTTCCAGGCATTCATGTCTTTTTTTGATGTTGAATAATTCATGAAGAGCATTTGCTAATAGAAATATGTCAAACAAACATTCCATCTAAATTTGGCTATTTGTTTTAACATTTAAATTCCTCAGCAATTTGAAGCGTGGCTTTTTGTGCATTTATCTACTTCCAGTAATGCTTTTCCCCCTGGAAGAAACACCCATTTCTGCTCATTTTTTTCAGTCTAATCTTCAAATAATTGCACCAAATAAGCTTCTTCTTTTTTTTTTTTCCCTTAGCATATTTGGCTTTTTGACTTTTCAGTTTCTACACAAGAGCTTAGCATCAAATGACTAAAATGTGATGTATCAGAGTGTGCATGTGGTGGGGTGATGTGATGGAATTCAGGAATACCAGCAGGGAAAAATCAATGTTTATCATGATCTTTTCTCAGTGTGAAATGGACTGAGAAAGGATGTTATGTAGCATGAAATCATGTAGAATGACCTTGAAAGAATTTAGAAGGTAATCATGAGCATTCTGTCTGAGCCTGCAGATTTATTGTAGCACAAAGATGCTGTGAGTTCACCTATTATACTCCTAAGTAAACAGAGGATTTATAATGGACATCTGTGTGATTAAAAGCTCAGTCCCCAGAGAGGAGTGAACACCTCATAATTTACAAACTGAAAAACGGCGACTGGGATGTCAGAGACATTCCTCATGCTTGGAATTAATTTCATATTAAGGGAGTTTAGAATGTGGCCTCTCTCTCCACATTGCAGGGAGTGATTAAATCTTTGTTTATTGCACATTTTTATTTTTTACTTTCTGACTCTATGTATGAGATTATTCTGGAATCTTCGCATGCAAAAGAAATTTGGGAAGGAGTTCTGCGATTTTAGAGTCTGTGTGATCATCAGGAATTTGTTCTCTGTCCAACCAGCACAGGACGAATGTTTATCACCCAGTTATCCTCATTCTGGTCACAATTCCTGCATCTCCTTAACTTCCTTCCTATGCCTCTATCCACGAAAGACAGTATTTTTCAAGGATTCAAAGGGAGGATAATGAGCATCACTACTAAATAAACATAGTGTGAGCAGGGGGTTTGCATGGGGATAGAAATAATTCTGAATAATATAATAAACTGGCTGTGTTCACAGTGATGCTACAGAACAGAACATCCAAATCCATTCCATTCTGGAATATTTTCAGATGCTTTGCAAAACTGCAATTGACCCATACAATCTGATGTCTTGAAAATGTCTGAACATGTGGCACCCAAGGTTCTTCTGTATTTGAAAGACCTGGAAAATCTATCCTTGCTCTTTTCATTAGTTTAAAAATAATTTAGAAGCTCATCTGCTTCTGCAGGTTCATTTCTCTGTCACTTAATTTTTGTTGGTTTTTTATTAATCGGTGTCAGGCTGGTGATTTTCAGCTGCCATCATTCTCCCATCTGCCTGCATGGCATCCCCTGCAAGACTTGTCTTAATGTTATTTTTTTATGTGATTCTTGATGTCCTTCAATTCTCCAAACCCAACTGCTAAATGGACAAATCAGTGAGCCAGGGTTTCCAACACTTTCACAGTGGCTATAGGTGTAATTAACCCACAGTTGTCTCAAGGAAGGTTAATAACATCATGCAGCATTTTTGTCTATATTTTTATAACAAAAATCAAAGTTCAACTCTTTCTTGCCCCCACTCTCCATCAATTCTCAGGCACCACAGTCTATTTATTGTATGAGCTGGAACAGCTTTGAAGTAGAGGGCTAATTTTTTTCATCACTGTCTTATTAAAAGTATTTCACGTATTTGAAAAGTCTTCTGCTAAATAGAAATAACATTTTCAGGGAACACACTTAAAATGGAAGCATTAAGAACATCGGTTTGCAATGGTAAATCTTGATTACATATAGATTCTTCCTTTTCTCTGTCTGCTGTAATGATGTTATAGATGTGTATTAGGGAAAGCATATTATTTTCCATTGAATTGTGTGAGTCAGAATAGATTTCTCTCTTTTCTCATCAAAGAATATTTTGACTAATTTTCTTAGGCAATATTTTATAGAAAAACTTTAGCTTTGAACTTTTTTCCACACTGGGAAACTTTAATTAATTCTTTTTTCTAAGCTGAGAGCTTTACCTACGTTTGCATAGCAGAAAATGTGAGAATGAAATTTCATTCCTTTCACCTGTCATAGATGAACATTTTTAGGCTGTGCTACATTTCAGTAAGAGAAAAAAAATAGTAGCTTATATTTCCCTCTAGGATGCCAATCTTTTCAGATGTTGGCTTCAAAAATGCCTAGATTGAGTCACCCAGGCCACTTTTTAATAATCACTTACCTTGATGTGCTGCATTTAAGTACTGCTTCCGTAGCCTGAGTGGAGGGGATCAAAATTATTGGACATTTGGGAAAAGTTGTGCCTAAACACCCACTACAGAGTCCAAAATAGGCTGTTCACAGCAGCTTCCTGTGGAGGGGGTGGAAAGGGAGGTGTCTTCACTGTGAGTTTAAAAATCATGAGGAGCAGCCCCTGAACAGGAATCATCTTCTCAAGCCATTGCTTCCCCTCCCATGATGAACTGTGGAACCATCACCTTTAGGAAATAAATGTAAATCTCTCTCTTTTTCCTCTGTGCTGACCTGTGAGTCCCACCTGTGCCTGGCTGAATGTTTTCTCCTCCTCCTGGCTGGGTAGAATGATGACATTTCCATTCCATTCCATTCCCAGTCTTCCTCAGCCCCATGGTTTCAGCTCAGGTGATTGAGTTTTCCATGTCAGAGAGCTACAGGACTATGTAGCTTTTGTGCAGGTGAAATTTGCATTACCCATAAGCATCTCCAGAAATTCCTCATAAAGTACACATTTCAATTAAAGTTTCTGCTTCCTCATCTTAAAAATGGAAAAGGTCTTATATTCAGACCTTTTGTGGAATATCCAACAGGTAATTCTGCTACACATCCATTATATCCTTAAAAATTATCTGCCCTCCACCGTGAAAAAACTCCCCCAGCAGAGCAGCATAGCCATATAAATAACTATCTTCTAAACTTTCTATCGATGAATATTGTTTTCTGTCATCACAATTGCACCATGAAATATGAAACTTCAATTTCCTCTTCATTTCCTTTTAATAAAACTTCTGCTCATTTCATTTTTGAAGAGAGATTGGATCTAAATTACTTTGACTTCTTCTGGCCCAACTTTGGTGAATGCTTTGAGAGAGAATCTGAAACCCTTTTAAAACCCACCAAAGAGATCAAGGGCTGTGTTCTGGGGGGTTTTGTACTCCCATTCTCATCTCTCTTTCAATACAGGTCTTTTGCATTTAGAAGTGTCAGAATTGATTCCAGGACATGGTTGCAAAAAGCATAAATATTGCACCCACTGATGGAGCTGCTGTTCAAAACTTATCAAACAACAATTTTTTTTTTCTTTGGTTAAAACTGTAGGAAAGGGAATTAACTGCAGGGAAATATGTGCAAGACTGCTTACCAGCAAAGCTGTTTTATGTTGTCGTCCTTATTCAGCAATCCCAATTTGCACAAAGAGAATTTGAGTGGATAGGATCTGTATGATCTTCACAATTGTACCTACCAATGGTCAAGTCAATGGAATTAAATCAAAAGGAAAAACAAACGGGATAAATCAAATGCAGACTTCACAGACTGGTTCTTCATACAAGTTCTATTTTTTTCCTTTCTTGGATAAATTTGGGAGTTTTTCCTAAAATTGCAGCACCAATTCAGAATAAAGTCAGTTAAATGCATTAATAGCTTGGGTTTGTGGGTCATGGATGTGTCTGATCACTGAAGTTAAAGGTTTCTGGGCTGAATAACACAGAACCATGGCATGGTTTGGGTTGGGAGGGACCTCAAAGCCCATCCAGCCCCACCCCTGCCATGGGCAGGGACACCTTCCACTGTGCCAGGCTGCTCCAAGCCCCAGTGTCCAACCTGGCCTTGGGCACTGCCAGGGATCCAGGGGCAGCCCCAGCTTCTCTGGGCACCCTGTGCCAGGGCCTGCCCACCCTGCCAGGGAACAATTCCTGCCCAGTCTCCCATCTGAGCCTGCCCTCTGCCACTGGCAGCCATTCCCTGCCTCCTGGCCCTGCAGCCCTTGGCAATTGTCTCTCTCCATCTTTCCTGCAGCTCCTTCTCAACACAACAGAATCCCGGCCCTTCCCATGACATTGATCGTTTCACATTGTTAATTCACTTTAGCTAAAAAGCACATGGTGAATGTCATGGAATTGATGGAATTTCTGCCTAAACCCGTCCGACAGAGGCTTGGTATTTCCACTCTTTTCAAAGATATATTGGGACTGTCAGAGGCACAAATAGCAGCAGTTGTCCCAGGGTGCAGAACTTCCTGAACATGTGTGTCTGCATTAGTGAGGGAATGCTTGTGCTCAAGAAAGCAGATTTTTTTCAGCCTTTGTTGTGGGATCAAGGAACAGGCACTGGATGTCCCAGCCATTCTGGAAGTGCTCTTTCATCTCTGGATTGCATGGTATGGCTGACAATGAGTCCCTGTTCATAATTACTCTTTGGGCAAATCACAGCCCTCTAATATTTTGTGACACATAAATCCAGGTGGGAGAAATGGTTCTGTCAGTGCAGGAGCTCAGCGTGTGCAGCGCCTGCTTTTGTGTGTCCATCACGGAGCACTGGAGACCACAGATCCTTTGGAGTTGCTTCAGCACAGCCAAAGCCGATATTTTGTGGGTGAAGCTCTGTGTGCCCTTGAGGCTGCACCTGTGAGTGACACCAAACACATCTGCATTTACAGCAGTGCCCAAGTCACGTGCTTGGAATTTACAATCCCGGGTGAAGATGTGAACACAAGACTTTGACAAAAGCTGTTTCCCATTACATTGATAATGAGTTTGAATTCTGCAGAAATCATGTCAGACAATCCAGTGGCTCCACAGTGATGTGATTATAACTGTGTTAAACTACTCCAACAACTCTCTTGTGCACATGAAGTCAAACAGGTTTGGAACAATATTTTATCTAATTTCCAATGTGTAATTGAGAATGTGCTCTTAATTTTCTTTGTTCTTTGTTGGCAAACTGTTACAAAAAACCCCTTCATTTGATAGTCTTGGGTTGGCTGGGGGAGAAAAGAAAAGACAAGCAGGACCTCAGACCTCAATTTCCCTTATTATAATAAATCAATTTCATACTCATTTGTGTTCAATCTCCATTGGAAATTTGCATTATCCAATCAGAACTGAACAGGTCCCTCAGGGGAGATCAAGTGTCACATAAAAATTCAACAGGAAATTCATGCAATAAATTGGTAAAAGTTCAGCTCATATATGGAGATTTTAAACCCATCTAAATTCTATTAAAAACCTCTAAATCCTATTTTAGACAAGAAGGAAACTTGGGAGCTGTAACATCCCTAAGAGGCCCCTCAAAGAGCACATACTAATATTTAATAATTCCTCCTTTTTGTATATCCAAATTAAGTAGTTTAACTGAAATGAGTACGGCTTTCATTTCTACTTCTGACATGGAGTAGTTTATAGAGACAACATTATATCATCATAATCTTCAAATATTTAGCCCGTTAAAAATACATTCTATATGTCGTAGGCAACCTTTTAGCCCGGTGAATTAAAATTGGAGATCTATTTAATGGGAGAAGGGTTTGTGTGAGCCACAGTGGATCCAGACACAGCTTCAGGACACTTGGGTATGTGTGTGTATATGCACTCTTTGAAAAAAAAGAGAAGCAGCAGAGGGCATGGAAAAGCAGGAGGAAGCAGACAAATGGCAATGGACAAAGGCAAAGCCATCTGCAGCGGAGGAATTAGTAAATTCCAGCTGATGGACTACATTTTCTGCTTTGAAATGAGAAAAATATGTGAAGTAAGGGTGGATTTGTCCCTGTTCAGCAGCAGTCAAAAGGGAAAAGAGAGCATTAAATCTGGGAGTAAAAACCAGACTGATTAAAAAATCAAGAGTTGATGCTGAAGCAAGAAGCAGTGAGGAGTTCAGTCCTATCCTGCTCCAGTTCAGCGGGACAACTGCTCTCAAATCATTTGCTGTCCTAACTGCTGCCTTTGATCTTCTGGATTTCTCAGATGTTCCTCATCTGGTGGAAGAATTCATGCTGAAGCAAGAGACAGAAGCCTGGAATATTTTTTTATTACCAACACGTAATGCTGGAAAAACTGGACTGAGGAAAGAGTGTTCAGGGCCATTTGAAACAGTGTGTGTACTTCATATTTAATTATGTTTGACTGATACACCTGCAGTTGGTGTCCATGGTAAAGCAATTCCTTGAAACTCTAAATTTTTTGTAGAAGCAAGGTAGGAGAACAAACCAGAAATCCACTGTATCCAAGTGATTGCTTCATAAATGTCTTGCTTTGAATTATGTCAAACTTCCAATATTTGTATACTGAATAAAGCCTGAGCTAGAATTTAAAATTATATTAGAAGACACATTTTTGGTTAAAACATGTTATTTGAACTAATTTGGACTAGTTTTATTTGAAGGCTGACCATAAGCGTAATTAACCTCTTGGTCTCTGTGTATTTGCACCCCTGAGTTTCGAGAACTTGTGAATGAGTTCCATTTTCACTTTGAAAGAAGCTGTTCTAGAAGAGGCTCATTATAACTGACACACTGCTGCTGCCCACATTTCTCTGATATTTCCTCAAAACATGACTCACACATAATCAGAATAGGCAGGGAGTCTTTATTACTTTGGATTGTTTTAGGGAAAGCAACAGATGGTGGTATTTGAGCTGTCCAGATATAGAAAACACGGCCGTGCACCATCAGGCTGGCTTTGCATCTTGTTTGCCTTTTTACAGACATAATTCAAAATAATAAGGCAAGTATTTAAGGTCCTGCCTAAGTAGCAAAGTGGATCAAGAATTTGTGCTTGAAGTTATCCATCTGCTTGGAAGCTTCCCGAAGTCAATAATTATAGGGAGGAACCCTTCCACTTTTGACAGAAGATGAGTCTCCATCTTCTGCATCTGTTTAAATCCTTCTGCAGTGAGCACCAGACAGAACTAACACTCTACTTATTTAGGGAAGGAAATTTAAGCTTTAGAAAGTTCTACCCCGAGGAAATGAGAGCTGTCTAGTTCTCATTAATACACATTCCATTTCCTTTTTTTTCTGTTATTGCTCTTATTTCCTTTTAAAATTTTTCAGTAGAGAAAAAAAAAAAAAAAGCAGATAATCTTGCTTGTGACAATAGGAAAACCTGTGCTGAATCAAATGTTCTTGGTTTTAGGGAAGTTTCTTGGCTGATAAAGGGCTCACATTAATCAGATCTGTTATACAGTGTTAGGGTGTAGAGGCATGTAGGAATTAGATCTAAATTCTACTTTATCTTTATGCAGATGATTTAGAGCAAAGCAGAAATTGTAAAGGAACACAAATTAATACTTCATTTGTTATTATATCACCTTTTTAACAAGCTGAGGTGAGAGTTCAGAATAGCACAATTCAGATTTATTTACAGTCTCCTCACTTTTTCACTTGGCAATACAATAAATAGAATTAGAGGAGGGGGTTTGTATAAACCACAGTCTGAAGCACTTATAATAAAGCTCCTTTTTTCTTATCTCGTGCTGTGAATGAAAGTCTGCCAAGAGTGATAAGGAAGTTCTGTTCATCAGAATCTGTTGACACAATATTTTTATAAAAGTATAGTCATGGATAAGAGTCCCGGGAGTTTTGGGTTGGTGCTGATTATATTTCATACAAATAAATAATCTCTAGTAGTATTTTAGCATTGGTAAAATTCCACTCTCAATAAAAATACTTTTTAACTTTTTTTTTTTAGGGGTTTTAGCAAAAAAAAAACCTGTTTGCTGTGTACATATGGACGTGCACTGGGAAAAAATGGGAAAAGCACAGCTCACTATGAAAGAATGTTGGGGTAATATCTCTTCAGTGCTTGCCGGCTTTATAAGTCCTCCGATAAATTACAAAGTAATTTAATCATACTCCATAATTGCAAGCTCTTGAAGGACTAAGACTTTAGAAGCAGACTGTCTCATGCTCAGAATGCAATGATGTTGTGCATCACACACACCAATTGCACACGAGCAAATTAATGGCCCCGAGACTGGCAGGCAGTAATAAACAAATAAATAAATAAATAAAGAGCACATGGTTAGGACCTGCCAAGAAAATCTGCACACGGCCCCTCCACTGAATGGTGGGCAGGGGGATGAATGATCGTATGAAATGTATTCAGAAAACCCCTTGCTATTGCAAAAAAAAAAAGGAAAGAGCTTAACAGAAATATATTTTACAAGTTTTATTTAAATTGCTGATTTAGAAGCCGAGCAGGGTTTGGGTTGGGAGGGACCGTTCCAGTCCCTGCCTTAGGCCGGGCCTTGCCGCCGATGGCCCAGCCCAGCTCCCCCGGGCCGAGCCCCAGCGGCCCCAGAGCGCTGAGGAGCCGAGGAGGAGCGCGCTGGGGACGGGGAAGCAGAGGGAGAGCAGGGCCATGGAGAACAGCGGCCCCGAGCCCTGGAACAGCGGCACCGGGAACGGGGGACGGGGCAGGGACAGCAGGGCCATGGAGAACAGCGGCACCGGGAACAGGGGACGGGGCAGGGACAGCAGGGCCATGGGGAACAGCGGCCCCGAGCCCTGGAACAGCGGCACCGGGAACAGGGGACGGGGCAGGGACAGCAGGGCCATGGGGAACAGCGGCCCCGAGCCCTGGAACAGCGGCACCGGGAACAGAGGACGGGGCAGGGCTGGGGCTGTCAGGGACGGGCCGGGGCCAGCGCGGCCCCAGGGCTCCAGGCTTGGCACAGACACATGGAACGGCACAGAGGAAATACGATGAAAATGACAACTTTATTGAAATACATGAAAAATATCAAAACATCATTGCTATCCTTATATAATAATAGCAATAGTTTCTATCAATTCCTACATTTATGGCTATTCTGTATTCTATGACATCTGTGATATGAAATATGCCATTCACAATTTATAAGCCACAGATGAAAATATACTATTATGTATTACTGTTAAATTAAATAATCTTATACATTATGCATAAAACACATATATGACATATAATACACTGCTACATAACACATCTTTGAAATATTAATTAGAAAAATAATTCTAGACTAAGGAGTTTATACTTCCGCCCATAGTGTTTTTTACATTTCCATAGCATATACTTAAAATAATTTTTATTTACTATTTTACTAATAGCTAATAATATACAGTACTATTGTATTATTCTGTAATATAATTATTTAAATAGAATAATAAATATAGAATTATTTCTGAAGTCTTTCTTCTTGAAATCAATCGGGCACATGCGGCCAGCCCAGCCCTCCTTCAGAGGCCTCCATGCTGGAGCAGCTGCAAGGCTCCTGCAGGGAGCAGTGGCTGGATGCAGTGAATGTGGGTAGAACAAGGAGATGCAGTGCAGAGGGGCAGGGTGTGGCAGGAGCCCTGAGCCTCTGCCCCGGCGCAGGGCTGTGCTCGGCAGCACGCGCGGCTCTGTGCGCTGCCTGCTCACAAAGACGTGCGGCCGGCCTTGGCCAGCCCAAAGAGCAGCTCCAGCAGGGAGCTTTTCTCCACACCGGCCACTGGCTGTGCTCCTCTGAAAGCCTGCTCAGGTTGCCTTCACCATCCTGCTCAGATTCCTGTTCATTTGAATCAACGTGGCCATTTGCTTCTTCATTTGCTTCACGCTCCTGCACATTTGCTCTATGTCCTTGTTTCTCTTCTGAAGCAGCAGCCTTCTCCGCTGGATTTCCATCTTCCTCCTCCTCGCCTCTTCAGCTCTGCGGGCCGCTGCTCTCTGCCTCGCGGCTGCGGCTCTTCTGCACCTGAACCAGAGCTGGATAGGCCAGAGCAGCAGCGGAGCAATAGCGCCGAAGAGCTGCTCCTTCAAGGCATTCACGAGCAGGGCTGTCCAGCCAGGGTCAGTTGGCTCTGGAGTGGCCTCTTTCAGCTCTGCCACATGGTGCTGCACATCCTCATGAGATGTGTTCCCCATGGGCAGGGCTCTCCAGCCAGGGTCTGTTGGATCTGGGGTGGCCTCTTCCAGCTCTGCCACACGGTGCTGCACATCCTCATGAGATGTGTTCTCCACGGACAGGGTTCTCCAGCCAGGGTCCTTTGTCTCTGGCGTGGCCTCTTCCAGCTCTGCCACACGATTCTGCACATTCTCCTGAAATCTGTTCTCCACGAGCAGGGTTCTCCAGCCAGGGTCATTTGGGTTTGGGGTGGCCTCTTTCAGCTCTGTCACACTGTGCTGCAAATCCCCCTGAAATCTGTTCACCATGGAGTGTGGGAACGGGAAGATGAGCAGCACAATCACAGCCAGGAGAGATTTGTCCGCCATGGTCTGCGGGAGGAGAGAGACAAGGGTTTCAGTGGGGCTACCAAGGGAGCTGGTGGTGGCTGAAGTGAGGCACGGAGGCGCAGGGATGTGAGGGCAGGAAGCACAGGGCCCCAGAGAGCTGGCAGGCAGCAAGGCCTGTGCCAGGGGGCCAGCAGCAGCCCCGTGCCCTGGCCAAGGCGCTGGCACGAGGGGCTGGCCCTGGATCCATGGGGACAATGGAGCCCCGGGTGTGGCGCTCGTGCCCCGGCCCTGGCCCGGCCCAGCCCCACCACGTGCATACTCACCGCTCGCCCAGGCTGTGCTGGGGCAGCGTTACCTGCAGGGCCTTTTATAGCTGCCCCCATTGTGACACGTTCCCCCTGATGTCACACACGGGCCAGAGGCATCACAGCCGGACCGGCCGCGCCCTTGGAACCCAGCCCAGCTCAGCCACTCCGAGTGGGCCCAGCAAGGAAAGCCCCGGCAGGCACCAAGTGCAGCCCCTCTGGGAGGGAAAGGGCCCCCATGGCCTCCCTTTACAAAGCAGGCAGAAGCCTTCCTGACCTCTTGTCAAAGAGAAACAAACATAATCAACACTGCTGACTATATTCAATTATATCAACTATGAAAGCGCCAGAGATGCTTTGGTGATGGCGCTGGTTTCTCTAGGTAGGGTGGATGGGTGGATGAGGCTGGGTTTTTTCCTGCTTGACTATTCCCAGACCCAGCCCTTGACCGCCTCTGGAAACCCTTCCATTATTGGACATGAGGGATAAGGAGCTGTAGCCAGAGCACCTCCAGGCTCCTTTAGGTCAAGACGTTGCACACAGGTGGTTCCAGCAGAGAATTTTTGCTGCTTTGCAGAGGCACCGGGAGCAGGGGACGGGGGCGGGGACGGCAGGGCCATGGGGAACAGCGGCACCGGGAGCAGGGGACGGGGCAGGGCTGGGGCTGTCAGGGACGGGCCGGGGCCAGCGCGGCCCCAGGGCTCCAGGCTTGGCGCAGACAAATGGAACGGCACAGAGGAAATACGATGAAAATGACAACTTTATTGAAATACATGAAAAATATCAAAACATCATTTCCATCCTTGTATAATAGTATCAATAGTTTCTATCAATTCCTAGATTTATGGCTATTCTGTATTCTATGACATCTGTGACATGAAATATGCCATTCACAATTTATAAGCCACAGATGAAAATATACTATTATGTATTACTGTTAAATTAAATAATCTTATACATTATTCATAAAACACATATGTGACATATAATACACTGCTACATAACACATCTTTGAATTATTAATTAGAGAAATAATTCTGTACTAAGAAGTTTATACTTCCGCCCATAGTGTTTTTTACATTTCCATAGCATATACTTAAAATAATTTTTATTTACTATTTTACTAATAGCTAATAATATACAGTACTATTGTATTATTCTGTAATATAATTATTTAAATAGAATAATAAATATAGAATTATTTCTGAAGTCTTTCTTCTTGAAATCAATCCGGCACATGCGGCCAGCCCAGCCCTCCTTCAGAGGCCTCCATGCTGGAGCAGCTGCAAGGTTCCTGCAGGGAGCAGTGGCTGGATGCAGTGAATGTGGGTAGAACAAGGAGATGCAGTGCAGAGGGGCAGGGTGTGGCAGGAGCCCTGAGCCTCTGCCCCGGCGCAGGGCTGTGCTCGGCAGCACGCGCGGCTCTGTGCGCTGCCTGCTCACAAAGACGTGCGGCCGGCCTTGGCCAGCCCAAAGAGCAGCTCCAGCAGGGAGCTTTTCTCCACACTGGCCACTGGCTGTGCTCCTCTGAAAGCCTGCTCAGGTTGCCTTCACCATCCTGCTCAGATTCCTGTTCATTTGAATCAACCTGGCCATTTGCTTCTTCATTTGCTTCACGCTCCTGCACATTTGCTCTATGTCCTTGTTTCTCTTCTGAAGCAGCAGCCTTCTCCGCTGGATTTCCATCTTCCTCCTCCTCGCCTCTTCAGCTCTGCGGGCCGCTGCTCTCTGCCTCGCAGCTGCGGCTCTTCTGCGCCTGAACCAGAGCTGGATAGGCCAGAGCAGCAGCGGAGCAATAGCGCCCAAGAGCTGCTCCTTCAAGGCATTCACGAGCAGGGCTGTCCAGCCAGGGTCAGTTGGCTCTGGAGTGGCCTCTTTCAGCTCTGCCACACGGTGCTGCACATCCTCATGAGATGTGTTCCCCATGGGCAGGGTTCTCCAGCCAGGGTCTGTTGGATCTGGGGTGGCCTCTTCCAGCTCTGCCACACGGTGCTGCACATCCTCATGAGATGTGTTCTCCACGGACAGGGTTCTCCAGCCAGGGTCCTTTGTCTCTGGCGTGGCCTCTTTAAGCTCCGCCACACGATTCTGCACATTCTCCTGAAATCTGTTCTCCACGGACAGGGTTCTCCAGCCAGGGTCATTTGGGTCTGGGTTGGCCTCTTTCAGCTCTGTCACACTGTGCTGCACATCCCCCTGAAATCTGTTCACCACAGAGTGTGGGAACGGGAAGATGAGCAGCACAATCACAGCCAGGAGAGATTTGTCCGCCATGGTCTGCGGGAGGAGAGAGACAAGGGTTTCAGTGGGGCTATGAAGGGAGCTGGTGGTGGCTGAAGTGAGGCACGGAGGGGCAGGGATGTGAGGGCAGGAAGCACAGGGCCCCAGAGAGCTGGCAGGCAGCAAGGCCTGTGCCAGGGGGCCAGCAGCAGCCCCGTGCCCTGGCCAAGGCGCTGGCACGAGGGGCTGGCCCTGGATCCATGGGGACAATGGAGCCCCGGGTGTGGCGCTCGTGCCCCGGCCCTGGCCCGGCCCAGCCCCGCCACGTGCATACTCACCGCTCGCCCAGGCTGTGCTGGGGCAGCGTTACCTGCAGGGCCTTTTATAGCTGCCCCCATTGTGACACGTTCCCCCTGATGTCACACACGGGCCAGAGGCATCACAGCCGGACCGGCCGCGCCCTTGGAACCCAGCCCAGCTCAGCCACTCCGAGTGGGCCCAGCAAGGAAAGCCCCGGCAGGCACCAAGTGCAGCCCCTCTGGGAGGGAAAGGGCCCCCATGGCCTCCCTTTACAAAGCAGGCAGAAGCCTTCCTGACCTCTTGTCAAAGAGAAACAAACATAATCAACACTGCTGACTATAATCAATTATATCAACTATGAAAGCGCCAGAGATGCTTTGGTGATGGCGCTGGTTTTGCTAGGTAGGGTGGATGGGTGGATGAGGCTGGGTTTTTTCCTGCTTGACTATTCCCAGACCCAGCCCTTGACCGCCTCTGGAAACCCTTCCATTATTGGACATGAGGGATAAGGAGCTGTAGCCAGAGCACCTCCAGGCTCCTTTAGGTCAAGACGTTGCACACAGGTGGTTCCGGCAGAGAATTTTTGCTGCTTTGTACAGGAGTGGTACCCGGGTGTCTGTGAGACACTGGCAGCCAAGAAAGCACCAGAAACAAGGAAAAGCCTTTCCATGAAAGGAAAAGCCAAGCAGGGGATTTTGATGCTGCTGAGGAGAAACAGCTACAGCTCAAACACTTTCCATTCACAGAGTGGAAAACACAAAATACGGCATTGCAAATAATAAGGTGAAACCCATGAGGGGAAGTTCCGCAAGTCCAGTTTGGTTTTCAGCAGAAGCCACACGAGTCTGGTGTAGCCACAGGCCCTACGTGAAAGATTTTGGTTGGCAGTCAGTGCTCTGCACGTGGCAAGTGCCAGTATTTTCACTTTACCCAGACTCCTGAGAGTGAGGAACATCAAGGAGCTGTTCCTGGGAAAGGCAACAGCGGCATTTTTGTGGTTTCCTCTCATACATAGGCAGAAGCTCTTTCACCCCTTGAGACACTTCAGGAGATCAGATAGGGAATGCCAGAATCAATTTGGTTGGAAAAGACCTCTGAGTGCAACCTGTGACTGATGCTCACCCTTCACCAGGCCAGAGCACTGAATGCCATGTCCAGGCTTGCCTTAAACACCTCCAGGCCACCAAGGGGTGACTGACGAGGCAACTTCAATCCTTGTTCACCTCCTCTCTGTCTAATGATTAGATATTAAAATTAGGTAAGCTCCCTAACCTTCATACTTACTTAAAAGGAATAAAAGAAGTCAATTCAAGTGCACAGTTTATTGGAGACTGAGAAATGTAATTTGACTCCAGCACACAGAAAAGTTAAATGCCGATTTTTCAATTTTTTTGTTTTTTGACAGATTGAAATAAACTTGTTTTGAAATTTTCTTATTATCACCAAAATTAGATAATTTGGGATTGACTTTTTCATTCCAATTGACAAGAGCAGCAAAAATGACTTTTCTAAGGCTTGCTGCTTCAAGATAGTTCAGTTTGGCCTTGAGAATCCTGGGGAGTGGTGGATTTTAGTGGGGTCTCAGCAGCCCAGAGCCCAGGTCTGCTCTGGGTGAAGGGTGTAGGGTGTGCTTAATAATCCAGACTTTAACCAAACTAAAGCAATGACCAAAGTGCTGTTTGTTTGCTTGCATTACCAGCACTGGGGATGAACAATTTCCTTTTAATATGCACCAGATGTTGCTGCTTTTTCGAGTCACTGACAGCCATTCTGCTGTGAAATACTTGATCTGGGCTGGATCTCCTTCTGTAAGCATTTGTTCTCCCCAGTGTCAAGATTTTGCCTGTGGCATTACGTCATTCCTAAGGAGAGTTTTGGGTTTAGTCACATATGTTTGAGGGGAAAAAAAAGCTTCTTAAGTTTACTTTGCTTTAAAAGAATGCATTAAATAGCTTGAGCCCCAAATTTGGTGTGACTTTCATATAGGCAAAAATAGGCACAGATACAAAATAATTCCTATATATGGAGCCCAAATTCCCTTTTTTGCCACCACAGCCCCCATTTTAGAGCACACATTCAACATGGGACACAATAAATCATTGTATTACATGAATAAAATCCTCTTGGCAGTTCCCTGGGATTGTATGCATGTAAAAATATTTGATCATCTGTGTTCATTTTCATTTTGAAAATGGAGTTCTTGCAGTGATGAGAAAATTTCTTAAATAATCAGCTTGCTGTCCTCTCAAGCTCCTCTCAAGCAGACTTCCATGTTGCCTGATTAATGTTGAACTTTCATAGTTCTTTAAGGAGACATCTTGTAGAATGGGAGTTACTTTTCAACCATCTGAGCTGGAAGACATTAAAAGACCTTTTTTTTCTTTTTTTTTTGAGAGACATTCAGATTGGCCATCTTTTCATCTTGGAAAGCAGGGCATAATTCCATCTTCCCAAAAGCTTTCAAATTGATTCATTAGAAGGACAGGCTTTAATTAATTTAAAATGCATTTCATATTTGCTTGGCTATTAAATTCTAGATATTCTGAAGGCTGTGGGAAAATGCCCACTTAAAACTAAAATTAGCTGGTATCACTCTTTGTTCCATCTGTGTTCTATTTTACTGCCAGAATGGGGAACGAAAACAGAGGTAGAAGGTTAGGAGTGGAAGCACTTATAGAAAGCAGTAGTTATTGACCTTGGTGGAGTGTCAGCAGCGTCTTCAGCTCCTTCTGAGAAAAACCAAATGTTTGGGGAGGACTTCAACCCCTCCTGTGCTGTTTACATCTTGGCAGGGGGATCACAGGGTGAGCACTGGCACTGGGATCCCAGCTCGAGTGTTCTCTGGTTGTGCTGCTGCTCAGAGCTCCTTCTGGGCCTCTTTTGCAGACTAAAGGTGATGCCTTAGGAATTTAGCTTTTATATTTTTCATGTTCAGTGTAGAACTCTAAACTCCATCTCCAGTGGCAGCTGCTGCTCTCCCATTTTGCTCAGACACAGCAATTCCTCTCCAGTCCTGGCAATCAAGGACCCCTGACTGTCCCAGGCCCTGAGAAATGGGAACAAAAGTGAGTTTGGGGGAGCAAACATGGGGTAAATTACTCCATTACCTGAGGCTGTAATTGGGAGATGAACCCCCAATGGAAATGGAAATGGAAATAAAAGTGTGAAACCCGTGACCCGTGGTCCATTTTGGGTGTAGCCCCTGGGGGTCTTCATCTGCCCTAAATGTACCTGAAGACCTTCAATAAATATACCTGCTTTTATTCCTTAATTCTGTCTGGCCTCTGTTTTTAGGTAGTCCCAAAAAGGCATCAAAGGAATCTCCACTGGCATGGCCTGGTATGTCCTTCACAATTCTGGGGAGTGGCTGTGTGACCTTGGATGTGGTGGCAGTGACAGCAGAGCACATTCTGCCCAGCCCTGCCTCCGTGGTTGAAGGCCAGGGTGCTCTGGCTCCTCCAGAGCAGCTCTGTGACCACACACGCTGCCCATGAACCCTTCTGCACACAGACCTCCACAAAAAAAGGAAGTTTATAAAATTCCTTGTACTTCTTCACCATTGTAATTCATTAATGCCATTAAGCTCATGTAAGTTTATAAGTTTAGGGGTTTTTAAACTAATGTTAGTTTATAAGTTAAAGCTTAGAAGTATATAAGTTCGTAATATTTAAAATTAATATAAGTGTAAAAGGCGTCTGAAGGGAGGTGTAGGAGGATGGACCAGGTTCTGCTCTGTGATTCCCAGAAATGGGATAAAAGGCCACGGGCAGGGACTGAGCCCAGGGAGCTCCCCCTGCACAGGAGGCACAACTTCTGCCCTGGGCAGTGGCAGCCCTGAGCAGATTGTGCCCAGAGGCTGTGCAGGCTCCTCCCTGGGGACATTGCAGAGCCCTGTGCACTCCCTGCTGTGCCCTGTGCTCTGGGATGGCCCTGCTGGAGCAGGGAGCTGCCACCACAGGAGCCCCTGGGGCCCCTCCAGCCCCACCCATCCTGGGATTCTGTAAAATCAACCTTCACTTTTCCCTTACACTTTAAAATAAGTATAATAAAGTAAGACCAGTCTCCTTTGTGCTGTTTCCTATTTCAGATGGAATTTGCCTCACAATATATAGACTAACATAGTCATATTTTGATATTCCTGAAGTTGGAGTTGTGCTAACTTTATTTTCACTCTTAATATTTTTCTTCTGCTTTGCTTATTCCTACACATTCCCCATTAATCCTTAATTAATCCTTATCTTTCTCTGTTACTGATCAGCTTTGATTTAATATGGTCCAAGTCCAGCATAGCCCAGGATCTGGAGAACTGCCTGCTGTGATATTACTGTGGAGGTCTTAGGCCTGACCTATGCAAAATCTGCTTCTCTTCTGGGACATTCCACATACATTTGGTTGCCTACAGAACAACTTCAGACAAGGCTGTTTACAGATAGCCTTAATCCTATTTTCCATCCCATTGCATCTGTTTCAGTTTTTTAGCAGTAGAAAGAAGTGAGGCTAAAGCGCTCCATACTTTGCTTCTTGCTTTCAACCACTGTCCTCCTAGAAGGGATCATGGAATGTTCTGGTGTGGAAGGGTCCCACAGGGATCCTGGATCCAGCTCCTGTCCCTGCCCAGACACCCCAGCAATCCCCTCTGTGCATCCCTGGGACCTCCTGGAGCTCTGGCAGCCTCGGGGCCGTGCCCATTCCCTGGGGAGCCTGGGCAGTGCCCAGCACCCTCTGGGGGAAGCAGAACCTTGCCCTGATCTCCAAGCTGAGCCTGGGCAGTGCCCAGCACCCTCTGGGGGAAGCAGAACCTTGCCCTGATCTCCAAGCTGAGCCTGGGCAGTGCCCAGCACCCTCTGGGGGAAGCAGAACCTTGCCCTGATCTCCGACCTGACCCAAAAAGGTTTCCCTTGGAAAGTGGCCCTGAGGAAGAACTGGAACGCTGCTTGTAGCAGAGCTGTGGCTGGAACCTCAGTCCTGGGGGAGAATTGTCAGGAAAACTTTTTTCCTCATACCCAAAAGATCATGGAGGTGGATTGCCACCAGGAAGCTAAAAGTGCTTTTATAAGGAGAGAGGGAGTTTAGGGTGGGTTTCAGCTGTGAAGCTGAAGAGGTTGACTGGCTCAGGAGAGGAGCAAGGCAATCTGAAGCTTTCTAAAGTTAAACCTTTCCTGTGCTTTGCTAATTCCTACACATTCCTCATCCCACCATTTAGCACAGAAAGTGGCTTCCTTCCAGCATTGACTTTCCAGGTCTTGACAAACATATTCATATTTAGAATATTCATTCTCTACATTTTACATTCTTTTTTTTTTTCTTTGGGAGTAGAGCAGGAGAGAATCCTGCCTTGCCTTTCTTGGCTTGGGACCACAAAACTGCTGTGAAAGCTGATCAGAGGATTGCTCGTTTTTTTCCAATTCACATCAACCAGCACACTTGGAGAAAACAGGTTAGAGATAAATTTAGCATTCTCAGGGAAATTAATATGTTCAGCCTCTCTAGAAAATGTATTACTTTGTTTGCTTTCATTTTAGATGAATATAAAAGCACCTTACAGATATTATTCATATGCATTTTTAGTGTGTGTGAAATTTATGTTTCTCCATTACATGGCATTCTGCTTCATTTTTTAACCTCAAGAGTCTCTTCTATAAAGGTGGAGTTAATTTCCAGCACTGGTAATTTCACTGGGTTTGATTATCTATTGCATTATATCATAAAATTTCTATGATCTCAGCTGCCTATTAAATATGGACCTGGGTGAGTGAGGAAAAGCTCTCAGGTGATATCATTATCAAAGTAGATTCCAGCTGCACTGATATAAAATAGAACATATTCATTGTGGGAAATGTCAAACAAATAGCTGTGGGCTGGAAAACATTTTCTTACTATTTCTGATATTTATAAAGAAATATGACCAAATATTTGAAAAGCCATAGTTCTTTATGGCTTTTTTCCTGAGGTGACATGTTATAACACCAGGCCTACGTGGTGCTTCCTGCAGCAAATTACAGCCTGATATCTTAAATTACAGACCAAATTACATGTCAAGTGAAATTCAAACAACACCATGTCTTTTTCTTTTAAAAATCCACTACTTGGACCTGGAGAGCTTTACAGATTTAACCCTCTGGAATATTTTAAAGACATTTAAAGATCACTAAGCCTGTACATTACCACATTCCAAGCATTGAGAGATGTTTACATCGGAATTATAAATGTGCACCAGCATTTTTTGAGGTGCAGGTGAAATTAAAGTACTCAGTTATTTGTCTTTTTGCTTCCCTGCATGATTTCACTGCATCTGTAATTCCCCACCAGGATGAAGCTCTGCAATCAGATTTAGATGATAGAAAAGGAAATATATTTACAAGGGGGAAACTCAGGCAGGAAGAGGGAGATCAGATGGGGAGAGCAATGTGTTTTCCATCATTTTAGTATTTCAGGATATTTTGTTTCCCACTCCAACTGTTGAATGCTCCTCATAAGTATTGTAACTTCTGCCTTTGCCCCAGGGTACTATTTTGCAGTCTAACTATACTTTCAAAAAGATGTATTTCTCCCTGTGAGCTTTTTGCCTGTGAAACATTTCCTGGTGCAGTAAAAAACCCTTTTGAAAGCTGTCTGCAGAGAAGCTGATCAGAACTCCTCTTTTCCTGTCCATTCTTGTCAAAATAATGCTCGACTACGAATTTCCTTAAGAATCTCTGAACAATTACAGTAACAATTTAAGTAAGAAAGCATTTTATAAAATGCTGACAGATATGAAAAATGCCTTAAAAAGGTAATTTTGAAGTGTCTTATTTCAAAAAACTTTAATTCCTAAATATGTGTTTTCTTTAAATTTGTAATTCTTTTATTTTCACTACATAAGTATAAAAGTGTTTCACAGCAGCACAAAGAAAAAGCAAATTTTGATATAGAAAACTAGATTTAGGCAGTAAAAACAGCCCTATTTTTGTGAAACAATTAAAAAACCCTAATCTTTTCAGGTTATGATGGTATTGGTATTTTGATATAGCATTTATAATGAATAGATTTTCCTCACTGCTTGTATTCACAGAAGATTTGTGCATATGTTGAGATAGAGGAATTTTTTTTAAAAAAATCAAAACACCCTGCAAAAAGACAAATTTTTACTTGACCATTTTTTTGCTACAATACTCTAAAAATTATTGTTTTGGTAGTCCTTCTGTTTTTATTCACAATCTTCAGTTTAGGAGTAGGATAATTTAGTGATTAAGGCTTTTGAGTGTGACCTTAATCCAGCTCTGGACTGAATTAGGGTCTTCAATTGGAAAATCTGATAAAGAGAGCCCTGATTTTATAATCAACAACCCTATTTACTGAATCACTGATGAGCAGAAGTCATTCAAAAGGTGTCTACACTATAAATTGCTTTCCAGACATCAATTTGAACATATAAAATACTAATATGAGGAAATACACTTCATTTTCATTTAGAGAACCAGTCCCTGGCTGTCAGAGCGATCTGGTTTTAAGAGAACTGAGTTTGTTCAGTTCGAGGGAAGTCGGAGAGTGCAGTATTCACACAAGGGCATGGACTTCACACAGGATGGAGAAGTGCAAAGCCCTTCATTGAGCAGTGAAAATCCCTTCAATCCCAGCACACAAACAGGACAGAACCTCACACAAACAGCAAAGATGCACCCCAGAGTGTCCCCAATCCCCTGCAGCATTGCCCAGATGTTCCCTGTGATGGGAACAGGTGAACAATGCCCTGGAAGGGCACAAACCACAATATTCTCACACAATTGCTCCAGAAGGTCACAAACCCATCATTCTTTTGCCCAGCCCATCTCAGGTGAGCTGGATGTGTTTCCATGGTCACCTCCAGGGAAAAGGCCAATTCTGGGCCTTCCAGGCCTGATTTTCTATAACCCCCATGGTGGAACCCTACAGGAGAGAGCCGATGCAAATGGCAGTGCCCACATTTGGTGCTGAAATCACAGGCTCCAGGAACCTTCTGTGTGTGCAGTTTAGAATGTGAGCCTCGATCAGCATTGCTGCTGGCACAGCCCAGGACTGCTCAGAGATCCTGGGACAAAGGAAGGGAAAAGGACGGCGGAATGCACTTGGGTTTTGCCCACCCCATCTGGGTGTTTTGGCCTTTCCTCGTGGCAGGCTGAGGGTGCCACAGCAAATCTCAAGTTCAGCAGCCCCCTGATGAGGGAGAGACCCCATTTTCCTTGGATTGGGGCCGTGGTGGCTGTGCCTGGCAGGGCAGGAGGAGGAATCTATGGCTCTGCGGGAATCTCCTTGCTGCCAAATCAATTTTCTTGGCTTGCATTAACATTTCCAGAATAAAAAGTTGATCCGCAGAAGAAGAAGATGCCCTTTTTAGGGCTTTATTAAAATAGAAAATAGAAAAAAATAAGGAAAAAAATGGGTGGGAAAGGGCAAAAAGAATATTGAACATGCGCATATGTGTGTGTGTGTGTGTGTGTGTGTGTGTGTATTTATTGAAAGAGTTTCCTTTGCATCTCATTCCAGAGGTGATGTTGTACAAATTTTTTCTATAGACATCATTTGTGATAAATTATGTTCTGAATTAGATGGATTCTGGGAAGGTGGTACAGGATCTGCTTGTTTCCAGAACAAAAGCATCTCTCTGTTTATGCCACAGGTCCCTCAGTGCTTCAGCCCAGTAACACGCCAGTGAGGTCATGGGCTCTCTGTGCTAAAGATGGACAAACTCTGAGAGGAAAGGGAAAAAAAAGCAAACCATGCAGGTCCCTAAAGACTTCCAAAAAAAGATCCTGGAGCCCAGCACGCAGAGTCAGAAGGGCACAAAATCACTTTATGGCAGTCTCTTGCAGGGAAGGTCAGCGGGAAGGGAGCTCCAGCCTCCTGCTCCCCAGGCTGGCGTGGCAGCCGCCAGACCTCACTGCCTCTGGAAGAGTTTCCCTCTGAACAGCTTTGGAAGTCAGAGCTCTGCACACAAATATTAAAAGTCAGACTGTACAAGGGGCCACGAGACAGGTTTGACTGTTGTGGTTTGTTTTTTTTTAATATCAGATGATAGAAACTAAAAATGTCAGGGAAAAGAATTTCGGCGAACAAAAATAGCAGGAGATCAAGAAGAGGAGCGGTTGGACAAGCAAGATACAGTGGAAGGAAATGAACACAGGCCTGGAAAATATCTGTCTGGTCAGCCCAGTTTCCAGTGCTCATGGGGAGTTGAGATTAAAATGTCTAAAACAGAAACAGAATTTTCAGTTTATGATACAGAAAACCACAGGCTGGAGCAATCAGACCGGAACGTCTCCTTTCTAAGTTAAATTCACGGCACAGCTCCAGAGCATTCCAGGAGAGCCTGTAGATTTCTATAACAGATTTTTAATAGCTCTTTTGACAATGCATGAGGGATTGGAGGAATAGGGTTGCAACCTTTTCTGAAATTCCTGTTTTGAAAGATTCTTAGCGAGCCAGGAATAGAGTCTGAGAAGGTTTAACTCTTCAGGAGCACAGATGTTAAGGGTGATAAATAAAGGATGATATCACCAAGCAGCAGGACACAGAGGGTGTATGTCAATAAAATCTACCATGACATTCAGCCAAATGGGGTTTTTGGGCATTAAGAGACTTGTGGAATCATGGACAACACCAAACCTAAGGATTCATACCTGCTGAAGGTGCATGTGGGACAAGGTGATCATCTTTGGTGTTCAACTGATCAGTGAGAAGGTTGAAAATGTTCATCAACAGCTGATTAAAAATGTTTCGATGTCTAATTTATACATGATTCTTAGCCTGAAACACAAGCAAAAAATCAAATATAACAACCTACACAACTGTATATCATAAGAGAAGGCAAAACCTTCATAAGCCAGAAAGGATTTTGAACAGCTTTGTGCCTGCACTTGAGACTACCTGTGAAAAAATCAGAATTTTTGAGGGCTGAAAAGTTTGCCTGATCAGGTCTTTTGAGATGACTCAAAATTAAGCAAAAAAAATTAAAGCATTCATGACTTTTATGTGTCCCCGTAACACATCTTGGGCAAACTCTGATAATTTCATTTTAATGATTCCTATATTCGGTGATGCAGCCACTGCTTGCCTGGTGTTTTCATGAGACAAAGACATTTATTATGTTGTTGACATAATCATGATTTATTTGAACTCCTTGTCTCTAAAGATACTGTTAAGAGATGCACACAGGGAGTCATCAAAGAGATTGTTCATAAAAATCAAGGCAAGTGGTGATTGGCCAAGGATTTTAAAAATCCAGATGAGTAATTGCCTTTAACTGGAGGTAAAGGTGAGTAGGACTTGTGTTTTTACATCTACTATGCCCTGCACTGAGGGGATTTTCTTTATTATCCTTGAAAAACCTCCGTGTTTTCTAATGAATTAACTAATAAGTGGGTTTGTGTGTTTTTCCTGTGTCTGAATTCAGTAGGGTCACATGTAGGATAAAATTAAGGTGCTGATATCTATTTATTTATTTATTTTTGCCTTTAAAGTACATGTAAAAAATAAAATCCCTCTCTATGTACTGACAGCACATTTGGGGTAATATATTCACATCTTAACTTGGAGCCAGATCTGCTGTTTTAAATGATTAAATGTTAAATCTGGTATTTACACTTGGACTGTGCAAAAGTCAAAGGGAACAATTTGTCAGCTCATTCATATTTTGCTTCTGAAGCCAGTTAACTAATCAGTCTAACAGAGAAAGAAGTAAGATAAATGGAGGCCATTCTGTTATGTAGAAAAGTGTACATGAAGATAAATTTTTCACATTTTGCTTCATTTCATCTGCAGTTATCAGGCTCATAATTGCTTCTGAGCACTCAAGGTGCTCTTCATGTTTCTTCTGTGATCTGAAGAGTTCAAGCTCTTTTGGCAGACCACTGGCCTTCAGCCCTGGAATTTTTTGCATTCTTTTTACTGTATGATAATTTAGAAAAAAAGAAAAATCCTCTGTGTTTTTATGTACAGGGATAAAGTCACTGTGTGAGACACCAGTTTCTGCTAGAAACAAGCTCGCATATAGGAAATCCTGAGCAAATTACATCTTGCTACAATTGCTGAAAGAGTTCCCATTAGTTTATATTAAAAATATGCCATAATCTAAGCTCAAATAGCTTGCAGTAATTTCTTTTCCTGCCATGGCTTCTCCTGATTTAAGGAGTAATGGGGTCAAACCCTTTGCCTCAGCAAAAGCCTGCAAGAGGCCCATCACCATTTTCAGCTCATGGCAGTCATCAGGTGTTGCTCACTGCACCTCATGACCGAAATTATGATATGAAAGGCCCCGAAAGCTACAGGCTAATGTGTTAAAAATCTAATTACTTTGAAAAGGGAGTAAAGAATTCTGTGTGGAATACAATCTTGACTAGTTTTACGTTGTGGCATCATTTGCTGCATTGTTGCTGCATCATTGCAGCATTGCCCAGGTGGGCAGGAAGGGCAATGGCACCTGGCCTGTGTCAAAAATGCTGTGACCAGCAGGAGCAGGGCACTGGGGAGGCCACACCTCAAGGGCTGTGTCCAGTTCTGTGCCCCTCAATCCAGGACAAGAGCCCTGGAGGGGCTGGAGCGTGTCCAGGGCAGGGAACGGAGCTGGGGAAGGGGCTGGAGCCCCAGGAGGGGCTGAGGCAGCTGGAAAGGGGCTGAGCCTGGAGCAAAGGAGGCTCAGGGGGGACCTTGTGGCTCTGCACAAGTCCCTGACAGGAGGGGGCTCAGGGGGGGTCGGGCTCTGCTGCCAGGGAACAGGGACAGGAGGAGAGGGAACGGCCTCAGGCTGGGCCAGGGGAGGCTCAGCTTGGACAGCAGCAGGAATTTCTCCATGCAAAGGGAGCTCAGGCCTTGGCAGGGGCTGCCCAGGGAGCTTTGGAGTGCCCATGGCTGGAGGTGTCCCAGGAAGGGCTGGAGGTGGCACTCAGAGCTCTGGGCTGGGGACAAGGTGGGCACTGGGCACAGCTGGGACTCCATGGCTGGGAGGGCTTTTCCAAGCCCAGTGATTCTGGGATTCTGTGATCATGTTGTGTTTCTTTATTGAGAGCTCTTTAAAGCCTAAAGGAAAATGCCAGCATTTCTAAAAGAGTCTCTCCCTCTGTTAGCGCTGAATGATTTTCTGAGTGAATTAATTATAATGGCACAGTTAGCCACATATGTAGAATCCTCATTAGGGTTTGTAATCTGATTCCGTGCAATGTGATTTTTATGATGGATAAGCATCCAAACAGATAAGGAGACCCAGGGTAGCTGCATTAAAATTGCTATAAAAGGTACCCAAATTTCTTCAGCCAGATTTCTGCAGTGGTAGACTGAGAGATTCTTAAATAGGCACGTTCCTTTTGGCACCCTGTGCACTTTAAAAAGAATTTCATTATAAAAACCCCTCAGCTTTGTGCCAGAGGAATACAGGAGTGGGACTGGTTTTCTTTCTTTTATGGTTAGTCAGAAATTTCATGAAGTTTTATGGCATTACATTTCCAAGCACTCCAGCTGCTGCAGGAAATATATAGCTAAACAATAAGCTCAGAGAGGTAAATGCATGCGTGATGTTCTTAAAATACTAATGCAAACTGGGCTTAGCTCAGAATTTCCAAACCCACATCATTTCTTGAGTTTTAAGGCTCTGCAGGCCTTTGTAAAAACCCCAGAAGTTTAAATCAATATATTCTGCTGGCAGAAGATTTCACATTGTTAGCCAAAAATGTGTGGGTCATCGAATATTTTATAGTCACAGAGTGAATTTAATTAATCATTTATTAGAAACATAATATTTTTTTCTTAACTAGCAAATTTAATTCAATTACCATGAGTTTCATTTCTTCTTTTATACAGTAAATTTGAGTACCTTTCAAGCTTGGGGGTTTTTTTACCCTCAAGAAATCCAGCTTGGATTCTACCATCTTGTCTTTTCTACTCCTGTAATTGCAATATTCAGTCAAGTTAGAAAAGTATTCTTCTGGAAAATTTGACAGGATAAGAAAGGAAGGTTTCCTAGAAAATATTTTGTGATTTAAATTTCTTGCTCCTGGACATTCCTGTGCTCCCCTCAGTTTATCTCCACTGATGTCTGATGGAAGCTCATCATTGACAGAATGTTCCTGCATTCCTTTTCTTCCAGTTTTTCCAATATTTTCCACAATTTTTTTTTGCTTTTTCATACGAAAAGGGAAAAAAGTAGCTTTTCTTCTCCACAGCTGATTTTGTGGGTGCGTTGCTCTTTCCCTTGCCTTGATGGCAAACAGAAATCAATGCTTTTCGAACATTAATTCTGAAATTAATACACACTTCTGCTGCAGATTTGAGAAGATTAAAAATAATGCATATGCAACAGCAATCAGAAGAATCTTTAGAGTTGATTTGACCCTATGAATGATATCAAACTGATCTTCTGTCTGTGCATATTAATATTCAGAGGGAATATATGGCATGCTTTGAAAGCTGTTTGCTTTTTGGACTGGCATCTTAGTCTGCCAAAAATGATCCCAAAGTTCCTGATGGATTCAAGTTCCTCCAGAGTGCAGCTATTGCTGCACCCCAAATTTCACCAGCTGGTCTAGTGAATTGTCATTTATTGCCCAGATTAGATAAACAAAATAATGTGTGAATGCAGAGAAACTGTGCTGCCTTTGTAGTCTCACACTGCTCTGTCCTGGCAGAGCACTATTCCATTAATTACAGTTTCTAAGTGTGTATCACTTCTAGGAAAATGGGGAAAAAATAGAAATTTAAATAGGGGAATTTGCTCTTCTTGAAGTAGAGAAATGCAGGCAAATATGGTCTGCTTTCCATTTCCCAAGGAATACGGTCCTTTTCAAATAAGTTACATATTTCTTTTGTGTCCTTTAGCCTACCCCAAGTGGCTTGCAGTATTTATCAGCTTTAATCAACGTGAGTGACAGGAAACCTGATAATAGAGAATAGCTGTCTCCACTGGTGGGGCAGAATCTTTTGAAATGTCAGTGGTGAATTCACTGTATTTACATTTCTTTGGGACTCTCGCTTTTAAAAGATTTTCATCTTTTACACTGGGGGGATGAAAGTAAAGGTTATTTAACTCCACATCAGAAATTGTATCTGATGACAGTGTGACAAAGTATTCCAGCTTTCAGAAGGGCAGGATGCCTGCTTCTCCTCTCTGGGGCTGTTCCAGTGGTGTAGCAGCTCCAGAGCTTTTTTGGGTGCTGCTGGGACATTCCTGGGCAGGGTGGGGAGGCTGGGATGGCTGTGGGGCCTCGAGGGGCTGCAGGGATGGGCCCTGAGCTGTCCCAGTCAATGACAGCTCTCAGGAGGGCTCAAACTGGAGGGGAAACCAAGGTGGGGGGAATGCTTTCACCAAAAGTGTTCTCTGGGTTTGTTGGGACAAAGGGTTCTCTGCCTTTTAAGAATTGGAAGTCCATCTCTGATTTCTTTGTGTGCCAGAATTGCTTGACTTTCTTTAAGATAAACTGCATCCAGCAGCCTCCCAGCACCTGTGAGACAAAATTTCCATGTCCAGGATCTGCTCTGCCTCTGAAAATCCACAGGAGTGACTCTTGAACAGGAAAGAGAGATGGTTTATCAGGGAAAGGAAAGGAAAATGGGTGTGCAGCAGGGCAGGGAGGCACTGTGACCCTCTCAGCTGCTCTGCACGGAGCAGTTTGGAATCTCCAGAGGAGGGGAATCACTGCCCTGGCTGCATGAACCAGCAATGAGAAGATTGGGTCTCCCCAGAGCTGGTGAACAGGCTCGGCTCCATTCCATTTAATCTTCATCAGTGTTTTTGTTTTCCACCCTATCTCCCAACACATTCAGATAAAAAACCCCTCAGCACACGAGCAGCTAATCCTGCAGCCTGCTGACAGCATTTGGAGCTGGAGCATCCAGGTGTGCTGGGATTGCTGCATTTCCACACGTGCCACTCACACCTCCGAGAGCTCCCAGCACCAACATGGACCAGCAACCCAAAACACCTGCCTGGCTGACCTCCACACAGCAGAAGGCACAAGGAGAGTTCTGCTGTAATTAAAAAAATTGGAACAAGGCAGCAGGCTCCTGCTAATACCTCCATGAATGTGCAGCCTGTGCTGCTGCTGAGTGGCGTTTTGCTGATAACCCAGGGATTAGACACACGTAAATACAGTAAATGGGGAGTGTTGCCAAGCTGCTGCAGTGAATTATCTGGCTGCAGTTGCCTGTACTTTCTCACTGAGCAGTCAGAGCTGCTCGTGTTTGCAGCGCTGATTTGTTTCTTGGTTTAATCCTGCACCCTGAATAAGGCCACCCAGCGTGAGTTTGTGTGGCATAGCTTTCAATTAGCCTTTATTTAATTATATTAAACACTGGGATATCTGGAGTTATTTGCAAGTAATGGACCTGCTGAGGACCCACAGGGTAGGAGTCAAAGGGAGCAGCTCCTGCACATGAATTTGGGATTGTTCCAGCTATCAGTCCATGCAGGAAAGGGTGATGACTTCCCAGGCACTGGTGTGGACACCATTCTGTCAGTGATGGTGAGGGACACTGGAAGGACATGGAACTGCTGGAGCAAATCCAGATGAGGCCTCAGAGGAGCTGAGGGGACTGGAGCTCCCCTCTGGAGCCAGGCTGGGAGAGCTGGGGCTGCTCAGCCTGGAGAGGAGAAGGTTGTGTGGAGACCCTAGAGCTCCTGCCAGGGGCTGCAGGGAACCAGAGAGGGACAATGCCTCAGGGACTAATTTAGATTAGATATTGGGCAGGAATTGTTCCCTGGCAGGGTGGGCAGGCCCTGGCACAGGGTGCCCAGAGAAGCTGGGGCTGCCCCTGGATCCCTGGCAGTGCCCAGGGCCAGGTTGGACATTGGGGCTTGGAGCAGCCTGGCACAGTGGGAGGTGTCCCTGCCCATGGATGAACTTTAGGGTCCCTTCCAACCCAAAGCCTTCCGTGATTCCGTGACACAGTGGGGCTGGCTGTATCATCACACTGTTACCCTCCAGGAATCACAAATTTGGGGCCACTCATCTTCCTTTAAGAACAAACTTTGGTAGCAAAAATATTCCTCATTAGGGAGCTCCTTCTGCCTTGTTTATGTGCCATGCAGGCACCCAGGAAATCTCATAAATCAGCCAGTAAGTATTGACTGATTGGAAGTTTCTTTGCCAAAAAGCTGTGTGGCCCATACATGATTCACTCCCAAAAACAGCCTGGACAGCCTGGATGTTTCACATTATGAGCTGCACAAGGAATCCGACCCAAAAATATGAAGACAAAATGATTGTACCTGGTGCTTGGGACTCTCCACACACTCAGCACTGAATGGAAGAAATAAGGCTTCAAAATTCTCTTTGCAATCTGCAGCTCTGGTGCTCTTACAGGTATTTGCTCACACAGAAAACTTCTTGCACTCAGTGCCAATTCCCACGTTAGAAGGCTGAACTCAGAACATTGTATAGGAAAAAAACCAATTCTGAACTGAAAGCAAAATTAATGTTAGTTTAGGACAAGTATTTTGATGTATTTTGAGAGTTACACTGTATATATATTTACATAATGTGGTTTGGGTGTTTGGAAGTACCAGAGAGTTTCTCAAAGTGTGTTCTGAAATTTGTCACAGTCAGTCAAGTGACAGCATCTTTCCACTGGCTCCCTACCCATCACCTGGGGCAGGATGTTTTATTTAAGCAGGAGCAGGCCAGGGGATATTGATGATGGAAAATGAGAATGTATGGAGCCATCAGGAGGCAGAACAATGTGAACAAATGCATTCCAAGGCTGGAGACTACAGCCTGTGATTCTGTGTGACACATTAACCATGTCTGCAGAGCCTGCGAGTGCTCAGTGAAAAATAATCCCCAGAATTGTGAATCCCTTCCCTGGAGAGTGGCAAGGGAGCTGAAGTGATTTGCCCAGACCAAAAGGATCCATGATGGAGCTGGCTTAGGATGCTGAGAGACTTCTGGCTTTTGTCTTTCTTCTGGAGAATGTGGCAATGCATATTCAGCTGGTGGGAAAGAGAGAAATGTGGTGCTTATTTTAAAGTAGATTTTAGAAGGCTTCCATCTACAAATAAGGGAAGCATTCCCTTACAGAAAGGCACATGAATTCCCAGGGAATTATTTTGGGTTGAAGGAACAAATATTGCAAATTAAAAACCCATCTCAGGGAGGAGCTAAAAGGAATGTCAGTAAGTGCAGCATTAGGGCCATTTTTGTTTGCTTTATAAATTACTGACCCAAATTTGCCAATGACATAGAAATGGGAAAGGATGATAAAGTAAATACAGAGGAACAGAGCAAATAAATTCAAAACGATCTGGATAGATTCAGCTTAGAGGCTGGCTAAGTAGCTTATTCAGCTCAGTTGTACAGAAGTGTGAAGTAATAAGATTAAGAACTAAAAATAATCTAAGAGGATAGAGCCAAAAGGAAAATACAACAAGTAGCACAATCCCAGCAGAGTAGACTGAGTACTTTTCCCTGGTTGTGCGGGAGAAGACACAAGTTGCTGTGGGCAGAGCAGAGGGGACTTTGCCCCGAGCTGGTTTTGACTGACAAATTTTATGAATCATCCCTTAACCGCCAGATTTGTGGTAATTTTCCATCCTGCCTCAGGGAATTAAAAAAAAAAAAAAAAAAAAAAAAAGAAATCTTATTAAAGCTGAGACTTGAGAAGACAATGCTTACCCGTTTATCTTTTTTAGTACAAACTTTATTTTGCCCTCACATTATTAGAAAACTGAACACATACAAGTAGACTCTATTAAAGAATAACGCAAGCTTTAGATATCTTTTCTCACAAATGCTCTTCTACCAAATAATTAAAGACACCATTAGCAGCCACCTTCTGCTCAAAATCAGGCTACTGCTTTTTCTTTAAGAGGTGCTTTTATTGTGTTGGAGGAATTATACTGGGTATTGTCTGTCTAAAGCAGCAAAACAACTCTGTAATTGCATTCGTTCAGAGTGATGATAACAAGATTTAAAACACGGTTGCAACACAGGAAAACTTAGTGTGAAAAGACTATTCTATGTCTTCAGCTGTCAACTAAAAGTATATTGAATTCTGCAGAGCAAATTCAAATAAAAGTATTGAGATTAAAAGTGATAAAGCAGCAACAGTGAGATCAGAATCCCTCCAAAAATTAGATTAAATCCTCCTCAGGACCATAAAAACCTCATTATCTTGACACGACTAGATCAATCATTGCAAGACAATTATCTTAACAAGTTAAAGTTGCTTTGATCCAGGAATTTAAGACTCTCTTTTTTTTCCACCTCCTCGGTACTAAAATAGGCTGTGCATGGTCCAGGCATTGCTGAGCAGGAACTGAGACAGACACACGGAGATCCTGGTGGTGACAAACAAGCCATAAAGTCTATCTGTAAACATCAATAAAGGCCCCCTTTGAGCAACAAAAGCTTCCATTAGATTGAGCTGTGAAATAGAACAGCACCAGCTCTTGTCATTATATGGTTTATTGGCTGTGCTATGAACTTATTTAACATTGCTTTTGCCACTTCTTCCACTCCAAAGTTGCTCCTGCAACATGGAATTCCCACTGTGACCTCTGTGGAGAGCTCCATGCCTCATCCTGGAAGTTTGGGGTCGTTCCATATCTCCAGAGATGGCTGGTGTTATCACTGAGAGATGTGCAGCTGAGAATGAGGTGAGAATGGTCCCAAAATCCTCAAAACCAGAGTCAAAAAGAGGGAATCCTGACCTTTCCAGCCTCACCACTGGCAGCAGCAGGACCTCAGGCTGGTCAGGAATATGATCAGTATTCCAAGTGAAAACATGCTCTGCTGACTGAATAGTTTTTTCAACCTTCTCTCAACCTTGCTGTTCCCATTTTTAATTGGGAATTTCATGTACCTTTGTTGCTTCTGCTGGAATATTTGGAGTGTGTTTTGTCCCCGTTTCATTACTGTGCCACAGCTTTGTGTGTATTCTTGTTCCTTTGGAGTATCATTGACCTGGCCTTGGATTGAGAACTTGCTCCCTGACTACAGATTTAATTCTAGGGCAAATCAATACAGTTCTGTGTCAAAGAATGTGGCAAACATGGACTTTTATTGCAGATCACAAAAGGCCCTTGGTGGTATCTGAAACAGAGAGTGCTTTAAATTCTTTCCAAATAAAAAAAGACAGTCATTTGTATCTTGCATCCTCTGAAAAGTGCATTAAATCAAGGTTTACTTTTTAAAAATCTTTTGTTTGTCAGTTTTAGAAACAATTTCTTACTGAATGCACTTCCAGTAGGAAGCACCTCTTAGAGATGATGGCATGGGATGGAACCAGAACCACAAGGGGTTATAAACTTTTCTAACAGGGCAGGAGCTGGTTGTGACTCTGTAGGCTGGCACAGCTGGGATTGTTCAGCTGCACAGGAGAAGCTTTGGGCTGAGCTCAGGGTGGCCTTGCAGGGCCTGAAGGAGCTGCAGGAAAGATGGAGAGAGACAATTGCCAAGGGCTGCAGGGCCAGGAGGCAGGGAATGGCTGCCAGTGGCAGAGGGCAGGCTCAGATGGGAGATTGGGCAGGAATTGTTCCCTGGCAGGGTGGGCAGGCCCTGGCACAGGGTGCCCAGAGAAGCTGGGGCTGCCCCTGGATCCCTGGCAGTGCCCAAGGCCAGGCTGGACACTGGGGCTTGGAGCAGCCTGGCACAGTGGGAGATGTCAGGGTTGGAACTGGGTGAGCTTTGAGGTCCCTTCCCACCCAAACTATTCCATGGTTCTCTGACACAAATAACTTCAGGGACCCGTGAAGGACAGCTGGGATCAGGCAGCCTTACACAAATATAAGTTTAACATTCCATGCTGGTTTAATTCCCACACAGTTTTTCAAGTTTTATTAACCCAGACAACTCGTAATAATTATGATAAACAGACATTGTCATCAAAAATCAGCAGAAACTTGATAAGATTAAGTACAATGCAATACATCTTCCTTGCTCACAGAGCCTGGATAATAAATTACTTCGAGGTTCCAGAATGAGGCATTGTATAATTGAGCAAAACAGATCAATTTTTAAGGATGCTTATTTAAATGCAAACCAGACTTTTTTGAGAATGGTAAACTTGATTAAAATCCCTCTTTAAGTGCAAATCACAAACAACAATATCTAATGCTCACAGGCCATAACAATCCTATTAATAATACAATTTATTGTTCAGATATAATTGTAAGGTCTTAACGATGTGGCAGCTGTAATCTACTTTAAAAATTAGAAACTATGAACTCCAGAGTGTTCTAATGTGGCTCAAACACACAGCACGGCTCAGTGACTTGCATTTGGTTACTGCAATACTTTGCACCAGATTAAATGATCAGCCTTTGGCTGTTTGTCACACATCATTTTCCCCATCTTTAATGGTGTGCTTCATAAATTATGCTGTTTCTGCTATTGTGTGGATATTAAAATCAGATCCAGACATGACTGAATAGGAATTTAGCCACCTCGGTCCTGAATACTTTTAAAATTGGTTCAATCTTCACGTGCTGGCAACACTCAGTTATTTAACTTAATTTTTTTTTAATTTTCTGCAAAGGTGCAGTTGTGCTTTATGCATAGCAGCAGCATTTGAGATTTGAGATGTCTAGACAGGCTATCTCATGCTGTAAGCAAAACTGAATTAAAACCCCTGGTTGTTCCAACTTTATTTTCAATAAGGGTCTGATTCAAGTGGGAATTTTGGGGAGTGAGATGCCCTAGTCCTGTAAAACAGCCCTTCCCTGACAGCAGGGTCAGCTGCTGCCTTCTTTAAGGGCTGAGTGGGGCTCCCTCTCCTCTCACACCTCCACACCTTTCTCAGCACTGTCAGGGGATCAGTGCTCACCTCTAATGGTGCATTTGGGCTGCTTTCCAAGATCTTCGCTTGTGTTGCAGCACAGGGGAGTTCCAGTCCTCTCAGGAGGGGCTGAATCCACCCTGGGTACTCCAGGGATCCACAGGCATCTCCATCCATGGGAAAGGACAGCTGTGCCTCGTGTTCATAACTGACATAAATATTGTTGTGCTCAGAGTTGCTTGTTCTCTAAAAACCATGACAGGCTTTGGAAAGGCAAAACTTCACTCAAAGCACAGCTGAAAGTTGTGCACTCTTCTTTTTGAATTTCACTTTTGAGAAACTCTCAGAATTAGACAAGAGAAGAGCAACTTCCCAAAGAGAAAGAGTGAAAGCTCTTTACTTTCAGTTGCAGTTTTGCAGTCAGCATCTGTGGGCTGTTTTCTTTCATCACTGTATCAAACTCCAACAACAATAAAGTTTCTGCTTGGAGCAGAAGCAGGACTTTCCACCAAAATCCCTTTATGCTGTAAAAGCAGGCTGAAGAATGAGACATCTGATCTTTGAAACAGCCTTAAACTCTGGTGAGACACAAGCATTGTAAGTGGGATATTTATGACTTTAATAACATCCATTACTGCAATGTTAATAGTCATTTTTAGAAGCAATAAACTACTTATTAGTAGCTGTATGAATTATGAAAAAAAGAGCTCTGACTTAGGCATGTTAATGCCTGAGGAATGTTAGGTTCCTGCACATGTAAACCAGGTTAGGGAGCCTGAGGTATTTTCACTCTACAGTCACTCAGTCTCCTCTGGAATTCTTGCAAACAGTTTGTGTCATTTATTACAGCCCTGGCAGCACAAACCAGGGCAGTGTCTGGGTTTGAAATGAGTCCCTGGTGCTGGAGCCTCTTTCACTGGGAGGCAGACTGGGGAAACAGGACTGAGTGGGCCCTGCTGTGGTCTGTGCCAGGCTGGGAGCAGCCAGTGCCCACTGACCAGGGCTGACCCCGCTGACCAGAGCTGACCCCAATGCCCAGGGCTGACCCCACTGCCCAGGGCTGATTCCCCTGCTGCAGGGTGGCCCGGGGCAGCCTCACCCTGCACCAAGCCCAACCTAAGCAAAACTAGAAACTCAGGTACTGGCTATTGCAGGGACAGCAGAGGGACAAGGCCAGTAGGGACATGGCCTGACAAAGTCTATTTTGCAGGACTGGTCACTTCTTCCAGGTGACTGGACACTTTGGGATAGGAGGGTACTGGTTTAGAATTATCACTGACTATTTAGCTGTATGGTTAAATGATTATACATTGATTCACTTGAGCAAAAATGTTTCTCCTGTGTTCTGGAAGCCTTTGAGTTGCATCCCCATTTTCCTGGCTGTCTCTGAGCTCTCCCCTTGCCACGTGCCCTGTCTCACTCTGAGCAGCACTGACAATAATGAACATCACTTATTAGCTCACCCAAGGCTGTTAACATGAGCCCAGACTGGGCATGGAACACTGCTAAGGAACAAGAGCTGCATTTTGAAACACTGGTCATTAAGCTCTCTGCCTCAGATTCTGCTTCCACAGCCCATGGATTTCCTGCATTAAAACTGATCACTGCCAGGGAACATCAGCCAGCTCAGTTATTAACAGGTGAAAAAATTCCATCTGTGTCGTGGTGTGGCTTCATCCCCAGTAATCTTGTTGAGCTAGGGCTGCATGTCCCTGGAAATGCTCGGCATGGCCAGCTGACTCCTGTCCTGGAGAACCATGGATCAGAGCTGTTATCCCTGTCCCACAGCAGCATTCCCTGGAAGCCTGCCACATGAGGATATCCACTGCTCTGGGCTGCTCCAAGTGTGAAATCTCTGTGCCTGCACCTGCACATCCTAAATCCAGTATTTGGTGTGGTTTTCAATGCTTTTCCTGGTGTGTGCTCACCCTGATGGCAGCTGAGGGCACTGGAGGGGTGGGATGGAGCAGGGCAGGGCAAGGTTCTGCTTCCCCCAGAGGGTGCTGGGCACTGCCCAGGCTCAGCTTGGAGATCAGGGCAAGGTTCTGCTTCCCCCAGAGGGTGCTGGGCACTGCCCAGGCTCCCCAGGGAATGGGCACAGCCCCGAGGCTGCCGGAGCTCCAGGAGCTCCCAGGGATGCCCAGGGGGGATTGTTGGGGGACAGGAGCTGGATCCATGATCCCTGTGGGTCCCTTCCAGCTCAGCACCCTCTGTGATTCTCTGATTCTTTGATCTGAAAATGCTACAAAAAGTCATTTTGCTGTAAGTGTTTGCTGAATCAATGAATCATTTTGTTTTACAGTAGCACCTAAAATGTGTCTGGTGGCAGCATCCAATAAATTCTGATATTTTCAGTCTAGATGTGAAAGGAGAGGAGCAGAATAAAATGTCACCTACATTTCAGTGTTTTCATATTACTTGTACTGGAGAGAAACTTAGAGGAATAGAATTAACCAATTTCATGGAGCTGACTCCATGTACCAAGAAATTATACAAAGGAAAAATAAATGAGAGGAGCTGAAGCTGAAGCTGAAGGCAGATCTGATTTTGAAATTAGAAAAGGCAGAAAACTTAAGTAGCAAAGTGCAAATTTATGAAGATTTCTGAGGAAAGAACTGTAATTGTGACTTTGATGAGGCAGAGAGGGGATGTCCAAGATCTCAGGTGACCCGGGTCAGACAATGAGCAGTTCAGTAACCATGCGTTTGCTATGAGACAAAGATAAATCTGAGTTTGCTGGAAAAACTAGAGAAAAGAAAGTTCCAGCATTCAACGTATGAGATCCCCAATGAAGGATTTTGGTGAAAATTTCATTAAAAAATAAATTTCATTTCATGCAGATCCGAGGATTGCTTTCTAATTTAGGAAGTCACAGCATTGCATACAGGAGTGGATAGTCCACTGCTCTGAGCCTGTAAGCTGCTATTAACAGAGCAAGTAATTAAAATATTTAGATTAGTGTCAGACAGGAATTACAATAGGAAACTTTAAAACTAGGACCAACTTTGACAGTCAGTTGAAGGTTTATTAATTTTTTTATGAGCTTGAGGCTGACTTCAGTTTCCAATATGGTTTGTCTCATGTGAGGCTCAAAAAATCAAGCTAAGGCATGTTATCTCTCGGAATAATAATTTACAATGGAAGTTTGCACCCAGCCATGGAAACACAAGGAACAGCAAAGCCTGAAAACTCTTGATTATATATTTGCAGGTAATTTCTAGTGTACATGTGATTTCTGTGATCCTGTAGGCTGAGCCTGGCTAAACCTGACTGTCCCAACTTGTGTGAAACTCAACCCTTGCCAAGACAGGTTTGGTCTCTGCTGTTTCATTTGTGATTTTAACCCATTCTCTCTAAAATTTTCTTCGTGCCGCTCACCTTATGCAAAACACCAATATTGAAATATAATCCAAGCAAAATTATTCTTTCTATTTTATTTCTGAAATACAGAACATTTCCATTTGATTTCCACAATTTCAATGATGAATACTCAGTTCAGGGTCTTGAGCTTAAAATACTTTAGGAAAAATAAATATATTTGTGGCCTGTCTGATGAATCACAGTTTGAGGGAAATGTCACATCAAAAGCTGCACTTAGGTAATATGCCTCATTAGGCTTCTTCTAAAAAGGGATGTGAATATTCAAAATTAATGTGGAAAATCCATATAAGGAAAGAATGACTTGTCAGACTTATTATAGATTTTTAGGCCATCCTTTGAATTAGAAATGTAATGTAATGTAATCTTGCACACACACACACACACACACATATATATATATATATATATATGGTTTATATTTCATTCCATTTGTAATTTCCATTAAAGTGTGTCATTAATTCAGATTAAAAAAAATCTTTGTGGGTCATATATATAATGTATGTGGGATGGGTGAAATATATACAGAGTATTCCTGGGTCTAGAAATTATAAGTTTAGCTGCAATGTTGGTATGGGAATGATGTGCTTTAGCTATTTCCTGGGATGATACATGAGTTCTGAAGAGGATATTTTGTTTGTGCACACTATATTAAATAACAAGTTATGCAAAATAAAAGCTTAGTTTTATTAATTCGAAGCAGTGTGGGTTTATTACATGTATTTTATTATGAAAGCACAGCTAAGATTAGCAAGGTTCTGTACTCTGTTCTCACAGGATAACAGTTCATGAGTAGTAAATCAAATGTAACCATATATAAGAGATTGCAGAGCTGTCTTTTATTGGTTTGGGTGAGTGTGACACAATAAAATGTATCAGCTCTCCCCCACTGCTGGCCTGGGCCCTGCCTTTATGAGATGTTTTTCTGGCTGGGCAACAAATGGGATGGAGATATCTCTGGAAATAAAACATGCAGGAGGCTGCTCAACCACACACTCCTGTTTATTCTCAATAAATTTGTCATGAGACTTCTTCAGAGCAATAAAACAAGGCTAAAACTCAGGCCAGGACATAGGGGAGACCTGCACATCCTCCAAGTCCTTCCTTGGATTTCACATTTATAAGAGCTGAGGGTTTCTTGCCAGAGTATTGACAACTGGCAGGCCTGCTGTGGGTGATTAATTTCTAACACCTAATTTGTTTATAAAAGGAAAAGGTGCTGCCTCATTAAACCGTATGGAACACATGAGAGCAAACGTGAAGGGAGGAAAAAGGCCAGTGGCATGGGAATGTGATATCCACAAAAAGTGCCTAATTACAAGCAGGCTGGGCAGAGAAAGAGCCAGGCTAAACAACCCCTGGCACTGCTGGGCAGCCCGAGGGCTCTGCTGGCAGCAGCTCTCCTCAAAGCAGGGCAGATTAGGGCAGCTCTTGGCATCCTCTGCTCTTTGTCAGACCAGAGATTTTGCTGGGCTTGTCCCCACTTCTTTTTGGACTGGAATTTATCTCTGCATTGCCCTTTCCGTTTTCTATAGGAGGTTAAGGAGGTAAAAACCCTCCTGAAATCCTGATGTTTGCAGGAGGTGCCTTGCTTTGATATTTGGAGGGTGGTGTGAGACCTGTCAGAAATCCACCCTTGACAGACAAGAAATGCTGGCAAGAAGCACCTAAATAAATAATGGGGATAAGAACCTGATCATGACCTCAGTGAAGTGGCAAAATATCCGTTAGAAGCCTCACTTCAGGTTTTTCAGCTGATGATCCCAGGCAGAACAGAGCAGAGATGAGAATGGACGTTCTGGATTTTAGACTCACAGAATGATAAAGTTTGGGAAAGACCTGTAAGATCAGCAGATCCAGCCATTTGCACCTCATTTGGGCTGCAAAGCTTCTGAGAGGCAGCTCCTCACTCACCTTGCCTGCTCTGGGGTCAGACCTTGAGCAGATTAAGATTTTAGGTCAGACACTGATTTCATATTTGTCACCTTACTTCCACCTGGACAGGATGGGAGGAAACAGCCTCAAGCTGTGTCAGGGAGGTTTAGGTTATATATTAGGAAATATTTCTTCACCCAAAAGGTTGTCAGGCATTGGAACAGGCTGCCCAGGGCAGTGGGGGAGTCACCACCCCTGGAAGAAACTTGACTGAACTTCTGAGCCTTCCTATTTTTCTTGTAACTTATGGAATGCATTGATATGAAACATTTACATTGTCCTCCCATAAAACCCTGCTGTTTGCTCTCCATAAAACACCACTGTAGTGTAGAGAATACTGAAAATGTTCTCTTTTATTGATCTGCCTGGACCTGTGGAGTTTGAGGAATGTTCTCTCTCCCAGTGGTGACTCTGAGCCATGTGCCCATGCAAGCAGCAGTGGGGTTGGTGTTCCATCCATGTATTGCTTTGAATGATTCATTATCCTTATTTCCCTGGTTTTATCAATAATGGCGCTGCTCACACAGCCCTGGATCCCACTTCTGCTCACTGCAGTGTCCTCCAACCTTTGCACTTCCCTGCAAGTGTCAAAATACAATTCCTGAGCATTCCCTTAGCACACAGACAGATAACAAATAGTCCTTAAATCTATCAATGTCCCAAATTATCAATTTCACATCATACCGTTTTGAGTACAGTAATTTTGCAAATTATATGTCCAGGGTTGAAAATTAAAAATAAATCTGAGGTGCTACAAGAGAAATCAGCTCCTCCTCACTCATTTGCTGAAACAGTTTAATGCCCTCCCATTATCAGGATTTTAGAACCTCACTTTTGCTTGTCACGCTTCACACCACGAGCAAACCTCTGCTTAGGCCCCTCCAGTGAGGTATTTGCCCAAATCTCATCTCATTTGTATGAATTGTGGATGGTGCCAAAATATCTCTTTACTCATTTTTAAGGTCAGTGTTGATAATCTTGAAGACTTATTAGTATTGATAAAATGAGATGTTCCCCTGCACAGCCCATCATTGCTGGTAATTACATTTTTGCTTTAGCGAGTGGCAAAAATGGTCTGTGTGAAGGGGACTGATAAGAACATCAGCACAAGGTTTATTAATTATCATTTTAATTGGTAATTGTTCACTTTTGCAGGTTATTTTTCTCTTATACACTGAAAATGCAGTGAGTACTTGAAACTTTGGGCTTTGGATTGATGGCTGTGGCCCATTCCTGTCCATGAGCCATCCCCAAAACTTTGGAGTCTCTATAATTACCACTGGGCTCTAATTAGCTGCATGATTTTCATGAAAAGTCATTAAAACTCAGCTCTGTACAATTTATATTTTTTTAAAAAGCAATTAGTAGTAAATCCTGGAATCCCTTTTCTGTACAAGATTTCCCTTCTGTTGGGTACACAGATGCTCCAAGTATTGCAAGAGAAAATAAAAAGCCACTGATTTATCCTTCAAAAGATCCTGATCTCTCGTGCTTTTATCTTATCTGAATACTAGTGAGCAAACCAAATCAGATTAAAGAGGGAATGTTTGTCTCTGATCCCTCAGACTTGGTGAAATCTGGGTTTATCTGCTGAGTGCCAGCTCTGTTTGTGCTCCAAATTCCAAACATCTGTTTTGGACCAGTGCTTTCGTTTTGTCTTAACCTCCACCACAGCCCAGCATCTGGGCAGGGATTCTGGGTCAGAACTCTAGAAACCTCCAACACATGGAATAATGTCAGAGTTGTGTGGGCATTTCTGGGTGGGAAGGGGAAATCCAGGTACGGCAAGAATGGCTTAGTGCAAAATTCATTTCAATTCCCTTATTTTGCCCTGCAGGCTCTTTCATTTCTGGTGGAAGCTTGTCCCCCTGACATCTTCATGAGGAATTGTGGCTGCATCATCGTGGTGCCATGGACATCCCAGCTGTTTTTATGGAGAAACAGTAATTCAGGTGAATGTGAAATCATAAACAGACTCTTAAACAGCAGCATCCCAGGGGGGTAAATACTACCAATAAAAACCAGTTTAATTCCTGAGATTATGTAATATTTATTTCTGAAGGAGAAGATGCCCAAAACATAAACCAAAGTAGACAGTGTTGTTTACCTGAATTAACTGGGTTTGAAATACAACCAGCACTGAAGCTGAAGTAAGGTTTGTAAGTTTATCCTCTATGCCAGTAACAAATGAAATAAATGTTCTCTTTGTTTAACTACATATTGCTTTGCTCAAAAATTGTAGTTTATCTTGCCACAGATTAATTATGACCAATTTTTAATTTAAATTATCAATAGTATAATTTTAATTAAAATATTACTAGTTAAAAATTTGTTTTTAAAAAGGAAATTTTCCTTTTTTTTCAAATTAGAATAATTTATTTATGAGCTCCTCCTTCTTACTACTCTAAAGAACTGTTTTAAAACCCATGATGGCACTTTGTGATACAGTTTGGTGGGCATGGTGGGAATCAGTCAAAGGCTGGGCTTGATGGATTTGCAGATCTTTTCCAAACTTAATGACTCCAGGATTTTATGCAGCAGTAGCTGCTTTGTTGCTTGTGGTGTTCAGGATGCCCTTTGCCTGTTTTCTGCTGTTTGCAATGCCAATAATTTAAAGCTCAGAGGATTGCAGCTGCTGAAATCATGTTTCTAAACAGCTTCCCAGCATGATGGCAGCCTGTCCATGTGGGTCTCCAGTCCAGGGAAAACAGAAGTGTCTTTTTCAAACTCCAGGTGGTTACTGACTTTTGTGGTCAGAGCCATATTTAGGTAAATCATGTAAATTCTCAGGGTGCCCAGAGAAGCTGGGGCTGCCCCTGGATCCCTGGCAGTGCCCAAGGCCAGGCTGGATGGAGCTTGGAGCAGCCTGGCACAGTGGGAGGTGTCCCTGCCAGCCCACTGAATGGGCTTTGAGGTCCCTCCCAACCCAAACCATTCTGGGATTCTAAAATCCAAATTTAGCTGGGAAAAATAAAATCAAACCAAACCAAACCTCAGTATCTTTTCAACTCTGTTGTTGGTTTGGGGTTTTCTTCATTGAACTGTGTGTGCCAGACCAGAAAATCTCCAACTGCTGTCCCTTGGTGACTCATGGCTATTTAACTTATTGAATGCTGTTGGCCAGTTCCCTTGTTTCAAGGTATTAAATCAAAGTAAGACTGTGGGGCATTCGTGTTCTTTTGCATCCTGCACAAAGAAACAAAAAAGACAAGAAGATATTTCATAGCACACACCTGTGAGATGCTGATGTGCAAAACACCATCCATTGTGTTGATGCATTTGGAAAAATGCACCTACAGAATCTTCTTATAATAATTTACATAAAGAAATGCAGTTCTGTTATAGACTGAAGAGACTTTTGCACAGCTTTACTTGCTCAATATGGTTTAACAAATAACCTGAAGATGTAATCAAATGCCATTAGCAGGATTTCTGTTCTTTCCTGTCCATCATTGGTAGCAGGACTTGGAAACATTTGTGGTGGCATCAGAGATTTCCAGATGCTTAAGCATTACCTGTAAACCAGTAAAGGACATCCCTAAATTCTTAACTGCTTTAAATGATGCCCTGTGTCCCTGAAAGTGCTTGAACGATGCAGTCATTGAGGGCTATCAGCGGGATCACTGCAGCTCCAGGCAGCTTTATACTGTGCTTTCCAAAACTGTCTGAGCAGTGGTTTATTTCTGAGGAACATCTTGTCAGAGAATATATCTGAAAGAAGGCAATATTTTGGTGGAGTAGAATTATAGTGTCCTGAGTGGGAAGGGATCCACAAGGATCATGGATCCAGCTCCTGTTCCTGCCCAGACCCCCCAACAATCCCCCCTGGGCATCCCTGGGAGCTCCTGGAGCTCTGGCAGCCTCGGGCAGTGCCCATTCCCTGGGGAGCCTGGGCCGTGCCCAGCACCCTCTGGGGGAAGCAGAACCTTGCCCTGATCTCCAAGCTGAGCCTGGGCAGTGCCCAGCACCCTCTGGGGGAAGCAGAACCTTGCCCTGATCTCCAAGCTGAGCCTGGGCAGTGCCCAGCACCCTCTGGGGGAAGCAGAACCTTGCCCTGATCTCCAAGCTGAGCCTGGGCAGTGCCTGTTCTGCTGACTCAGCCCCCACTGGCCATCCTCCAGGATCCCCATATCCCTTTCCACGGTCACTCCCAGGCTCTCATTCCCAGCCTGTCTGTACACCCAGGGTGCCCCATCCCAGGTGCAGAACCCAGCACTTGCCCTTGCTGTACCTCACAGCACTGGTGATGCACAGCCCTCCCATTTGTCCAGGTCTCTCTGTTTGACATGATTTGGTGAAGACAGCAACTGTGACACCAAACTTCAACAAACCTTTTGCCCCTAAGCATCTCCTGTGCAGCAGAGCTCTGGGAATGCCTTGCTGTATTAGCAGATATTGTGTTTCCACTGCTCGTGCAGCACCAGCCCCAACAAGCTGTCTCTGATTCCTACAGGGAGCCCAAACTTTCTTACTGCTTCATTTGGGGGATGGATGTGCCAGCACTGCCTCTGCTGCTGTCAGTGATTTGGGAGAGGATTTATTGTGGTCACTGGTGCCAGTGGGCTTGAAAACAGCTCCTTGTGAAGCAGCAGAGCATAAATGCTGTGTACAAAGTCCGTGTGAGTGCTTGTGCAGCAGGTACAAACACCTGGTGCCACATCTCCCAGCTGTGACCAAGGTGGACTGAAGTGCTGCTTCACCATCCATCAGTGAGTTTATTAGGGCAGGGTCACAGTAAAGGAGAAGTGAACAAAACACCTGCTTTGTTAATTTATATGTTGAGTAATTTTGTCTCTTTTTTTTTTAATTATTTTCCTCCCATTCTATTACAAATGGGTGAGATTTGAGCAGTGTCACTCCACCCAGCACTTCAGGAAGGTTTTCAGTCCATGATTAGAAGGATAAATTTATCCTGTACAGGATCTACAGTTAAAACATGCACCACCACTTGAAGTTTTTGTGTGCAAGTCTTTGCTTGAATTAATTCACCCGAAATATTCAATGTTATAATCTTGGATTCTTTGGCTCAGAATCACCTCAGTGATAAGGAGTGTCCATAAAATGCCTCCTCACTGTGTGTTGGCCACAGAGCATGGATATCACACAGGATCCACCTGAATGTGTGCTTTGCTTTAAAATTCAGGCAATGCATTTATTTGGAGTGGGGAGAGAGTGAAGTTGGGTTTTGTTTTTTTTTTTTTCCTTTTCATGGATGTTTACATAAATAACTGAAGAGAAGTCAAACATTTGAATTTTCATAGATGGTTGGACGTTTTTAGCATGTTTTTGCTTGTTTAGATCCTCAGTGTCATTTAAAAGTAGTTCAGTAGTCTCTGCAGTGTTTAACCAGGGCAGGCCCATCACACACAGTGCTTCAGCCTCCAGGTACAGCAAAAATTGGTGTTTTAAGGGTCATTTCTTACTTCCACCTGCTGTTATCAGAGCAATCAATGCCTTTAAAGCTGAGGCATATCAGAGGATGTGTCCACAGCATTATTTCATCCCCCGGTGGAAGGTGCAGCGAGGGGAGCCCCACACTGCCCTTCCAGCACACAGGAATTTGAGGGTGATGTCTCAGAGAGCAGCTCCCAAAGAGCCCCAGCACATTTTCCAGGCTGGAGCAGGTGGCACAGCCAGGTTATTACATAACTGTGGCCGCAGAGGAAGTGCTCCCTGACGTTCCTGTGCCATATGAGAGCTGAAGTCCGCGTTAATTCTTGTTAGATCAGGCTGGAACAGGATCAACCTGAAAGCGCTTTTTGCTGTCATCACACATAGGAGTAACTGCAAGAATAACTTGTTCTGGAACTGGGGAAGCATCCTGGGGGAACTGCAGCCTACGGTGCCTGTCCAAAGCAGCAAGGGCAGAGCATCTCAGCCAGGCAGTGTCCGGTGCAGCTGGGAAGGGCTGGAGAAGTGGCATTTTTAGTTAGAGATGTCCCAGCCAGAGTTACAACGACAGCATGGGCACAGCTGAAGCTTCCCTGGTTTCCTGGGGGGCATTGCTGCAGCCCTCTCACAGCACTGGCATCAGAGCAGATTCTCATCTGTGTGCCCAGGATGTGGTGCACAAACCGGAGCTCAGATACCACGACACTTCACAACTGCACACAGTTTTATTCCTATTGTTTCAGGGAGTTAATGCCATTGAGGGTGCAGGTGAAGGGTTTGACTGCAAACCATTGCTACTGACACCATCCCTGGCAAATGCCCCTCATTCCCTCCCTTGTCCTTTGTCCCTCCAAGCAAGCACACAGAGGGTTATTTTTTTTCAGCAACAATTATCCGGTTTGCAAATTGAATTCAAAGCTCTGAAAGGTTTGGGGATGGCTAGAACTGACTTCAAACTGCTCAGAAGGAGGACAATAAAACAATGTTCCAAAGCAGCCTTTGTACTGGCTCATCTGTGGTATATTTGCTTTTTAATGTCTCTTCAAAATAATGGCATTATTTATGAAAAGCGAGAAAAAGACCTGGCCCCCAGTGCCGTAAGACTTTGACCCATTGGAGTAAAAAATAAAGTCATAAAGACAATTGGACATTTTAAAAGAAGCAATGAAAGGAGGAGTTTTTACATTTTAATATGAAAATCAGATGAAACACCTTTTATTTGGCTGCATATTGTCCACAGTAAATTTCATTATTGTTATCCAGCATCTAATTTGTCACCTCCAATCAGATACCTTTATTTTACATTTTTGCATGCTCAATAACTCTTCAAATTGCTCTCACCAGATGAAGGATGTCATGCCCTTTAAGACACTTTCCTTCTGTGAAGAAGAGCAACTTCTCAAGCAAGTTTCCCAAAACTGTGAAAGCCTCCTGATAGCAGTAATTTTAAGGAATGACAGTATAGGTGGAATATTCCTGTCTTTTTCCATTTCTTTTTAGCCATGTGTTACATAATGTCTTTTTATTATATTCGAATCTTTCATTTTTGAGACTAACTGCACATGAAACCCTGGGCTTCTCTGGCTCCTTCTGCCATTTGGGCTCAAAGTGAAGCAATTTTTCCAGCATCATTTCTCCTTTGTTATCCTGTCTTTCCATCAGCTTCTCCATTAGCTCAATTATAGCCCTGCTACAATTTTTACTGCCACTATTATGCGTGGACTATTAAATCATTTGCTATTCTCCAAAACATATTTGTGCATAAAGGTCTGATTTTGAAGGGCTGAAAGCTCACCTCGGTGTTATCACACTGGTAATCAGCGAAGTAATTGCATAAAATAATGCAGAATAAGATGCACAGTAATTCAGCTTTAGGGATGCAATCTATTTGTGGTTGTAAAAGACATTATTTGTTGATATGGTTGGTTATTTTTCTCCCTGCCTTGAGAGTTTCAATGTGGAAATAAAGAGAGCTCAGGGCATAACTGAGGCAGTGCTGTGAAATTCCCATAGTTTAGTCCATGGGGTGATTGGATTGAGGTGTTTTAATAGAAATAAAAATATAAATATAAAAAATAAAAATAAAAATAAAAATAAAAATAAAAATAAAAATAAAATAAATATAAATATAAATATAAATATAAATATAAATATAAATATAAATTAAATAAAATTAAATAAAAATTGAAAATTAAATAAAAATTGAAAATAAAATTAAAAATTAAAAATAAAAATTAAAAATAAAAGTAAAAATAAAACAAAACAAAAATAAATAAAATAAAAATTTAAAAATAAAAATAAATAAAAATTATAATAATAATAATTTAATAAATTGTGTGAGGAGCTTTGAGCCTTGCCCTCAGTGCAGTCTGTCACCGAGTCCAGAGATGGTGGCAAACTGGGGAGTGCTGCAGATGTGTCCCCAAGCTGTGACCTGGATCTGTGTGGATTCAGCAGACACCTCCCCACCAGAGCAGCTTCCAGGTGTCCAAAGGAACCTCTGGGGGCTGGAATTTCCTCAGCTTCACCTTTTCCCTGCCATCTGTTGCACTGCAGAGCTCCTGGACGTGTGTGTGCTGCTGAAATCCATCAGCAGCTCTGCCAAAGGCTTGTGCCATCAGCAGGGGATGTCATTAGCACAGGAGGATTAATTGCTCTTGGAGGGCACACGTGCAGCACTGTGGAGTGTTTTGTTCTACCAATAAAGGCGTGGGGGGGGTGGAATTATCTGTTTGTAAAGCACAAAACCAATGAGGTCCGAATTTCTTAAAGAGCTGGGGAGTTATGAGAGAGATTTGAGTCAAGTGGATGCCCAGAATGAGTGGTGCCAGTTGTGCTCAGCAGGTAAAGGACAGGAAGTTTGCAGGGTGTAGGAACCACTGTAAAACTGGGGATAAAGAGTTTCTGGATTTGCAGGATTCATTGCAATGTTCGCTGCAAGCAGCAGGAATTATTCTTTCATTAATTAGCTAATTTTCTCCTTTTTCTCCTTTTTTTTTCAGTTCAGCTCAGCTCTCAGGCACAGGGTGGGATCTTTGGGGTGTCTGTGCAGGACCAGGAGCTGGATTGATGATCCTTGTGGGTCCCTCCCAGCTTGCTGATTCTCTGATTCTGACCCTTCCAGCCCAAGCCATTCCATGGCTCTATGATTTTTGACTGACCCTTATGTCTATAACTTCAGTGTATTTCCCAGAGGCTCCCCTGACATTTGCACACTTTCCACCCATTTCCGCCCATAGAAAATAAAACTTCATACACATCCAAGAGCAGAATTTGACCATGTTTGACACAGTCTTTACATATTAAATAACTGTGCCGTGTATAAACACAGGGGGGGAAATGGCAAAGTGTCTGATTCTAAAAGTGAAGTATAAGAATTTCTTTGGCATTTGTCTAAGTTAAAAATGATACAATTTCTGCATGCAAGCACCCTGTAGATTTCAGGCCCAGTAATTTCAGAATCAGTGAGAAGTTGGGGCACAGTGCTCTGCAAAGATATGTTTTGTTCCCCTTGTATAAAAGCCTTAATAGCTGGTCTTTTCCCTTATTTGATGACTTAAGTAAAATTTATAGAAGGTGTTAAGCCACTAAGCACTGGTTGATGAGCTCATTGTTTTATTTGTGATGATATAACAAGTGTAAACACCCTCTGCAGCTGAAGATCTATTACCTTGAATTATATTTAACAGCTGGGTATAAAACAATGCATTATCTTCCCATCTCTTATGGGCAATGTTTGTTTTCCATTAAAGTCTTTAATTTTCATGGTGTTACAAGATATTGGCCTCAGAGCTGCTGCTGCTCTTGGCTGCCCCTCAGCACACAGGGATATGCCCACACAGAGCAAACAGGATTTTTAATTTGAGGTGCAGGAATGAAATCTGAGCATCAGGTTGTCACTTCACAGTCACAGAGTGGCCTGTGTGGGAAGGGACCTTAAATCCCATCCAGTGCCACCCCTGCCATGGCAGGGACACCTCCCACTGTCCCAATGTCCAACCTGGCCTTGGGCACTGCCAGGGATCCAGGGGCAGCCACAGCTTCTCTGGGAATTCCAACCCCTCCCCACCCTCCCATGGAACAATGAACAATCAGAAATAGCTGCTCAATGTCAATATGTGTGTTTGGTTAAAACATAAATGCAGCTTCCCTGCTTTTAAACCTGCAGGTGCTGCAGGCTGGGGTTGCATAATCGTGAATCCATGGCTCAAGGGTGAAATTCTGTCCTTTATGCCATTGATTTCTGTGGGCTTGTAGTTTCTCCAAAGATGAATAATGTTGGAACAGAATGGTAGTGTTAAGCAGTAAAGTATCATCACTAAGAGGGTTTGCTCATAAAGGTCAAATAAGAATATGTCACCCCTCTTTGATTAATAGCTCGTGGTGTTAGTAGATATTGATTGCATTTAAGAGCCTGTGGGTAAGAGGCAATTTAAGTTATCTTCAACATCTTCACAAGAAATAAGGCTCCAGTGAAAGCAGATCCCAACAGGGGTGGCTGCTGTGAGTCCAGGCTGAGGAGGGGACACAGCAGAAGGATTTACCCATTTTGCACAAACCAAACTGGTACAGGCATCAGCTGCCCCCCATCTGCTCTGCCCAGCCTCTGATATCAATTCCAGCACTGGGTCTGTCCAGCATTTTTCCTTTTTTGCCACTCAATTTCCAATCAGTGTGGTCCTCAGCTTCTGGCATCTCAATGTACAATATTTTCTTCAAGTATTGTTGGAAAAAATAACCAGAATACCTACACCACCTTGTCAAGCACTTTTTCAAAGGCTTCTGGGCAATCTGTCACTCATTTATGTTTTATTTATGGTAATAAAAATGTACTATTCTGGAGATGATGAGCGAGAATGATCTGCACTCATCAGATTTTGTCTTATTCATTAAACTGTAACAGCTTCAAATTTAGGATTTCCTTGGTACAAAGCTTGCAGACTTTAGGAAACCTTGTGTAGCACAATCAAGTAGGGAGATCCCAGATCTTTGCTTCCAGGAGGCAAAGCTGTGCTGAGAAAACAGTGGTGAAGGATTTTCTCCCCATTTTAACCACTTCTCTTTGCAATTCCATGCTGGGAAGTGTGTTATTCAGGGGGAGAGCTATTTTTGTCCATGTTGTGTAGTGGGAAAGTCAGGCACTTTTAACACTGACTTCTCTTTGCAGAAATTATCTAAAATCTGCTGTTCTGTGAGTATGGAGAGATCTGCAGTGTGGAAAGGGGTGAATACAGAATTTTAAGCTAATAATTGGCTTTTCATGGAGATATGCATTTTGCAGTGGTTATTTCCATGAAGAATCAAACACAGTCACTACAATTTTTGAAAGAAAACCCTCACAGAGGCTTTGGTTTTTAACCTCCTGGTAATTCACAGGTGTAGTGGGAATTACTCTTTGGAAGGTGTTTTCAAGATAAAGCAAGGTTCATGGGGAGGAAATTGGGATTTTCTGAATGGAAAGAGCAAATGTGAACAGGGAAACTCCCCAGACATGGCACATGCACGTGTCACTTCTATATCTGAGTGTCATTATGTGACAGCACTGGTTTTGAAGTATTAACTATATTAAAATATAGCTTTTATGCCAGTAATTCCATCTTCGTGGTCACAATCAGCGTGTTGAATTGGCTTGAGTTCTCTCATCCCAAAAAAACATTCGCATGAGGAGATGCACCAAGATTTTGTGCTTTTCCCAGTGTTTTCTCAGCCTGGCTGGTTCAATTTGAGAGCTTATTTTAGTTTATTTCTGATGTTTGGGAGATATGAACACCTGTATGCAGATGCCACTTCTCTGACGTTTTAAGATAATATTTGGGAGAGGAAATCACACTTTGCATCTTGCTTCAATAACAAATTCCATATCTTCTTTAGAGTTCCTCACATGGCCCAAATTGTGCCCTGTAAACTGATTTCATAGCAGTAAGTTTGGTGCTAAGAGCACCATGGAAACTTTTCAGTGCTTTATTCCTTCACACCAACAGCTGAACTCCTACTCAGTTTTGTCAAACACATCAACCAGGGGTTGCCCACAAGCAAAAAATAAAATAAATTTTAAAAATTCTGCCTCTAATAAAAGTGAGGCAGAAGCTGGATGCATTTTTGGGGTTTTATAAATGGAATACAGAAGTGTCCACATCCAAGTTAACAAAGGGTTGTACATCATCCCTTTGCCCCTGTGCAGCTCAGGATTATTTGATTAAATGAACAATAGGGCATTGGGCTGGAAAGCAGCAACTTTTGGAAAGCAGATTCATTCCACCAAAAAATGGCACAAGTTTGAAAGTGCAGCCACTTCCTCATGCCTTCAGAAAAAGCACAGGCTCATGAATTATTTTGTGTGTTATCTCTTTTAAATATTTCCTGGATCCAGCTGAGAAAGACAGCGACTCGCAGCGATAATCTGATAAGACATTGAATTTCTATTAATTACTGCAACTGTTTTGAGTGTTCATCTCATGAATTAAGCATTTTTGCTTAGATTCTGATTATTTCCCACCTTTCATTACTAATGTACTATCAAATCATTCTCGGAAAAAAAAAAGCAAGACTGATAAACATTTAACATCAAGGAGGTGTATTTATTTATTTATGAATTTTTTGAGCACAAAGGTAATGAGAGTACTGACAAATTTCATGTTTCATTGACAAGTTACTTTGAATTTCAGAATATACAAGTATTTAAAACAACAATTTACTCCCAAGTGTTTTGGCATGCCAAAGACAAATGAATCATGCATAAGTACTAATAAGGTTTCCAATCTGTCAGTTCTGCTTTCTCTGCTGCTCCCATGATTTCAGTTTGGATTGACTGGGTTTGTTTGAATTTTTAGGTGTTTCCTTTGAAGTGAGGAATGACAGCCACAGGTACCAATATCTGCTCACAGGGGATGCACTGGACAGCCTGGGCTGCTGGGAGCTGTCCCTGACGTAAGGGAATTGTTGGAGGTCCCTTCCAACCCAGGCCATTCCATGATTCTGCAAACCATCCCACAGTAAAGGCTTGGAATGATATTTAAGGATTTCTTACCAGGAAATGGCTCAGATTGGTTCTTCCAGCCTGAGTAGGAGATGATGGGAATGGCACAGTTTGTTTTTTTCCAGAGCCATTTCATGAGCAATGATGGTAATGACATGGATTTGTTCTTCCAGAGCCATTTCCTGAGCAGGAGAAGATGGGAATGGCACAGATTGGTTCTTCCAGAGCCATTTCCTGAGCAGGAGAAGATGGGAATGGCACAGATTGGTTCTTCCAGAGCCATTTCCTGAGCAGGAGATGATGGGAATGGCACAGATTGGTTCTTCCAGAACCATTTCCTAAGCAGGAGATGATGGGAATGGCACAAATTGTTTTTTCCAAACCCCTTACATGAGCAGAAGATGATGGGAATGGCTCAGATTGTTTTTTCCAGACCCCTTTCATGAGCAGGAGATGATGGTGATGATTTTCTGGTCCAAACCAGTTTGCTCATTCAAATGTATCCCATAATCACACTGAAAAAAAAATGTGCAAATGTCAACAGAATTATGGATTCTTTGATTAATAGAGAGCAGGTGAATTCCATTGGGAATTCCTTTTTGTGCATGTGAGTCATTGGATAATTCAGAAGTTTCTCAGGAAAGATCACTCCATGTAACCAGCCCTGGAGTGATCCAAAAGAATAGCAGAGATTATCCTGAAGGATAATTAGACATTTCACACTAGAAAATTAATATTCCTAAGCATAGACCAGGGCAGCAGCTGGGAAAGCAACTGGAATTTGTTGGAGTCATGGGAGAACTGTTATCTTACATGGATCCCTTACACACAGAAAGCCAGAAGTTTTATTGTTATAGATATCAATCTTCAGACCTTTATTGTTATTAGTGTAAAATGTGAATTCTCCTCTGACAGTGGGTGGTGGTTGATTGCTTCTGTTTCCTGGTGAGATTGTCCAAATATAACTGGGACAAGTCTGTCTAGAATTTGGGAATACTGAATATCAGGATTTGGGTACCTCTGGTCCAACACCGCAGGGCAATCTGATATTTCAGCTCCTCACTTGCACTGTGGGTAACAACAGAAAATAATGGGAAACATCCTGAGGAGTTCACAACAAGGACAAAATGCTGACTTCAGAAGTATTTTTGGATTTTCATTTTATTAATTAAATTATGCCTCCCCTCTCTCCACCCCCAAATGAAGGTACTGTACTAAACTCTATTTATTTTCTACATGTGCAGTGTCAGGGTCACATCCAGGCCCAGCTTCTCCAAAGGAAACAGTGGATTATTGCACAGGATAAGCAATTTTTCCTACTAAAGGTTATTTACATTGCAGATAGTCACAGATGATGTTTAAAAATAGCAAGTGTGGTGTGAGGCATTTTTGATTCCAGTTTGAAAGTGGGAGGGTTCACAGGGGGGACAATTCTGATTTGTTCTCCACAGATGAGGGCCCCTGCTCTGGGAAGCACCACGGGGCTGTGAGAAATTCTTTCAGCTGCCTCTTGTCCATAGCTGGGGTGTATTTCAAAAGAAAACCCTGTGATGCAAATAAAATAAAAATTAGAATTAGCTGGTGATAAATTCTTGCATCTCAAAGAGCAAACACAAATATTCAACTCTTTAATAACAACCATAAACTTCTAAAGCTGCACAGCTGACACAAGTCCAGGGATGGGAGACTGAGCTTCAGCCTGAGCAGTTTGGTTTTCTCTTGTTGTTTATGTTAGCAGGGCATTTACTCTGAATTCTACCAAAAGAGCAGTTTGGGGAGAGAGGTATCTCCTCTACAGAAAGGTGCTGACATATCAACTGCAAATTGTACAGAAATACACCTAACAGTGCATTTGTGATGGGAATTTGTTGAATTGAGTTTGTCTCCATATTATAATCCTCTGGATAAGTATAAACTCTCACATTTCAATTGTGGAAGACTCTTTACCACCCATTTCCAAACTTTCTTCCAGAGCACTTTATTTCTTTGCTGTTTTATCCCACCCTTTCAACGGCGCAGAATTTTCCCAATTTCTAAATTCTAATTTTGTCTCCTTCTGATGTCACCTCCTGAAAAAAAAAAAATAAAACCCTCCTATTTCTTTGAGGCACAAGGTTACCAGCAGCTTTGATGTGTGTATTCCAAGCCCCCTTGTCTGAAGACAGGCTGCCAGCAGAGTTTAAGGATGACAGAGTTTCATTACGAGCCCTTTGAAGTTCCCGAGGTACCACAAATGGCCATTATTGAGAATTTGCCTTGATTATTATTTTTCCTGCCAGACTTTTAAGCCATACAATATCAGCTTTCTCTCGACTTTGCTGCTTAGTTCCTTTTATGGTAAAGCTTAATACAGTGACCATATGGAGCAGCTGAAAGGCTGCCAAGTGTTTAAATGACAAGGTTATAAATACAGAGACAGCACGGGGGTTTTTCCCCCCTTAATGTATAGTCCTGTTGGTTTGGGCCAAAGCAGGCAATAAATCAGAATGTATACCTTGTTTTGCCACTCATTTCATAGGCTTTTTATATGTAGAGGGTATCTCAGTGCAGTAGAGGGAAATATTTGCAGTTTGGGGAGGGAATGTTCCATGGGGGACACCTGTGAGAGCCTGAGGAAAAGTCAGACTTTGAGTTTTGTTTTACAGCAAGCTCCTACCAAAACTCAGTGGCAAAGGGGCATCCCTTCTTCCTCAGCTTTGGTGCTGAGCCTCAGGCTGTGCTCAGCCCTGACTCTGGCTGGAGGGGAGCTGCCTTCTCTTTGCCTTTTGCTGGTAAAAGTGGGAAAAGTGCTCAGAATTGGGGATTCCATGGCTCGATTCTCCCGAGCAGCAATCCCTGCTTGCTCTGCTCTGTGCTCTCCTGCAGCTCGTGTTGTTTCCAGGGCTCGTTCCTGTCACTGCTTGGACACTCAAGCACTTTGGGTTGGTAGGAATTAAATAGTTTGTGTGAGTGTCAGAGAGAGGAAAGCAGAGCAGGTACCCTGCGTGTGGGGGGAAAGGGATGCTGCTTATGAAAGCTGTTTTTCTTCTGCAGTAATTACAGCAGGAGAGATTTAAACCTTAGAAAGCAAAAGCTTCACATGCTCAGATCTGTGTGTGTCACCTGCACCTTTGCTCTCTTAATGCACTGTGATATTTTTTGTTACCCACATTTTATGGTTCTGTTTAATAAGAAACTTGTGGGTGTAAAGGTCTGGTATTGTATCAGTAGGATGAATTAGAAGTGAATAAAGTTTTTCTGGTTTTTTTCCAGAAGGAAGTGTTTTTTCTCAGCCACCCACTGCTGGAGGAGAGCTGCCCTACCCCAGAAACACAGCTAAGGCAGAACCAGCACTCCTAAAAGCAATAATTTGGATTATTTGCAAACAGATGGCCAGAAACACAAACACTTTCCCTTACAATCATCACTTATCCCTTTGGCTGCCAATACTCCACTGCACATCTTTGCTGCTCTATGCTAATAACATCAACTGAAAGGACTTGGAATGTCAGCCTTTACCTGCTGCACTCCACCAGCGAGCTGCCAGCTGGGCTCTTTGAGGGAAGCTTTGTGCTTCAAGCATCAGCTTTGGGCTCTGGAGACTTGTGTTCCTACCAGGGCTCTGCCACAGATTTCCTGCGTGCCCTTGAACAAATAACACTCTCAGCACCTCGGCTGCCCATCTGTTAACACAGGCATGGTAATTATGATGGGAATGAATTTCACTTTGTAACAGTTCTTGAGGTTGAAGACCCTTCATCAGAAGTGTGGTTCAAACTGTGGCCCTGGAGACAGATTCCATCTGAGAGTGGAGTCTCACAAGGTGCTTTTCGTGGTGTGATTGCTGAACTGCTAAAGAGTGACAGGAATGCAGGAACCTTGAAGCTGGGCTCAAACCATTCTGTTATTTTATTTTTATCTTTCAGGAGTCCCACACTGGCCATCCCTGTCCCATCCCTTGACATGGGCATTGCTCTGCTGCCTCCTCTGCAGACCCAGCATCACTTTTCTCCAGTGACTTCATCCCGGCTGTTCTGTCACCACTTTTTCCTCTGGCCTTTCTTTGCTTCTGGATGACTCTGAAAATTGCCTGTTTCCATAGCTGCAGCTCTTTACATCACAAAATGAACTTTTTTTTGGCAGTTTAGTGCATCTGAGTAGTTTGGGGGATGTGCAGCCTCTGTTGCAGGAGCTGCTGCCTCACAGGACCAGGAGGACCACGGGGACAGGGCAGAGGCAGGACTCAGAGCTGGCAGGTGAGTGCTCTCTACACAGCAGCAAACACACCTGTAAATGGTCAATCACCCTGCACTCCCAGCTGCTCACCTGCCTGAACTGAGCAGTCACTGCCCAGATGTTCTCTTTAGAGAGAGCCAGGCTCTTCTGTCCTCCCCTTGTCCCAGTGGGACCCTGTCCTGCACAGATCAGCCCTGTGGCCAGTGCCTCCTGACTCACCAGGCTGTGTGTGACTGCCATGCCAAGAAATCACCTTCATTTCAAGTATTTTTTTTCCAGTTTCCTATGAACAGCATTCTGAATAAGCATTATTTTTTTTTCTGAGGAGAGCTTTGGCGGCGTTGCAGCGTTTTTGTCTGTGTTTCTCACTGAGGGGTCACCATGGAAGTCACAGGTCTGGCAGCCCAGAGCAGAAGGAAGGTGGTCAGCAGGCCCCTCACCCAAAATTTCTTTAAAAATGGGTTGTCTTGGAGAAGGATAAGGAGGGGAGGTGGGCCGTGCAGTGGTTCTGGGAATGTTCTGAGTCCACAGGTGAAATCACAGCTTTTGTTAAATTTAGTTTGTCTCTAGCCATTTCAGAATACTCAGGTGGGTGTAAATTATCTCATTGGGATTGTGGAAGACCCACTGCTGTCCATTTCCAAACTCTTCCAGAAGAGTAGAGATGCTCAAGGAAATGATGTGACACCCTCTAGCAAAATGTACTGTATGGAGAATGGAGACCCTCACACTGCTCTCTAAAAATGCTTTTGTGTGGTTGGTGCTGTGCTGCCATTTTCTCTCCCTTTTCTGTGTGTAAGGGAATAAAAAGTAGTCCTTAGCCAAGTGTTTTCCTGCTGGATTTTAAATAGACTGGAGTTCAACTGGGTTTTGGTTCACAAGTCAGTTAGCACTTCAGGGGGAATCTGTCTGCATATGTTTGCATCTCCTGAGTTTTGCTCAGAGTTTCAGATTCGAACAAAACTGAGAGCCCAAAGGAGAACCCAGCTTGAACTGCCAGCACAGTCTGACTTGGGGTTGGAACTGTGCAAAATCTCTATATTTAGTTTGGTTTCAAATAGCTGCACTAAGCCCTTATGCAGATCCCAGGAGGTGTTTTAAAGTTCGCTCAGTACTTACCCCAAGTTCCCCTGAAATATTTGGCAATTTCAAAGTTTTCTATAGTGCCTGCCAAAATTTTAGGTCTATAAGAAAACCTGATATAAGCGTCTTTCTTTTCCCCTGCCCCCTCCAAATCATTCCACTCAAGCAAGCCACAAAGAGCTAAGGGAGATGTGAGTTGTGTCTTTCTTGCAGAGACAGATGTGGAGAGAATCCCTGAGAGACTTCAGCCACAGCTTCTCCTTCCACTCCTACCACTTCTCATTGATTCCAACAATATTTTCTTAAGTAACAACTGGCTCTGACCTTGGCACCTCATCCTCTAGAAGCTTTTGTCTGGGTCTCTTTACAGCAAACCAGCCCAGAGCAGGCTGTGATGTGAATAACCATGGAATGTTTTCCTTGAGCCGGGCTCACCACATACAGAGCTGCAGCGAGGCACATACATTACTAAAAATAATAGCCTCCAACTATTCCAGTGTCATTTGTTCATTATGAAGTCTATTACCCCTGCAATGAGGCTGCAATGCTCAGGCCTTTCTGGTTCTGTGCAGAGCAGTTTATTAATGGTGCCTTTGTTTCAGAGGGATGGCACAGGGAGCTGAGCCCGAGACTTGGAGCTGCTCAGCAGCGATGAAGCAGCTCCTTGGTGCTGTTTAATATCTTAAATGACTCCATGCCCATAAATCAGCCAGCCATAAATTATGTTTAATGCTGAAAAATAACCAGCAAGCAAACAGATCTTTAACCTGTAAATGTTAATTCTGTTTGTTAATACTTAGTGGCTCCAGCAGTGCTCGGAGGCTGCACGGGCTATTATTCATCTTGACTCCACTCCAACCCTTTTTCAGAAAAGCCTCTCCCAGATCTCCCTAAAAGTGGGAGCTGCCTCGGGGCACCCACCATGGAGCAGAAGCACTGTGGGGATGGCACAGCCCCAAATTCAGCCCCTCCTGCCCTGGCCAGGACCCTGCAGCACTGCTGCCCTGGTGAGCAGGATGGCTCACATCACATCCCACAAGAGCCACGAGCTGGGAGCTGAGCTCCAGCCATCCCTCGGCCCAGCTGCTCACTGTGGGGTGGCTTTGCAGGTGTTTGGCTCTGGGATGGAGCAGCCACACTGGCAGGGCCACTGGAGCCAGCTCAGGGACTCTGGGCACTGTCACCTGCCTGTGTTGAGTGTGGCCAGGGCTCTGTGCCAGTGTGGGGTGAGGGCCACACTCACTGCTGGCTCCCTGAAGGGAAAGCAGGGCACAATCCAGGCTGAAAGGAGAAGGTTTATTCCCTTCCTTCCCTGTTTCATTTATCTCCCTCCCCTTCCCTTGTGCACTCTATCCCTACAGCTACAAACCCCTATTTTTTTAATTTTTTTTTTTAGTTTTGGCTTTGCATGTGGGGTGCCTTAATTTTCCTTTCTATCATCCACATGATTTTATTCCCACAGGGGGATGTTGGAGAGGACTCTTGACTGCAGGATGGAGCAGAATATCCCATCAGGGATGCACTTACTGCCAGCTACACCTAAAGAGTGGCTGGATCCTTCTCTGCTTTGGTGGTGCACAAATCATTCTGTGAATCAAATCCTGGACGTCTTTAAATGCTTCACTTCGATTTAAATCAGCGAGTGCGTGATTCAAAAAATTCAAGCACACGTCATTAGGTGTCTATTTACCTTTAAAACTCTACTATTGAAATATTTATAGCACAGATTTATAGAATTACTTGGGTTGGAAGGGACATTAAAAATCTTCTGCCTCCAACCCTTCTGCCATGGGCAGGGATGCCAATTATATTGTCTGGAATATTTTCTGCTTCCAATTCTGTTGAAATCATTCTCTCCTTGAGTAAAACTAATTTTCACTCTGAATCCTGGCTTTCTTTGTTCCTTCTAGGCAATAGAAAAATCAAAGAATTTATAAGGTAAAATAATTTTGTACATCAAAAAGCCAGCTGGACCTTAAATCTGTTTTGCATTTGATTCTGTTCTATTATTTTGTCCCTCCATTTCACTAAATACAAATGTTTGGAAATGAAGTCGGTTAAAAGATGATAAAAATATGTAGCAAACTTTGCAATTTCATATTTTATCTTCATTTGAGCAATTAAAACCAGTAGCTAATGCTGCACATGTGAGTGTGTTTATCCTTACTTTGGTAAAGCACCATTTCTGGGGAGAGAAGGTTTTTTCCTATTTCCTATTTCTGATAATTGGCCACAGGTCCAAACCATGAAGCTGAGGTTGGTGCCTTGCTGAGATGTAAATTATATTATCTGTATATTACTTTATTGGGTCCATTTTTGTGACAAAAATTGACTATCTATGAACTGAAGGAGGAGTTTTAATTCTGAGAGTTGAAGTATTTCCATCAGAAAGATTCATCAGTCCTGTTCCATTTCATTCCATGAGATAAAATGACGTGGAAATAAATACTGGCCTTGATCTAAGCTGCTGTCCAGCAACAAGAAAATCACATTCATATATCTCTTTTTGAAAAATATAGCAGTTCAAAAAACATCAGAGAAGAGTGAATAACAAAGAAACTGGGCAGACAATAAAGTGTAAGTGGGAACCAAATGTTAACATTCCACTTATCAAACCCTTACAAGCAGAAGTGAGCGTGCAGAATGGTAATTAACACCCACTCATCACATTCTTCTGGAAGATTAAAGAACAGGTCCTAGCCCCAGCACTTACCTTTGCAAATCTAATCTCATCATTCATCTAATTCCGAAGAGAATGAGGTTTTTATTTCACCTTCCTCAGGCAGGTTTTTTTTCTCATTGGGCTGTTTTTCCCTCTCACCACACAGGGATCCCTGTCTCACCTAGAGGTGAAAATTCCTCGGCCTCTCAGTGCACCCAGTTAAGTCTCCACAAAAATAGATGGGATATCACAGATGCAGGAATTATGAGAGCAGGGCTTGTGACGTCTGATGAAGCTGAATTTTAGCTCCTGCAGGAATGTGTTATAAAAATCCAGCCGTGGAAGGAGCAGAGTTTTCCATTTCTGGCCCAAATGCCACATCTCTCATTGCTAATGCAGATAATAACAGTTTCCATCCAGAGACCACAACTCCGTCTCCCCCTCCTTGTGGAAATGTCACACAACTTTTTCTCATTCAAATCACTAAAAATACGTATTTAGATAGCTTTTCAAAATGCATGTATTACCTAATGACATGATTGCTTGGCTGCCTAATTTACAAGAAGTCACTTGCAGAACCAGCAGATAAATATAGATGAAGGTTTTATCCATGTGTATATAAAAAGAGAATTATCCATGTGTGTATAAAAAGGGAATGTGTGTGGTTCTAACTTCAAGAATATAAAAATTTACCTTAAAGCCTTTATTAGTTTGGTTTTTTTTTTAATTTTTGTTTTCCAAACATACTCCTTTAAGAGACTTTTGATTTCGTGATTTCTGCTGTGCTCTGAGACTTTATAAAATATAACTGCTTTCATTAACTGGGGAATCACACTCCTTTAATATCCAGTTCCCTTGCATCTGGCAGCATCCATCCCTGCAAGCATCCTCTCAGCCATGAACATTTTCTTGCTGTTAGCATGCAAATATTTTCATGCACCATCTTGCTGAGACTTCAGCAGATGCAGATGCAGGTTTCATTTATTGAGTATTTTCTAAATATAACCAAAAATACGCCCTCCATGTGATTCTGAGGGTGAAAACATCCCAGCAAATCCACTTTTCCCTGGAATGGCTGGTTCTTGGCCAGGAGGTGTTGGTTGAACACTGGTAGGAGCAGATGTAACAAGGCAATGAAGGTGATCATTAATGCCATTACACACATTTGCTGGAGCAAAAACGAAACTTTCAATTTCCACGCCATTAGGAGCCTGCAGAAGGATAAAAATGCAGTTTGCAATCCTCACTCAGATAAATGATTGCTGCTCTCAAAGCCTTGAGCAGTTTTAACAAATGATCACTGGCTGGATTCCACTGTTGGACGGTGCCTTCAGCAAACAGCACTATTTAAACACATCATCACGGATTCCTAATGAATCCATTCTCTATTCCCCTCCCTCCCCTGGTAGGAAACACGGAGCTGAATATGCCTGGAAAATTGAGCTGATACCAAGGTTCTCTAATCTCCCTCTTCGGCTGAATTTATAGATGTGCTCGTGTTGATTTATTATTGAAATTCCTTTTGGTAAAAAGCAATGATATCAGGGAGCTGGAATGACACATGAAATGTAGTCCAAGGTAAATTAAAGTACTTAAGCCCAGCAGTTATCTCCTGATTATAACTAAGCACATTAGACAGCTCAGGATCCTTGCAAACACTCCATATATTAAGATGATCAGTCATCAGCACGGCTCCCTTCGTCTTGCTGCTGTTATGAATCACTTTTATAAGAAAATGAGCTCTTGATTCCTATCTAGGTAGGGAGACTCAAAGGAAAGAAGAAAAAAGGGTTTGTCAGAGCAGTAGCACAAGACCCCCCCTGCCTGGATTTGCCCCCTGAATCGGTGGGGGCTGCACTAATGGGGAATAATGAGATGTTAAAGTGACCTTGGTGGGTCTGAGGGTGTGACACGGACATTGGGAGGAGCAGCAGGGCAAGAGGGAGCGTCCAGCTGGGAAATTACAGAACTGCACACACACACTCACACACAAACAGCTTTTGTACCTGCCAGGGACAAGGAAAATCTTGTTCTCAATCAAAGGACAAGACAGCAGCGCATCTCCCACCCTGAAAGAGTAAAATCACATCCTCGTGTCCCTGGGCATTGGAATTCCATTCCGAGGGAGCATCTGGCAGCAAAAGACAGCAGAGGAACTTCCCAGGAACAGCCCCTGCCCCTTCCAGCTCTGCCCGTCAGTGCTGCTGTTCTGATCTGGTTTCCAAATACATAAATCCCAAAACCTGTTACAATAACAGCTCACACCTCCAGAAACCTCAGCTGCTGAGCTCTGAGGGGATCTGAGGCCACTCCAGCAGGTTTCAGACTCAGTGAATTTTTCAAAGGACAGGAGAGCAAACTGGGAACTCGTTGTTTGTTGCTGGAGTTTCAAGGTTCACACCATTCATTGCAATTAAGCTGTAGATGCTGGAATATAAGAAAAGATTGAGCCATCAGAGCTGCTTTCTTCACTCCATGGCTGAAGGACAGACTTTCCTCTTGGTCTGCATTCAGTGAGGAACAGCCCAGCCATCATCAGTGTTTAAAATCATGCTATGAATTGGAAAATATAGAATGGACGAGAGATCTGGAGGGCATAAAATCAACCTTGGAGTCTGAAATGAATACTTAACATTATGCAAAAGTATAAAGTATATAGTATAAAGTATACTGTGAACTGTCAGGGACAGAATTCCACTTGTATAAAAACTTTTCCTTCCCTACTGCTAATTCATCACAGATAAACCTGGCTGATAATACACTTTGATATTGCAAAAATAGACATTGCCTTCCTTCAGCTGCTGAGGAGAAAAGCCTCAATAACAGACCCATCAGAAAACCTCAAAAAGCAAGCCAGGTTTGCAAGACACAGGAGTGTGTTTACAAGCCTGTTATCAATAATTTAAGCCTCACTTGTCAGAACAGAAGATGGATATACATATAAGCTGCTGTGCATTTTCCTCGTGTATTTGCTAATCCACCGCCAGCCTGCCAAACAGATTTCAAAGATATTTCCATTTCTGAAGGAAAGTTGCCTCCAACTTTCAAGGTCCAAAGATTTTGTGAGTGTGTTGGTGTTAACTTATGCTGAATAAGGAGCCTCGAGTGTTCATTGTTTCTCCATGGCTGCAAAAGGCTCCGTTGTTGTTTTCCTGCTGCCTGGGAGCACCTGGGAGCAGACAAAAGTGAATCTGTGGCAGCAAGAGCTCTCCCTGTACTTGTTAATCTCTCTGATGCTGGAGAATGCTCCCAGAAAAAAAGTTCTCTGCAGGCTGCTGTTGAGCTCTGCATCTTTTTTTTTGGGCAGATCCCAAGGAAATCACTTTGTTAAGGAAACTTCAAGGGAGGTGTGGTGTTTGCTCTGTACACAGCAATCAGGAGTCAGGAGTGATGTTGTCAGAGCACAGGCTGCTGCTCAGCCAGCCCTGCATGGCCATGTAGGAATGAGGGGGATGTGGCACAGGCTGTGATTAAATTCCCCAATGTCCAACCTGGCCTTGGGCACTGCCAGGGATCCAGGGGCAGCCCCAGCTTCTCTGGACACCCTGTGCCAGGGCCTGCCCACCCTGCCAGGGAACAATTCCTGCCCAATCTCCCATCTGAGCCTGCCCTCTGCCACTGGCAGCCATTCCCTGCCTCCTGGCACAACAGACTCTTGTAAAAAGCCTCATCTCCATATTCCTATGTATTTTTAACCTTTAGGCTATTTGAGATCCCTTCTTTAAAGCAGCTAATGATGAAGAAGGAGGTCTAAAAAGATTTCAAATTATGGTTGACCATTGAAAATCAAGTGGCATGAACAACAAAAAATGCAGTTAGTCTTCTTATAGCTGCCACAGACCAATAACCTCATAAAAACTCTGATGCTCAGCAAGAGAGCAGAAAAAGCAAGCAGGGAAGGGGAATTTGGTAGAATTATTTTCTCTCTTTTGCCCCATACTTTTAAACATTTACATTTGCATTGCTGATGAATTGTTTTATGTTAGTTTGGATCCAGCTACGTTGACACCTTTAAGAATGAGGTAACATTCCCAGACTGTTTAATGTTCCTGAGGTGGATTTCTGCAGGATGTAACACACTTATTATTGGTGTTCTCAACTGAGCCTTCAGCACATCTGAATCATTTAAGGGTTCGCCCTCATCTAGTTAAAAATCAGTGTTTGAATATCTATCAGTATGCAAAACATTCATTTGCTACCAGAGTTAGAGCTCCTTATTATACCAGGAAGAATTTAAGTTTTAATTAGCATTTCCTCTGGTGTACTAAACCCACTGAGACTACTAGACTTACTAAAATTTAATTAACTTGACAAAAGATCCTAATTGTTTTCATGCCACTAGTCCTTAGTGGGACTAAAAATAATACCCTTCAAATTAAGTGTCTGCAACCCACCTTCCTTTTGGATGTCCTACATACATCAAATTGGTTGGCCTACATATAATTAGAGTTGGTAGGAAGCCTTGCCCACTCTGGAATCAAGATTGTTTGCTCAAAAATGGGGATTTTTTTATGGCAAAGCACGGTGATGAAAAGTTATTATACAAAAGGCCTCGGCTAACATTAATTCTTTCCACCATCTTATTAAGTTTTGGAGGTTTATTGATTTATCTTGGTGCACAGACTAATCAAGGAAGTGTAGCATTCATTTAAATCAATATAGAAGCCTAACACTGGCAAGAGAAAAGAAAGATTAATGCATTGGTAGTGCAGCTATGACAAAGAGTATCTCTATGAAGTGTAGTGTGAAATTTGGAATTAAAATAAAAATACTTCCTGCTCAGGATGCTTCTCTTGTCCTTATCTCTTTCACAACTGAGCTGCTCACGTCATTGCAAGGCTTTGTTCACTTGGAGACACTCATCTGGAAAGAAATGTGAGTGTGGAAAGCATTAGGACAGTGTCAGGAGCACTGGGGACAGCTTTGTTACAGGAGGTGCATGCAGAACAGAGGAACTGCAGTCCAAGGAATCCTTTAGCTATGGATGTCTGAAGCAGAGGTTTCAGGGAGAAGGGATCAACCAAAATTACCCAAGTTCTTTTGGCAAGGTAAGGATTCCTTTGTGAGCATCCCTACATTCCAGGGATCCAGTCTGTTTGTCTGATTATTACCTCTGAAATTCAAAGAATGAATCAGCTTGGAAACCAAACCAAATCCATCGCTTGTTATTCCTCTACTGAGCCTTGTTGGGACTGAATATCCCTGAAGTGCTCATGGTCTGGGTTTGGCAACATCACCCATGGTGTGGATGCTCTTTTTTGAAGAAACTCTTTTTGGGGAGGCTCAGATTCCATCCCCTCCTGCAATACCAGGGCTCAGGCTGAGGCTGCAGCCCTGAGAATGCAAGGGAATATCAAATATCTGCATGGTTGCATCCTCCCAGCTCTGGGAGGGAAAACCTGTAAATCTCTGTGCAGCCCCAGCCTTCAGCTCCTTCTTCTGCAGAACATCTGGCTGCTGTATCTCATCTGAATACTGAGGAGATGATCTTGGCTGATGAGCCATCCAGACTGGCTGTTAAACTCCTCTTTTCTGCTTTCCTTGCCAAGTTCCTCCTTTGTTTCCTTCCCTCTCAATTGGAACCACAAGGTGCTCTCCAGGCCCCAATTTCCATCCAGATTTATTGGTGTGAGCTCAAGGTACCCATCTATTGTACTGCAATTATTAGAATCTCCTGAATAGACATAAACAAAATATTTTTAATGAACAGCTCATAACTTTTGCCCTAATAAATAGAAACTTTTTGTGAGCCTTTCACCAAAAAGCACCATATGTCTGTATGTGTTTATTGAAGACAAACATTTTAAATTAAACTCTCATTAACTTTTTTCTGCATGTATAAAATAGTGAACTCTGAGCATTTGTCAGAGGCATAAGTTTAGTACATAAAATTGAAAGAAAAGCAGGTATGCAGTTGATAACATGAGACTACAGGCCACCAAATATTCCCTGCAGAAGACTTTGTGCACTTGGAAGAAATTAAGTTCCCGTTTGTAGGAAAATGTTCATCTTTGTCCCTGTAGATAACATCTTACAAACAATAAAAATCCAAAATAAACTTTGTTCCTCTTCCCATCTCTGCCTTGTGTTCAATTTTTTTTTTCCTGTGGACAATGAATCATTGGCAACACCAGATAAAACACAGGGATTTTATCTCCTGGGTTTAACAACTGTGAGGAGCAGCTTGGAATCCTCTCACATTCTCATCATCACTGATTGGAAGGCACTGACTTTTAAAACAGCTGCTTTCAGCAGTTTTTCGTGGCCTGACCTCCTGTTCACCTCCAGCATTCCAACACAAAATATTTCTAATGAAAGAGAAGGTATTTTATAAAACAATTCATTGGGATCCAGCTTTCTGATCCAGCATTTTCTCACACCTTTGGAGCCTCACCTTCGACCAGAACAATTTCTGCATTTAGGAAATTGAAGTCTAATTGAAAATTCTAATGTGCAGAAGCAGCTGTGATGAACATAACGTGGAGACAGGCAACAGGAATGGCAAAGGCTCAGGAAAGAAAATAAAGTACTTCAAGCCTCTGAAGTTTTAAGTGTCTTTATCCAAAAATAAGCCATCAATAACACAGTAATTTGTGGGGATGCTGAGAACACTTACAAGATCATCTCCTCATTATCTTTCACTGAGAACACTGATAATTTCATTTGGATGTAGTCTGGCTCTGCTCTAACATCTTGCTTTTCTTATGCAGATACATATTTTTTAAATGGTGTATTTTTGATATTTTGTTTTTAAATTGCTTGTCCTCTGTAAAGGAAAAACAGGCCCTCAAAACTAGTAATAAAGTCAGAAGGGACCTTTTGAGAGAAATCCTTTAAAAACAGAACATATCCTAAATGAGTCTGAGTGCCTTAAGTACGCTGCAGTTTCTGCTTTTCTATAGCAAATTTAAGGCTTAACTCTGTGTGACTCAAGCAAAAGAATAATTGATTATGGAGTAATTTATCAGGATTATATTTCTTTTTGCCTCTCAATAGCTGATGGAAGGATAGGTATGGTACAGTTCCCTTAAATAAATGGAGTGATCAAAAAACAAATCTGAGATTTGAGTTGGGATTGGATTTCAGAGAAGAAGAAAGAAATATTATTGGGATGAATCTCTGATATTCACCCATGGAAAAATCTTTGTGTGAGATTCTCTTAACCAATTTAAATATCAGTATAATGAATATTCATTTCCTGCTGCTTACAAAAAAAATATTTTAAAAAAACTGAAGAAGAGAAAGCCTTAGTAGGTGTTAACATCTCTCTCTTGAAATCAGTTATGCTGATTTATACTTAAGGCCTAAACCACAGAAATCATACATTTCTGTAAAGAAAAACAGTTTATACTTTAATTATCAAATCCCTTTGCAATTCCACAGTGACAGATTTTCCTGGGAATGAAACACAGCATCAGGCTGGAAGAACATTGGTGCCATGAGGAAGGAAGAGCTGCTTCATAAAGGTTTTCCAGCCATAAGCATGAGATACAAAATTGAAAAGAGAAGTTAATATTTTGCCAGGAAAAATCCCAAACTGATGGAAAAACATCTGCTCCATTTAGAAACTAATGGAAAATATCAGTGCAATAAAAAGAAATAGTGCAATTAAAAGGGAATTGCTGAGGAAATATCACTGGTGGAAAACGTTTACCAACTTTGAACATCTATGAGGATTGTGTGGGCACTCCTCTCCAACCAACAGAAACACAAGGAATGCTCCAGTACATGCAAACAGTGATTTTTAAAGCAGATCTCACCCGATTTAACATTAGGTCACAGAAACCATCACAGCCACAGTGTTACAGGACTTTTCCTCCTGGATTTCTCAGTAAATAGAAGAGGCAGACTCTATATTGACAGGGGGGAAGTGCACATTGTTCTTATGCAAGAAAATATCCTCAAGTTCTCTGAACCTAAAAAAAAGTAATAATAATTTGTCTTCATATAAGCAACAACCACATAACCATGATATTTTCTGAGTATGTTGGCCAAAATCACAGGGGTCTCTTCCGAACTTTGCAGAATTCAGGAAGTTTTGTGAGCATGCACGGTCTGGTTTTAGTTCCAGGGGGATATGGGATGGAAGAGAGCTCATTCCACTCCAGATTGTGATGCCTTTTTCTGGTCTTAGGCAATAAAGGCTCAGACAGGGTCAGAGGGTTGGGGTCGTTTCCCTCGGTATTTTAATAGGATCCCATTCCATGGCTTCTGCCGTCCAGGTAGAACGCGGCGCCAAAGCCCCGTCCCCCCAGTCGAGTGTACAATTAAAGACTCTACTCATTAGCAGATCTACCAGGAGGGCCCAATAAGGGCCTGGGTGGGCTCACTTCTAGTTTACAGAATCTGTCCTACTGGGAGACCTTGAGGGCTCATGAAAACAGAGTGTTTGGTCTCTAACTCTCCGTGGTTTCAGGGGTGTTTGGTCTCCCAGCCCTATAAACACCATGAAACCGGGCTGAACTATCACCTAAAGCATCCCAAGTGTGCATGCTGATACTTGTGAATATAGGGAACAGGGTAAGAAGTATTCAGAAGAAAAGCAGAAAAATCCTTCAGGCATTAATTGCATCACCCTGCATTCAGCCATGGCTCCCCAGACTCCATGGAACAGAGGCTGCAGAGCTGGACCTCAAACATGAACTGAGGAAAATCCAGCTAGAAGTGGATCTGAGTGTTAACCCCACATTGTCTGCAATCAGGATGGAAGGCAGAGCTTGCAGCAGAATTGAGGCTGCATTTATCCTCCCCTGTCCTGTTTCAGACTGAGAGTGCCCAGCACTGTGCTCAGGCACTGGGCTGAGCCCAGCACTGCTCTGAACTCCACCATGGACCTCTCTGGACTGAAAACCTCAGCTCCTGATTTAGGATGCAGAGTGGATATCAAAACTCTCAGCTAAAAGCTCATGCAGCTTGGTGTTGCCAGTAAACACATGGCCCTAAACCCAGACCATCTTCATTCTCGTGGGTTTAAGATTTGAGTTGATTCCAGTCACTCATCAGTGACAAAAATGAGGTTTGTGACTAAAACCTGGCCCTGGCTGCTTCAAAGCAGGACCTGAAAAATAGCAGCAGAAGTTATTGAAATCCCCTTAATCTCATCTCTGATGGGGTTCTACAGGAAATAGTGACCACACAGAACCCCAACATTTTCTAATAGACACCACTGAATTTATGAATATCTGAATGTATGAATCCTGCAGCAAATAGCTAAATATTTGGAGAATGATAATATTGTGTGAGATTATTTGAACCTGCCTGGAAAGTTTTAGCTGGACTTTTTTTCTAAAGCAATGTGACATCAGATACCCTATTCAACTTCTGAATTGCACTAGATAAGCATATTTGTTACCATTTCTGATTCAAGAATTTGCTTAGTTAGCCAACTCTTCTTTTATTTGTAGGACTTAATTAGATTTCAGTATTGATGTGTGATCACCACAAATCAGAAAGTCTCTGATTTGTGTTCATGCTCTTTTTTTTTGTCTTGGTTTTGAAAAATTGATTGTAGTAGGAAATAGCAAAAAAAAAAAAAAAAAGGAAAAAGTGGGCGCATGCTGACCACCTTGAAACATTGATTGGAAAGTGCTGAGATCTGTAAACCTCAACAAGACTTGATAGGCAGGAGCATTGTCAATATATGCAACCTGAATGAATATTTTAATACATCTTATTTGCAGAGCTAGAGGAGGAGGATGCAGGAGCCCTGCCCTTGTCAGCTGCTGATGTGTGATCCTGTGCACGTCCCTTTGCACCTCAGAATTCCCAGCTTCAGCCGAAGTCCTGCATTCCCTCTGGTGTCCATTTCCCTCTGGTTCTGCCAGCTCTGGAGATCAGCTCCTTTGCTGATCTGATTGAGCCCTCAGCCACACACAAAGAGGGGTGTCTGACTCCTGATATTTGAAAATCTCTAACCCCAGGCCCAGGCCCATAAAATGTGATGCCCAAATTCCACTTCTAAATGCTCTGTTGACTGACTGAACATAACTGTGTTCACATGAAGGTAAATCTGGGGCTGCTCTCCTCGTTGTTGTTGTTGTGTTTATCACGTTGTCTATTAAAACCAGACTCCCCTGGTGGAACGTTGATGTTAAGAAAGGAGCTCACCAAAATCAAGAAAAGCACAGATAAAGCTCTTCATTTATCATGGTTAAGCTGATCCTACTATTTGCCCTTCCTGGAAAGCCAGGGATCTCCCGAGGAGCTGCTGCTGGAGCCAGATGGGCAGAGTCCTCTGTAGATCAGGAGGTGCTGGGAGCCTTCTCCCAAAACCATGTCAGGAATGCTGGAAAGGAGAGCTCCACACTGCCCAGGAATCAGGCACAGCAGCCCCTGCAGGGACACTGGAGATGGAGAACTCAGAACTGCAGAGTGAGCTCTTGGTTATGCAGAAAGCCTGGTCAGATTTGTTTCATGAGAAGATCAAAGGTTGTGGAGGGAAATGCAATTTGAGCCTCAATAGAAAGGACTGTGCTGCACTCAAAGCAGCTGTGCCCTGCACTGGGGGCTTTAATTTATGGCCCAGTGGTACATTGTGTTTTCAGAGGTCCCAGGTGCCACCAGACCTCGGTTCAGACACTGCTGTTTTGTTTCCTGGGTTCGCTTTTTGAAGTTTAATCTCAGATCAAGAAAGGGGTGGGCAAGAAAATTAATGGCACCTATGGAAGCAATCAATTCATACGCCCGGTATTTTGGGTCTCAATTCATAATTGCAGGTGAAATCAGCCTTTCTGAAGAGCTGCCAGGAGCATTTCTGTAGGGCACAGGCTTTAAGCTGGCCTGCACAGAAGGAAATTCTTATTTTCAATAGTGTCTTCTTGTTTGATTTATGTAGATCGTGTAGCCAAATACTTTGTATTTTTAGCTGACACAAAAAGACTTTCTCGATACAATGTGGTTTAGAAAAATCCATTCAGTCAGGAAGAAAGGTTCTGATGACCCATTAAGGAAACATTCCTTAAACCCCAGCAGTTTAATTTAAAAACATCTTGTTTCTTCAGTCTGTTAATCCTAAACAAGCCCTGGACGTTTTTGAACTATGCAACTAATCCTGAGAATGCTCACCCATGCAAATTGTTGCTTAGAATGGGAATAAAAGATTATGCTGTCAGGTTTCATATCTGGGATAGGGAGGACTTCACATTTTAGATTATAGAAATGTCACTAATCTTCTGAGGGAATGAAACACACTTTAACCTTGCCCAAGTACTTCTTTGCTGTCATTAAGGTAAACAGAATGAATATTAATAGGAGAGTTTGGCCTGTTCAGGATGGAAGGCAGCCCCTGTGCCAGAATGCAGCTCCCAACACTGAAACTGGCCTACTTGGGTGAAAACCCTAAAATGCATTTGTCGTATTCAGGTAAAGGCATGAATTTCACACAAGATGGAGAAGTGTAAAGAGTTTTATTGTGCAGAGAAAATCCCTTCAATCCCAGCACACAAACAGGACAGAACCTCACACAAACAGCAAAGATGCACCCCAGAGTGTCCCCAGTCCCCTGCAGCATTGCCCAGATGTTCCCTGTGATGGGAACAGGTGAACAATGCCCTGGAAGGGCACAAACCACAATATTCTCACACAATTGCTCAAGAAGGTCACAAACCCAGCATTCTTTATCCCAGCCCATCTCAGGTGAGCTGGATGTGTTTCCATGGTCACCTCCAGGGAAAAGGCCAATTCTGGGCCTTCCAGGCCTGCTTTTCTATAACACCCATGGTGAAACCCTACATGCATTAACATCCCAAATGCCATGAGGAGCTCATGGGGGTTTTTAAAGGTATGAGGCTAAAACCTCCTCCAGCATGTTTGACATTGCAGAGTGGAGGATGCCTGCTGATGGAAGGGAGCAGGATGGATTTGCCAACAGATGTTGGTCCTTTGCATCTGTGGATCCTCCAGCCACAAGGTATCAGCCATGGTGGGAACTTCCATTTGTTGTGGGAGGAGGGGTACAGCATGAGAGCATAGCCCTGGATAAAATGGCCAGAGTAAATTATTCATTATTGTGATGTACATACAGTCCCTGCCTTGGGTTGCCTTCAGCAACGGGAAACATGACGGGTTATTTCTCTGTTTCTAGAGATTAAATAGACATAAAGCCTGAGACAGCTTCTGTCTTCTATTTCTCCTTTTTGGGATTTTTATCTCCTATGTTTTCCACTTCCTGAGTGTGCTCTTTATATAAAATAATGAAAGAATGGGGAAGGAGTGAAGAAGGAAGGAAACAGCAGAGAATGGAGACAGAACTCCTTCTCCAACCACTGTGTGAAGCTCATGACATGCCTTGACATTGCTGCTCTCATACAGATTTAAAATACGTATTTCAAAACTTCCCCATGCCCCTAAGCCATAAATATTTAACTCTCAGTATTACCATCAATCAGGTCAGAGGATCTGTGAAAGATATTGGAGGTAAAAGCTCCTTGTGCTGCTTGCTGCAGACCTCCAAAAGCACTCCAGTTTCTTGGAGAGCTTCTGAGGAGCTGCTGGCAGGGGGGGGGGTGTTGATTAATGGCTCCTTGGGACACTCTGACACCTCTGCCTGGATCACAGAGATAAGAGAGCAGCGCTTTGTACCAGGCAGGCAAAGGTTAGCAGCACGCAGGAGTTCCTGCAAGGAGCAGGAGAGGCAGCAGCTCCCTCCGGGGCAGGATAATGGGCTGCGAAGGGGAGCCATGGAGTGAAGGAGCATTTTGTAGTGCTCAGGCAAAAACAAGAGGCAAGACAGATGATGTGAGAGGGTTATACTAAAAGCAAGAATAAGGATCCGTGGAGAAATGCAGCTTAAAGTGTGTCAAGGTTTGGGGGGGTTTTGAAAGTATGGTTTAATTTATCATCCATAGCAGAGGGCTCGTATCAGGAGGGGGTTTTTTATTTATTCTTTTATGCTACCAAAATATGCCATACTTTGGACAGCAGGTGAGGGAGGGGATTCTCCTCCTTTACTCTGCTATCCTGAGACCCCACCTGGGGTGTGGTGCCACCTGTGAGCAGGTGCCCCAGCACAGGAAGGACCTGGAACTGTTGCAGTGAGCCCAGAGGAGGCCAGGGAGGTGCAGAGGGGACTGGAGCCCCTTCCCTGTGGAGCCAGGCTGGGAGAGCTGGGGCTGCTCAGCCTGGAGAGGAGAAGGTTGTGTGGAGAGCCCAGAGCTCCTGCCAGGGGCTGCAGGGAACCAGAGAGGGACAATTCCTCAGGGATAGGACAAGGAATAATTTAGGTTAGATACTGGGATTGAATTGCTCCCTGGCAGGGTGGGCAGGCCCTGGCACAGGGTGCCCAGAGAAGCTGGGGCTGCCCCTGGATCCCTGGCAGTGCCCAAGGCCAGGTTGGACATTGGGGCTTGGAGCAGCCTGGTACAGTGGGAGGTGTCCCTGACATGGCAGGGGTGGCACTGGATGGGCTTTGAGGTCCCTCCCAACCCAACCCATTCTAAGATTCCATAATTTGCCATCCTGAACAAAGTGCACTTCTGTGCACTTCTCTGTTCCAGTGTCACCAACACATCCAGTGCATCAAACAGTCCAGCATTCTTTAGTCAAAACAATGCTCCTACTACAGGGGTACAGGAAAACTCACAGAGATTGGTCAGAGCAGTTTGTTCTGCAAATGAGAGCTATTTGTGATAATCTGCACAAAACATCTACTGCAATCAGGCAGTTTCCATGACCCAGGGACATTTCTTCCAAGTAAAGCAGAGCAGAATGCAGGAACTCACATTGCTCACTCATCCATTTATCCCAGTGCCATGCCAAGTGAAGAGCCCAGAAACACATGCTCCACAAAACTGAAAAATAGCATTTTAGGTTAAGTTTCTCTTCCTCCCAGACTGTGTTTAGAATTCCTGGTACAGAACAAGTAGGTTTTTTTCAGACAATTTCCACTTGAAGTCATCAGAACACTTTTCTGGAGTAAAATGCCCTCCCACTGGTTGCCTTCCTGCCCAGGCAGGGAGCTTTGTTATTTACAGATCTAACTATTGGCAAATGCCCTGCACAGAAATAAAGGTGGCTTTAAACTGTGCAAATGGCCTTTGCAAGGCAAGGCACGAGGCAGCCTTGGGAGAATTCTGTCAACAGGGCTTGGTTCACAGGACCTGGGAGTCATTGGAGGGGAAAAATAAATTGGCTTTAATGAGCTTCAACTTAGTATTCAGAGTAGGAAATTTTGACACATTTGGGAGTACTTTGCATTAGTGCAAATGAGCCAGGAGCACAAATCCTTGGAATGGGAATTATTTCATAATGATCCTAGGCTGACATCACTGACTGGGTTTAACTGCATCACTTTGAGTGGGAAAGGTAAGGGGGAGAGGTCCTGCAGGGCATGGCAGTGTAAAGTTGTGCTTGGCATGGAGTCTGGACAGGGGAAATGCCTTCAACATCTCCGAGATGTGGGTGGGCAAAGCCTAAAAACCCAGGGGTTCTCTCTTCCACAGGAACCTCCATTAACTGGAGAACTGCAGGAAAATGGCAAAGTGTCAGGGCTATCCTGCTGGCACGGAGGTGTGGCCACGAGAGAAAATCACCTGCAGGAACTCAAGGGAAAATGATTTCTTTGGGTCAGGAACAAGGGTTTAGAGAGGTCCTCAAAGAGCTTTCATTGGAAGAGTGATTTGGAGTGATGTTTAGAGGCTACAAGGGTGCACCATCCACCTCCTGCGAGTGTGTAACTCCTGAGAGATCCCACACCACCCACGTGTGCAGCACTCATCTCCTAAATCACTGCAGCAAAACATAAACTTGGGAAGCAGCACAGCTTCACATGAAGCTGGTCTTTCTGGTGAGGATTATTTATTGTCTAATTAGAGACAAGAGGCAAACAGAAAAGTGTTTGCTGCTTGAAGCAACAAAAAAAAAAAAAAAAAAAAAAATTGCATTTTTTCACTGTAAGGAAATAATTTTTAACAATTTGATGTCCAATTATGTCCAGAGGGTAGAATGATCTTATTTGCTGCTAGGCCTAACTGGGCACAATATTTTGTGCCATGCTCACGTTCATGGTACCATGGTTCTGAGAGGCATCACTGAATCCAAAAGCACAAGATTTTGAAAAAGGCATTAAAGAAATATTTTTTTAGGCAAATGGGCATTTTGGTGCCTACAGGTATTTTTAAAAATCCCACTAACTGCCCTACAACAGTGATATAGCTTAAGAATGAAGGCTTGTAGCTCCTCGAGGAAGGGAAGGCAGCTCCTTCTCCCCCAGGTCTGTGAGGTCTGGCCAAGCCTTTCTCTTGGACTTGGGCCTTGAATGTCAAGGTTGCTACATCTGAAAAGCAACTCTGTGAGGGGACTTCTGCTAGTTTAAAAATCTTATCTCACTAGGGAAGAGGTTTGGAAATAAAGGGATAAGCTAATTATTTATAATTAGGTCAGACTGGGTAGGCTGATTGCCATAATTAACACAGCCTAATGACTGGCCAGGGGGATTTTACATGGCTGTAGAGGGTGAAATGTGGTCAAAGGGATCTGTGTTGTGCAGTGCTGGTGTGAGAGCATCCCCAGCTCAGGCAGAGTGGGAGCAGATGATGCTTTAATTTCAGTTTTTATATTTTTCAGATCCTGTATTACATTAGTGTGTAACTCTAAACTCCATACAGAGTGTCAGTGAGCTCTCTCCACATTTTGGTCAGACAGAACAACCCTTCCAGACCTGAGATCCAAGGGCACCTCACAGCCTCAGACCCCAAAAAGTATAATATTGCTTTCACTGAAATACTCAAAGCCCCCAAAAAATCCAAACACGATGCTTTACAAAAATCAAAATGCTTAGTTTTGACAGATTTTAAGCATATCTCCCTGCTCCTATTTGCATAAGATTTCATTTGGAAGTTTATTTCAAATTCAGGTAAACTTTCCCTCTGAACTGTACAAAAGTGTTGTTGAAATACTGAAATCCAAAATGAAGTGTTCGTTGCAGATCAAAGTAAAGGCTTTCATCCATTAGTAAGCTTCAAATACATACTTGTCTACCCCACAAACTTTAAAAATGTTGTTCTTACAAACCATTTTTTTTTTTTTTTTTTAAATTAAAGAAAAGCAAGGCAAATCTTTATTGGGAGGCAACGTGGACAAACTCCTGATCAAACACAGCCAGAGCTCTCAGTGCCCCAGCTCTGTGTGAGCATCTCTCACTCGAAAGAGTGTTAAAAGTGACCTTGGGGATGCAGATTTTGGTAACTCAGTGCAGTTGGAGGGCAGTTTTTTCTGAGGATGCTCTCCCCAGGCTGCCATCAGCACCTCGTTTGTCGCAGTCCCAATTATGCAGCGTTAAACGTTCCCATTCCTGCAGAGCTCTGTTGGCATCACCCTGGACCCCAGGAACAGCGATGCTGCCTTGCCTGGCAGCCACAGAGCGCTTTAAAGACGGGCATTGTCCCCTTGGAGCAGCCCCCAGGTGATGCCAGCCTGGAATTCCCCCTTGGAGCAGCCCCTAGAACTGGGAGCTCATTCCCTGAGTGCCATTGAACCTGGTGCTGAAAGAAAAGCGCTTGTGACCAAGAACGTTCCTAATAAATATTTATTTTTTTCAAAAAGCACCTCCACATTTTAAACTAATGCTGACTTTTAGGCACGGTGTAATTACAGCACCAGTGGGAGCCCATATGTCAGGGAGCTTTCACACAGAAAGGTTTTGCCTACAAAATGGAGCCATAGATTCCCATTAATTGAAGCAGGTGATTTCCAGTTACACAATATTAGTTTTAATGGTGGGAACCATAGAAAGTCCATTAATTTATTTATTTTTTTTTTTCTTTTTCCTTGCCATTGCTCTGTGGTGTAAAGGTGGCACAATTTAAACTGAGCTGGGTGACATTGGTGCCAGCAGGGCTGGGAATGGAAGTGACTTTCAGGGTGCTTGTCTGGGAGGTGGCAGCAGAATAACCTTGGAGGAATGGTCTGTCAGCACTCCCTGCACAGCCAGAGCACAAAGGACTAGCAAGAGAAATTTTGATGAGGGTATTTACTACTAATGACTGCCTTCAAAATTGCCTTTTATCTGCAGCTTTTCAAAGCATTTTCCATTCATTAAGCCTTATAAAACCTTTGCAAAATCGGTAGAAGATACAGAAATGCAGATATCTTTGTGGCAAAACACACAGAAATGCTTTGACAGAAAAGGGCAGCGGTACACACTGAACATTATTTAAAATAGGAATTGCACAATGTTACAGTGATGCTATCACTCTGTTAATTAGAGTTTGACCAGAACAGGGGAACAGTCCTGCTCTTAAAAAAAGTGCTGTGGAATAATCAGTAAATAGGCCTCAGGGCTTCTGTTCTGTGTAGTAGCAGTGAGACAGATGTATGTTATGCAGTGATATTAAAAAAAAAAATGTTAAGAACATGAATGGCACCTGTTCTTTTATTGTAATGAAATCTGCTTCCCAAACTGCCATCCCCAAGAGATAAAAGCAGTGAGTCAGACCTACTAAACTGCTGAGCTGAAAACCCTGAGATTTAAAACATGATAAAGGTAGGGTCTTTTTTTTTAATTTATTAGAGCCTTTAGAGTCAGTTTTCTTTTTCTCTGTGGCCTCAAGAGAAAGAAAGAAAGAAAGAAAGAAAGAAAGAAAGAAAGAAAGAAAGAAAGAAAGAAAGAAAGAAAGAAAGAAAGAAAGAAAGAAAGAAAGGAAGGAAGGAGAAAGAAGAAAAGGAAAGAAAGAAAATGAAAGAAAGAGAGACAAGAGAAAGAGAAAGCTGAAGACAAATCCACAAAGGTGCTCAGTCTGGTGATGTTCAAGAGAGGCCAGAACCAGTCCTGCAGCTGCTTCAGAATGTGAGGGCTGAGAAGAGAAATTGGCATTTGGAGGCTCTGTTATGGCAGTCATGATAAACACAGCTTCAGATATGGGGTTTTTGGTAAGTCCCTTCCTTCCCTCCTTCCTTCCTTCCTTCCTTCCTTCCTTCCTTCCTTCCTTCCTTCCTTCCTTCCTTCCTTCCTTCCTTCCTTCCTTCCTTCCTTCCTTCCTTCCACCCTCCCTTCCCTCCCTTCCCTCCCTTCTCTCTCTCCCTCCCCTCCTCCCCTCCACACCAATTCCAATTTTTTCTATAAAGGGTTAATTCTCACTGTTGCTGTTTAAATTCCTCCTTCCTCAGAGCACCCCAAAAATTCAGCAGTTGCTATAGGAGCAATGTTTAAGGGCTATCAATACCATTAATCCATCCTATAAAAACACAAGCAGTTTAATAGCTGAAGGCTGCCAAAAGATCCAGTAATCTGTTGGAAACCTGAAGTTCTGTGCACGTGTGTCAGAGTGAGTCAATGTACATTAAATAAAAAATTAAAAAAAAAAAAGAAAAGCAATTTTTTTACTTGGAAATGACTCGTGGAAGGAGCCTCACTGCATCTCTGAATATTTTTAAAGGGAAAGACGTGACAGATAATGCACAGGATGACTTGCAGATCCAGCCATGCCTGCTCTGAGGGCCACGGGAATTGTGTGTGTCACTGAGTGACAGCTCCTCCCTGCAGGGCTCAGGAATGAAGGGTCATCATCACAGTGAGTAAAACATTGCATCCACTTTGGGTGGCTTCCAGGAAATTCTCTTGTTTAGCTCGTTTTTAGCTTATTGCTTTACCATTGCTGCTTGTTAAACCAGCCAGAGTGAGACTCAATGTACAAATAAATTAATTAATTAATTGATAACTAGTCAATGATGCAGAAGAAGGCTGGATAAGAGCTGGTACACTGAGAGCTGAGGAGGAGGGTGCAGGAAGGCTCTTTGCAGCCCTTCCCCAGAGCTTTTCTGAAGGTTTGTGCAGGGAACCCATGGAAATTTGCTCTCTGATTTTTGGACAGTGTGAAAATCCTCACTAAACTCGTGTCAAGGCCTGGCCACGTCAATAATGGCTGTAATAAGATTGCTATAAACAATCAGTGAAGGGTTTTCTAGGTAAGTCAGTCTGTAAGCTTATGAAGAACTCAGATTTTCTGTTTCTCAGGGCTCTAAAGCTGCAGAATTGTTGATTAAGGAATTACTTGGTGGATAAGAAGTATCCTCATCCTTGAGTGGAGTTCAGTTTGGTCATGCTGATTAAAATATTCCCATTCTGCAGTGTTAAACTACTCTTTAACAGTCTGGCCTTTGGCCACTGGACTTCACTGTAGGATTTTTTTTCCACCCAGTTGTTTTCACAGCATTTTTGGTTATTTAGATAGAAAACAAACAACAACCAAGCAAACAAAAAATTGCTTCGTTTCACAAGAAGATGGAAACTTTCAGAAAGGTTCATGGAGCACAGATCCTTTTCCAAGGAGGATCTCAGGAAGTTCTTTGGGGTAAAAAGGACACCAGATTTAGGGTCTTTTGAAGCCTCCACCTGGCACCAAAGAGCTTTGAAGTCTTTTAAATGGTTCTTTTGTAAGCCATGGGCACCACTCAGCTAAAGCACTCAGCTAATTTTTAGTCTGACATATGAAAAAGCATAGAATAAGAATGTGGGTTTCTGTTCTGAGGCTTGTTGGTTATCAGAGTAGCTCTGGAAAAAAGGCAGCTCCATTTCAGTGCTTAATGTGCCTTAATACTGCATGACCACAAACCATTAGGTTCTTCATCTCAAAGGTGATTAATTTCCAGGGAACATATGCTAAAAGAATAACATATATGCCCAGACTTCCTCCCCAAAAGGTTCTCACCAAGCAATGTCAGTGTTTTGTATTTACTGACACAAAAATTAAAAAAAAAAAAACAGAGAGAGGAAAAATCAGAAGAATTTTTTTTCCCCAGCAAAACTAGTTTTAGTCATTAGAGGGAAAACAAATATTTCTCTAATTTCTGGGAAGTTCTGTGAAGCAATAGAGTGGTGATGAGGGAAAAAATATTGCAGCTAACTTAATGTGAGCATGAAATGCATCATCACTGTTCCCTGACTTCTGAAACTGGGTAATGCAAGTTCATAAAATGACTGCAACTTCTTAGAACAAAACCTATTTAACCTCCTCTGAAATAAGCAGAAATGTCATCATGTTGACCCTTTCCTGCTTTAAACAGCCAGCTCAGTGCTCAGGCTCCTCTGTGGGGGCTGATGCTGAGCCTGGGGAGGACAGGGACAGGGTGGGCAAATTGTCTGCCCAGACTCCTGAGAGAATTTGGCTGCCAAGTGCTACCAGGTCTTCACTGACCATCTGTAAACTGAGTTTCATTCCCCTCCTCCCCACCCAGGCTTAGGCATCTCCTGCACTGGGATGGGTTTTCTTAGGGCAGGATCAGTGATGGATGGATGAGGTGATCCAGGATCCTGGCAGCCCCCACAGCCCAGCCCCTGAGCAATGCTGGCATTCCAATACAAAACTCATGTCAGGATTCTCTTCATCTTAGCTCTGCCTTTCCACTGAAACTTTTCACCTGCTTAATTCCTCCAAAATCTTGATGTTCTTTGAAAAAAAACCCGGGGAAAAAAATAGTCGAAATAGTTTATATTTGACAAATTATGAATGTTTGTGTGCCTGTTTGTCCAAGCAGATCTTCAGTGTGAGGTTCCAGTGCTGTCTCCAGTTATTGAGTGAGGACAGCCCGGGGTTTTCAAGTTCTGTCAGTGCAATTGTTTGAAAAATTATGTACAGCTAAATCTCTCTGCAGAACTCCCTATTTATTGTGTAAGCTTTCAACATATGGACCTAAATATCAGAACGGAAGTCATCTATTTCACCTGTCTCATTAGAGAATGATATGTAGCAGCCACAAGAATGTAAGGGTTATATAAAATTGCATCCACTATTTATGTATTATTGTCTCCAACACATATGTCCTTCCCATATGGGATGTTCTCACTGTACAGAACATGGTCGCTTCCAAGTTTAACTCAACAGAAGCACTCAACCTTTGATTTTGAAACTGTGATCATCCCCACTTCAACAGCCCACGTTGGGAGGAAATTCCAGATTGTGGGGGGGGGGGGGAATGGCTGCCAATCTGAATGAGCAGGAACATCGTCAGATGGCAGGGAAGTATTTGTACGAGTTGTATTAACAGAAGCACTGACCTTTACACGCTCCCAAACGAGCCAGATGGGCCTTGGATCACAGCACCCGTTTGTCAAGCAAAACTCCTGAATCATCTCAGGCAGTGTTCAAACACAGCCAGGAGAAGCCTGAACACAAAGATCTCCCCTAAAGTGCAGCCCTGAAGCAGCAAAGGTGCACCAGGTTTTGAGGTTACTGCTATTCAAACCTTCAAATCCCAGGCAAAAATTTTGTGGCGTGAATTTCGGCCCGTCCGTCGTCTGGGATGGAAAACAGATGGGCTGCAGTTTAGCTCTGCAGCAAGAATCCAAATTCAATTCTCTGGCTTGTTCTTAAGAGAGTTAATGAAAGTTGAATAATATGCACTGGCAGCCCCTAAAACCCTCTGTGGTTTTCCTTCTCTTTTCCTTGGCAGGGCGAGGCCATTCTGCATTAAATTTGCATATGGCCACCGTTCTCCCTAGAATAACTCCAGAGATTCATCTGACCATGCTGCTGGTGGATAAAGGCCCTACATTTCAGGAACTTTGCCTCACAATCTCCATGCTCCTTACAGCTCCTGCAATTGAACCAGAGGGACCTGCAGAAGTGAGCAATGATTTTGTATTTGCCCTGTTTATTCATTAAACTGGTGAGGGTGATATTCTGCTCCTCCATGACAACACTGATCTTTAACTGAAACAAATTGAACTTTCTTAAGGGAGAGAATACACTGAGTTGTGGATGTTTGTGGCAGGGATATTAATAGAGTGCTCAGGGTGGCAAACAGAACACGTTTTAAATGGAATCTAAAAGAGATCAAGAAAGAAAACACCATCTTTCAGGGAAAACAACAACAAAAAAAAACCAGACAAATTGAGCATGTAACCTTTGCTGTGAGTAGCATGAGCAGAGTAAAAAAAGCACCGTGGGTTCTGCTTGGAGAACCTGGAGGAGAGGAGGAGCTCAAGTGACAGAACTCAGGGCTAACAAAACAACACAAACACTGCAGTCTTCTGAGTTTAAGTGATGATGGGATTCAACCTGACAGACTCATTTGGAAGTTTCTGGGAGAGGTAGAAACTCTTTGCCAGATGAAGAACTCTGAATTTGGCCCATTAAGAGCAAGAGCCTTTTTCCAGCTGGATGTAGCTTCCTCTGTGAGCAGGGAAGCTCTCCTGAAGGATGGACTGGAAGGATTTATCCTGTTTTTTGTTTTCTGACTCTCTGCTCGGACAGCAGCGATGTGCTGAGCCCACGGGGAGCCTTGGAGCACAAGAGGGGTGGGAAGGAACACAGCAGAAAGGGGATGAAAGTTTTCAGGGGTCTGTCACTCTTCTTAAAGAGCAGTGGGCTTGTGAGAGAAAGGATTTTAGGAGCTGCAAGGTAACATTTGAAGTCAGCAGGGATCTGGGTTCTTTCAAACGTTGTACCCTGAACAGACCTGCAGGGCCTGTCAGTGGAGCTGGTCCCGCTCACCAGGGCATGGAGCAGCCCTTTCCTGTGGCACAGAGACAAACCCCATATCTGTGTGTCCCCTGGGCTGGGGCTGGGGCTCCATCATGGCAATGCAACCAAAGTGGGGGCTGAGGGGAGCATCGAGGCTCTCACAGCCTCACACACACTCAGATTATCTTGCTTGCCTTGTGGGCTTTGATTTCTCGCCCCACAGGACATTGACCCAATCAGACCAGAAGGGGTTTGCCTGAATCTTTTCTCCTCCCACTCTTCTCTGGAAGAGTTTTCAAGACAAAGAGTAAAGCTCAGGGAGATCAGGATGGTTTAAGGTGAGCTTCTCCTCCTTCCCCTGCTGCCTGGTGTTTCCAGGCGGGCCCCTTTCATCGAAATGCTTCTATTCCCCCATTTCCTGACTCCCCAAACTAAAAGATGTTTTTTGTGGCTGCAAGGTGGTGGTTTTGGTGGTGTGTTCACAGCACATGGTTCTCTTGGCAGGTGCAGCTGTGCATTGGCTCACCTGCACTGCTGCCAGGGCAGCCCAGGTGTCCCATCCCCTGGGCAGGGAGCCCTGGATCCATCACTGCCAATTCCAGCCCGTGGCTCCCAGGAACATCTCATAAATGCTGCCCTCAGGCTGTGCAGGCAGCAGAGGGAGCAGAGGACACCTGTGACTGACAGAGTGACACCTCTGGGGTGTGAGGGAGGTGACAGGGAAGGACACAGCCCGGGCTGGCAGAGATGGAGCATCCCAGACACCTCCACAGCAGCAGCAAACAGAGCAGGCACTGCTCCTGGCCTGGCTCACCTCTGGAACGTGCTGGGAAGGGGCTGTGCCTGCAGTGAATCGCTGGTGTCTGGCTTCCTCCACTGCAGGGGAAGGGCTGGTTTGGGCTCTGAGCTTTAGAGGTGCACTGGGAGCCCAGTGCTCTTTATTAGCACGACTCCATGCTGACCTCCGTGCTAAAAAAAGCAGGGACTTTCATTTCATCTCCTAATCCACCAAGGGCAAATAAACAGTCAGAAATTCTACTCTCTCTTTTTCCCCAACTCTCATTAAAACTGTGGTCTCTGTTATTACCATGCAGACATTTTGCACTAGTTTTTTATTACAGTCAAGTACAGATGCCCTTTTTATTTTGAGGCAGAGTTAATAGCAAAGCTTTTTTTGCTAAAGTTTCTGATTATCTGCTATGGCTGAGAGCACTTTGCCAGCAATAGTCTCCTTGGAATATTCAGGGTTATGCACAGCTTTTAATTCTTTAAAGAGTTTGGTGGTAAATAGCTTGTGTACACTGTGATCTCACTTGAAAAGCAGCCAGCAGAGTCCTGAACGTGCCTGTCCCCTGCTCCCAGCACCCAGCCACTGCTCCAGAGACAGGAACCTGAAGCTGCTGATGCAAAATGCTCATCATGGATTGAATTTGGACAGAACTGGGGGTTTTACACTGCACTGTTGGGCACAGCACAAGCCCTGCCCTGTGTCCATCCTTTTGGAGCTGCTGTGGCTTTGTGTCCTGTAGGACAGCTCTGTGCTCTGTAGGATATCTCTGTGCTCTGTAGGATGGCACTGGGTTCTGTAGGATGGTTCTGGGTTCTCTAGGATGGCTCTGCTTTGAAGGATGGCTCTGTGCTCTGTAGGATGGCTCTGTGCTCTGTAGGATGGCTCTGAGCTCTGTAGGCTGGCTCTGGGCTCTGTAGGATGGCTCTGTATTCTCTAGGATGGCTCTGGGCCCTGCAGGATGGCTCTGTGCTCTGTAGGATGGCTCTGTGCTCTGTAGGATAGCTCTGTGCTCTGTAGGATGTCTCTCTGCTCTGTAGGATGGCTCTGTGCCCTGTAGGATAGCTCTGTGCTCTGTAGGATGGCTCTGTGCTCTGTAGGATGGCTCTGTGCCCTGTAGGATGGCTCTGAGCTCTGTAGGATGTCTCTGTGCCCTGTAGGATGGCTCTGAGCTCTGTAGGATGGCTCTGGATTCTGTAGGATGGTTCTGGATTCTCTAGGATGACTCTATGCTCTGTAGGATGGCTCTGTGCTCTGTAGGATATCTCTCTGCTCTGTAGGATGTCTCTGTGCCCTGTAGGATGGCTCTCTGTAGGATGGCTCTCTGCTCTGTAGGATGGCTCTGTGCCCTGTAGGATATGGGCTCTGGGCTCTGTAGGGTGGCCTTTGCTCTGTAGGACCATGCTGACCTTGCTGCTGTGATTTGGGGCAGGATAGGAAAGGGGAGCAGAGGGCAGCAAGAAAGTAAAACAGGCTCTGTTGTGATCTGAGAGCTGCAAGTGTCCAAGGCCGGGCTGGCAGGGGCTCTGTGCACCTGGCCCAGTGAAATGTGACCTGGTGCAGTGAAATGTGACCTGGCCATGGCATGGGGTGGGAACTGGAGGATCCTCAGGGCCCCTTCCAACCCCAATCATTCTGTGATACTTTGAAATAGTGGCTGGACAGAAGGGGCTGACCTTGCTGGAGATTTACAGCACATACAGCAAACTCAATATAACAAATTCCTGCTGTTTTCTTCTTTCTTTTTCAAAACATTGTAAAGCAGCTCCTATGTCTTTATTTATTCTTCTTTTTTTTTTTTTTTTCTTCTTACCCTTACTAAAGTTGTGTGTTTTTACAGAGGTGAGTGAAACAGTCAGTTCTCTTTGGGTGGCCAGGACAAAAAAAAATCTGCCTTTCCAGCTGTTCTTAGTGGGGGACTAAGGTGTTATTGGAGGGATTTTCCTCATGAGAGGAGTGGCTCATGGGCAGCCTGCAGTGCTGTGGCAGCCTGGGTGGGCACACAGAGTGTCCATATTCCTTCATTGAATGATGTTTGAGCACAGTGTGACACAGCAGCCTCCAGGAGGGTGGGAGCACTCGGGTTCCAGCAGTGCTCCCTCATCACACTGACTGCTCTGAGTGCTGCCATCTACTCACAGTAGTAAACACTGTGTTAGGGAGAGCACACAGGATCCAGGCTCTGCAAGAATGACACAGTTATGAGAGCTGAACAATCCTGAGAGACTGTGCTCAGTGAGAAGCATTTGCTGGAGCAATGTGTAAAGCCACAGAAATGGGCAGTTCTTGGATGTCAGGAGCCTTTCTGAGCCTTTTTACCCAGCTAAAATTCTGATAGAAATGAAATGTCTGCGATTAACTATGATTCATTAGTGAGCAAAACTGCAGAACTTGAGGCACGGAGCCATTCTGTACCTGAGCTCCTCTAAGACTCTTAGCAAGGGTGATGGATGGCTGGGTGAGGACAGCTTTTGAAGTGTGGATTTCTGCTAAATCAATGGACAAGATTTATCAAACTTCCAGTCATTTCCCAGAGCTTCTGCCAGCCCCCACAAATAGCTACTCTTTCATTCATTCTGTGCTAGAGCCACACAACAGGAGAGAAAGTCGTGTTCTCTGAGGTTTTGTACTTCAAGGCATCCAACTTTCCATTTTAGCAAGCACAGAATGTAAACAAAAGTTTTGTTTCTATGTCTGGCCAACGTTCAGCAGCTCCAGAATCAATAATAGAAAATGTTCCTGAAAGGCCCAGCAGACCTCAAAGAGATAATGTGGATTGGCCATTAACAGTAAGTCATTATGGAACTTATTAAGTGAAGCCTTGGGACTGTCATAGAGCCTAAAGGTTGACATAAATTTTTCATACACATTGAACTTTGCTAAATGTGCTTGCATTTGATTAATGATGACTTTCTCCAGTGTGCTAATAAGAAGAAGGAAAATATGAGCTGGGGCTGCAGCAGGGAGAATGGGCTCCTGGAAGGAAGGGCAGTGCTGGCAGCAGGAGAACAATGGGGCTTTCCAGAGATGCCCTGCCAAGCAGGAGGGAGTTTATTACTCCCTGAAAAATTGCTCCTTACCACCCAGAGACTGGGCACTGAGCACAGCATGACAGCCAGTTTTGTAATTGTGGCAGTGAAAACATCACAGCTCCAAAACACAGGCAGAAAAATCCACATCCCAGCCCCTAAAGCCCTCATATAACACAAAGAACAACCAAAAAACCCAACCTCAGCCCCCAAAGCCCTCACATATCACAAAGATCAACCCAAAACACACCCTCAGCCACTAAAGCCCTCCATGCATCACAAAGAACAACCAAAAACTCACCTTCAGCCCCTAAAGCCCTCATAAATCACAAAGAACAACCAAAAACCCCAACCTCAGCCCCTAAAGCCCTCACATATCACAAAGAACAACTAAAAAATCCACCTCAGTCCCTGAACTCTCCATATATCACAAAGGACAACCAAAAAACCCACCCTCAACCCCTAAACCCTCCATACATCACAAAGAATAACCAAAAACTCTCCCTCACCGCCTAAAGCCCTCCATAAACCACAAAGATCAACCAAAAACCCACCTTCAGCCCCTAAAGCCCTCACATATCACCAAGAACAACCAAAAACCCACCTTCAGCCTCCAGACCCTCCATACAAGACAAAGATCAAACAAAAATCCACCTCAGCACCTAAAACCCCCTACACATCATAAAAAACAACCAAAAACCCACCCTCAGCCCATGAACCCTCCATACATCACAAAGAACAACCAAAACCCCACTGTCAACCCCTAAACCCTCCATACATGACAAAGAACAACCAAAAATCCCCATTCTCAGCCCCTAAAGCCCTCACATATCACAAAATACAATAAAGAAGAGTTTCATATCCAGCAGGAGAGAGGAGTGGTGTGTCTGCAAGTCCTGCTGGAGACAGAGCTGCAGGGGATTTGCCTTGGCAGCCAACGCAGTGAGTCACGGGCTCGTGGAATGGTTTAGGTTGGAAAAGAAGGCAACAACAACAAAACAAAAGCCCTCACTTGCAGCTAGGTCTGGAGAACAGCATATGGATTTGTTCAGTTAAAATAAACATGTTTTTGCCTTGTTTGGAAGTAGAAAAAAAAAAGGGAAAGCAATCAGTAACCTCAGTTCAAAGCAGTCACAAAGTCTGGGGCTCTTTCGCTAACCACCAAAAATGCAAGGCATGCCCTAAAATTCAATGAGAATTGAAGTCTTTAAAAACTGCAGGCTAAGTTTTTTCGGACTTTTTCACTTTCTAGTTTTAAAACTGCTGAAGGTCAAACTTTTAAGCTTTTATTTTGTTTTATTTCAAAAGAGCACCCCTGTAAAGAAGACAGCACTAGCAAAGAGAACTCAAAGTCTTCTCCTGGCTTAGATAGCTGAGTAATCAGGTATTGGTCCTGATTTTACAAGCACAAAAGGAGAAAGAAATGCAGAAAACAAGAGATGTGGCTATTCCATCTCCTGGCAGTGTGGGGTAGAAGACAATGATTGATTCCCCATCACCACCAGCTATAATTTTGCCACTCCAAAGCAGATTTCCCCCAGCCATGGAATGCTTTTCCCATGGCTGGTGTTTCAGCTGTTGCTATTCTTGATGCAGTTATAAACTACTGCAAATGGACTAAACAAGTACAGAAAATAAAAGAGGGAAAAAAAATATCAGGGTTTGTGTTTGGCAGCTACAGAACTCACGAGGACTTTGAAAATCCCAGGTTCAGAGCTGCTGCAGCTTCTGCCCCTGCTCTGTGGGACAGGGCAGGACGCCCACTGTGGGTGTGGGATTTGCAGCTCATTGAGGGTGGGAGTAACAAAGAGAGATCTAAAGTTGGTGAGCAGAAGAGGCCCAAGATTTCATGCAGAAATACAAGGAAAAAGTTTTTCAAATTACTCTGAATCCATGAATTGGAGCAGGCTAAAACTGTTCTATGACTTGGGTAATTGTAGCCAGCCCAGCTCAGTCAGGTTTGAAAGAGCCTTTCTTATCAAACACAGAGATCACTGATAGTAAATAATGGAAAACTTGTGCACTAGCACGCAGGGAATGGAACTGGGTCAAGCTGGTTGATCCCCAGTCTCAGCCTAAAAGAGTGAAAACAATAGCAGAGCTCCAGAGACCTGCAGCTCACTCCCTGACAAGCTCACTCAGTCCTTTTCCCAAGCCATTCCTTTTGCTTTTCTCTCTCTCATCTTTTTCTATTTTTTCTTTTTCTCTCTCTCTCATATTTTTTTCTTTTTCTTTCTTTTCCTCTTTTTCTTTTTTCTTCTTGTTTCTTTTTCTTCTTTTTTCTTTTTCTTTTTCTTTTTCTTTTTCTTTTTCTTTTTCTTTTTTCTTTTTCTTTTTTCTTTTATTCTTTTTCTTTTTCTTCTTGTTCTTTCTTTTCCCCCTTTAATACAGAATGTGATTCTGGTGCCAATTAATCAGCTTTGATTACAGTAGCTCAGTATTTACATCAGTGGCCAAAGGGAAAACCTGCACAAGTCCTACCTGGATTTTTGCTTACTGACCCTTTCATTACAAAAGTAATTCTGAAAATGCAGCTGGATGGAGAAGACATACAAGAATTCCAGGCTTTTGGATCCCTAAGGTTGTCTCTTTGTGAACATTATTTAAATTCCTACTCTTCACTATCTCTCTGAGCTTGTTAAGCAGCAACAGGGCAAACTTCAGCATTTTGTTTTGCCAGTCAGTCAAGAACATGGAGCCAACAGAACCTGCAAGCTCTTGAAAAAGCTTTTCTCATCTGAGTTGTAGCAGTCTCTGGGGCAGGATCTCACTCCAGACCACAGAAATGCTGGTGGTGAGCTCTCAAGCTTGTAGCCCTTGCCATGGTACCAAAGACTGCTTGGCATCGTGGCAGGAGCACGGCAGAGGAGAGCTGAGAATTCCCAGACAAACCCTCCCTTCCCTGTCGGTGCAGGTTTGGAGAGCTCCCTTAGCAGCCAGCCCTGCACTTGCATCCCTCATTGCTTCTTTCCAGGACGAGGAGTGGTGCTCATGGCTCTGCAGAGACACGGGAGGGAGCGGCGCCTCAGCTTGGTGACACCAGCTAGACCAGGAGCTGAGCAGTTCTGCCAGCTGGAGCTCAGAATCTGCTCAGCTCATAAAAACCCCTCAGGTAGGGTCAGGCTGTCTGTTCCTGATGGTGTTTGGAGGGGTGTTGCTGTATCCCCTCAAATGATGCCTCAGGTTGAAATTCCCAGAGGGAACACTGGCCAAAGCACCACCTGCACTTGCCACCATCCCTTGCCTTACCTCGCTCAGCCGTGGTGATCCTCCTTGAGATTAGGGTTTTCTCCAAACCCACTGAAGCTGCAATTAACTTTTTGGTTGTCTTCCATGGATGTGAGGCTCCGTGGGAAGGCAGAGCCGCCACCTTAACGCAACTGGAGCCCGTGAATCCCTTCCCAGGCCGCTCGGATCTTTGGGAATGCCACAACAACCTACAGTCCAGAGCCTTCTCGGATGTGCGAGGACTAACCCGGAGCTGCCGTGCCAGGCTGGGTTTTACCAAGCTAAGATTAAAGACCTGAGGCTCCCACGAGTGAAGTTCAACGCAAAGCCGTGTCCCGTTGCGGTGCCGGAACGCGCTGCTCGTCCGAGGTGCTGCCGACGGTCCGGAGTGAGGACAATTCCCAACATTTCAGAGCTGGCCTGGGCTGAGATCAGCAAGCCTGGCTTAATAAAGCGCTGCCATAATTGCACATTCATTGGGAAGAGGAAAAATAATCGAATGAAAAAGGACAAAACCAGCAGGGAAAGAAAATTTATTTCCAAGTGTCTACGAGAGTGCTACAAACAATAGAGACTAAAACTCAAAGCATTTGAAACTATTAAAAAAATGTAGTTGACAATGTCCTTCTTAAAAATTAAACATAAAAATGTAGAAAATGCAGTTGTTAATTCTAAATCTTGCTCAAAAGTGAAATAAACCCAGATAGCATCAATGAGGATGGAGTCCTACAAATTACTTTTTTTTTACTTTATTTCAATTTGTTAATTTGTAAAGTGATACTTTTTTCTTTTCTTTTTCTCTTTCTTTTTAATGTTCATTTAAATTTATAATGGAGAAATGTGCAAATCTAGCAAAATATTCTTTGGATTATAAACAGAGAAAAATCAACAACCAAAGAAATTTGAACCAAGTTAATAATAAACTATAGAATTATATAGAATGCATACAGCTATAATAAAGTGAAATATTACAATAAACATTGTAGAGCAAATCTGCTGATTTAGCAAACTCTGCCTTATAAAACATAGGGATATAATGGGACAAGTGAATATGTTATGGATATAGAGTTGAAACATCCGTCATCGTTTTGAGGAGTTAAATTTTAATCTAACTACATATATGGGGGGGCTTCAGAAAAGCAACACACCAACAAATCAGATTTCTTCTCAGATCAAGCAGTTTGGTACCTGACTGCAAAAGAAGGACAGGGTCTGTAAAACCAATGTAGGAAAATGTAGATAATTTCTATTTATTGCCTCTTCCCATATTGCAGCTGCTGATCTCTGACCCTAAACAGCCAACTATATTAAATTCAGCAGAGGTACAGCTGTACACGGATGTAGAAAATGTTGATGTGGAGAACATATCCCAATCCTTTGCTCCTTCTGAACTAATATATATATATATATATAAAAAAAGAAGTTATAGATCCCTTTTTGGATTAAAAACATACATGACAAAGAACAACTCTGAAAGCACTCTGTATTTCTGTCGTCACAAATTAAAATGTCTCCCTATCCGCAGACGATGCTATTCTACTGGAAATAAAAAAAAAGGAAAAAAAAAAAAAGAAATAAAATCAAAAGAAAAATAGGAATTAAGTGCCGGAATCTTAATTACTACTCAGGTAAGGTAATTGTCAGGTAGAACAGTCCTTAGGGAAGTCACAGCTAAACTGGGTCAGATTTCAGTCTCTAGAACCCGCAGAAGCTCAGCACAGATAGGGAAACTCACAAGGCTGGAGTAAAGTGTAAGTACCGAGTACTCCCATCCACTCACAAGGTCACTCCTGACACCTTGGGAATCTCTAAGGTATAAGATAAATGCATATTACATGGGAAATATTGAAAAGTATTACACTTAATTTAATCCAGGAAACACAGTAGGACTATATGATGGTTCTTACTGTGTCCTGGGAGCAGCCACAAGCTGTAGATAGAGAGGGTACAAAATGTTCACCAGACGTTACATTTGTTTTAATCTAAAAAACATTTGTAAAATGTACTTGATTTTTAAATAATCACTTAACAAGGCAACAAACCAACTACAAACACATAATAAATAAGGCTATTAAAAGGTCACAATTGTAGTAAATTAGTCAGAACTATAAATGGGACATTAGAAACACTATGTTTTTTTCCTTATATGCTTAATAACCAGAACAAGAATTAAAAAAGAATCAGTTTATTTCAAAGTCTGCTTCTTATATTGAAGCACATATTAAAGCAACAGTACAATGTTCATAAAATATAAGTGTGATGCTGTAACATTTCTTACATGTCAGAATACTGATATTTGTATGTATACTAAAATAAGAATTTTAAAATTGTACAAATAGATACATTAAAAATGACATAGAAATAGGGCGCCTCCCACTGCAACAAGACAGAGTTTTTATATCTGGCACGTATTAGTTCAAGATGAAAGTATAAGCAAAAAGATTTACAAGAATCAGCAGTAACAAGTTTGATGCTCAAGAGACATAATAATTGTACATTGTACTGTACATACATCATATGGGTTTAAGCTGGCTGAATATTATATATTTCAAGTTTAAAAATGCACTACCATATAGAGTGTCCATAGTTTAAGGCGAAATTACAGCTCAGAACTGTTATCTTTTCTAATTTGTGGAAGCTTCTTTGACATAAAAGATTTAGATGTTCGTAACACATAAAAGATCTCCCTTATTTGTAGGTTCGCTTTTAGCATTTTCCTTCATTTAAATATTTCGCATTTCTTCAGTGGGTTTTTTCCTTTTGTGAAGCTGGCAGCCAACTTCCAGATTTGCCTTTTGTAGGAAAAGGTACTTCACAGTATTTACCACTTTCACGTCCTTTTTTATCAAAGGAATCCTCTCCGTCAAACTTAAATGTTTAAATGAGATTTTTCTTGATTTTTAAAAAAATACCTGCTTACATTTCCTCTGGATTCTTCAGAACTTCGGACACAGTTCTTAAGGCCAAATCTTAAACTTTATTGTTAAGAGTCGTCATCGAAAGTGTCTTTGGAGCCATACAAGTCTGCAAGTTTCTTAAATCGAGGTCCCCAATTTTGTAGATAGTCGTAGTCCAAGTCAGAATCTGTCGTCGCTGACTCCAAGGAGCTGAGGGACCCGGCCACGGAGCCCCTGCCCTCGTAGCCATAGATCTGGATGGAGTCATAGGGAGGGGCAGTGGGGTCGTTGTCAGCCTCCTGGATGCGGGTGTTGATGAAATCATCCACGTCCACGCTGTTGGGCGCGGGCCGCAGCCCCGGCCTGGGCAGGTACTGGTACTCGGGTTTGATGTCCTTGCGGGGGATGAAGCCGTTGATGCCGTCGGGGTTCTGCAGCGTGGCGATGTCGAACGCCTCCGTGTCCTCCTCGCCGCCGCCCTCGTCGTCATACGTGATGATGTTCTCCCGCACGTCCTCCTCCTCAAACACGATCAGGGGCTCCTTCTTCTGCCTCTTCAGGGTTACGAACAGCACCACGATGACTGGGGAAAGCAAAACACGGGTTAGACAGCACTGTCAGACAGCAGCTTCGTTGTAAGGGATTATTGCATCGCCGAGCCCTCAGCTTTTGTGCTGGGTTGTTGCAAAGTTGTGCGTTTTTAGTGCTCCTCGCTAGGTAAAAGCAGCGATGTTTGTACACAGAGCTGAACGCGCTGATCTGAGGCTTGCTGTCTGGGCTGCATGCCACTGCTCTTACTAATTGCTCATTACTGCAATGCTAATTCAGGGGAAGTGTTTGTGGGGCCCCCAGTGCTGCAGAACATTGTGACACTGCCTTTGAGCAGCTCAGGCACATGAATATCTGCAACAAAACAAAGATGAATCTCTATCCTCTCTCCTGTATGCCCAAAGCTTAACTCTTATTCCAAGTGTCATTTCCATTAAAATGGGATTTTTTAAAGCAACACCTTCACAGACATACTTGTTTTTGTGTTCTCACTTCAATTTCTATAAAATGAAGTATATGAGAAAAGAAACACTATAAATTACTACAGGGAAATTAGAAAATATTGTCTAACTTTTTTCAAATAATCAGGAAACACGTTGCAGCAATTTCTTAAAATCTGGTCTTCCAAGCTGCTCAATCTGTCTTCAACACAAGATGGGTTTGAAGGAAATAGCTGGCAGGGGCCATTAATCCTGGCTGACCTCAATAAGGAACTTGTCATCCAGGGAAGATCACAAAACTTAGAACTGTATGTCATGACCTCCTTTCAGCAGTGTCCCTGATTAGCTGGCATTGGGCCACAGGAGGACATTGTCCAAGCACATCTACACACATTCACTGGTGTTTGCTGTTGGAGGTATCACAGAAGCCCAGAATGGTTTAGGATGGATGAGACCATAAAGTTCATCCCATCCCAACCCTGCCATGGGCACAGACACCTTCCACTGTGCCAGGCTGCTCCAAGCCCCAGTGTCCAACCTGGCCTTGGGCACTGCCAGGGATCCAGGGGCAGCCCCAGCTTCTCTGGGCACCCTGTGCCAGGGCCTGCCCACCCTGCCAGGGAACAATTCCTGCCCAATCTCCCATCTGAGCCTGCCCTCTGCCACTGGCAGCCATTCCCTGCCTCCTGGCCCTGCAGCCCTTGGCAATTGTCTCTCTCCATCTTTCCTGCAGCTCCTTCAGGCCCTGCAAGGCCACACCGAGCTCACCCCAACTCCTCTCACAGCCAGGCAGATCAGCACTCCCTATACCAATAAAAGCCAAAAAAAAATCAAGATTCCCTTCTCCCCCTCAGAGCTGAGGTCAGGATCACTTTGTCAACACAAGCTCAGACGAGCAGCAAGGAGAGAAGACTCTTTGTACCTAAGAGGATGACGATGCAGGCCAGGATGGCGATGAGGGCGCCGGTGCTGAGGCCGGCGTTGAGCACGTAGGCCTCGGCGTTGCAGGAGAGCAGGGAGCCGCTGCCGTCGCAGCCGCACACGCGGATGGTCAGCGTGTTGGTGCTGCTCAGCGGGGGCACGCCGCCGTCGCTGATCACGATGGGCAGCAGGTACAGGTCCTGCTTCTGCCGGCTGAACCCCTCCCGCCTCACCAGCACGCTCGCTGTGTTATCTGGGGAAAGGAGAGAGAGGGAGAGTTATCGTTATTTTTTCCACAGAGCTGTCCCGTTAGCCAATTTTGAAAAGGAAATTATCTCGCTGCAATGGCTCCTGATTTTCAGGGGCTTTAGCGTTATTTCTACGATAAACCAGTGCAAAGTCTCGCCTTTCTAACGACCCAAGAGCAATTACAGGATTGTATTTAATTCATACAGCACCACACTCAGTTCTAATTCTTTAATTAACACAGGGAACACAGATAATCTCTGTCTGATAGCACCTTTTAGCACCTGTAACTTTCTGAGAAAGTCACAATATTTTTTTCAGCTATCCAAAAGCCTGGACCTTCTTATTGCTGTCTGAGGTGGTTTTAGTGTCTTGCCAGAATTAGAGCTTTCAATGAAGGGGTAAAACCCTTATCTCCCTTAAGTGCTGTTCTTGGAGTCACATCTAAAAGCACGGTACACTGAGATCTGTCCCAAAATGGGCTGTGATAATGAGACTCCCACCAAAACAAAAGCCAATATTTGCTGTGTATGAGCAAATTTGAGCCTTGTTGTTCCAGTAAGAAACAATGAAAGTAACAGTGTTTTATCAGAATCTGGTTTTCACCCAAACTCCCAAAGAATTCAGAGAGCTGTACATGCACAGAATGTCTGGGCATATTCTGAATTATGTGGATACAAGAAGGAGTTAAATAATAGAATCAAAAATACCCCAACTTGGAAGGGACCCACAGGCATCACTGAGTCCAACTCCTGGCAGTATTTCTGTAACTCTATTCCCATTGTCCTCATGAGAGGTGTCCTGCCATGGTGCAGGGGACAGAAAACAAGCTGCCATCTCAGCACAGGACATTTTGGATGGTCCTGGACACTTCCATGGCTGAAGCCTTGGGAAGGGGATGGTGTGAGATGACACCCTGGGCTGAGGCAGCCTGTGCTTCCTGCTCCCAGGGGAGCACCAACAGGGCTCCCTTGCCATGCTCCTCCTCTCTCAGCTCAGCCTGAACCGAAGTTTATAACTGTTGTAAACATCCCAAAGTAAATAAAGTGAAGCAATCACATCCGTGGTTTTCAGACCTTCAAAAGCCAGTTTATATTGAAGATATATTCCGCACAACCTTTCCTGGCTTGTCATGTTCTTTGTTTTTCACTATATAACGGAAAGGGGGGAAAAAAGAGCAGTTCTTTTATCTGCTGAGGGAGGGCTGTTCACCGCCAAAGCTACCCACTTTACTGCTGCCTCAGGCTTCTGCAGATTAATCGTTTTCCTGTTGAAGAGTCAGCATAAATCCCAGAATTTAATAATGCAAACCATAAAACCTCTCATAATGATCTAATCACTGCGATTTCCATGGAAATCTGTGAATAAATTATACCCAAAGAGAAGCGTTCTTGCCTTGCATTAACCACCCTTGCAGGCAGTGCCCCTGATGTAGGACAAGGTGTGGAACTGCCCCCAAATTTGGTCAATCTGTGGGATGAGGAGGATGCTTGACTCTCCCAGGAACTTCTGCAGGTCACACCAGCAAGGAGGAATATTTCAGGTAGGAGCTGTTACACACCAAATGAATCCATCCCCCCTATCCACCCCTGTCCTGCCAGCCCACACCCCTGGTGCCCTGAGGGGTCACCTGGGCATGACACAACTGTTTCTTTTCGTGTTGAGTCTCACAAAAACAACTGGGTGGAAATCAGTTCGTTAACTTCTCCTTTGCACAAAGTCACATTTGCTGAGGACAGAGGTGCTGATAAAGATCTGATTGTTTGTTACTTGTGGCTCCTGGAGGTGCCCTTTGTCTCCCTCAGAGTCCGGCTCATCTCCTCAATGTTTACATGCACCATCTAAACTTTGAGGCACAATTTTTTACAGGACCTTGGTGATCTCAGTGTCTGTGTGACAGGAGCCTTATTTTAAGACCTTAAATTAATGGGCTCGTAACAATTTGGTACAAATAGGAATACAACATCTAATATCTGTTAACCTATCAGCTAACTTGAACTAATACATTGATCCAGAATAAAACTGTTCCACAGAGGCATCTAAAATGCACTCAATAATTCATTTCCTCAGTGGGAGAACCAAGATCTGTTCCATTAAATGAAAAATCACAACAGGGCAGATTATTCTTGAACATTAACAGGGGCTGAGCTACAGCTGCCTCGAGGCTGCAAAGGCACTGTGGAAAGAATGAAAATACCATATATTAGTATATTTAGTCTTTGGCTACGCATTTTTTATCATATATTTTATTTTTCTTGCCTTTTGGCAGCTGAAATAGTGTTCCTAATTAGAAACAAGAGAACTATGGCAAATTATTCAGCTATTATACAGACTGGTCTGGTCCACTGCAGTCACACTAAACATAGCTGATTTTGGTCCAGTGGTTGATTTATCTGTTTTAATGGGAAGTGATTTTTAGTTTAACATAATTTTTTAAGAAGAAAAATCTAATCAACACGCCTGGCTAAGGTTTAAAAAGGACTACAATACATCAAGCCTAAAAGGTCATTTTTTAAACTTTTCCTTTTACTGTTTATGTTCACTTCTCACATTTAGAAGAAACATAATATCCATAAGAGGAAAAAAACCCCTTTTACCTAGATAAAAGATACCATATAATCCTAGCTAATATTCTCATCCGTGCTTTTTTATTATTTTCAAGGCCCAGGAGTAGAACTATAATCCTGGTAAAATGGCATTTTTTAAGCCAACAGAAGTTAAATGTCAATACCAGCTTAAAACTATTACTTAACACATTTGGGAACTACTTGACTGCCAGTCCTAATGAACACAATGGGGGTTAACACAAGAAGGAAAAGAAAGGGCAGCTCAAGGCCATTCCCAAAACTTCACATTTTTCCAGCTATTATTGCCTTGGATATCCAATATCCAGCAGTCTTGCAAGTGAAAAGTCCCTGTACTCTCCATGAAATCTTCACAGTTAGAAGTTAAAATTGCATTATTTCATGGTGATCCTTCATACTGATCCCCCAGACCTTTGATTTTTGTCTTTTTCTCTGATGATCTTATTGATGATTTCCAATTTTTCCTGTAAGTACATGCAAACGTAATTCAGTTTTTGGGGGCTTGTTTACACATGGATTGTGTAAGGAGGATTCTAGATTACAGGAGCTGGCTGCAGTGTGAACTTTATCACCTTTATCAGTGTGAGTGCTGATTCAGCCAGAAAAATAAACAATTTCAGGGGTCCTGCTGTCTAAAATCCTTACCAGGAGTGGCAATGGCTGTGGATAATCCATGGCTAAATCCTGTGGCTTTACTGCTTGTGCATTTCAAAATTTTCTTGTTGAAAAAGTGTGAAGCCCACGTTTGAGTTTAAAAAGAGGATTTTAGTCACTGATTTTTGGGGGCTCACAAGTTTAATTTCAGGCTCTGAAAAGCTCTATCTCGTGAATTTGGCACTGCAGCCCTTCCAGCAATGCTGGGCTGAGGCAGTCCAAGGAAAGGGCAGCTCAGCACAGGACCCAGCAGGGTTAAAAGCAGCAAATCCATTTACCCAAAATCTGCCTCTCTGCTGTGAAGTGCCACGAGCCTCTGCTGCTCTTTGGAAGGCCTGACTTCAGTGGGAGCAGAGCTGAGCAGAGCCCAGGCAGACAGTGCTGTTTGTTTATGGGCTATAATGTAAGGAAACAGTGCAAAAGTAATTCTGTGTTTTATCCCAGCGTGGGCTAAGCCATTATCTCGTGTTTTCTATGGGAGATGGGCTCAGCAGAGGACCTGGTAACACAGTGGGCTATTAATAGGATGTAGAACGTGATTATGCTCTTTTGGATTACTGCAATATGTGATTACTTTCAGGAGCTGGTAAAAAGAAACTCTATTAAATGATAATTATGGGACTGTATTCACTTTAAAGTTCTGTAATAGGCCCAAACACTGGAGTTTTCATTAACTGTTCTCCACAGTTAATAAAGCCATTTTTCTCTGAAAGTAGCAATTCCCTCTGAAAGCTGTGGCGTGGCTTATAGAATACTCACTTACAACTGAAAAAAAACCACCTTTGAATGACCATGGACATGATTTGACTTGCAAATGGTAACACACTCTCCCTAAGAGGTTGTTTTTATATGGAAGCGCAGAGAATTTTAACTTTTTTACTTTGCTGTAGTATAACTTACTTAAAAACACCCCACAAGAAATAGGTAAATTAACAACATCAGTGCACTGAGGATTGAGCAAAACGAAGGAAAGAAAAGATGGAAATGGGTAAATTTCCTCAAGCTATTCATACCCCAAAAAGAAAATGATGTGGGAATATTCAATCCCTTAATACTGTCTTCTTGAAATAACTGTTTGCAGTATGGTCAGGCAGAAACACCACATGAAATGACATCATAATTTCAACTACAAAACATTTTTATCTGGGTTAATTTTGCCAGGAAGGAATTTGCTGCATGTGGAAATGAAGGATGAGTGGGATTGGATGGAGTCAGGAACCGCAACACCACTTGCCTGCAGCTCTATCAGAGCATCTCCACTCTGACCTACGTTTCCTCTGCTAGATTATAAAATCTAATCTATTTTCAGTTTGATGTGGTGACCATAAAATGTATTTTATAGCAGAATTTGGCCTCCAGGTCTCAAGCAAAGAATACATGCTTATTTACTCCTCTCTAAAAATACACCCATGAATTTTTCAAAACTTGTGTTTTACTACTTTAAAGAGAATAAATATATGCCCTGCACTGGCTCCTTTATGAATTGCTTATGTATGTACAAGTGTCAAGCACCAGGCAACAGCATTACTTTGATCAGTCAGGAATAACAGAGATTTTGTTTGGGAGCTCTGATGATAATTACCCTCCCTTCAGATGTGGAGAGAGATATAAAGTGTGCCTCAACAGAACAGTTTTTCCTGAAATCATGTAGCTGGATTGTGTTGCCTTTTGTACATCTGGCACTCCTGGATTCATTATTTAAACCAGTTCAACAGAGTTTTACTTTTCAGACAACAGTCAAGTTTCCTTCAAACATTAAAGCTTGCTAATCAAAACCAATTCCTTAGAAGCTGAAACAGCTTTTGCCCTGTGCAGGGAAATAAAAAAATGAACATTCAATCAGAATATAATGAAATAAATTGAATAAATATGTATAATGGCCAAACCTGTATTTTTTTTTCTGTTTACCCAACTCCTCTGGCTCCTTCAGCCCCTGGCAAGTTCAGGTCACTGATGTTATTTTGCTGTGATCAATTGAATTTTGACACTCACCCAGGCCTGAGGTTTTTTGGCTACAAATTTCTTACATCTCACCATCAGTCTGAATGCAAAGCTCTCCTCTGTTTCATGAATAACAACTTGGCAAAGGGATCAGGATATCCAGACCCTGAGATCCCCAATCCAGGTATGTCCCACAGCACAAATCCCTGTTTCATTTCCTGCACCGGGCAGTGATTTGATTCCACTGGGAATCCAGCCCATGTCTCTTGTGATCCATAATTTACAAAAGCTGGCAAGAACAGTGCTGAACAAATACAAGCAGCCTAACAATTTATGCTGTCTCAGCTAATTTTAGGTTTCTCTAAATCAAGGAGATCTGCCAATTCCATTTACTGAGTATTTGGCAGTGTTCTTATACTCTTCCTGGGAGATAAAATGGTAGTGGACTCTTCCTGTCGGGTATTATTATGTAATTTAAAATATGCTTTCAAGAGAATTCAAATGAGTTGAAAAACATCCCACTTTCCCAAGAACATCCTTGTATTTCAGCTGTTTGTTTTTGCCCTCCTCCCCTAAATCTTTGAGAAAGACACTGCCAAAGTTAATGACAATGCTGTTGTGTGACATTATACTGGCCATTAGTTTCACTTTGTCATTTCTTTGGATTCTGGTAGAGTGGGAATCTTCACACAAACCTCTGTTGTCTCTGAGTGTGAAATTTGGATTATGAATAATTTCAGGTGGCAAACTGAAGATAAATCTTGGTCCATTGGCCGAGTCATCCTTGTCATCAGCACTGATTGTAATAAATTGCTGTAAAAGAAAAGCACTCAGTGAACAAACAGCTCCTTCTCTGGGTACATCACATCCAGGCAGCATTCTGAGACAGCCCTTGAATAAGAATTGTGAAATAGCAGAACCCCCCTCAAATACAAATATATGCAATTACAAACACAGAGCAGACTCCAAGCAATCTTTATCTGCTATTGCAGTTCACCACCCCAGAATGACAGCTGTAAAAGCACACACCTTCTACATCCTTATACACAAATATCTGCTAATGGTAACACCGTAGATTAAATAAAATCCTGCAGAAAACTCAGCAGCTGAGAAAGTCCTTGTCAAACTGCTGCACTGACAAAGGCAATGGTCATGTGCAGAGTTGTATTTCTGCATGATCCTAACTCCTCTTCCTCACAGATTGCCAGGACTAAATCTATTGGCTAAATTCTACAAGCACTGCACTGGGATTCTTGCCATGAGACACTGATTTCTGTAATATCCAAACCAGTCTCACAGCTGGGAAAGCTGCCCCCAGCCAGCTCCACTGCCCCTGTGCTGGTGGGTACTCCCAGCCAACACCAAACCCACTCCGTGCACAAAGCACTGGGTAACTCCTGAGAGCAGCTCAGAAATAAAGGGCCTTTCTGGGTGCTCGAGGCTTTCTAGCCAAAACCTCAAAACAAATGTTCATTTGCTCCCTCTCATTGGAGCTGACAGGACTAAACTGGACTAATGCCCTGCGGGAAGAGCCGGGTGTGCAGGGAGGTGGGGGAACAGGGAGGTGGAGGGAATGGGGAAGGTGGTGGGCAGAGGAAGATTGTGGACAGAGAAGAGTGGGGGGGCAGAGTGGTGGGCATAGGGAGATGGTGGGTACAGGAAAGGTGGTGGACAGAGGAAAGTTGTGGGAACAGGAAAGGTGGAGGGAAAGGGAAGGTGGTGGACATGGAAGAAGTGGTGGGGACAGGGAAGTGTTGGGAACAGTGAAGGTGGTGGGCACAGGAAGGTGGTTGGAACAGGAGGGTGGTGGGCACAGTGTAGTGGACAGAGGAAGGTGGGCACAGGAAGGATGGTGGGAACAGGGAGGTGGTGGGAACAAGGAGGTGATGGGCACAGAGCAGTGGTGGGCACAGAGCAGTGGTGGGCACAGAGCAGTGGTGGGCACAGGAGGTGGTGGGCACAGGAGGTGGTGGGCACAGGAGGTGGTAAGAACAAGGAAGGAGGTGAGAACAAGGAAGGTGGTTGGGCACAGGACATGGTGGGCACAAGACATGGTGGGCACAGGGGATGGTGGGCTCAGGATGTGGAGGGCACAGGGGATGGAGGGCACAGGAGGTGGTGGGCAGAGGATGGTGGTGGGCACAGGAGATGGAGGGCACAGGGAATGGAGGGCACAGAACATGGTGGGCTCAGGACATGGTGGGCACAGGAGCTGGAGGGCACAGGAGATGGTGGGCACAGGAGATGGTGGGCACAGGAGATGGTGGGCACAGGGGATGGAGGGCAGAGGGGATGGTGGCCAGGCCATACCTGGTTGCTCCGGGCATTCTCACACACGAAGGCTTCGTAGGCCGCCGCGAACTTGGGAGCGTTGTCATTGACATCAATGACCTTGATTGCCACGGGAACTTTGGCTTCCTGGTGCTGTTTGTCTGTGGGAGAGGCAACACCAAGGTGAGACAGAAGCAGGAAAACCCCTCAAAACAAACACATTCCCAGATGCATCCAGAGAAAGATCAGTGATGCTGAGGTGATTCTGCTGGGATTTATTGCAGTTCATCAAACTGAGACAACTGGGGGGTCACAGGATTGGTACCTCTGATTGTAAAACACCTCAGTGAAATACTCACGGACTTCAACTGCAAAGACAGAGATATTATGCCAAGCCATTTCTTCCCTATCCAAAGCCTTTATTGTCTTGATATTGCCATCTTCTGCATTGATAACAAAATATCTTTCAAGGTCGGTGTGTCGATCAATTGAATATCTAAAGAAGATTGAAAGCCAGTAATTAGAGAAAAGAAGGACTTAGAAGTTTCATGCATCCAGATTTGTTCTATTTAATTATTATTTCTAAATAATTGTAAGTAGTACACCTATTGTTGCCCTCAATATCATTGTCAAAGGGATGATGTGTGTTCTTTCAAAAGGAGAATCACCTGGCTGATTTCTACATTTAGAAAAACAGTACATCAGAATGTTTGCAGTAAGTGAAAATTGCTGGTCTTTGAAGTCTCTGTATCAAAGCCCTAAAACACTCTTTATTTTCTCCTCTTATAAAACATGATAAAAATATCTACTAAGATATTTTTTATCTTCTGTTTCACATTAATCATGATGATCTTTTAAGTCTTCCAATCTTTGGTTTACTCAGAATATTAATTGATCATACCAATTTATCACATATTATCCACTCTCTGCACATTTGTACAGCTTTATATAGCTCTGACTTTCATAACTTCATGTTGAAATTCTTTGAAATGTTAAGTATACCCACAAAAGAGATCTTCATAATTTAAGTTACACTGAGAACATGACAAATAAAATTAAGCTAATAGAAGGTTATTATAAGAATTGTTCCCTGGCAGGGTGGGCAGGCCCTGGCACAGGGTGCCCAGAGAAGCTGGGGCTGCCCCTGGATCCCTGGCAGTGCCCAGGGCCAGGTTGGACACTGGGGCTTGGAGCACCCTGGGACAGTGGGAGGTGTCCCTGCCATGGCTGGGTGGCACTGGATGAACCTGAAGGTCCTTCCAGCCCAAATCATTCCATGATTCTGTGATTCCAAAACAATCTGACACAACTGCAGACAGTAGGAGTCTGTATGGTCTTGTCTTCAACAATTAACAATTACCCAGCCCAGTCCCTAATCTACAAGCTCAGGCTTCTATATTTTGAGAGAAATCCACACTGTGATAGCAGGACAAGATATTTGTGGAAAACATAATTTAGGATGGAGTCTACCAAAGATGCCTGTAAATATATTTGAATTAGATACAGCTATGGTTATGATACAGGCTTGGGGAAACTGGCAGCTTATGGCACAAAGGCACAAAACCAATGCTGGATGGTTAAAGTTTCAATATTCTGGATATCTTAGATCTGCCACACCGTCTTCAGAACTTGCCTAACAATTCCAAAAGCTCAGAAGGAAACAGGAAAGGCAGCAAACCTGATAGCACTGTTGGCAGCATCAGGGTCTTTGGCATGTACTTTTCCAACCACAGTACCAGATGCTGCGTTTTCCTGCACTTCAAAGATGTAACCTGGCTTCAGAAACACCGGCGGCTCATCCGCGTCCTCCACCGCGATTTTCACCGTCACCGTGTCCTTGAAGGGCCCATTGCTGATGAACTTGGGGTCAATGTGCACATTGGCTGCCTCCACCTTCAGGCTGTAGGACTTTTTGGTTTCATAATCCAAGGTCTGTGAGAAACAAGAAGACAGCATGTTCCAGAGTCAGGGAAACCAGGCTGTGAGAGCAGCAGGAGTGCCCTAGTGCTCAATGACATCAAACAAATGTGAGCATCTGTCAACAAGCTTGGACTGAAATGTGTGTATTTTAAAACATAGAGACTCAGATGGAAGGAGCTACATTCTATGTATGGAGCAGCAGAGGAACCCACCCAAAATATTACCAGAGTGTCCTGGTCTTGCTCTTTGCTTGCTGTATCACTGAGGAAATCATCTGTGCTGGGAAAATTAACCTTGTCTCCATGCAGCCTTCCAGGCAGCACAGGAGTGCAAGGGATGGGAAAGGGGCTCCCACAAGAGGCCTGGCATTATCTGTTCCAGGCTGGCAAACATTCCACGTGGATGTGGTTTGAAATGCTCCTGGGTGCACCATGAGAGAGCACACAGATAAGTTAAATTGTTCAGGTAGTGGGGAAAATCCGAGGATGGTTTGCAGTGCTTTCATTCCTGCAGTTCTCTCCAACCTCAGAACTCATAACACTTTCCAAATGGGGAGGTGGAGTCCCATGGGGCAAGTCCTTTTGGGAGCCTGATCAAAGCCACAGCACCTCTGCACCTGCACTGGCAGGAAGTGGCTGCAGGGTTGCACCTCAAAATGATCACGCAGGTGCCAACCACAACTCACAAAGTATGTTAACACCAGAGACTGAGTGGAGTGACAGCTCACCCACGTTTCAAAACACACAAAAAATCCACTCCCACCTCTAGAACAGAGACAGAAATTGAAGCAGGGCAGTTTTGAGCAGAGGAGACCCCTGGGTCCCTTCCTGGGGGGCTGTCCCAAAGGGCAGAGCAGGGCTGAGCAGAAGTTAAGTTGCCCAGGCCTTCTCCTTTGAGTTCTGATTATCTCCAAGACAGATAAATAGCTCTAAAGATAACAAAGAGCAAAATGATAACGCTTCCATAATAATAAGATTCATGTTTTGTAATTTGCAATTTAAAATTAATTTGATAACGCTTCCAAAGCTCCCACTGCTGGGCTGTGTGTGAAACCCCCTCTGCTGCTTCTCCCATAGCCTGTGACTCCTTCAGAACACTGTTGTGGACAATGCACAGCTGAAGAATTCAAACTATAGGGCATGAGGCTTTTCAGACTGAACATAAAGCAACAGTGAATGTCTGCTACTTATCAGCACTAGGCAAAACTTCATTAACAATGAAGCTGATGGCATCATATTTTACCGTGACTTTTTATTATGAATTCATTTAGTTTGTGCAATTAATCCACTGTACAGTATTTATGTAACTCTTCTTGGTTATTTTCTTCCATTCCAATTCAGCTAATGGGGAAATGGAATATTAAGAGTTAATCACACCTTGAGAAACTAATTAAGTGAAATTTGCATTTACTAATATTTTAGCTTAGGTGGTAATCCATTATTACCAAATATTCTGTCAGCAACAAAGAACACGAGAGAGCAGAAGGCATCACTCACCTTCTTAAGCTTCACAACCCCTTCCTGAGTCTCATAATCTGTGGTGATTTCAAACATGTCCATGCCATCTCCATCGATGATGCTGTAAGCCACCAAGCCATTCTCCCCAATGTCAGGATCTTTGGCCTTCACTCTGCCCACCTCCTCTCCCGGGACGGCCGCTTCCGACACCGACATCTGGTACACACCTGGGCCAAGGAGAACAGGAATTCACCCTGGCTGAGCTCCTGCCCTGCTGCTCCCCACTTGTGTGTGTGTTTACCCACTGAACTTGGCAGTTCCAAATAAACACTGCCATTTTTCTGCATTTTCGACCCCCCTGAAGTTCTGTTATAAAGAGTTTGAGCAGCAAGTCAGCTGTGAAACCTTAACCCATGTGGATAACCTATAGAACGTGACCTCCTCCCTGATGTGTTTGTTGCACCCCGTCTGTGTTACCTCTCTGCTCAGGGGGGGCTTAAAAACCACAACCAGTCACTCAGAAAGCAGAAATTGTTGTGGCATCAAGGTTAGCATAGACAGCAGAGATGTGATTATAGAAATGGAAGGAAAAAGCCCTCTCACGTGACTCATGGTAACATCTTCAACTTCCATTTCTGCCCATTCATTCAGGAGCCATAAATGATATACAGTGAATTGGATAAATCCTGTCTGCTGTGATGGCTAAAGTATGAATCTCTGAATTTGGAGTGGGAATGTGGAGCAACAACGATAATTAAAATTTCACACCACGGAGAATATGTATCAATTTGTACGTGATTTCATGCCAAACAAAAAACGGCTTTCCCATGGCAAACTCCAGTAGGAAAACCATCCCCAAACATCCCACAGGTGTTTCCCTGGATATTCAGGGACACCAGAGGAGACCAACACTGTTCCTGGATAAATCTCTCTCCAGAAGTTGTCCTTTAGGCACTATTGATTCCAGAACCTTCCCAACCCCCTCCAGAGTTCAGATAACATAACCTGATCCTAAATATATAAATCTAAGTCAGCATTTTCTGTCACCTCATCAGCAGTAATAAATTGGGGAGGGAAAAAAAAAAAAAAAAGGCATGATAAAATAAAATAACCTAATTTATCCCCTTCTGTAATTGCTCTTTTTTGTTCCATGGGCACCCTAGGAACATCAGGAGACTTACACCAGGCAGGGACTTGGCTCATTACCCATAAAAACAATTGCCACATGTCATTGAAATAGGTCATTAACTCCAGTCACAAAGAACCCAAAATTTAAGCACATAACTCATTAACAGCTTGAGCAATGAACATTAAAAAAAAAAAAAGGAAAATAAGAATAAAAATATCAATCATTTGGCTGTTTATACAGACAGGTAAAACCCTGGGTTTGAGTTAGAAATAATTCCCACTTCAGGTTTAACCTGGGGGTGAATGATTAAGTAGAGGAACTGCTTTGGGGCATTTCTGATAATTTAAAATGTTCTTGCAAAACACTCAGTAAAGGGGCTTGAATTTGTAGAGAAAAATCCATTATTTGATGGAGTTAACAAAATATTTTATCCTGGCATCCCAGGTTATGACCTGGAGTGAAAAGGCAGGTTTGTAAGGTGTGTAAAATCTGTGTTTTTAGGATTTAATCCTTTTCTTTCTGAAAGATAGATAATGCTGACAGAGATTTTTAAATTCAGCCCTGTCATGAGAGTCCAGGAAGCTGCAGCACTGCAAGAAAAGCTGTGAGAGGGATGGGCATGGCCAGGACGTGTCAGGGTCACAACTGCTGCTCAGAGGAGAAGCAGGGAGGGCTGGGATGGTGCCTGCACTGCACTCAAAAAACCCCAAACCCACGCAGAGATGAGCTGCAGAACAGATGTGTGGGCCCATTAATGTACTTCCAGCCAGCTGGGAAGGCTGAGGCTGGTAATGTCAGCCCTGATTAATTTTATATGGGAAAAGTAAATTCCTCAGGTATGAAAAAAATGCTGTGTTTGACCTCCATTAATACACTTTAACAATTACAAAATGTAATCGTGCTAAATTTAGTTTGTTTTGCCATGGTAAATGTAAGTCTTGAAGAATATATATATATATATATGTCTGTCTGCTCATATAAGTTATACAGCATGACCCAGTAGCTTCAAAAATGAAGTGTAGGGTCAGGAATCTTTGCAATTTAATCCTGACCCTAAAAATGCCTCACTTTGCAACACAAAGCAAATAATCCTGACAATAAAGCTCTGTGTGTTACAGCAAAAAATGAGTAACTAATACTTCTTTATTTATGTATGCTGCAAAAATCCAACAGTTACTGCTCTTTAAGCCTTGGGGGTGTCTGAAACTTCACAAACACGGGTCCTGGTAGGAAATGGGAGAAGGATTTTGTTGCTACTCACTCTGTGGGAACTTTGGTGGGTTGTCATTGACATCTGTGAGTGTAATTGTCACTTTGGTTGTCCCTGAGAGGCCTCCCATGTGTCCTCCCATGTCCTTGGCCTGTATCACCACGTGGTACTCCTCCTTGGCTTCTCTGTCCATGTTGGGAAGGGCAGTTCGGATGATTCCTGCAGGCACAAAGCACGGCACACACAGATTTAATGAAAACCTGGCTGCTGGGATGCCTCAAGTTTTAGCTTTTATATTTTCCAGATCAGCACTGCTTTAGTGTACAACTCTAAAACTCCCCAGCCTGTCAGCTGCTGTTCTCCTGTTTTATTCAGACAAAACAATTCCTCTCTAGGCCCAAAATCCAAGGATGCTTTTTTTTCTCAGGCCCCAAAAAATGCAACCAACAGTGAATTGGGGGGAGCAAACAGGAGAATGGGAATCACTGCCTGAAGCTGTAATTGGATAATTATCTCTGACATGCAGATGAACCAAACTTATATCTGTCCAAAAAACCTGTGACCATTGAGCATCTTGGGTGTGGTCTCTGTGAGACTCCTGCACTGCCCAAGGTGTACCCTGTGAAAACCTTTAATAAATACCCACTTTATCCTTTAACTCTGTCTCACCTCTGTTCTAGGGAGCCTCTTCAGGCACCAGCTGCACTCTGAGTGCATTAAATACTGCAATATTTGCAGGGATGGTGGAGGTTCTGCTTTCCCTGTGCATTGCTGTGAGGAAAGCGGCCCTGATATTCCACACAGAGAGCTGGCCTGGAGAATTACAGCTGAGCACAGAACAGCCTTTCAATCATCACAGCACATCAGAACACACAGAAATAGCATCAACTTTCTGGTGTAGCAGCTCCAGAAAATGCCAGGAGCCCAACCTGCAGCAGAGCAGGGGGCTTTGCTCACACACACCCATAGCTCCACCCAGTCCGTACATTCAGCTCACTTTAATGCACTCTGGTGATGAGCTCCCACTCAAATAAACTGTTAAATGATACCTGTTTGAGCCTCCACCGAGAAGTAGGGCTGCCCTTCAAGGATGCTGTAAACCAATTTGGCACTGTTCCCATAGGTAGGGTCATCAGCATCTGAAGCTGTTACCTGAATAACTGATGTACCTACAAATGAGCAGACACAGGAGGGAGAGTCAGAGGCAAGCACATCTGGAAGGACCATGCAGAGATGCTCTCAGTCACACAGCTCAGCTATTCCTGGACTTTTTTATTTCCATGTTTGGTAAATGAAAATAAAAATTACTTGACAATTTCTATGTGACAAAATACATTCGTACAATCCAAAAAATCTGTCACCAGCTGTGATGTGGATTAATGTTCTAAGCAGTGAAGATATGAAAGTCAGCAGTCACTCTGCACCATTATGGTTTTTCCCCTCAGTAGTTTAAGCCATATATTGCTTTTGTCATTAGACAGCCAAACAATAGAGTTTTCCTTTACATTTTTCTCAGTAAGTTCCAGACAAATCCTGTAGAAATCTCTGAGACAGACACAAGCTCAAACAGGAGATGAAAATGGAATAGATGGCGAGGCAGTAACTTCCCAGCTTTATTGCACAGCTCTGCCAAAGGAATGATCTTCGTGTTTACCCCAGAGGATTCACACTCCATAAATTCCAGGAGACTCTCCTGCTCCTTCCTAGGAGGAAACAGTTCTATTCTAGGAACGTCTCCCAGTGAGGAGCTGTGCAGGGTTTGATTTGGGCAGCAGATTAAATACATCAAGTGAATCACCGGCTGAGCACGAAGTAAATTTTACTTCCCCACATCCTCGACAATAAGAGTGAAATAGAGGCAAGGCATCCTGACAGGGCAACACCTTCCACAAGGGCAGTGCCTTTCTGAGTACTCACCTACATTTGATCTCTCGGGCACATTGGCATGGTAGTTCTCGTGGAGGAACTCGGGCGGGTTGTCATTTATGTCTTGAACTTTGACAATGAATTCAGAAGGGGGTTCCAAGGGTCTGTTGGTGTTCCTGTCCACAGCCTGAGCTGTCAGGGTGTACTGAGCTCTCTCCTCCCGATCCAGTGTCTTGGTTGCATGGATGTTCCCTGATTTGTCATCAATAACAAAAATGATTCCTGCTCCTTCACCTGAGAGAATGTATTTAATGTTCCCATCTCCAGAATCAATATCTGAATGAAGCTACAAAAGGAGAAACAGACACACCTTAACAAGGGGGCACACATTTCCTGGATGTGCTCCTGGAACAAAAAAAGTGCAGGAAATTGCTATCATTTCACAGTTTTCAACAACTGTGGCTTCCATCAGGCCATAATCCACACTCAGGGACATGCTGGGACCACAGGAACCCTGCATCCAGGGCAGTGCCAGCCCAGAGCTGCCTCCTGCCACACACAGGGTGCTGCTGAACCCAACATTTCAGATCTAAGGAAGAGAACACACCAGGAGATCCTTATAGCAGCTTCTTTATTCACATGAAGTTGGTAGGAGGAGTAATTGTTACAAAGATTTTGTACACTTCAATGAATCACGCTCTACTGGGTTGCATGTAAAAAGCTGTTAAGTGATAAATGGGATGAGTTGAGTGATAAATGAGAGGGCCCAGCTGTGCCCAGGTGTGCAAGAAAGCCAAGGGCACCCTGGCTTGTAGCAAGTACAGTGTGGCCAGCAGGGCTATGGCAGTGACTGTCCCCTGTACTGGGAACACTGGTGAGGCCACACCTCAAGGGCTGTGTCCAGTTCTGGGCCCCTCAATCCAGGACAAGAGCCCTGGAGGGGCTGGAGCGTGTCCAGGGCAGGGAACGGAGCTGGGGAAGGGGCTGGAGCCCCAGGAGGGGCTGAGGCAGCTGGAAAGGGGCTGAGCCTGGAGCAAAGGAGGCTCAGGGGGGACCTTGTGGCTCTGCACAGTCCCTGACAGGAGGGGGCTCAGGGGGGGTCGGGCTCTGCTGCCAGGGAACAGGGACAGGAGGAGAGGGAACGGCCTCAGGCTGGGCCAGGGGAGGCTCAGCTTGGACAGCAGCAGGAATTTCTCCATGCAAAGGGTGCTCAGGCCTTGGCAGGGGCTGCCCAGGGAGCTTTGGAGTGCCCATGGCTGGAGGTGTCCCAGGAAGGGCTGGAGGTGGCACTCAGAGCTCTGGGCTGGGGACAAGGTGGGGACAGGGCACAGCTGGGACTCCATGGGCTGGGAGGGCTTTTCCAGCCTCAGTGATCCTGGGATTCTGTGTGATTCCATGATTGCCAACTAGTTTTTATCGACACCCTCTCTAATATAAAAGAAGCAACAAACACTTACTAAACATTCTTAATTCCACAACCAGTGCACACTTCAGTTTGATGAATGAGGGGAACATTGAGCCAAATTACAGATTTATTGATTTTGTATTGACAGCTACAAATTGCACCATTTTAAACCAGAATACCCAGCAAGGTATTTGCTGACACTGATCCTGTTTCTCCACCCTTTTTGTGCCAGGGTTAAGTCAACACAGTTCTGCTGCTCATTTAGAAACTGGCACATACACTGATTTATTTATCTGATTACATTTTACTAGTGTTAGACAGTAGCAGAAATAAAAATCAGTCCAGGATATGTGTACATACAGATGTGCACACATATATTTACCTCCCTCTATACATAGCCCTCAATATATTTAATTTTACTGATAATTTGAAAATGAGAGGCTAAAAATATATATATTTATTTATATATAAATAGATAACTATTTTAAAAATAAAAATATATATTTATCTCACTGAGCTGCCGGGTTAGACATTCCATTTTGAATTGTTGCTTTGAAAAGCCTGAGAATGATTACAGATATTCTTGAGACGTATTTTTGCTCAAGTGGTTGGTGTGGTTCTTGCTGTTTTGCTGAGTAACAGCTTGCACACCTTCATCCAAGGACTGCTGAGGTCAATGGAAAGGTTTGCATTGACTTGGGCAGCATTTTGCTCAGCACCCAAACTGAGCTACCAGAAGATGAAGAAGCAGTTTATACAGCACAATGGCTACAGCAAAAAACCAAAACCAAAACCAAAAAACAAAAAAAAAAAAAAAAAAAACCCAACAACAACAAAAAAAACAACAAAAAAAAACCCCAAAATAAAAAAAAACCCCAAAAAAAAACAAAAAAAGGAAAGAAAAAACCCAAAAAAACCCCCAAAAACCAACAAAAAAAAAACCCAAAAAACCCAAACAAACAAAAAAAAAAAGGAAAGAAAAAAACCCCAAAAAAACCCCAAAAAACCCCACAAAAAAACCCTGAAAAAATAATAAAAACTAAGAATATTAATCAATGGCAGAAAAAGAAATTCTCTCTTACCCTTCCCACCAGCACAGGATCTGGCCCCGTGTACTCCTCTATGACAAAGAACTGGTTCCACACCCAGCCTCTCTTGGAGCGGTGCAGGACCTGTCCCTCCTTGCCCTTCTCGTGGTGCCCGTGCAGAGAGGGCCTGGAGTGGTTGAGCCTCTGGGTGGCCAGGGCGTGGCTGTAGCACAGCACCCCCAGGCACAGGAGAGCAGCGTGTAAACAATGGTCCTCCTTCATTTTTGGTTATTGAGTAGGCACAGGAGTGTCCGAGATTCTACCCCTTCCACCTTGGAAGCCAGAAAGTTGGGGGCCGCTGAGGAGTTTCAGACCAAGTGTTGTGCACATAGGATGCCACCACGCATGAAACACATCACCTTAATGCTCTGCAGCTTCCCAGCTCAGCTCCTGGAAGAGAGGAAAATGGGAAAAATCGTCAGTTCTTTGAGGATGTGGTAGAGTTTTTTAGCTGGCAAAACAAAACTAGGAGATCCTTGGTGAATGTCAAGATAAGAAGATTAAAATAAACACATCAGTACTGATGAAATCCTGAGTCATGAGCAGATTGGGTGTTTTGCCACGTGAAGCTGTCACCTTGCAGAATCTCCTGGCTGGCTGGTTTGGCCACTCAGTGGCTGAAGTTGAAAGACTGGGAATCCCATTCTCTCATGATCCTTTCAGACAGATTTAACCCAAGATGCAAGGTAACTGTAGAAATACCTAATTTATACCTAATCCCTCATTGCAGCTCAGCTATAAGCCTCAGATACAAGCAGCTAAGGCAGAGGTTCAGATATGAGGGAGAGCCCAAGACTTATCAGGGATGCAACATTTCTGCACCACCCCTTTCCTGATGAACACATCCTCATGCTGAGCACAACCACCTCTGCTTTTCCTGGGCAGGAGCAGGGCCTGGCAGAGTTCCAGGGGGATCCAGTTTGGATTTAGACCCTGGGAGCATCTTTGAGGATCAAGGCACCACCAGCACTGATTGTGAATGTGCTGCCCTGGGCTGGGCACAAGGAATGCCACAAACCAACAAAAATGCAGGCAGATATTTCTGATATGTAACAATTGATGCAGCTATTTATTTCTGCTTTCCCTGGGCATCACATTACCAGGATTACACTGATCTCCTGCTTTCTAATACTTCTTAAAACACTAGGTCAGATTTAATATTTGAGGGAGAAATTGGATAATACAGTGAAACCTGAACTAAGCAGCTCTCAATCCATCACAAAGGCCACTTTCACTCATCCCTGGGGTTTCCAACATATTCTCCTTGAATCTTTACACAGCAACACATTTTACAAGGTGCCTCCAATGTTTGGTTTAGTTTTTTGTGTGATTCACTTTACTCTTCTGCAAGACACTGATAAAAATCTTGATGTTCTATTTATACAGGCAAATGTATAAATACATGCCACCATCAGCTTTAAAGCAGAGTGAATTTTTAATGAGAATTAAGGAGATCTTATTGGTATTAGCAGCAGAGAAAATGTGAATATAGGCAAAAGCTTGAAGCTACAGCACAGCCTGTAACTCCAGCCACACACAAACATCTCACCAGTCCCAAAACTCATCTGGGGTTGTCTTTCTCACATCCTGAGCAGTCATGTCCTCCATCCACATCCCTTGTACAGTTACATAAAAATATGTTGGCAGACAGGAGTTCATGGATAAGGAATGAAATATTGGGTTTATTTCCTCAAAAAAAGATCAGTTTTTAATTTTATTTTATTGAAAACTGAAATCCCTTCAATTACATCCAACAAAATGAGTGAAATGATTCTCACACATAAATGCAAACATAGCCTGGCTTTCCCAAGCATATTTATTAAATAGATTTGTTGAATCCATTTAATTGTTTCCTATTGTGACATGATGACACATTTCAGATTACTCACACCAGCATGGGAGACATGAAAAGGAAAACAATCCCTATGATTTTGCTGAGGAAAATGTTTTTGTTTTGACACAATGTGTGCGTGTGGAGCATTAGGTCTATGGTTTCTAGTTCATGTCTCCATCTTATTGAGGGGTAAAAATGCTGTAAGACTTGAAGGGGCTGAAAACTCAGATTTCACCTATTTTGGACACTTTTTTCACTCAGCTTTACATAGAAAAGAATAAAAGCTATGGGATTTGTGCTAGAGGGATCACTCATGTGCAGCAGTTATAGGGGATTGGGCTCCTGGAATGTTAAAAGGAGCCTACATACTCCAAACATGGAACAGGAAGATATTCCTGGACAGCTGAGCATTCCTAAACCTGCTGTGGAAAAAAAAAATCTGTAAATAAACTGCTTATGTTAATAGATTTGGGGTACATTTGAAAATTAAACTCACCGGTAGTCATTCATCATTAGCATCACAGAATGATCTCAGCTACAAAGATAAGTAAACAAATCCCCCCACTCTTCCCCAACTCCTCAATACTCTTATGTAAACCAGTAAACACTTTTTATAAAGCTGCTTAACCAGAATGGCAGAGCCAAGCTGATACAAACACTGCTTATTATCAGCTATTCAAGTGTGAAGTGCTGGAAACAAAATGTTAATCACAGATCCATGCTTATTTTACTAATAGGGATTTAAAGCAAAAGTTGTTTGCTATCTTTTGTTTTCTCCTCTGCATGTCCATGTGCAGAGATGAAGCAATAAGGCTCCATGTCTTCAAGCTGAAGAAAAGTATTCTCTCTCATCCACCACTTCAGAGAATCCTAGAATCTCAGCATGGTTTGGGTTGGGAGGGACCTTAAAGCCCATCCAGTGCCACCCCTGCCATGGCAGGGACACCTCCCACTGTGCCAGGCTGCTCCAAGCCCCAATGTCCAACCTGGACATCCTTGGGCACTGCCAGGGATCCAGGGGCAGCCCCAGCTTCTCTGGGCACCCTGTGCCAGGGCCTGCCCACCCTGCCAGGGAACAATTCCTGCCCAATCTCCCATCTGAGCCTGCCCTCTGCCACTGGCAGCCATTCCCTGCCTCCTGGCCCTGCAGCCCTTGGCAATTGTCTCTCTCCATCTTTCCTGCAGCTCCTTCAGGCCCTGCAAGGCCACCCTGAGCTCAGCCCAAAGCTTCTCCTGTGCAGCTGAACAATCCCAGCTGTGCCAGCCTTTCCTCCCAGCAGAGCTGCTCCATCCCTCTGCTCATCCTGGAGCCTCCTCTGGGCTCTCTGCAGCAGCTCCAGCTCCTTGCTGTGCTGGGGCAGGGCTGGGGCAGCTCTGCAGGTGGGGTCTCACCTGGGGGGCAGAGGGACAGGATTCCCCCTCCCCTGCTGCCCACACTGGGGCTCAGCCCAGGGCTGGGGGGTTCTGGCCCCACTTGGGCTAAACACAAATCCCTGAGGCTGTTGGCAGCAGTTGGCTCTGGTTTGGGTTCTAAAGGGAAAGGGCTCTGTGTGAGCAGCAGTTCCAGGCTGGCTCTGCAGGGAGGGATCCCCAGGTGAGACGGCTCCAGCAGAGCTGTGGCTGCACTCAAGGGTCCCTGGCCTCCCCATGCCCCTTCTCCCCTCGTGCAGTTCGTGCTCTGCTCACTCACATCGTGCTCACTGCAGCACTAAAACCTCTGACTCCTGTCCTCAGGAAACCTAAAATAGCATAAATCAACAGGCTCCCACTGAAGGCTGTGAAATTGCCTAAATTCAAACCAGCTACAGTTTGGATTTTTATGAACTACTTGTGTTCTCAAAGACAAGGTGAACAAGATGCTCTAAAGTTACAGCTAAAAGAAACTTCATTTAAAAATGAAGCAGTAGCATTAACAAAAAACCCCACAAATCTCTCGTTTCCTTCCTTTATTTTCCAAACAATCTACTGAAAACATTTCAAGCATTTCAACATTAACTCAGCTGCTGAAAGCCTATAGTTTCCTTCTACTTCAAGCAAAAAACATGGAAAAGCAGCTAAACAATTTATAAAGCAATTCCTTTTTCTCTTGGGGAAAAATGCCTCGTAATCTCGAGAGTTTGGAGCACAGATGTGAGGATGGCAATTGTTGCAGCTGCTGGGCTGCTGCTCCAGTGGGCATCTGAAATCTGAAAATCTGAAAAGCTGAAAATCCTGTGTGCAGCACTTGGATTCAGGCACTGCACACATTTGTCAGACTCATTTGCTATGAATGGTTGTAGCCTTTTTTTTTCTTTATAAAATCACAATCTTTGAGGCTTTTGGGTATTTCTGCCCATAGATTACAATCCTCAACTCCAGCAAAGCCCATCTCAGTGGGCAGCTGACCAAACTGCAACACTGCGTTGCTTTTGGCTGGGACAGAGTTAATTTCCCTCCTGGCAACTGCTGCAGTGCTGTGTTTTGGATTTCAGAAGAGAATGATGCTGATAACTCACTGAAGTCTGAGTTGGTGCTGAGCAGTGCTTACACTGAGTCAAGGACTTCCCAGCTTCCAGCAGAGGGCTGGGAGTGGACACAGCTGGGATAACTGACCCAAACTGGCCAGAGGGATATTCCAGACCTCTCCACACCGTGCTCAGCACATGAACTGGGGGGACTGGCCAGGGGTCTCTCAGGAGCTGGCTGGGCATTAGTCTGTGAGTGGTGAGCAGCTGCAATGTGCATCACTTGTTTTGTGTATTCAAATTCTTTCCTCGTTCTTGTTATCATTCTTTTCTTCCTTTTCTGTCCTGTTAAAATGTCTTTATCTCACCCCAGGAGTTTTCTCACTTTTACTCTCACAGATCTCTCCCCCATCTATCCCCGGGGAGGGGCAGGGAGTGAGCAGTGCCTGTGTGGTGCTCAGTTGCTGGCTGGGCTTAATCCACAACAAACATCCTGGATTTTTTTTCCATTATTGTTTAAAATTGCGCAACGTGTCATTGTGAAATCCCAATTTTTCCAAACAAATCTGTAAGAAAAGCTGTCTCCTACTTACTTGAGTATAACAGATTCCATGTTTCATAGAAATATAGAATTTTTTGAGTGGAAAGGGACCCACAGGGATCATGGATTCAGCTCCTGTCCCTGCCCAGACCCCCCAACAATCCCCCCTGGACATCCCTGGGAGCTCCTGGAGCCCTGGCAGCCTCGGGGCTGTGCCCATTCCCTGGGGAGCCTGGGCAGTGCCCAGCACCCTCTGGGGGAAGCAGAACCTTGCCCTGATCTCCAAGTTGAGCCTGGGCAGTGCCCAGCACCCTCTGGGGGAAGCAGAACCTTGCCCTGATCTCCAAGCTGAGCCTGGGCAGTGCCCAGCACCCTCTGGGGGAAGCAGAACCTTGCCCTGAGCTTCAGCCCCACAGAGAGCAGAGATCAGAGCTGCCCCTGGGAGAAAGTTTCACACTGCTCTGCCTGAACAAAGATGGATTTGTACTCAAAAGCACAAATTCCGTTAATATCTTTTATCTGTATACAAACAAATGTTGGCAATTTTGATGTTGAAAATTAATATCATCAGGGATAAAGGGTGAACAAGAGTTAGTCAGCCACCACACAAGGTCTGATCTCACCAGCAAGGCACACGAGCACAGTGAAATCCCTGAATGTGACTTGATCAGCTCTCAGTATGCAGGACTGAGAAATATTTTAAAAGTCTAGTCCATACTCTGAAAAACAACCTGCATGGTGAGGTGTATACCAAAACGTCTGCATGGAAATAAAATATGTCCCTAAATAACTGAGAACAGGCCTGCTGGGCATTTCAGACTGAGTGGCTGTGCTCTGTACTTGTAGTTGTTAATTCAAACCTCACCAATTTCAGTTTTAACATAAGAAAAGCCTGTTCTTGACTGGTAGGAAATAACACCCATCGATATTCCTAATGGAAATACGCTGTTCATTTAAGAATTCAATCAAGAACACATCTTAACACCTGAAAAATAATATATCCGTGCCCAGGTGGAAACCACAGGGCAAGCAGCTACTCTGCAAAGTCAGAGCTTCACACAGACCTGAGTGACTGCTCCAAGGCATTAACAGCAAAAAATGAAGAGGCAGCAGAGATGATTTCAATGGCAAGAGCAGCGGCGGAAGCCAAGTCTAGCCGACTTTAAATTCCTTTCATTATTTTTATAGCAACAATAATCCCCAGCGTTCATGATGATTTCCTGTGTGCTATTAAATGACCATATGCCAAATTATAATAGACTAAACAATTTTTTCTGATTTGTCTAGGCCGTAACTTCTGGATGATGCATTAAAATAGCAATTGTTCTCAGGAATACACTTGGCAGAAGGCAAGCCAAGATCACACTGTTGCAATATAATAATGGATGATTATGTTCTGAAATGTTTTGCAAGAGTATCAAGTAAATATAGCAAACTCCCAGTCTAAATGAGATTTTAGCTGTAATTAGAATTAGCTGAAAAGATGAATGATTTATTTTACCATAATTTTATCATCAGACAGGGAAATGAATAGCTTTTTAATGGCAGAATAAATATTGGATCATATTAGTTCTGGAGCTGAGAGTGCCCGAGTTTTGGGCAGAGGGGTGGAGGTGGGGCACAGCTGGAGGAGCCCTGGGAGGGACCTGCAGTGTTCCCAGGTGATGTCCCCAGCTGGGCAGGGACCTTTCCCAGGGGATCAGGCTCTGCAGAGCTGCCCAGAAGCTGGCCAGGTTCCTGCTTTGGGGATGGGGCTGTTCTGAGCAGCCCCAGGGCTCCCACTGCAGGCTTTAACCTCAGTGCTCAGTCCCTTTCCTGGACACTGCAATTGGGGTCATGGCAAAGGAGCAATTCTCATGGAAGGCAGGTGGGAACAGATCCCCACATCCAATCATCAGCTGAGTCCCACTGAGCCCACACTGGTTGATCTTTAGGGTATATCCCAAGTGTAACTGCTTTGGGAGTTTTTAATAAAGCACACAAGGTGAGGGATGTGGAAGAGCCCTGTGTACAGGGGTTTCATCACTCCTGGGCATTGATGGGTGTGTGAGGAGCTCAGTCTGCCACGGATCTTTCTCCTCCTGCAGATTGCTCCATGCAGACCCCTGATGCCTGCCAGTTTTCAAGAGATTTGGTGCACATTAATAAGAAAAAATTTTGGAAGGATAACAAGTTCTTGGTGCAGAAAGCTGTTCAGCCCTAACCAGTCAGTCTCCCACATTTTAATTTTAATTTGATTAATTTAATTTGATTTTTTTCCATTTTAACAAAATGTTGTTCTCTTCCTTGAATCATTTCAAGAAAATGATATAAAAAAGTAAATTGATAGCCTGTTCCTTATCATTTATGGAACAAGGAAAAACACCAGGACTCAGTACCTTGCACATTTAACTTAATTATCTCTGTTGCATTTTGATTTTAAACTGCTCTGCATTATCAGACCAATCTTTGAATAGTTTATACCCTGGAATTCACAACATACTTGTGCAAAAGGGGACCTCTCATTGTATTTACACAAAAGAATATTATGATATCAAGATCTTCTTTGCAGCACATTCAGTTTGCATGACACATATGGCCAAGCCACTTCAAGTAAACCCTTTAGTCCTGAAAATGGCTGAAATTTTAAACTCTAGGTGTGCTAAATTTGGAGAAGACCCAAATTAGGATTATTGCATTTTTCTACTGGAACTAGAAGCAGGCTGGATTGTCCTTGACAGAAATACCCTTCTATGATAAGCAGAATTAAGGAAGGTGCAACACTGGTGTGTCAAAATGTGCAAGGCCTCCTTTAAAAGGACAGTTGAACTGGGAGATGAGACAACATCAGCTTCCTGCTGTACCCCAGCAGTTTAGGGCTTCCTCTGTCTTTCCAGTCAGGAAAACATCCCATTTGGAGCTGGAATTCTGCTTCCTCAAAGGAACCCCTTCTCCCAGGGCAGCACTGGGCCACAGCACCAGCAGAGCTCCCTCTCTCAGTGCCAGCACCATGGGACTCACTCATCCCGTGTGAAACAGGAGATTTAAAAACTGAATTACTCCCTCTGCATCAAACTGACTCCATGCCTGTGCAGAGTCTGGCCATGTGTGTCTGTATTTCCTGGGAATCAGGCACCAGCAGTGAGGAATGACAGGACAGCTGGCAGAGAGAAGCTTTAGAGCAGATCTTAGGGAAGGAATTGTTCCCTGGCAGGGTGGGCAGGCCCTGGCACAGGGTGCCCAGAGAAGCTGGGGCTGCCCCTGGATCCCTGGCAGTGCCCAAGGCCAGGCTGGACATTGGGGCTTGGAGCAGCCTGGCACAGTGGGAGGTGTCCCTGCCACGGCAGGGGTGGCACTGGATGGGCTTTAAGGTCCCTTCCAGCCCAAACCATCCTGGATATTTTAAATAAAGGCCAATGTGCACCAGTCTCACGTAAAACCTCTTGTTTAGATGACAAGAGCTCTGATTTCTGATACAGGAAAATATTTTCCTGCTGTAATTGTGACTGGTAAATGTCATTTTTCCCAGTGTGTGACTCCAAACCAGAGCAGCAGCCAGCAGCTCCCTGTGAGCTCCTCTGCAGCACCAAGTCCCCTCTTCCTGCTGGAGCACAGCAAGCAAGCAGCCCTCATCTGAATGCAAATTGATACAAAGTTTTCTGTGCCATTCCCAAAACATAATTAGTCTTATGAGACTAAAGTATTTAGCCCAGAAAAGGGAATTCTTCATATTTAAAGATACTTGGGGGGGAAAAAAAATTCTCTTCGTTATTGCACTGAATAATGAGAACCTCACACTCCCCCAGTTCATGGTTTTTGTTTTGCATGGGAGCACTTCACACTGCAGTGGAAAGGATTAGAGTCTGAGGCTGCAGTTCTGCAGAGAAGGGTATATATAGAACTTTATGTATAACTTTATATTTGATGTGCAAACAGCCAAGGTTCTAGAGGTATCCTAGCACAGAGGAATTCTAGGTCATGGCGAGATTTGTATGTACTAAATACAGAAGTGAAATCTTTACAGGACTGGTGATTTTCATCTTGACAATAGAAGTTGCTTCAAAAATGCTAAGCAAGTTCTGTAGAATCCTATTCTGAGTTCTGTAGAATCCTATGAAAGGAAATCTTAATCCTTTGCATTTTCAAATTATGTTTTATAGCACTGTATTGGATTACTGAGATGTTTAAAGCCAATAATCCCCAGCTGCTCCAAAGAAGAGTTTTTGAAATGTAGCCACATTTTCCTGTAGCAGCTTTGAGAATCAGTGTTACGAAACCATAGACAAAGCCATGAAATGATGGCCCTTTGAAAACAGAAGTCATTGTGCAGGCAAGGGGAAGAGAAATAACCCCCTGAACAGTGTGGTGTGCTATCTGTCAGCATCCACCTCTGAATTCATCATGGAAGGGAGGCATTTTCCCCAAGCTTTGATTTAATTTGTGCTCGTTGGGGAAGGGTGAGATTGCTGCTTGCTGTACCTCACATAAAGCAGGGGAGAGCAGGAAGACAACTTAGTACATTATGGAGTGAATGACACAGAAATAAGCCTGAGAGAGTGATATTAAAAGGCTTGGGAAATGAAAAATGGCTGTAAACAGAGTTTTACATTTACTTGCTGCCCTGGGGAGATCCACTTAAGATAAATGTGACAGAAGCTGTCTGGTTTTAAGCATAAACTCTACAGGAAAACAACCAGCATAAGAAAGGTAGTCTTATTAAAGAACATGGTGATTGATAGAGTCATTGCAAGTAATGACTAAGCTCTTGGTAGAGTTTATTTTAAATAGTAATTGTGCTCTTGTTCTTCTCAGACAAACCGGAATTCTCACCATTCCCTGGATGTTCCAAGGCCATGGGGCTGCAGCCTGGCCCATGCCAGTCCCAGCCATTCTGTTGTTGTGTGAGTGGCTGTCAGTGCCACCCTGAGGAGGACACAAGTGACAGCTAAAGTCAACTTACTTGCAACTACTAATGCTGTATTTCCATGCTAAGCCAACCCTGAACACTTTTTTTTCCCCTAAGAATTGATATGTGTGAATATGTGAATAACACTTTGTGCTCTGACTGATGGTCTCTCAGGTTTGTGCCAGAAATGAGACAGAAAGTCAAGATTAAAGAGTGAGAACCTATCAGAAGCTAATGATTGCAGGCAGCTCTATCCAGCTCCCAAACCAAGGCAGACAGAACTCCAGCCAGCAATCCATTTCTGCTCGGATCTATAACCTCTTGCTGAAGGGCTGGCAGCCCCCACACGAGCAGAAATCTAAATTCACTCTGTGGTTCTGCACTTACAGCTTCATTTCCAGAGGCAGCTTCAGCAGTGCTGCCCAAATGCCAGGCTATTAAAGCACCCTGGGAGGTCTTTGTGTGGCCAGTGTGTTCCTCCACAAAACATTCTTCCACTTTGAATTTAATCCTGCTGGACTCCTCACTCCCCATGTCCCCTCCAGTTTGGTCTCCCTCGAGCAGGAAAGTTCCTGATGAAAGACTTCCTCGTTTGGGAGAGGTTCACATTACAGCCCCTGGAACATTTATCTTTATAAAACTCGACAAGTTAGGGAATTACTGAGCATCTCCTTTACAAACACATCTGCTAAATAGAGCAAGGTGAGAGCTAAATTACCAATCCAAAGCCTTCTCCTTCCCCCAGCTTTCTTGGAGCTGCAGAAGGGAGAGCTCAGATCCTTCAGCCATGCCCGTGCAAGGTTCTTTTTTTGATAGCTTGCTCAACTATTCCAGCTCAGTGCAAATTTCTTCCATAAAGAGCATAAAAGCCACTTTGAGATTTCTGAATGAAAAATTGAATCAATAATTAATTTTTTGCCTGGGCAGAGATTGTCTGTGAGGAGACCAATTTTGGCTCAGAAGCATGAGATAACAACCTCAGAATATTCAAACTCATTCCTAAAGCAGCCTCAACAGCACTAATAAAGGAGACCATCACTGCTTAAATACCTAATGGGAGGCTACAGCTGAACAGACCAAATCTTCACATTTATATTATTATTTGCAACCCATTAAATCACAAGATGATAATTAAAACAATATTTGCATGAGTCTTTTCTGAGATGCCTTGCTGTAATTAGTCACCACAGAATATTTCCATTTAACCTAAAAAACCCCAAATACACAAACACAAAGGAAACACCTCCTTCATTAAAACAGCTTCCTTTGGTCTTCCTGTTCTGCTCTGAGCACAAATCAGAGGAATCATCTGGATTTTTAGTGTTCACAGGCTGTAAGCAATAAGACATAATTCCCAACATTATATAACAAACCCAAAAATCCAGCAACAGGTGCTAGGATGATGCAATGAGATCTAAGCATACAAATAAATATAATAATAGCACCAAAAAAAGGCACAAAAATAGCACAGAAAAGACAGGCTGGTGTCAGCTTGCAATTAAAATTTGTTTTTCATTCAACTGATCCATTTAAAAGAAAAAAAAGGGGAAATGATTCAGCATCTTTTTCATGAGCATAACTCATTTTGAGTTAAACCTGTTCATCACTTCTTTCCAACAGATCACATGAACCACAAACACATCCCAGACCTGGCCTGAACTATTTCTGACCTGGAATTATGGATTATGGTGACAAAACATTTCATTTCTGTTCTTCTGACAGAACCAGTAGCAACAAGAGATTTAAGGCAGTGCCTTACTGCAGCTGGAATGAAGTTTGGTGCCATTGGAATCACGCAGAAGAGGCAGATTTTAAATACCTTGAACTGATGTTTCACAGAGAATTTTTTTGTGGGAAATTGGGCAAAATTGGGTATTTTAAAAATTAGATTAGTGATATTCATAGCTGAATCAACTTCATTGAATGGATTTTGGAGGGGCATTGGGGGTTTTGAGGCTATCAATATTTTTGCCACCATTTTTCTGGTGCCAAGGACAATTCTTGGCCTTTGGAGTGCAATAATCAGGTGTGGTGGGTGCATCTGCATGGCCTGGAGCACCAATCTCATTTCTGCATCTTGCACCAGCAGGGTCTTCTTTAACCAACAGCACAATAGAAAAGCACTGGAGTGTGAATGAACCTGTGTCCAGCCAGGTAAAGTTTCACCTTCCACATCAATAACAGTTTTCTCATTAATGAGGATCCCTGAAGTGCCCTTGAAAACGAGTTTGGGCAAAACAAAGAGGAAAAACTAACATTTGGTAGAACTGCTGGGTTGAGAACAGTTTAATTTTTTGATGAAATGACCTTAATATGAGGCAAGTAGAGGGGAAAAATTTACATTTATGGAAGCGAAATAAATCCAAAAACCAATAATTTAAAAAAAAAAAAAAAAAAAAAGTACAAATATACACATAAAAAAATACTGCAAACTCCATTCACCAGAACAGGAACAGACATTTTTTTCTCCACATTAAATATGCCCTCACATTCAGCATATTTTCTACCAAAATGTTCTTTTCAGAATGTTGCCAGGGTGATATCACTATTTCAATCCAACCAATTTCCTTTGAAGTCTCCCATAACAGTAATTAAATAAATTGCTCTTGGAGTAATTATGTTTTTTTCTGGAAAAGGAACTATTAGGTTAAAGAGAGATGAGAGAGTCTGTCACCAAACATAATCTTTCTAGAAACACTGGTGCCTGCTACATTTATTGGAAGAAGGATGGAACACTTAAAAACTTTGGACCTTTTTAGCTTTTGTAAAGGCAACGTCGACTTCCCAGCTGAAATAAGCACCAAGCTGAAATGACTGCTGACAGTCCTGGGAGTGCAGAGAGAGAGAGGAAATGGGAGTTGTGTCAATAGAAAGCTTTTAAATTCTGTGTATTGAACCCAGGAGGGCTGGGGAGAACTGGAAAGCCAAATTACATTGTTAAAGCAAGTGGATGGTGAACAAGATGAAGGGGCTGGGGAGCCCAGGACTGATGGAGGGTGCAGAACGGAGCAGTCCATAAATCCATCCTGTTGGGGCCTTTGGGGACCAGGCTGCTGCAGTTGAGGGGGTTCTGTGTGTGGCCATCCATCAGCTCCTGTGCCTCACTCCCTCCTCTGCTCTGCTCTGCTCTGGGAATTTGATCAGCCCTGCTGGAGGCAAACGAGGCTTTCACAGCTCCAGGAGTTTCCAGATATGTAACTTTATGTTCCTTCTGTACTTTGGCTTTGGCTCCAAGTCAGTCTAAAATTGTTGGGTGCAGCATGCTGAGCATCCCATGAGGTTCTGGGTTTTTTGGGGTTTTTTTTCCCAGATTAGGTTCTTGTAACTCTGCTAGGGATTCCCCTTTATTTGTGGGGATTTGCCACCCACCTGATAAGCAGCACTGATTTAACCCCCAGAACAAGCTGAGCTAACCCTCACCTTGGTCTCTGGCTTAGCCTGCTACCTCAGACTTCACAGAATTTAAATACTGGTGCTTGCTGGGTTTGTTCACATTGCAAAGAACCTGCAGCTTTCCACTTAAAGTTTTCATCCCATGGCTGTGTTTTTCTTTATGTGTGATGCTGAACCTCCCCATCCTCCTTTTCCTTTAAATCTCTCTGGTATATGAGATTATGTTGCATAAGAGTAACCCACGTGGATCAGGATCTGAATTTCCTTATGGAGCCTCTACCACATCCCATCCAAGGACAGTGACACAGATCTTGTCTGCAAAGCTGGCCCTCTGTTTGTTTTCTCACCACTTTGAAGACCCAAAGACAGTGTTTTCAACTTAAAAACTCACAAGGGTGAGCAAAAGGACAATAAAAAATAGCTTCCTGGAAATCCAGTGGTCAGAGGGAATAAAGCAGCAGACAGGCACCAGCTGGAGAAACTGGATCTGGGGACTGATCCAAGAAGAGGGAACATCTTTCAGAGCAGACAGACATATTTCTTGTTCCAATGGATGGCTGACAGGGTAAACATTGCTATAAAAAAACTTAACATGATCTCTTTTTAAAAAAAAAAAAAAACTCTTTGTGCAAATTTTGTGAGCCCCTTCTGGCTTAAGCTGCAGCAAGTGAGCTGAGAATCAGGCCCAAGGAATGGCAAATCCATATTATAAGCAGGAAGGATAATGATGAGGGTCACACACAGGCACTTGTATTGTGTTTGTAAACACAGCTTTAACTAAACCCAGCTTTAATACGTGACACGAATGATGGTGTGAGGATGAGATTGCCAACAGGAATGTTTTCTAAATGCTTATTTCATAATGGGCCTTAAATAAATAGTGTAAAAAAATAATTTTCCACGTGTTAACATGAACTTGTTAAAATTCCAGAGGTTTGTAAGCCCTTAGGACAGAGCTACCATTGCTGGTGACATGCCCAAGCTGGACCCAGCTGGATCCTTAGGCAGCACCAGCACCACTTCTGGCCTGCCTGGACCCTGGGTTTGGTTAATTTAATTTTGCTTCTCTGAGCCATTGCCTGGCTCAGGATGGCTCTGTGCTGTGGCACAGCTGGATTGTGTGAGTGTTTGAAATGAAGGGGTGAAAACAGCAATGCACTGCTCCATGCAGAATGAGCTCCCTGTGCAGCAGGGAGACAGCACAGGGGAGAGAGCAGATCTGAAAATCAGGGACAGGGGCGTGGTGGGGCTGGGAGCTGCTCCCCAGGGCTCAGCTCCTGGCCATGGAACCACTGCAAAAGCCCAGAGATAGCACAGGGAGCACACAGAAAATCACCTTCCACAGCAGCACAGGCTGGCATGAGCCCCACAGAGGCTGAGGAGCAGCTTGGCAAACACACAAATGGCTCTGGAAAATAACATGGAAACAAAATCATGGCTCTGGGTGCAGGGACAAGGATCCATCCCTGAATTCTCTGGGAAAAGGGCCCTCCATATTCTTCTTGCCTCAAGACCTCTGCCTGAGGCAGCTGATGGTGAGTGGGACATCAGGAAAAGGCAGGGACTGGGAATCTCCTGTGCACCACTTTTAACTGTACATAGCTTGTGTGAGAGCACAGTGTGGCTGAACTGACAATTCTGTGGTTAGACTCTTCAGAATTTAGGCAAACAGAACATTCTTAGCTTTTAATTCCTGTTCTTTTGGGTTGGATGAGCTCAACAAGCTGCAGCAGAATAAACTGATGGAGCCTTCAAGGAGCCTGGGCTGAGACCTGGGTGTAACTCAGGGAACTGCTCACAGGCAAAGCACTCAGCTGGACAAAGAGCAATGTGTCAGCCTTGAGTGAGCTGTGCAGGGGAAAATGAGTGTGCTGAGAGAGGGAACAGCACATCCCCATGAGGAGTTATTCCACAGAGGCAACCTGGATAACCCCAACCCATGAGACCACCACCCACTGTTTGGGAGAGTGGTTTTGACAGTTATTAAAAAGTCATCACCATTCTATTCTTTGTTGAAAAGTTTTCCCACTTAAAAATTTATTTATCTCTATATTTGTTAAATATGAAGCAAATCAGCTCACTACAGACCTACAAAGGGACAAAAGTGCTCATTCCATATGTTGAACACAACTCCTGTGCCATCCTGCTGATGCTGGGAGCAGCAGAGGGGTGATAACCAGGGGGGCAGTGGCTTTATTTTGGGACAGCTGAGCTGTCCTTGGGGTGTGGCTGCTCCTGGGATGGGGCTGTTCCCTCCTGGGTCTCACACCCAGCAGAGGGGGACAGGAGTGGCACCTTTGGGCTCTCAGACAGGGCAGCAGAGCAGTGAAAGCTGCAGCTGGCCCCCAGCCCTGGGATGAGCAGCTCATTAGTGAGTGATAAATGTTTGTGTGAGCACATCCCCCGGAATAAATAGGGAATATCTCCTCCCCAGCGTGCTGCAACCCTCACATTTGCTGCCTGCAGTAAGAAAGTATGAGAACAGCTCAGGAGGTCAAGGCAGAGCCTTGGGGTTGGTTGGTTATTTTTGCTTCAGTGCAGCCCTGGTTCACAAAATATAGCTGATGGCACGAACCCAGCCAGGATGGCCAGGAGGCCTCTCACAGTGGCCAGGCTGTGCAGGTTACATAATCTGCTTTTCTATTTTGGGGGGAGGGAAGGGAGAATTGGAGGCCAAATGCCCAACTTCTCCTGGAAAAGCAGAGATAAAGCTGCAAAAGTACAGGGGGTCAGACCCCACGCCCATGAATATTCCGAATTTTAGGCTGTTGTTTCTAAGAGGAGATGGTGTGCATAAACAGAACCAGAAAATACCCTTCAGGGTCAGTCCTGCTTTTGATTCCAATTGTTGTGTTGGCTCAGAGTTCCCCTTTGCTGGCCTCTCTGCTGTCCCATTGAATTCATTAGGAGGCTGTGGCTACTGGCCAAAAGGAGTGGGTAATGCATCCCAGAGCCCACATTCTTTGAAATATCTTCTGAGACAGGAATTTACAGCATGGCTATAATGGAACTCAGATTACAGCATTAAAGTCTGAGTCTGTCTGCTTGCCACACATGCCAGAATTACACAGAGAATCTGAGCCATGGAACCCTGAGGAAACTGGGGGAAATCTGCAGGGAGGAGGCTCGAGGACTTGGCTGCACCTTCAAGAACAGCCTTGAGCAAAAGACAAATCACACATGGGGTTACACAGGTAGCAGCAACAGACCTGAAAGAGCTGCCATGGAATCACAAACACTTTGGCTTTGGAACACCTGAGTTCAGCAAATTTAGCCTGGTCTAGAGCAGTTACTACCTTAGACAAGAAAAAATAGGATCAAGTCCTGACTCCATCCTCATTTTGTCCCTCCTGCCCCTGACCAGCCCTGGGAGGGTTATTTTCTTTTTTTTTTTTTTTTGCTTTAATGCTGTTTAGTGTTTTGAGTTCTATTTCCTCTTTAATATTATGTTTATTATTATGTATTCAATGATTATCAAATAGGTGCTTTCTATCCCAAAAAACTCACATCACTCCTCTGCAGTAATTACAAATATTGCTTTTCTACACCAGAAACTGGGCAGCTTTTTCCTCTAAAGGAACAAAAGTGGAGGCTTCACCTAAAACCTTGGAACAAACCTTCATTTATGAGACAAGGGAATCATTTTTATTCCACTCCATGAATTCAGTGGGCTGCCACAGGCCAGTCATAATCTGTTATTGTTTCCCTACAACCTTGTACTATTAATTTTTCTTTTTAATGAACTGTCCAGTCTACTTTAGCTGTGGGAACTATGATGGAGCTGCAATAGAAATGGTTTATGTCATGCCTTTGTCAAAAGGCTTTCCCCTACAGCAGCAGAATGTAATTGAAAAGCCATTTTAAAATAAAAGTAACTGAGTGGTTGCAAATGCAGGTTGTCAGGAATGGAGAGGGAAAAACCTTTGTGTTACATGAGATGCTCCCAATCACTGCTTGTGTGTCTTTATTAGTGTTTACACAGATGAGGAAAGCCACATAAATTGCATCTGTTGCGTGGTTATATCAGCAAGTGTTCCTGAAAGACGCATTTTTAAGAAGTTTCTCTTCAGCTGTGACTAACAATGCAGTAATTGACTGGGTTAAACACCTCAAAAGAATTCAATACACTGAATTTTGATTTATTTTATGGCACACAAAACATGTCCATTTCTGAGAGACCAAACTAATGTCTGAGTAGAATTCAAACAGCTTTTATTGCATGTGGAACCTTGAAAGGCTGAGTGCACAGCCATCTTTCCATGTGTAATGTATATGTGACATACATTATTTAGTTTTCTCTTGGGTTTATTTTTCTAGCCCTGGCTGGGTGTATTTTTTCTTGGAGACACTATAATAGAAACTTTAAATCTATTAATATTATTTTTATCTATTAATATTATTTATTATATTAAATATATTAATATTGTTTTAATTAACATTATTCTATTAATATTGTTATGATTATTTTTATCTATTAATATTTTTAATTATTATTTTCATCATCATCATCATCATTATTTGATCCCAAATGAGCAGATAGATTTTATATATCTATATCTATATATACTATATATTTATGTATTTATTATTAATACTGACAACAGTTTTCTCCATAAATTCCCATTTAAATTGTTTCTGAAAGATTCTGATTGAGCTTTTGGGTCACACTTTTCACCTTTAAAGTAACTGTGGAAACTTTTGCCAGAAGTTCATTTTATCAGAGCACAACTTCCAAGAATTTGAGGTTCTTTTGTCCCACAAGTGTTTGGAGTTTTGGGGAGTTTTTCAGTCAATAGATCAATTTTTAAATGCCTTTTCCCCTCTGCAGCCTGCACAGTGCAGATTCCTTAGGGAATCTCCTGCCTGGGGGGAATTTCAGGAGTTCCCTGTTCCTTAGCCCAGCCAGGCTGCCCCAGATCCTGCAGCCCAGACAGGGCTGGGATTCCCCAGAAAGCTGGGAAAATGCAGGGATGAGTCTCTGATGACTCAGTTGTTTCAGGATCCAACCTGGAACAAACTTTTTGCCACCAAAAGCTGAATTTCAGCTCAGGTACAAGTTACGTTTCCAAAAACAAATCACTCATTTCAACACTCTTCTACATTCAAGATTCTTCCAAGGCATCAGGACTTCATGAAAAGAATTTTCTATTAAGAATCAGATAGGAAAATCTTCAATGTCCATGGTAGGAGGTGCTGAGACCATGAGAGACAGGACAGTGTCAATGGATTTCCCCACCTGATGTCCTGGAAGTCTGTAACTTCTAACAAAATAATCATTCTTCTTTGGTTTCTGTTTGACCAGAATGTGTCTTATAATGATCCTAACAATATTTCCAAAGGTTTTTCAGCTCAAGCAAGTCTTGAAGAGAAGCAAGAAGGCAGAAGTAACAAATTCAGACTCCATCTCATTGCACAAACGATGTGAAATGACACTGCCTTACTCTTTTTAACAGGTCACTCCCAGGCCTTTCTGTGAGAGCCACTTAAGGATTCCCTGTCCTTTGGAGTGCCATCCTACTAAAATCAAAGCTTTGCCCTCACACGTGAGCCCATTTCATTTAGATAACTACAATATCCACCCTAAAGCACAGGTAATGAGCTAATCCTGCAGGTGCACTGAGAGTCTGTTCTGGGGGTTCACAGAATTCAAAATTCAGGTCTCAAAAACCTAAAGAAGCAGATATTTGTAGAGAAGCAAAGGGAGAGGTGTGAGACAGGATAAAACAGGCAGCTGGAGGGGGAACTCTGCTCTGGCATGTAGGCCAGATTCAAAATGCAGGACAGGTGGGTTCCAAGTGAAAATCAATGTTCTTTCCACGTGGCATCTGTGCAGAAATAAAACTATGGAGGAATTTCCTCCCAAGATCTGCTCTGTGCATCAGGAGCAGCCTGGCTTTCCCATTATGGTTTTTCTACTTAATAACTAAATGTTAGATATGAAAGGCAAAGCATGCATTGCACAGCACTAATTTATAAATTCAGGAAGTGAATTCAGTTTCTCATCCCATGTGATGAACTCAGCACAGCCCTCCAGGACCTGAAGGGGCTGCAGGGAACCTGGAGAGGGGCTCTGCATCAGGAACTGCAGTGCCAGGACCAGGGGAATGGCTTCACACTGACGGAGGGGAAATTTTGGCCAGATATTGGGAAGGAATTGTTGCCTGGGAGGGTGGGGAGGTGCTGGAATGGGATTTCCAGTGGAGCTGTGGCTGCCCCTGGATCCCTGGCAGTGCCCAAGGCCAGGTTGGACACTGGGGCTTGGAGCAGCCTGGCACAGTGGGAGGTGTCCCTGCCATGCCAGGGGTGGCACTGGATGGGCTTTAAGGTCCCTTCCAGCCCAAACCATTCTGTGATCTTCTGATTCTATGAGAGTATTCCTTTTTGGGGTGCTGAGGACCCTTTATTCATGCAGGATTCTTTACAGAACAATAAAACCAGGGGGAAGTGTCTCTGTTGTGTCTCTCTTGAGCATCAGCACAGACAACCCCAGGAGCAGAGGAAGGAAATGTCCAGGCAGGATATTCCCCCTTCCTGAAGCTCCTGCTCACCTTCTGTGCAGGCTGAGCCAAGGCTGTGTCACAGCCCCCAGCAGCTCAGCAGGGCCTTGCTGTCTGCCCTGCTGCTCTTTGTTCCATGAACAATGGTTAAACATGAATATTTTACCTTCTCGGCTCTTGTCATTATCCAGATACTGTAACAGGGAATTTGCATTCCTGAACAGGCACAGCTGGAAGTAATTTAAGAAAGATCCTTCAAAAGGAGGGAAGAGAATTTAGGAAGCATATGGAGTCACAGGTTTACATGATAATCAACAAAAGCAGCTCTTGTTCCTCCTCTATTGCAGGGAGACACTTCACACTCCAAGCAGAGGGAACATCCCACAGTCTCTCTGCAGGAAGCTTTCTTTCACAAATTATTTGCTTTAATTCTGAAATGCAAAGAAGTCTATGAAAAAAAGACACAATACCTTGTCAGATAAAGCTGGGGTAGGGACCCAGTTAAAATTCACTTATCTCCCACACAAGTGAGAGTGATGGGCCTTTCCATTTTCCTTTAAGCTTATTCCTTACAGTTCTTTAATTTCTAAATCTAAAATGTTTGAAAGTAACTCTGAAGTCAAGAACAAACAGAGTAGAAAGGGGCCTGAACTAAACCATGAACTGAGATATTAGAAAATGCCAAAAGAGGTGAAACAGTGGTGAGAAATTCATGTGACTGTGCATGGAACAGAGACATGCAGAAGTCATTTCAGATATTTTCTCAATGTCTTCTTGATACCCAGAAATGCATTTGAAACCTGGTCAGGAAGTCTTCAAACCAAACCCTCTTTAGAATCGTTCTGTTGAGCAACTGCATCTGAACAAGAGCTGAGCACTGTTTGCAAAATGTGTTTTTTGTGTTCAGACAGGACAAGAATCCACCATGCTGAGCTCTGCCCTTGCTCAGAACTGAGGAGCTGAATTAACCTGAGTGCTGCTGGTGTCCCTGGCACAGCCTGGCTGTTGCTGTGCCCTCCCCAAACCTGGGGCCACCCCACGCTCCCATCCCATTGAGCTGCTCACAAGGGTGTTCAAGTGTTGCTCCATTTGGCTGCCAGAAATGAGATAATTGTCATTCAAGGACATTTTCACAGAAATGAAGCATCTGTCAAGCAGGAGCTGAGTGAATTGAACGTAGAAACTGTGAATGAGTCAGCAAGACAAAGAGCTTTAATATCCTGGAATTGCACTTTTTACCCCACGAAATTCAGGTGGGCTCCTACCTTAGATTCTGTAAAAACACAGTGTTTACATATTTATTATCTATGTTTCTATTTTAAAAACGAACAGTGGTCACTCCTGTAAGTGGGCAATTCTCACCTCTGTGGAATCACAGCAGCAGCACCACTGAAAGTCACAGAGGATTTGAAAAACCAAAGGCATCAGAGCAGGAGATCCAACAATTTCTAGGTCTAGAGTTTCCCATTCTGCTCTGCTTCCACACTTTTCACCTTCTCTCAGCCTAAGGGGTCACCACGAAATTCCTTTCCCAACCCAAGTCTGAGCAGTTTTATTGAGCTCATTTGTGTTGCACAAAATATCAGAGAAAGATTCCAAACCTGGAATTAATCACTCACTCACTAGACTAAAGAAAGCATGAACCTTTCTGACTGATCACTTCCAGCTGTAAACCCAAACATCAGAAACATTCTTACATTCCTCTTCTTCAGTGCTGCACTGCTGTGAATTTTCAAGGGATTCTCTGGTGTTTTAAACAAGGAATTCAACCAAAGGGATTCAAAACCTGTCCCTTATCAAACTGTGTGTACAGAGAGAGGAGGATGCTGTGTCCTACAGCATCAGCTGAGTGATGCCAGGAGCTCTGGCAAAACTCTCTGAGGGATCATAAATATTATTATCATTATCATCACCATCATCATTATTAGATCCCAAATGAGCTGATGTATTTTATATATCTATATGTATATATACTATATATTTATGTACTTATTGTTAAAATTGACAACAGTTTTCTCCATAAATTCCCATTTAAATTGTTTCTGAAAGATTCTGATTGAGCTTTTGGGTCACACTTTTCACCTTTAAAGTAACTGTGGAAACTTCTGCCAGAAGTTGATTTTATCAGAGCACAATTTCCAAGTATTTGAGGTTCTTTTGTCCCACAAGTGTTTGGAGTTTTGGGGAGTTTTTCAGTCAATGGATCAATCTTTTAATGCTCTTCCTCCTCTGCAGGCTGCACAGTGCAGATTCCTTAGGGAATCTCCTGCCTGGGAGGAATTTTAGGAGTTTCCTGTTCCTTAGCCTGATGCCTGAAGGATTTTTTCTTTTTTCCTAAACACCTTTTTCACAGTTCCCTATATCCACAAGTATCAGCATGCACACTTGTGATGCTTTAGCTGATAACTCAGCCTGGTTTCTTGGTGTCCTGCAGGCTGGGAGACCAAACACCCCAGAGCTGCAGAGTCAGAGACCAAACACTCGATTGTTGTAAGAACTCCAGGTCCCCTGGCAGGACAGATTCTGTAAACTAGAAGTGAGCCCAGCCCAGCCCTTATTGGGCCCTCTCGTTAGATATGCTAATGAGTGAGGTCTTTAATTGTACACTTGACTGGGGGGAAAGGACATTGGGACGCTGTCACCTGGGTGAAGCAAAGCATGGACTGGGATCCTATTAAACACCGAGGGAAACGACCCCAACCCTCTGACTGTGTCTGGGCTTTGATTTCCTAAGAGCAGGAAAAGGCATCAAGCCCAGCCAGGCTGCCCCAGATCCTGCAGCCCAGACAGGGCTGGGATTCCCCAGAAAGCTGGGAAGATGCAGGGATGAGTCTCTGATGACTCAGCTGCTTCAGGATCCAACCTGGAACAAACATTTTTGCCGCCCTGCAGGAATGGTCCCTGCATTGCACAGACATTGCACAGACATTGCAGACACTACAGAAACGAGGTGCCAGCCCTGGATCCCTGGCATCCCCCAGGAGATCCCAGGGCTGGTGCAGGACTCACCTTCACCCACTGGAAACCTGCTGCCAGTTGATGTAGCATATTCCACACATTGGAGATGCCACTCAGGAGCTGTGACACGCTGCCAGCCCTCTGCTGCCACTCAGCCACTACTCCAGCTCTGGCTGCAAACAAGGAAAAAGGCCAGTTTGAAATCCAAAGCAGTGGTGGGACCATAAATAAATGAAACTGAAGTCTGGCCTATAAACTACCACAGCAATCTAAAGATAAGCTATTAATTACTACTGAAAATTTCAAGGAGAAGATTAATAAATAACCTTTACTTAGAATCCCAGAATGGCCAGGTTTGGAAAGGACCTTAAAGATGCCACCCCTGCCATGGGCAGGGACACCTCCCACCACGCCAGGCTGCTCCAAGCCCTGTCCTGGAACATTTAACACACTCACTTTTGCTACAGTGCTCCCAGAACTAAAATGCTTGAGGCCATATCAAAATTCTTTCACATCTCTTTTGTGTCATCCATGAAAAAAATCTGTTCTGGCAACGTTATCCAAGACAAGACACACTGTAGTGAAAAAAGGAACAGCTGCAGCTGCCATTAAGCAGCAAGATGTGCTTTGAACATTTCTAAGTGCTCTAAAGGCATATTAGAAAATTAGTGGGTTTAGCATTATGACAGAAAAGGGAGTAGATTATTTTAGGAAGTAGAACTGCCACTACAGTAGTGAAAAAAATACCTAAGATAAAACATTTGAAGCAAAAAAAAAAATCCCAAGTGCCTCTGCCTGTGAGAAGTTCATCTACAGCTGTTTCAGTGGTTACAATTATTTTATAAACGGGGCAGGAAGTTGAGTCAGTCTGGACAAAGGGGACAGAAACTAAAAGAGACCTGCTGAATCATTTCTCATGAGGTGAGACAAGTCTTGAATTTAAATTGGTCAGTTAAGGGTGGTCACAGTTTCACAGAGCAGTCCCTCATCATCCCAGGTGCTTCTGACAATGTCCCCACACAAGTAAAATATAGATAAAATATAATTAATGTGGCTGACTGCAAAGGAAATACTCAGTGTGATCTGTTGTTACCTACTGGGGCAGACACTGCATTCCTGAGGTTCATTTGAGACCCTGACAGATCCTTAAAGAGCCCTGACTGAATTCTGGGACTAAGATCCATTCCAGCCAAGGAAATCAGGCTAAAACCCCCAGCATCTCCAAATGCATTAACTGAAAATTTCTAGAACTAATTATTAAAAAATAGCCTCTGTAATTTGGGCTGATAGATCCAAGTCAGTAATTTTCTGCAGTGTTTAACTGTTGAAGATGCCTCATCTGTATCAATCCTTCATTTTATACCCACTTTTCACCCCCATTAAACCAATCAATTTTAATTGCAAAAAACCCAGTTCAGCAGCACAGGTGGAATTTCAGAGTTCCCAGCACAAGTGGTGGAAAGGAAACAGGCATTTCCTGACTATTTTATATTCAATATTGCACAAATACATTTCACCCTTCTCCATCAAAGGAAGAAATGAAGTCACGTGGCTTCTGTGGCCCGTCACAACTGCAAATACATTGAGTCCCTCTGAAAAATTTGGGATTTTGTGCCATAAAAGCACATTCCTAGCCAAGGAATTCTGCTAAGGTTAAGCTCTGTGGAGTGGTGATTTGTGTGATGACTGAACCACTCATATAAAAGCACTTGGTTTATAAAAGTGCTCCACACATTCATGCTATGAAGTACCTGTGGCACTTTGAAATATATTCTTTTTTTTCATAAAGGACCCTTCTGAACTAATTCACAATTCATATGAACGACTGAAACTGAATAAACTCCCTCATTGTGGTAATTTGCTCAGTATCTTTACAGAAAACAACATTTTTATGGATGACTTTGCAGCTCAAGATCCCTTTATGCCCAAGACTTTTGAAGTTGCTTGGATAAGGACTTCTCGAAATATCCTCTTAAATATCCCTGCCATCTACATTTTTAAGCTCTGCTTTTGCCTTTAAAAGCCTCAGAGGGTTGATAACAGACACTGCATAACCCTGACCACCAGCAAAGAGATCAATCATGGAACCACAGAGTGGGCTGGGATTGAAGGATCTTAAAGAACAATAGATTAAAAAATGCAAAAGAATAAAAAAATAAAAAATAAAAATAAAAAATAAAAATAAAAAAATAAAAAAACAATAAAAATAAAAATAAAAATAAAAAATATAAAAAATAAGAAATAAGAAATAAAAATAATAAATAATAAATAAAAATAATAATTTCACTTCCAATTACAGCCTCTACCCTTCAGTCACACTGCATTTCAACAGATATCAGGGGTTACAAACTGATATTTTTTGTAGCACTAACCATTATTAGAAGTAAATACATTTTCGTATTAACATCAAACAAGGAGAAACTCCTCCAGATATTAATTTTCATTAACCACGGGGTTTGAGACTGCATGATTTCCATCCCTGTGACTGCAGACAGAACAGTTTAGCTGATTGATCGATTGATTGATTGACTGATATTTATGTATCAGATATCTATTTATTTCCCATTACCATTTCATTTATCAGATGCCTGCTATTTACTGCATAACATTTTTATTTTCTTATTTCCTCTGCAGCTGAATCTGCCTTCAGCAGCTCTAATAACTTCATAACACTTACAAAAGGGCAAAAAGCCAAACCCCCCCCACTGCTGTATTTACAGAAGGCTGTTTCACAGCCCAATTATTATTACAAGAAAACTTTAAAAAAAAATAAAAAATCCATTAACCAGTTCCAACGCTCCAAACAGATTTGCCACAGTGGCTCCTTGAAGCACACGGCCGAACAAGACTTTTTGGGGCAGGAGAAGGCGTGGGTTGATGCAAAGTGACAAGCGGAGCGGCTGGGAGATGGGGCAGGGGAGAGGGGAAGGAGCCCCCAGCCCATTGTCACTATGGTAATTATTGCACAATGCCTGATGTGAAACGGGCCCGGGCAGCAGCTGAATCCGGCATTGTCCTCGCACGATAAAAAGATTTGGGAGTCTGAAAAGCAGAGGAACGGAATCTCACAGCTTCTTAGAGTCCCCTCTGAAAGGGCCATTGTAGCTTCATCATAAATCCTGGGCTCCCCAGGCACTTGACAACTGAAGCGGCGGACAATAGAATTCTTGTGTCGGACAAAACACTCCTTGTCTGCCAAAGGGCTTATCTGCTTCATTTACAAATGTCTTTCATTGTACCCAAATAATTCCCCATTAGAAAAACCATTAGGAACAGCACTAAATAAATATTCACAGCTTTGTGGGCCGGTTGGCAAAGTGAATAAACCGATACAATCGGGGCGCATGCAAAATGTGAGATTTACGCCCGAGGAAACCCAAAACAACCCCAAAGCTCTGTTTATTTTCATTTTCCCTTTCCCTGATGCGCTGCACACACGTTTGTCCCTCTAAAAAACACCCAGGTGTGTTACTGTCATCAAAAGAGATGGAAAATATTAGAAATCCACACAAATCTCAAATTGGAAGAAAATTGTATCCACTGTGCCCCTAAAATTAAATATTTCCAGGAGAGCAGTTAGAGGAATGAACTTGGGAACATATCTGGGAGTTTAATGAAACAGAGACAAATTGCTCACAATCATAAAAGGATTAAAGCTGAGGGTTTCTGACTGCATGTGTTTAGGTCCCACTCACTGAGAGATCCAAAAGCAGCAGGGATGAGTTTCTCAAATGAAAGGGTGCCAGATTTTTGCAACTCTTTTCGAGCCCAGTGAAAATTCTGGTAAATATCGCAGAAATTACTGAAAGAGATTAAAATATTCCATCCATACAACACTTCAAAAAGCATTCTAACCCAGTCAGAACTCCATTGCCTCAGGTTTCCACAGAAATGCTTATTTGATTACAATTTCCTGGAGAAATGCCTATGGAAACACAAGTGACACCACACACAATGATTAAAGAAAAACCCTAATATTCTAAATTATTGCTCAAGCAAAGAGTGCTGACCACGTTCAAAGCAGCAGAGACATCTGCATGGATGAATTAAAACCTGAAGAAGTCAGAACTTCTTGACTGGATTATGGATCATAAACTACTTATTCAAATCCAATATAGAAACAAGGTTTTTACACAGCCCAGGCAAAAGGACTGAGTGGCTGAAGGGCTTTTTTTCCCCACTGTGATTGAGTTTTACAAGCCTGCAAAAAATCCAGGTATTCATAACCTGCAAATTAAACAGATTATTCATATTAAATATTTGGAATATATAAAACAAACAACCACAGTACTGGTAGAATAAAATTTAATAAAAAAAGAAAAATAGAAAAAAAAAGGAAGCTAACATAATTTAAAATAGAAATGATGCAGGTTTGAGCCCACAATCACAAAGGTTTAGGAATATGTGAGCTTTCCATGGTTCTGCCATGAATCCATAGTCTGACCCTGCCACACATCACTTAACCTTGGAGCCACTGCTGAGAGTGAGCAAAGGCACTCCATAAAACATTTCACCCCTGAAAAATGCACTAATCCATCTAAAACTCAGAGGAGAGGCTGGAACTGAGAGCTCCCACATGCCAGCTGAGGATCTCTGCTGTTTGGGTGCAGAGCTTCCCCAGTTCTTCTCTCACTTCTCTCTCAGTGAATAATTATCTGTTCTAAAGATGTAGGTATGAGTTCTGCCTTCAAATAAAGTTTCAACTTGACTTCCCCCATGCTGTTTTTGGTGTTTGCTGTTCTGTGCTGGGCCCTGCCCAAACTCCCCTCTCTCCTGAAGCTGGATCATCTGTATAAATATAATTTGCATGAAGTTATTCTGATCGTTTCTGCAATTTGCATTTCAGGAACACAGCTTCCACAAAATCTGTTTCCTGCCAGCTCTCTGAGTTTTATTCTGGTCCCTACTACATGGCACAGCACCACACCATATTTTTATACAGAGTAATCTCTGTTTAGGTATAAAAAATGGATCTGCACTGAGCTTTAAGTCTCAGTGCACAACAGGGATTATTTAACCCTGCTGAAAACATGGATCTGGGGTACTTGAGCAGGATGAGTGTCCTTGGCTGGGTATAAATTGCTCCTGTAAGCCATTATCTGAGCAACTTAAATAACTTCATGCTTGGGATCACCTTGCAGGAGGATCTGCCTATTCCCACTCACAGCTCAGCCAAGCAATGGGGATCCAACAGAGCAGCCCAGGATAACTCGGGTGGGAAGGGGCTCTGGAGGTCACCTGGTCCAACTGCACTCTGAAAGCAGCTCCAAATTCAGAGTTAATCTGGGTTATTAAGGCTGTCACTTTATGAATGTGCACAGCTGACATCAGCAGCACGGCCAAGGTCCCTGTGTGGCTGTGGACACTCAAGGACTCCCCACCTTGTGCTGAGAGATGGTCAGGGGCAGAGGGATGGAACAAAGCAGAGGGCAGGAACTGCATCAGGGAGGATAAAACTGCCATTTGGACAACCTGCCTTCCCCACACACAGCCAGTGGCAGGCTCTGTGGGCAGGCCAGGGTGAATAACTCTGATTTCAGAGATGGGGGTGCTTTCCCTGCTCTGTGTTCTCTCCTGAGCACCCAGAGCAGCATTCAGGGGTGTCCCTGGTGCTGAGCAGCACAGACAGGAGCACACATTTCCCTCTCGCTGCCCTGCACCACCACAACACTGTAGCATTTCAGATTTTTTTTTTTTTTTGCCTTCTCTTTCCAAGTTAGGGCAGTGTTAATGCCTGGATCTACACACAAGGCTCAGTCCTGGAGGAGCTGTTCTCAACTCAAGAAGCCTGAGATAAAATGAGGCTTAAAAACAGATTTTTTGACTCAAAAATTGTACTATCCTGTAGGTTTTATCCAGAAGGAAAGGACCTCCCCACTCAGGGAGATGCCCTGTGCAGAACACACGAGGGAAGGACAAAACACAAGAGCTGCAGAGAGGGGTTCACACAAAAATCAGCTCTGTTCCAAGCAGGTTAAGAGCCCGTTCCTCTTTCTTATGAACTATTCTGCCTTTCTTCTCTCCCCAGGTATTTCCCCTGGTGTTCCAGGCAGTGGCACAGGCAGGGAGCTGGGGAGAGCAGCTCTGCCAAACCCTGCACTCCAAAACCCAAAACCCACCACCCCAAACCCCCAGCTGGGAGAGCTCAAACCAGGGCAGAAGGGAAAGTCAGAAGCAGAATATCTGTGTGCCCTCATGAGAGACAAAACCACATCCCAGAGCTTTGCAGAATGCTGACAGACTGCAGACTAAAGCCCAAATCTCACCCATCTGAGCCAAATCAGCCAGCAGGACAGCAAAGGTTCATGTGGGCTCACAAGGAACAAATTAAACCCCCCAAAAAAGCCCTCTGCAAATCACGAGTGCCCAGTCCTGTGCTCTACCAGTACAATATGACTTTATCAGCTTTTTCTTGCTTTTGGGTCAGCAGGGCCTGGAGGCAAACGCTGGGCCCTGGAGGATGAAGTCTGTATTAATTATCCTCATGCTGCTGCAGCCCTGTCCTACCCAGGTACCAGGAATGAGAGTGGATTGGGAGGCCTGCAGGCAGGTGTGCTCTGTCATTTTAAATATCACAAATCAAGCCCTCTGTTTCAATGTTTCCAGCTTCCCTGAGTTTCCTCTAAAATCTAAATTTGGAAGAAGTGGATCCACACAGCAAGCAGCTACAGGCATTTTGTGCATGCACACTTACACTGATGTATGTGCACATAAATAGATGTACATAAATGATGTGTATGTAAATAAATAGGAATTAAAAATTATACAGTTTTTTGTGCTTAAATAAATATCTCTATGGTCCACACTGTATATAATTCAAATGATATGTGGGAACTCTGCTCATTTGTGCTCTAAAACTTGACTTTTTACTCTTGTTGTCTGGCAGATTATCTCAAACCTTTGCTCTTGAGCCGCCACCAGGAAAAGGCTCGTATATATCCTTTCTTGGAAAAGCAAATTCTACATGCAGAGCATACCAAATGAGTTCCTGCCAGTGCAGGAGGCACACAGAGCTGCTCTGAAGCCTTCTGAGTCACACTGGAGCTCAGCAGATGTCAGACACCACGGATTGGGAGCCTGTCAGCACTGAGAGATTTTAATGGCAAATTTTCCCCACAGTTTTTGGGGTTTTTTTTCCTCCTGGTTTGCTTCCTCCCCTTGCCATTTTCCTGTTCTTTGGTGCTTTTCTTTCACTAAACGTGAATGGCCAGATCCTTCCTCCAGAGCAAATCCACAGCAGAGGCTGTCTTCACTAGCATTTGGAGCTCTATTTATATTATCTTTCAGGAGGCTGTTCTCTATTTCTTTCCTCTGGCTTTCTTCTGCTCTCTTTTATCAATCTCTTCTAGTGGCCTGAAAAGAAAACCTAAAAATTGAGAGCCACTGAAGTACATGCTGAATGCCCCCATTAGTCAAGCTGTAGGGGACACTCAGCACAGAAAGGAAATTCAACTAACCTTTGGAAAAATCTTTATAGAAATGTTCTACAAAATCATCCTGCTGGTTCCAGGTCCACTGGAGACACCCAAGGAAGAATAATTCTGGGACATCAGAGATACCATAAAGGAGAATAGCTCAGAATCTGTCCAAGAGACTCAAGAGAGACGGAATTCTTTGGTCTCAGGGACATTTTTTCCTACCTTCTTCCTTTTATTAATAAATAAAGAACAGAGGAGTTGTTCAAAGCCACCACAGAGATCTGATGTTTCTGAATTTCTGTGTGCCTCATTCAACTCACTGAATATCTCTGTCAGCCCAGGAAGATTCATGATTCATTCTGGGGAGCCTATTGCAAACCCTGCAATGATTCTTCAAACATTTTGTAAGGCTTTTTAAAAAAGTTTCATTCAGTCTTATTTCTGGACCAAATACATCCCTTTGCCTATTCCTACTCCATTCTCCTCCCAGCCTCCAGAGGTCATGGCTTGTCTGGATCTGGGGAGGGTGGCAGGAAGGGAAAATGGATCATAAATTCATTTTAGGTCACCCAGAAGCCACTCTGTCTCTGCCCTTCCTCCATGGCTTTTCCTCATTTCCTTTTGTGCTTCCTCAAAGGACATTATACACTTGGCTTCTCAATCAAGGGCAAGGCAATGTCAAATGCATTAATTTGTCCATGAAGCAGTCTTTAAACGTGGACAAAAGAAAGCCTAAAGAAATGCAGACAGGCAAGATAAACATTACTGATACAAAAATAAAACCCAAAGCCTCTTTAAGTGGTACATTTCAGCTTTGAGGGCTGAACAATACCGAGCAACTGATGTCTTGATAGTGCCATAATTTAATATATTTGTGTATGTATCATCTACACACATATCTTTTTATGTATATTACATATATGTATATAATTTTTAAGAAATGTCCATTAAACACAGAGCTAAATATCAATGAGCAAGAACTTGGGAGATGAGGAAAGGCAAGGAGCATTTCTTGATGCCTGCTGTGCAGCTCCTACTCACAGCTAACACAGCCCTGCAGAATTTCAGCAATATTTACAGCAAGGATGATATGATTTCCCACCTCCTATCATTTCAGGATATCACTCCAGAAATTACAATACTCTCATATATTTTATGGAGTTACTTTGTTGTTTGCTAACCTGCCTTTCTATCTGTTGTTGGAGCTGGAAGTTAAGCACAAATCTGTATTTCAGCTGCAGCAGGTAATGAAGTGTTCATAACACTGGAGCCCACAGCCCAAATGAACCCAAAGAGTTGACAATATTAATATTTAACATTTGCCTGCTCTTCATTATGCCGCCCAAATAGCACCAGGGCTTTAATTCCGTGTGCTGTAATTATTACAGGCTACAAGCAAGTGCATTAGGAGGTTTCTTCCCAGCAATGGTTGGGAAGCAGAAATACACACAACCAAATAATAACAGAGCAAGTGCTCTGCATATTCCAGAGAAACTGCACAATTAGGGGAGAATTCCTGCTGGTGTCTGTCAGTGATATTGCCTGATGGAGACAGGCCTAGGTGCTGTAGGCAGTTCTTGAAATAACAATAAATGAGCTCCAGAGCACCACTGGCAATCATGTGCTAAACTCATATTCAACCGACAAGGGGATGTGTTGAGGAAAATAGAAGGATCATATAAAAATAAATAAAAAAAAAAACAACAACTAAACAGAACAACACTAACAAAGCACCAAACCCTCAGTGGCTGAAAGCTGAGAACCTTCTCCACTGTTTCAGCAGATTTCAGCAGCTCAGCTGCTCTCCAAGTGTCACTGGCTTTTTTTGGGAGTGAGCAAGGAGTGCCCAGGGTTAACATCCCTGGAGAGAAAGGAAGACTGCATGGAAATAACCTCACTGGGGGCTGGGAAAGGGGCTGAGCCTGGAGCAAAGGAGGCTCAGGGGGGACCTTGTGGCTCTGCACAAGTCCCTGACAGGAGGGGGCTCAGGGGGGGTCGGGCTCTGCTGCCAGGGAACAGGGACAGGAGGAGAGGGAACGGCCTCAGGCTGGGCCAGGGGAGGCTCAGCTTGGACAGCAGCAGGAATTTCTCCATGCAAAGGGTGCTCAGACCTTGGCAGGGGCTGCCCAGGGAGCTTTGGAGTGCCCATGGCTGGAGGTGTCCCAGGAAGGGCTGGAGGTGGCACTCAGAGCTCTGGGCTGGGGACAAGGTGGGCACTGGGCACAGCTGGGACTCCATGGCTGGGAGGGCTTTTCCAGCATTAATGATTTTATGATTCCATGATTATAATTCCTAATAAAAATCAAAGATAGCTGTATAAGAATGAAAGGAGTCACTTTAGCAACTCTGCAGAAATGTGACTCTCCCCAGAGGCACAGAAAAGCCTGTTTGCCAAAAGCTTGTCTGAAATAGATAAGTGCAATAATTTTCACACAGCAACAACATTTCTCCTTTTCAACTGAATTGGACAGGGATGGGAGAACATTCCAGGCCACAACTGAAGCCTTCTGGGTGGCCTTGGGCAGCTTTGCTGGGAGCATCCACACTGTGCATTGCTGGCAGATGTGAGCTTTTCCTGCCCGAGCTGCAGGCTGAGCTGAAGCTGAATAAACGTGGTTAGCACAGCACAGCCCAGCCCAGCCTGGCCAGCCCAGGGTCCTACAGCGAGCTGAGGCACAGGGCTGGTGAGCAGAGCTGTTGATTCAGCCCTGGCACGGGGATAAACACCTCGGTGTGGCTGGGCTGGTGCCATCTGCCAACCTTGGGCTGTGCCAACAGAGCCTCTGCTGCCCAGCTCCAGGGCTGGAGACAGCAATGAACTCCTGGATCTGGGAAAGGTGAGGTAATTCACTCTCACAACCAATGCTGAGATCCCCCAAACCCAGGATGAGACAGCCATATCACTATTTCCTTTTTGCACATGAGTGCAGTGGAACTGAGCCAAAGGCAGGCTGTGCACGCTGAATGCTCAGCCAGGTGAGCTCCCCACCTGGAGAGCAAACACAGCCCCGTGTCTGTGCCACCAGCTCTGACTTCATGGGACCTGGGAGTGCTTGACAGCTAAACAAACCTGTTTACTCAGTTTTCAGATGGTGCCAACCTGAGTTCTAGGGAAACAAGCCCCCTGAGGGTGTGGACAGCTCAGCTTCAACACCTCACTGCTTCTCCAGTCACAGCAATGATGATTGCAGTGCAGCCCTTTCTCACAGACAGCATTCTGCATGCTAAACTATGGCTGAGCACTTCACAAAATTCATCTGAGAGGTTTCAAACGGCAATAATGAGCTTCCCCACTCCCTTTCATAAAAAAGAAATCTAATTACTCATTCTGTCAATCTCATGCAAGATGTTCATTGTTTTTACATTATTGTTTTCTTATTACTGTAACTGCAGTGCCCAGAGAAAAAAGAGAGCATGAGGAATAAACCACAGGAACTCCAAATGTTGGATTTTTCCTTTTATAATTTGTATAATTTCCTTTTATAATTTGTATTTTATTCAAATGCTGGGTTTATGCTCTTATTTTTCACATCACAGGAACTGCCCCCGCCACACTGGAGAAAATAAACCTCACCAGTCCCCCACATCAAGACAGTATAATTTTATGAGCAGTTATATAAATTACCTTCCAAAATACTCTGTGAAGAAATATCTTGTGGTATTGAGAAACACACAGTGCTGTAACTCAAAAGGTCAAGATTTCATGGTTTAAAGCGCTGCACTCCACAAATATGGTACAATGGATGAGACAAAAATGACCAAAAATGACCAAAAGTCCCCAGTTTCAGAGCAAGATCTGGTGTTTCATCAAAGAGATAAATCTGATGAGATAGGATGAGTACCCAAGGCACAGCCACACGCTGCTGCTCTTCCTTATCTCAGTGATAATCCACAATTTCACCCAGCACAGCCTTCCCAGCCTCTGGGACACACAAACCCACAGAGCTGGACTGATGGACACAGATGTTCCCAAGTGCCTTAGGAAAAGGAGGAGAAATGCACACAAAACAGTTGGAAATGGAGCTGCTTTTACCTTCCTGGTTGCTTTGTGCCCTGGAGAGTTCGAGGACTGCAGTTTCCTCAGTACAGCACAGGAATGTTTCAATTAATTAAAAATAATAATTGAAGGAAAGGACATTTACAGGGAAGGAGAAAAGTGATCCAAAGCACACAAATTCCATTGGAAGTCCAATGGCTTTGTACAATTAAATCACTCTGACTTGGAAAAAACTTGAGATCCTGTGCATTTGAAGATCTTCCCCCACATCAGCAAACTCAAATTAAATTCTATTTAAGTAGAAACAAACCCACATCTGCAATGAGAGTTAAGTGCAACTATTTAGCACCATTCAGCAAATGCCATTTATTTTAATTACCAAAACCAAAGCCAGCACTGGGTTTATGCCCCACAGAGAAAACTTTTCCATCTCCTCCAGCTCCTGTGTGTACAGAGCTGCCTGAAGATCCTTTGGGGGACATTCCCAACATCTCCCCATCCCTGGATTCCCCATCTGCCACTTTTAGGAGCAACCTGTGGGCTCTGCCATGGCACAGCAGGGGCTGTGCAGGACCCTGGGCATCCCAAACTCAGCTCTGAGCAGAACACAGCAACTCATCCAACAGACAGACAAGTTTAGCTGTCTTCAGGAATAATAATAATAATTAAAAAAAAATAGGATCCTTAAGAATGAAGCCAGCAATGTTGGAAGAGCCAGCAGGCTCCCATGTCAGCCATATGCCTTCATATGTCTGTTCTGGGGGAGTGTTACAGCTCCTGCTGTTCCATTCTTCACTTTTTAAAGGAAATGTTACAAGGCCACAAGGACTCACAAACATTTGTTGACATTTCTTCTGGGTCAGCCTTAGGAGGCCTGCAAGAATTTAAACATATGGCAGTATTTAGCTGCGTGAGGGAATGGGTTGTTTCAGAGAAAAGCGGTATTTAGTTGCAAAACAGTTTAATCCACCATAAAGGTTTCACATTTTTTGGCCCAAATCCAAACTTTTTCTCATTATAGTTTTCACATTATATTTTTAAAGCAACAGCAGCTTACCCACTGAGCTGGTATTGAGAAATACTGAGATACTTCACAAGGTTTTCACAAATCATGCCTTGATCTGGGGCTGCAGATCAAACAGATTTGGTGTGTGTTTAGATTTAAAGAGGGGGGGGAAGAAGAGAATTTAAGCACTGAAATGAAGGTTATTTCCCACACTTAAAGGACACAGAAGCTTTGCATTTTGAACCTCATGATGAAGTGAATTGGGTTTTCAGCTTGTTTCAGTGCATATGCAGAAAAATGGGATTTGCAAGGCTTTGTCTTGTTCTTCAGCTACCACTGCTCTCAGTCACTGCTAGCAAAGGCACAAAACCTCCCTGGCTGACACTCCTTAGGCCCTGCTGGTAAAAAATAATACATTGCACATCAGGAGCTGAGCTGAGGTTGGTCTCAAATTGTGTAGAGAGGGCAGCACAACATTAAACTCCCTCAGAAGCACACTGGGAACACCCCTGACCCAGCTGCAGTGGCAGGGAAGGAGCAGGGCAAGGTGCAGCCTCCTCTTCCTTCACTGATGCTTTCCTGCACCACAGAGCTCAGGGAGGGCAGGGTTAGAGAAGACATGAGAGAGAAATTCTTCTCTTCTTCCCTGGCAGGGTGGGCAGGCCCTGGCACAGGGTGCCCAGAGAAGCTGGGGCTGCCCCTGGATCCCTGGCAGTGCCCAAGGCCAGGTTGGACATTGGGGCTTGGAGCAGCCTGGCACAGTGGGAGGTGTCCCTGCCATGGCAGGGGTGGCACTGGATGGGCTTTAAAGTCCCTTCCAACTCAAATCATTCTGTGATTTTATAATTCTAGGAAAAATATCTTGATTTGGTATAATTAAGATCATACAGTAATTTTTTTAGATTATTTGAATAGCATTACTTAATTTTGTTACAAGAATTCATTTAATGAAGGTCATCCTGCTTTTCCATTTGCAGTGTGTTCATGCAATAATTACATATTAATCTAATAATTGAAAATTTCTTAATTTCAGCAAAACACTCAGCAAAGACCCGTGTGTGTCATCAACTTTTCTCACCTCACTTGACCACCTGCACAAGGTCCCTGACATGCATTGTTAGTGGAATTGTGTTTATTTGGGGATTTTTTTAGTGGGCTGTTTGGTGCATTTTGAGCTGGGTTGATGTGATGTACCTGTGATGTGTGATAACCTTCCCTTTCCTAAATGGATGGACATTGGGGCTTGGAGCAGCCTGGCACAGTGCAAGGTGTCCCTGCCATGGCAGGGGTGGGATGGGATGATCTTTGAGGTCCCAACCCAAACCCTTCTGTGATTGCAGTTCACAGCCAAAAGAGCTCCTGCCACTCTTTTTCCTTCCATGGTATCAAAGAATCCACAATCTTGTCTATGAATTGTATAGCACAATATTTACAATGAGCACTTGAAGCCACTGAAATGGAAGATCTTGCACAGAAAACAAGATGCAAGAGCCACTCTCTGGTTATTTTTGTTCCAAACTGTAGAGGAGACACGGTTTTTAAAATGAAAACCAGATCCAGAAATCGTGTTCTTCCTAAAATGTCCTGTTAATTAATATCTAATCTAACCCATGAACTAAAATGAACCAGGAGTGGTCAAACCCCTCTCATTTTGAACAACGTTTTGGAGCCTCAGAAGGGAGGCTAAGATTGGCTCAGCCAAGATTATTTTGCTGAAGGCTTTTGTAAGAGATTCAAGTATGAATGACTGACACGGATACAGAAATTTCATAGGAATTATGAGAGAAAAGCAAAATTGTCTAATTTTAACAAGCAAATTGCATAAATAATTAAAACCTCTGGATGAGGAAGTTTAAAAGAGAGAGGCAGCACTTCCTTGGGGGTTCATCAGCTGGGCAGCAGGCAGGGTTTGTCAGATGAAGGAAAGTTCCTTGTAGATCTTATTTTAACTCAATTACAGGCTGGGAAAGCATCAAACATTCTGAAATTTAAAATGAGTCAAAGGACAAACTTCTGTCATTACAGATTTGTGTGGCCATAAAAATGATGTGAGTAAAACTTCAAGGTCAAGTTACTTTTATCCAACTTTCATAGCCTGGATCAAACCTTCATCCAAATTTGGTTAGAGAGGCCACTGTCCAAACTGCTGCAGACTGTGCAGCCCTTAGGAAACAGAGCACGTCCCACCTTGGAAAGCCTGGCAAAAAAAAAAAGTTTTTATAATCTTGCTAAAATTAAGTTGACATTTCCTGAAAGTTACCCACTTACATTTAACCTTTATCCAAAATTACCTTTTATTCTAAACTCTTCAATAATAAAATGCAGGAGGCATTAAGGGAAGGTAAAAGCTGGATTTCAGAATCCAGTTATCAGCAGTGATCACAACCAGGAAAATGAAGGTAACTCTGAGAAAGTTCCAGTAACTTCAGGGGAACAAAATCAAAAAATCACAGAGTTTTAGTCACCACATAATAAATATTAATTATAATTAATATTTAATATATTATATTATTATATATATAATATTATTATATTATAATAATAATATATATATTTATAATTATAAATATAATTATATATTATATATAATTATGCGAGATTTGTTCTTAAAATCTGAATTAGACAATAATGAAATATCCTGACTACAGAAGATACTGAGGAGTATGAAGAATCTGATAACCTCGATGGAAATAATTGATGGACAATATTAATTAAATGCTCATGTGATTAAATAAATAAAAATTAGAGGGTGAAAACAAACAGCCTAAGGCTGCAGTGCTCAACCTTGCAGCTGAATTCCAAGCTTAAGGATCCGTGAGTGAGGTGGATCAAAAGATGGATCAGCAGCACAGGAAAATAACAAAACAATGAATAAAAGGGACTGCATGACTCATTCAGATATCAGGGAGAAAATGGCATCAGAGACCTGAAAGCATCAGTGTGCAACAATAAATAAAAGGTTAAAAATAAGTTTTATGTATTTAAAAACCACCAGGAAGGCTTAGCTGCAAACTTTCTGGTGCCTTCAATGGCAAGGGTGGAGAGATTTAATCAAAAGTTGGGAATTCTGAAAAAAAAATCATAATGGAAATTTTCTACAAGCATTTGGTGTTAAATTCCCATTTTTCCAACTTCATGATAGAAGGCAAGACCCACAAGTCCATTTTCATCTTTGGGTGAGGGAAACAATGGAAGTATTTTAAGTGCCCCAGTATGAGGGGAAAAAAGCTTGTGAGATTCTTGAGTGCATTGACATTTTTTAAGGAGGAAAAAAAAAAGAGAGGGATTCAATTCTGGATCAGGAGACACCATAAACAAATGCAAAAATAACAGTGTGAGCATGGAACAGAGAGGCTGAGTGGGGGATCCTGCAGGAGTGAGAGGTTCTGGTGGAATGCTGAGGGATTTCTCCAAGTGGTGAAAATGTGGTGCTGCTGGTTGAGCTTGGTGATCTTAAAGGGCTTTTCCAAACTTAATGATTCTGTGATTTTATGACTAAAAGCAGATCCATGGACTCCTGGACACAACCTCAGCCATCAGCTGGGATGAGCAGATCCTCACTCCAATCCCCTGAAAGCAGAGGGGTTTGTCTGTGTTTGCTGCTTACCCCAACTAATTCATTCTTTTCCCACTATAAGAAATTGAAGATAATCTGATACACCCATGAGCCATTATAAAAGCTATGCAAATATTGCCAAAGCACTATAAACATTCATTTCAGATTAAAACATTTTGATCAAGTTCACACACTTTCAGATCCTGTATCTGCAAATGCTTCCCTGAGTTCAGATTACCCAGTGCATTTGCTGAAACAGGATATTTTGTGTGACTGTTCACAGCAGCCTTTCAAGTTGTCATTGCTAATATTCCTGTCAGGATCCAAACTCCAAGAACTACACATCCATTTAGGAAAGAGAAGGTTATCACACATCACAGGTACATCACATCAACCCAGCTCAAAATGCACCAAACAGCCCACTAAAAAATTCCCCAAATAAACACAATTCCACTAACAATGCATGTCAGGGACCTTGTGCAGGTGTTCAAGTGAGGTGAGAAAAGTTGATGACACACACGGGTTTTTGCTGAGTATTTGGCTGAAATTAAGTAATTTTCAATTATTGTATTAGTATGTAATTATTGCATGAACACACTGCAAATGGAAAAGCAGGATGACCTTCATTAAATGAATTTTTTAAACAAAATTAAGTAATGCTATTCAAATAATCTTAAAAAATTACTGTATGGTCTTAATTATACCAAATCAACATATTTTTCCTAGAATCATGAAATTACTGAATGGAAGGGACCTCAAAGCTCATCTCATCCCACCCCTGCCATGGCAGGGACACCTCCCACTGTGCCAGGCTGCTCCAAGCCCCAATGTCCAACCTGGACATCCTTGGGCACTGCCAGGGATCCAGGGGCAGCCCCAGCTTCTCTGGGCACCCTGTGCCAGGGCCTGCCCACCCTGCCAGGGAACAATTCCTGCCCAATCTCCCATCTGAGCCTGCCCTCTGCCACTGGCAGCCATTCCCTAGCTCCTGGCACATCCACCTGTTTAATTTTAACACAAAAATTCTGAGGAATGGAGAGCACATGACCATGATTTTGTGGCAAGGTGGGAGCATCTGCTTGGATAAACTGTAATAATCCCAGTTAGAATTTCTCATTAGCTCCCTCCAGTTTAACGCCCAACGCTTCTGCTGTGGAATCCAAACTAATTGTAACCCAATTTACACAATCATTAGCTACAATTAGCAAGCATGATGGCTGCCTCAGTCACAAACAGCACAGAGAGGTTTGGTAACTCCCCCCACTTGGGCTGAAATGCAGGTCTGGTCAAGATTATTTCCGTTGATATGAATAGGATCTATCAGCCCAAGAATTATTTTTATTAACCCACCCTATAAATGGTTTTGCTGAACTGAAACAACAAACATCATGAGAGGCAATCAGATGACACCTGATTTATACTTGGACTTTAGGGCCACAAAATTAGGGAATAGGAGACAAGCGGGGCACAAGTTCAGCTCATTAGAAGCATTTTAAGGGCTGAAGCCTTGCTGGTGCATTATTCTGCACTCCTGGTAAGGTGTGAGCAGAAACTCAGGCTGATATGGGAGCATCTCTGCAGGATTTGGCAACCACTCCATCCTCCTTCATCCCCATTTAGTACCTCTCCAAATAAACTGCTCACAGCTAAGGAGTGAATTCTTCCTGTTCTTAGGAAGGAAGAACTCCAATTCAGTAAATTGATATTAACTTTTTTACTGCCTTGCATTAAATACAGTTTCAGTGCCAGTTTCAGGTGAGATTTTGAGCTGGAGATAAAACACCCTGTAAGTGCTGCCTGTTTAAGCAGGGCTCCAGCTGCAGGGAAGGAAGGGTGGGGTTCACAGGGTATTTAGGATGAGCACAGCTTCTCCTGGATGGCCAAAATGCCACAGCCAGGATCTCCTCAGCACAGCTGCTGTGCCAAGGCATCCCCTGCCTTTCACCCCACACTCAGCAAGTTCTAAATGCCTTAAAATTCACATGTTCTTTTAATTTGCACAGCCTTAAGTATCTTCTGTGCATCCCAGCTGGTGACTCTTCTGTTTTGGCCTAACTCACCTTCTAAATCCTAAATCCCAAAAGCACTTAATCCCAATCCTTAAATCCCATGTTTTGCTTAATTCATGTGACTTTTGTGTGTAGAGAAGGTGACACAACTGAGAGAATCCAATGCAGTCTATGAAACACAGAGCAGTAAAATAAAAATGGAACATAAAACATTGAGTCAGAACTCTCTCCTATATCCACAAAGTGGAAACCAAAACTGCAGCCAATTTCATTAAATGTAACTTTTGGAGAAAGAAGGACAAACAAACAGAACAGAAAATTGTAGTAAAGACAGTATTACCAAAAGAGTATACATTACTATATATACTATATAGTGATATATACAATATTAATATATATACTATATAGTAATATATACAATATATTAGGACATAAATTACCTCCTTATCCAGCACTTTTCTCAACCTACCAGCAAAGAAAAATCTGCTGCCAGCTGATTCTCACCCTGTATTTGTACTCCATCCCCACGGTATAAACTCACAGTTTCATTGCTTGCAAACCATAAATGCTGAAAGGGGAACAACCCCACAAAGGGACAGGAAAGGAATTCTCCTGGCATTTGTATCTCTTTCATCTTTTCTCCCCTTGAGCATCTCCCTCATCCCAGCATCTCTGCACAGCAGCTTGAGCCCATCCTAACCTCCACCACCCATCACAGCTCTGACCTAAACACAAGCCAGGAGTCTGAAAGCAGCAGAACCTGGCCCTGGCACTTCCTTCAGATATCAGCAATAATATTCAGTAATATTTTTAAAAAAGAACCATTTTCTGCACAGCTCCAGAGCCACATGTGCTGCTGGACAATTTCTTGGTGGGCAAGAAGCCAGAGGGTGTAGCAGCATCCTTGTGGGCAGAGCCAGACACACCTGGGACAGAGTTTTGAGAGCTTGCTTTACTTATTTCTTGTCCTACCTCTCCATGAACAGCCCTATCTTCAGAAAAATGTTACAGGTCTGGAGTAAATGTGTTCTGCAGGTACAAATTTACGCAGAGGGAAAGGGAAATGGTGCTTTGCACTGAGGATTGGATCACACTGTGAGACACTGCTCACCAGCAATGGATTGGTGGCACTGACAAGCTAAGGAGTGCTTCACTTTGCAAATTTAATGCTGGTGTGGGTGGTGAGCTGTAGCCCCTGCAAGTTCTGAGCAGAAGGGCACTGCTGGTCACTGTTACATCCACAGGTTTTTGGTTTAGCACACAGCTTTTATGTAAGAAAAGCCTTCATCCACTTTAAATTACACAGATTGGAAACTCTTCCTGGTTTGACAGAGGACGTGTCCCCCTAAAGCCTCTAGATTTCTAAAACCATGTGCAGACATTCCAAGAGATGGGCACAGCCACCTGGGATGGTGTGAAGAGACAAATGGCCTGGATAAAGGCCATGAAACAAATCCCTAAAGGAATCCACAGTGGTAGGAAAAGAATCCGTGTTTTTCACTCGGATCTCTCTAGATTAGCAAAAGTGACATTAACCATACAGTCTATCAATCTCTTCTGTCAGCTTTTACAAGACCTTAACTCCCTTTGCACTGGCACCTCTCTGTGTTGGTGATAACAGTGTTTCTTTAAAATTGTGACTCCAGAAATAATTTTTTTAAAAAAACAGCAGAAACTCTAGAGATGTCTGAATTAGCAATGTCTCACTTTCTCTGGCTCCCTGAAAATTTGGGTCCAGCCCACATCAGAGATGTCTCAGCCCCTCCTCACTGACAACAGTGTAAGACAAAAAGCTGAGAAGTTTTTTCAGCTGGCAGAACCCGAGTCATTTCTGCCATATGAGTTTTATCCACGAACTGATAAAAGCATTTCTTTGCCAGCACACGCTGTGCTTAAAATAAGGAGAGTTGTTGATACAGATATCCTGGCAGAGCTCTATCAGCAAACACTTTCTGCTGCAGAACAGGACCCAAAACATATCTTCTTTATGAGAATTATTTTTTCTTTTTCAAGTTTGAACCACAAAAAAACTCCAGACTTGGAGCAGAAGGTTTGGCGAGAGTACATTTCTGGAAGAGATAACAGCTCCATTTGAAGAAAACTTTGTTTCCTGCCACTGTCCTGACCTAAAACTGATTATAAACAGTAATATTTGAAAAAGGAATCATTTCAGACTTCAATCCACCTCTATTCCACAGCTCCATGAGTCTGTGCTAGTGGATTTTCCCTGTTCCCATCCCGCTGAGCAGAGCTACTACTGCTGTTACACCCAGCAAAGGCTCTCCCACTGACTGCACACACATTTCCTGCTCCACACGAATTCCAAGACATCCACAAATTCTCCTCCAGAGAAACAAGAGGCAGACAAAGAAATAAATTTGGCAAGTGGTGTCAGCTGAGTCCAAGTGACACCGTGTGGGTGGCAGCAGTTCCTCTGGAGTTCAGTCTTGTGTCTTACCCAAAGACAGATCTGCTGCTGCCTGAAAACTGTTACATGAGTCATTTACTAAGAATACTAAGGGATGGAATTAATTTTCCTCTGAATTAAAAATTCAAGGTTTTTTTTTCTTCCAGGAAATAAGTAGCTAAAATTACAGCAAGTCTGTCGCTTTATGATTTTTTTTTTTTTAGCATCTGAAAAACCATCACTTCAAGGTAGTAAATGTCCTTTCTTTTCTGCATAAAGGATTGCAACAACTGGGTTTGTGAGTGAAGTAGGTACCTGACAACATTAGCCTAAAAGAAGCTGGAGAAAATAATAACAGGTCAAGAATAAGAAAAATAAATATTGAAATTCTATACCAGAGTATCTGAAGAAAATGCTTGAAAGAAATGACTACCCTGTATTAGTTTAATGTTCTTTCTTTTGAAAAGCTTAACAGTTCCTTGGGATATTATTACAAAACTTTGCCTCATTCTGTGGTACTCTCACACCTCCTCAAGGAACGTTTTACTACAGGAATAAAATATTTACATCTCCTCTATTTAAAATGAGGGAACAAGTAATCAGAACTGAAAGAGTCATATTGCAGTAGCTGGAAAAGAACAAATGAAATACAGGAAACATCTTGGGAACTGAAACACTTTGACAAATTTTTTACAAAATTTATCTTTAAACAGTAAGGACAAGACTAAGGATTTCACTAGAGGTCCATTAATCCAATATACACCAATATATGAGAATATAAAAACCATGCAATATTTAATTTGAAAGAGCACAAGGGATATTTTTTACAGAAAAACCACTGCAAATAGAATTCACCTTCTCTGAGCCAAAGATGGCAAATAAATCTGAAAAGAGTGATTATAACAAACAAATTCCACTCTTTATTTTCTTTTATCAGAACCTTTTAAGAAAAAGTTTTGGTATTCCTTCACTCAAAGGTCCCCATTCCAATGGTGTTTCCACAGCCTCCTTAAGAGCCTGCTGGCACCCTTTGCTTCTGAGGACATTAACTGGCTGGTTTTGTGTTTTGGACAACATTCAGTGCCCTCAAAATGTTGAAGTATGTAATTATGCTCGAAATAATTAGAATCACAGTTAAAAATAAAAAAAAAAAAAAAAAAAAAAAAAAAAAAAAAAAAGGAAGAAAAGAAATACAAACTCAACAACAAAAGAAGCGCAAAAGGGGGATCCCTGTGGATCCCTATAGTAAATGTGCTGGAAAACCTGAACTGAATGCACTGTGAACCCTCAGACCTGAGCTAGCCCAGCAGGGAGAATCCCATGGAGCTCCAGGAGATCAAGGATGTGTAAAGAGAATCCATGGTGTGAGGATATTGAAAAACAGGCAGTAGAGACACAGGTTAAAAGATCCAGGCACTGAAAAGGTGAAAGATGAAGCAACACTGGAGTGAAAATTTATAAATAAGAATTAATTTTATATCTGTCTTTCATCTGACAGAGTGCATATGGAGCAAAGAGGATCCGTGTGCTCTGGCACTGCAAAGTCTATCCTTTATTTCATTTATTTATTCATTTATTTATTTCTTGTGGTGGAGCCCATCAAGAGCTTCTGCAGGGTGAAACTTTACATGAAATAAAGATTTTAGGTCAACACCTCCACGATCTCTGCCTTTGCCTGCATTTAACCCTATTAACAGCCTCAAAAGTTCTGGTGCCTTGCACAGAAACACGCGCTGGGATTCCTTTGATATCCAAGAACACACAAAGTTGTTTATCAACCCCTATCCCAATGATGTTACCTGCCCAAAATTCTCTGAAAACTTTTCAGCAAGGAGAAGCAAGGAACTGGTGTTGGTAATAGTGCGTGAATCCTATTTGGAGTCAAGGGTTCTGCCCAAAATTCTCTGAAAGCATTTCAGCAAGGAGCAGCAAGGATCTGGTGTTGGTAATGATGCATCAATCATATCTGCAGTCAAGGCTCCTTTTCCCCACCAATGGCAGGAAATCCTTGGGAAGTTTCTGGAAGGAGCAGCGCTGCTCACGCTGTGCTCGGTGCCCCAGAGCGGAGCTGGGAGATAATTACCCTGTGAGCACCGAGGCAGAGCGGTGTGAAAAAGGTGCCAAAAATCCCAGCGCTGTCATTCCCAGCTGCCTGTCAGCTGCGAGGGGAGCGCAGCCCTGCCCCGCTGATGATGGGCAGATGAGAACGCACCTGAACACCGCAGGATATTTATAAAATCTAATCATGCAGGGGGAAAAAAAATACAGCCATTGCCTCACAGAGGCTTGTAGCACTTCTTCCAGGTACAAGACATCTCATTTTTCCTCCCGAGCCGGCAGTGTCATATTGCTGATCTTTCCCCGATTTAAAACCAAGTCTCCAAAAAGCTATTAAATAGGTTTTAATATGTCTAAACCTACTGGATTTTTTGTATGGTCCCTGGATTGGAACAGGGTCAAGGAGAGAAAGGAACATTAGTGGAATGTTTTGTCTATTTGCTTTGAAAGCTAGCAACACAAATATTTTTAATAGTTTCAAAGTACCCTATAAATAATGGCACTTAAAACAAGGGGTTTCTACTTTCACTTCTGTCTTATAATGTAAATTTTCAAAGAAATTGCCTCTAAGAACTACTGAATAAAAGAGGAACACCAGGAATTTCTAGACTACAGGCAAAAAAGGGCATTGAGAAGGCGCAGCCCCTAAAGCACCATCACAGGTAAGCAGCATCCAGGTTTGAGTGTAGGAAACTCCAGATGAGCACTAGGAGATGAAAAACCTAAAGTGCCATAAGAGGAGAGTTTAAGAAATCAAGCACAGGTCCTGGAAGAGGAACAAGTTTGCAATTTAAAAGCCCTGGATGATATAATTAAAAAAAGAAAAAAGAAAAAACCACTCCATGTTCCAAAAGAAGAAGAGTACAAATTGAAAAACAACCCCAGTGAGTGACCCAAGCCTGCCAAGTCCTGTCCAAACCACAACATCTGAGTCAAAGATGAACCATCCTTTTGTTCTCCCGCCTGGGTGCCAAACTCTCCCTCCCGGGGTTAGAAAAGAGGTGTGGCTGCTGTTTTAATTACCCTAATCTTAGGCACTTCTCTAATTGGATTAGCTATAGCCTTTTACAGCAATAAAAGTGGTCCTGTTTAATTGCACATAACAGCATTGGCAACAAATAGCTGCTATTCCCACTGATTAATGCACATTTTATTTTAGTGGCTGCCCGAGTTCTGTAGCCATTTCAAGAGACAGCTCGCGAAACTTGTAAAACATTTTAACTTTATCTGATTTCACTTTCATCTCTCACACTGAGTTGTAAAACACATTTTTCTTATTCACAAAGAGTGCCACAGACAGAGATTTGGGCTGGAGCCTGATCTACATGACAGCTGCTGAAGCCAGGGACAGGAGAAGCTGTATCTGAAATTGCAGGGAGAGGGCTGGGAGCGATAGCACCTGCAGCAGCCAGGGAGCTGCTGAGCTGGGTCACAGATCCTGCCCTGACTACTGCATTTTGTACTCGTGGCAGTGACAGGCTGAGTGCACTGCTCAGGCTCCAGCAGCTCTCATTCCCCTGGAGAGCAGCAGGACAGAGCCAGATCAGGGGTGCTGCTGCAGACTGAGCTTACCCAAGCTCACCTGGCTGGTTTAATTCCCTGTGTTAATACAAATACAGAGTGCTCCTGGTTCCCCCAGGTTTAATTCCCTGTGTTGATACAAATACAGAGTGCTCCTGGTTCCCCCAGGTTGGATTCCCTGTGTTAATACAAATATAGAGGTGCTCCTGGTTCCCCCAGGTTGGATTTCCTCTTAATACAAATACAGAGTGCTCCTGGTTCCCCCAGGTTTAATTCCCAGTGTTCTACAAATACAGAGTGCTCCTGGTTCCCCCAGATTTGATTCCCTGAGTTAATACAGAGTGCTCCTGGTTCCCCCAGGTTGGATTCCCAGTGTTAGCACAAATACAGAGTGCTCCTGGCTCCCCCAGGTTTAATTCCCAGTGTTCTACAAATACAGAGTGCTCCTGGCTCCCCAGCCTCCAGCTGCAGCTCCCCAGAGAGGGCATCCCTGGATGGGATGGATTGGTATTGCCCCTGATGTATCTCCACATATTTCCCTGTTTTTCCTTGGCCTTTTGGGAGCAGCCACTCTCACCTGGGCAGGCTGGCTCCCTGCAGGTGGCCGGGAGGAGCTCTGGGGACATTCCCAACCCATGTTTTTGCAGCTGGTGTTTAATCATCAGCAAGATGTGCTGGTGCTTGAGCAGATTCCAGAACCTGGAATTTCAATTTGAGAGATTTCAACTTGACAAGACTATTCTGCAAGGCTCCCAGGACAGTTTGGGGTGCCTGCAGCTGTCCACGATGGATTTGGAGGGGAAACAATTAAAAAACTCTACACATTCCCTCATCTCCAGCCCTGCAACTCATCCAGGAGCACTCTGAGGATGTAAACACACAGAGTCTATCTCTGAGAACGTGGCTGGGCAAAGACAACCAAGACTGACCTGCCCTTTCTATGTGTGTCTCTCTGCAAAGTTTGGTAGAGCCTTTCAGGTTTGTAAACAGCATTTAATGGATGTGGAGAAATGGTAGGGAAATTAAGGAGGAAAAAAGATGGAAAGTAGGCAAGAGAGGTCTTGCCAGAGGAAATGGAGAGCAGGAGGAGATGGCATTTTCAAAGACTGGGCAGCACTTACAGAAACTTCTGTGAAAAGCTGGGGAAAAAAGTGACCACCGCTAGGCCTTGAGAATGTTAGAGCTTAATCACCTTAATGGGACCTTTCAGTGGTGAGCCCAGTGCAAAATGAGCCTCCCCTTTCCTGGGATTTTCCTTCTCTCAGAAGCTAAGTGGCTCCACATTTGTCTTTTGCACCTCTCTAAACCAACTGAGCAACCTTCTCTCCAGGATTTAATCTTAAAACTTTGCTCATGTGAACTCGGAGTGCTCCCTCTCCTTTTTCTGCCTGCAGTTGTTGCCTGCACAGCGACAGAGCTCTGTTTAAAATCCTTTTGGCAGACTTTGGGTGTCAGCAGCCTTGTCAAAGCTTCACTCCAGCTCCAAGCAGAGATTGAAAGATTCACAAATGTCAGATTTGTGTCTGCTGCTCTCCTTACATAACTCGCAAACACAAGTCATCCTGCATGCAATACACCCACAGCCCCTTTTCTTAGCAGAGGCTAAAATAATACAATGCACTTTGGGAGTTTTAAACTCTTCACCTCAGACGGGGGATTTAAGGACGTGTAAATAAAATTATCTGTATGAATGTTTCCTTAAAGGGCTGAAACACCTGTCCATGTGCTCTCTTACAAGGAGCGTGGCTGTCAACATCTAAAGATGCTCTGCATTTCTGTCAGGAGCTTTGCTTTGATCAAAGGGAGATAAACCTTGTACTACCTGAATTCCTGTTCGTGTTAGTACACAGAAGATATTTGTTGAAGCTGTTGGATTGTAAGATAGCTGGATAAAATAAAAATAAGTGTAAATTCTACATTTTGGAGTGACTATCCTTGGGCAGCAAAACTGCCACGGCCAAAACTCAGCAAGTGAAGATCTAAATGACAAATTTTATGTTCTGAGATGCTCCATGGAGGGCCTGGGTATCCAAACCAAAGGATGCATTACATCCCTCATTTAGATAATATTTTTACTACTTTTTTATTTTTTTCTTCTCTATTTGCTAAAATATAATAATCTTAGATTGAAAAGAATTAAATTTTGCTAAGCACTTCATTTTCATAAACAAATGTTGGCCTTGGCAGACAATAGTCTATGATGGAGGTTTTCATTTACAGCACCTTTTTTGTCTTAATGGCTTTTTAGTCCCTAACTTAGTCCTGAAAATTTTCATAGGAAAGAGTCTATGTAGTAACTGCCACTAAACAAACATAAAAGGCACCTTTCCATTCAACCTCTGAGTGTTCACCTTCCCTCCACAGCAACAGCAGCAATGGGGTTTATATCAACTTTCTCCCAAAATCAGGAAACACAGCCCAGTTTTCAAGGCTTTCCCTTAGCCCTTCTCAGCTCTCAGTATGACATTTTATCCACTTTTTACTGTTTATAGGGATACTTCTCCTCAATAAATATTCCAAAGGGACTCAAAGTCTTGTGTAATTGAATTACCAGGCTTATAGAAAATCAGTTATAGATGAAATTGCCAAGGTGGGTGTGGGGAAAGAAGGAACATTTCAGCAAGATGTGGCCCATTATGCAAATTTGTCACCACATGCCATACATAATGAATAAACCTTGTGCTCTTAACACTTTGATTATAGACTATACAGACAATGCAAATTAAAATTCCTGCTGCTCCATAAACGAAATGAGAGGAAATTATGTAAATCCTAACACATTAGATTGATTTGGTTGAAACAAAACCTGCTCCACTTGATGTTTTAGGGGACGAGCCACAATTACAATGATTGAGAAAGTGCAGTGTTAATGAAGTGTGTTATTGCTAATCAATTCCTCCTCCTCTGGTAATGGCAGGGCCATGAGCTCTGCCACTGCATCATCCACTGCCCATGGAACCTCTGGGCTCGGGGGCACTCACTGAGCCTGCCACAAACTCCTGTTTGCATCAGGAACTCACAGGAACTCTGACTGACACCCAGGAGGAGTGTTTGTTCTCAGACAGGAATGCTTTGGAGTGGAAAAGATCCTGAAAATCAACCCCTGCCACGGGCAGGGACACCTTCCACAAGATCAGGTTGTTCCAAACCCCGTCCAACCTGGCCTGGAAAACTTTTTGGCAATCCTGCCTGGCTGTCTTGGAAATCTACTGTAAATTCTAACCGAGAAACTTCCCCTTGAGCGAAATAATCACCTTTCTGTGGCTGACTTCTCTGAAAATAAGGAATGGGATTTTCACCTGGTAATAAACCGTGTTTAGTTCACGGAAATTAAAATCTTGGTCTTTCAGGCTTAAAAGTTCCCTGTCCAAATAAAGAAACTGAAAGGTGGAGCTCAATGGTTTTAAAAGTTTCAAACTAATAGTTCTTCCAATAGCAATAACAGTTGCCTGGGTTTTGTTGTAGGAATTTGGGATGTCTCTAAAACAGAGCAGAGTTGATTAAATTCTGTGGTCTGTAAGGAACTGTGATGCACAGAGGTGATAGAGCTGTTCTACAGGTAATCAATAGGTGAAGGTCACACCTTCTCCACACCAAGCAGAGGAACATCTCTCCATCTCTTGTGTTTTAAACAGAATACTCTGCAGAGCTCCTCAGCAATGAGCTGCAGAGCACTGCATTGCTATCTCAATTATTCACTGTCTTGTATAAAATAATTAAATAGTTTATTTATGATATTTTGCATTTTGCAGCCCTTTCTCTAAAAAATTTCCCTTGCATTTTTAGAAAGAAATTTCATTTGCAAAAGGATCTGCAGCATTAGAAATTTGTGGCTCTTTCCTCACAGGTAAATACGAGCAGAAGGAATGAGCCAATGTTTTATTTTCTTTTTAGATAACTTCTACATCATTCTCCAAAACATTTGTCACTGCACAAGTAGTGACTGCATTTGTTTCCCCTCTCTGCTGATTTGTCTCCCACTAATTTATTTTGGCTGCTGCTGAGACACGAGGAGGCACAGAGACCTCTCAGTGCCTTCAGCAGCAGCTTCACCCACAGGACCGGTGCAGGTTGTGAATAAAACACATCCCAAAGCAGGGCAGCACAGGCGAGGAGAGCCCTCCTGCAGAAATGATGGAGCACATAAACACACAACACACGCACACCAAGGCTGGCACTTACCACGAGAAATTCTAGTGCATGTTTGCTCCCTGAACAAGGAAAAAACAGGGGTCAGGCCCCAGCTGCGAAAGCAAATTTGGCAGAGCGAGAGAAGAGAGCGCAAAAATAAAAAGAAGAGGGAAAGATGCGAAGGGATTCATCTCTCCTAGAAATAAAGACGCGCTTCGTTTTGCGGGCGGAGGATCCATTCTGGTGTCAGCAAAGGTTTCTCTGCCACGGTTGGGGTTTTAAAAATGCCAATCCATTTTCGCCTCATTAATTGAGAGCTGCTGCTGCTGCGAGAGGCACCGGGAGCGCTCGGACCGAGCTCCGCTGCCTCCGCCACGAGATTCCCTTCGCATCCCTCCCGGAATTTATCCCGGCTCTTGGCCGGGATGCTGCGGGAGCCGCCGCCCCCGCACAAGGGTGCCCAGCCTAATTGCACCGCGTTAATTAGAATCTCAAAGCGTGACGTGGCCACAGAGCCTCTCAGAGCTTGGCACAGAGAGAGATCCGCAACCCAAAACGCGAAACGTCGCCCAAAACTGAGAAGCGGGGAAGACAGAGCAGCTGAGTGGCTGTGCAGGAGCAGCAGCTGAGCGATTCAGCGCAGGACAGGGGTTTTCTTGCATAAAACAGACACAAAGAATCGCAGTGGTAAACATCTCACCCCGCAGGAATCATCTTAATTCCCAGCTCACAAAGACCTTAGGAAACGGAGTCTCCACATCAGCTTTTGCTTGAATTCTTTGACTTCCCACTGCCGTGTTTATAGGAACAGGCTCTCTTTGATGTTGGAGTATTAGAAGGAGTGAAACAATAAATTTCCCATATTCTAATATCCAGGCATCCCGAGCTTGTTCAAGGACCCCTTGATTCGTGAAGGCAAATAATTAAATTACCTGAGCTTTGATCAGGGAGTTGCTGCAGTCCCTTTTTGATGTGGAACGTGGCTGTTTGAAGCTGCACACAGACATCTGGCCCACATGGGTTTAACCCTTTGGGCATCAGCAGCAGACTGCAGGCAGCATTCCGGCATTCCCAAGGGAGCCCCACAGCATCCTTTGGGAATGCTGCTCCAGGAGGGGCACAGGGCAGGCCCAGGAGGAGCCACACACCTGATGGGATGCTCATGGAAAGGCTGAGCCTCTCCCTTCTAAACGAGCTGAAATTATTTCCCAGCCAAGCCAGCCTCTCTTATAGCATTTTTTGGGAGCTGTCCTTTAGATGGCAGGACACTGAGACATAAAAATGCTGCTGAGGAGCAAAGGAGTTTGCCTTGGCACTGCAAGAGTTTTCATCACATCCACACTTCCCAACTATTTCCCCAAAAGAAACAGGAGTGGGCACAGATTCCTCTAGTCAGGTGAAAGAACACTCCTCAAATAGGAAAACCAAGCAGATTTAAGCCTTCTCTCCCCTCAAATGCAAGCACCTGGATGAATTCATCTGTGCCATGCCCAAGTCAAAGCCCTGGCCGTGCTGCCTGTAGGAAAACAGAAACTGAAGTCAATGCAGACACTGTGCTCTCAGCTGATTTGCCATTCTGAATATGATTACTGAGAGAATTCCTCCACATAGATGAGGAATTAGGCTCCTCTTCATTCATTCTAAGACTCTTTCAGGACATGAGGAGGTTACTAAAAGGACATCATTAGAAGGCATAATTAATATATAGCCATTTCTCACTCAGTTCCCTGCACAGCTCCAACAACACAGCCATGGCTACACCCCTAATTTTAGCAACACTTCCATGGATTATGGAAATGACCTCACCAGACTACTGAGATGTGGCAAAACCAGTTGTGCAACAGGACTTTTTCTGGTCTCATTCACGGCAGAAAGGCATCTGTCCTTCACAGCTCAGCTGTGCAAAGGATCCCTGTCATGCAGAGTGACATCTCAATTCACAGGGACACAGGCTGCAAAAAGCATCATGAGCATGCCTGCCTTCCCCCAGATAACAGGCAAATGATCTGGGGGCATGAGGATGTGGATGGAAATTCATGTATTTACATTTAAAATGCTTGATAAGTTGTTAAAAAGTTGGGATGTTTCTGATTTGTTGGAAAATAAGACTTGGGGACTTTTTGTGAAGTCCAGAGGGGAAACGTGTGTAATGGATTGGTAAGAATGAGAAAAGAAGTCGATATACACACAATTTTATGCATTTTCCATAAAGTCAAAGGAGCTGCACATCATTAACATGTGAAATGGGAAACCTTCCCCTTCGAGCAAACACTCCCTGTAAAACCAGGAAACCAGTGAAAAGTGTAAAAGGAGGAGCTGCTGATCCCAAATCCAACAAGCAATTAGCATTCATTAACTCCATGCAATAAAGTGCCCAAGGCACTTATGGGTTAAATATAATCTACTTTAAAGAACAGGGAAACAGTTAAAACACAAGTTTTACTCCAGTTCATTTTGAATTATTTCATTTCTAGTAAAAATGGATGTGATTTCCAGATGGGAGATACCTCGAGGCAAAAACATTCTCCTTCTCTCCTCCAGCAGGCAAAATGACTAAATACCAATGGAAAAGTCTTTTGTACACATGATTAATTTCATTTACATCATTTTCTTAGTAAAGTATCAATGACCTTCTGTAAATTGTTGGGGATTAAAAAGAAGTAAATAGAAGTTAAAAGTCTTGAGTTCTGGTAGCTCTTCTACAATGTACAACTTCCAAGAAATGACTTTCTGGTCACTCATTGGTGAAGGGAAATGCCATAAATGCTGAGCTGTTCCCCAGACTCTTTGTGGGGATAATCAGGAGCAGGATTTCACAGCTCTGTGACCAAAATGCAGAATTGCACCCAGTCCATCAGTGATGGGAGACGTGCACAGTCTGAGGGAGCCCGCAGGATCCCAGGAAGGCTGGAATTCCAGGAACAGCCTCTCTGACCTCCAGCCCACCATGAAAAGGCCAAGGTCAGGACAATGAGCATCTGTCAAATCCTGGTAAATGTCAGAGCTGGCAAGTCCTCTGCAGACTTGGTTATTTCAGCCCAACTCATTTCATGTTCAGCTTGATTGGGTAATTAAACAAATATTACTGCAATTTCACCCATTGCTGGTGCATTGAGAGCATTCCCAACGCTGGTAGGACCACAACCTGGCTCAGCCCTGGGATGCACAACTCCATCTGAACTCAAACACAACCTCAGTGTAACCACCAGAACTCCTTGAAATGCCACACCAAGCATGCAGATCAGTAATCCCAGTGCCAATGAGTAACCCCATGGACTCCAGCACCATTTCTCTGCTTTGGATCAGGTTCACCAGTCTGAATTTAACCAGGAACGTTCAAATACGAGATAAACAGTTTGAACTCGCCTGCTCTGAATAATTTAAAGAGGCTGCTAACCACAATAACAAAGATCTGAGCATGAATTAACCAAGGTGGACATTCCCCCTGCCTGCCAAAAGTACAAATCCACACCAAAGGGCACAGTCAGGTGGAACTCAATGTCAAGTCCACGTCATGAGGAAAAAAAATCAGCAACTTGACTTTTGACTTTTGATTTTCCTCATGTGTTTTGACTGCTCCTTTGAAGCCCAAGCCAGCAGCCACTTGGTGATTTGTGATGCTCCAGAATGACAGCACATCCCTGCAGCCTGGAGTGAATCCTTGTGCTACCTTTTCCATGGAGTTCACCATGTCCTAGTTCCATGTGACAGCTGCATATTGCACATGTCTAGTGAGGCAGCAGGGCTGCTTCCCACCTCCTCTCTCATGAGTGCTCAAGTATTTCTCAGATCACACTCTGCTGCCTCATTTAAGTGTGGGGTTTTCTTTGTCATGAAGTAAATAATTATTGAAGTCCTTGAATGTACTGAGAATTAATTTTAGCTGCTCCCAGCACTTTGACATCTACTGAGACAAACACACAGAGGAAAAATGAGCTTTTGCTGTTGGATCCAAACAGTGAAATGTTGTCAGCAGAAGGTCACTGAACATCAGTGAGGGCTGGGATTGCTCTGCAGGCTGGGCATGGAAACCTTGCTTAATTCAGGGAGTAGGAGGGGTCAGAGGAGAAGGCAAATGTTGGATAAGCCTGAGCCAAGGAAGCTGAGGAGCTTCCTGGGAGCACAAGTGGAGCTGGCTGAGTAAAGGAGAAATTTGAAAATAGGAAGGAAAGGTCAGAAGAGGCCGCTGTACCTGCTAAAGGTGAGGGTGTGGGAGGGCAGAGCAAAGTTTGCATTGCAAAAAGGGAAAGTCCGGGGGTGAAACGTTCACTGAATTTTAGATTGGAGCTGCAGAGGGAGAGCAGGGTCTGACAAAACGAGGGCCAAGGAATCTCATCCTCACATCGGCAAGGTCGGTGAACTGCAGCTGGGGGTGCAGGAACCTGGGAGAGCCCGAGCCCAGCCCAGGGGCACAGGCAGGACTGCGAGGGCACAGAGACATCAGCCCGAGCTGTTGTACACGGATTGTTGTGCCCCGGGTCATGCGGATGCCCCAATTAGCTCTGAATCCTCCAAATCAGCTTTGTTTGTCCAGGGCAGTGGGCTGTGACCCGCAGCAAAGGCTGGGGAAGCACTGAGGAAGGGATCAGCTAGAACCAGTCTCACTTACAGGGCTGCAGCCAAAGCACCACAGAAAAGCAGAGATCCCTAAGAGGATTTGTAACTCAGTACTTCAAACACGAACTTAATGAATTTACGAGTACAATTTTTCATCTAAATATTACAAAAGTCACAATTTTAAGGACAGCAAGAACAATTACGACCATCCTGTCTGACCTACAGCCACATGCATTGCTACCTAATCAGCCCTTTTGTATGTAAATGACAAATTGTTTGCTTGCAAATGCCACTGCCTGCTCTGTTTTCTTCTTGCTTTAGAAAAAGAAATGCTATGGAAATTGCCACCGTGCTAAAAAGAATTGAAATGCATACTAATCAGCCATATTCTCCCAGCTATACCAGCTATAATTGGAACAGTAACAAATAAAAAGGCAACAATCAGCACTGGACAAAATTTTCTCTTTGAATCAGAGCCCCAAGTAAAATTATTATTCAGCTGCTTTTCAAAATTTTGGAACCCCTTACGTCTGGAGAAATTGGGTTTGAAACTGTGAATGAACAGTGACTTTCACTAATGTGAAATATTGAAGATATTCTCTGGAATTTCAATCGCAAGGAAAAATATGCTGAAAGAGAATGGGAAGGAGCCATTATCATAAAAAATATCTGTTCTCTGTGTGCACTGGATAAATGTTTGAGTGATTCTCAGTTCCAGCAGGCTGCTGATCCCTGTGGCTCATGCAATATGGAACGGGAGGGTTTGAGCAGAGCTCTGGATGGACTGAATTAACCTGGCAGCATTCAGCTGCTCCAGCATTGCTCCTTCCTGGAAAACAGCTCCCAGCCATTCCTGCCTGGCCACGAAGTGCCCTGAAAGGCAGAAATGCACTAAAACCTTGTCTTGAATGGAGATCTGCCACGAACTGAGTGATGCTGAGAAGTATTTCACTGCACCGGTGTGTGCTCAGGTCTGTGAAGGGAGCACCGCTCTGAAGAGGGTGAGATTGAATCCCAGAACTGAATCCCAACATTTCTGCTCTGTTTTCTGTTCTAATGAGACCATTCCTAATTCCTGAACGCCATTCAAAGTCCTGTGTTTGCCTCAGGATCTCTCTTTATCAAATTAAACTATTGAAAAAAATTAGGGATAAACTTTTTGAATGTCATTTTCCATAAAGGTTGCAATTTTTACCTGTTGCTTCCATCAAAGTTTTCCAGCCCCCTCTATAAATGAGTGTACGAAGGGCACACAAGATGCAGGCAGGTCTGTGACTAAAAAGGTCTGGGAATCCTTGTCTGGGGGGCTGGCACACTCAGAGATGTTTACAGTGAAAATACATTTATTTTGGTTCAAATGCCAGCCAACTTTGCACAAGCTCTGTTTCTTTTGTTTGCCTTGCAATGTCTATACTCACACAAAATAAAATAATACAAACTTAGTTGATAAAAGATGAAAGGAGTAACAGAGTTATTCACCCAGCAGCCAAGATCTGTGAGATAATGGCTTTAAATCAAGAAGGGACAGACCATTTAAATTTATGACTTAATGCCGACACATGCATGTATTAATAAAACAGTTAACATTAATGGAAATAGGGTTTAGTCTCCTGATTCCAATAGAGCCATCATTTCTGCTTCCCACTGAACTAATGACTCAGCCTTGGCAGAATGATATGTATGCATGTATTTAACTATTTAACTTAACCACTGAGACCAATTAATGTGTTTCTGAAGTTTGATTTTATTTAAAAGTATATATCAGCAGCCTCACTGGGATCAAAATTCTGTCGAGCCAGAGTTTATATGGCAGCAGTTTAACCTTAGGCGTGACTGTCTCCCTTGGAATCCCTGATGTGCAAGGGAGAGCAGTGAAATGTGGGGCAGAAGAAGCAGCCCTTCAATGGGATTGGCACGGAGTTGAGGAAGTTTTTGGCTTCCCAGGCCAGCACAGACTGTGTGAGTAGGGGCTCACGTGGTGGGGATGGGGCTGTGAGAGGGAGCAGCAGAGATTTTCTGTCTGTCCTGGTTTGGAGGATTCAGGATCCAGGGACAAACCTGACCAGGCTGAGCTCAAGCTGGGCTTGCTCACAGGGCACAAAAACCTGCACCAGTCACACCATACAAAGACAGGGGAGTTAAATGCTCAGTGCTGTGCAGCTCACAAACACAAAAACTCTGTGTTTTCAAGGGGTTTGGAACAAAATTCTTCGTGCTCCTCTCTCTGCTGTTCCCCTGCATGGGTCAGTGTCCTCACAGCATCACTGGGGGCTCATGGCAGCACTGTCAGTCTGCACCAGCACCATTAAATGAAACCTTAATTGTAATTAGTGTCTAGATAGGCTTTTCCTACAGCTGATAGTCACATATCAAAGCCCTGTTCCATTTTGTCAGCAAAATCATACCCCATGATCCATAATTTCTGTTAGTGTGTCTATGATGTGAGCACAGTCTACCTGTTGATGAACAATTAAACATCGTTATAATAATGAATTCTATTTGGAAGCCTCTTGCTACACTGCCCACCAATCACTCTGGAAAATCCTGGCTCCTCTTTTACAGTCAGTTACTTGGTCGTTTTTCTTTTAATCCATTTACATTGATTTCTACTACTCCAACCCTGCCTGCCATTGCATTCCAATTAAGAATTCTGATGAACTCTTGCTGATTCAGAAGGGAGAGGGCTCTCACTCATTGCCAAACTTGGGAGGAAAAAAAACCCAACCAACCACACACACAAAAAACCCTTAGAATTCGCTTAAGCCAGCACTTTAAAACCGAGGAGCTGAATTATGGAGCTCGGTGGGACGGGGATGCCCGGGAGCCACCGCGCCACCCAAGCCGTGATGGAAGGAGCCCCGGTGCCTCTGTCAGGCAAAATGAGCCTTGATGTCACCTTCCCCCCGGCACTGCTCAGCAGCACGGCTGGCAGCTCCACACACGGCTCTGAATTCCTGCTGCCTCGCGAGGCACCGCTAATGTCCCCTAAATTGTCCCTGCAATGTCCCAGCCGTGCGGGATCTTCTCGGGCGGGCCTTGAGCAGCACTGGCAGCTCGGAGTTTCCCTCCCAGCCCGAGCACAGGGAGCAGCTGAAGGGCTGTTCCCTGCCCTGCAGCACAGAGATGGGCACTGACAGCTCTCCCGTGCCCGTTTCTCTGCGCAGGAGCTGCTGACACTCTCACCAAGGGCTGTTCCTCCAAGATAATTCTTAATTAATAGCCACTCTCAGGCCATTGACAGAAAACTGTACAGCTGTCATGGCACTGTGCTGCCTGGGTTTGGCATCAGCTGTAGGCAAGAACTTGGATTAGGTGCGTTAATGAACTTCTCTGGCTGCACCCAGAGGATGTTCTGCAATATTGTAGAGTTCTGCTCTCTGTTAATTATGGTATATCCTTGTTATGCACAGGAATGGGGTTGGGCTGAGTCAAATTAAAGATCCAGTCTGTAGCAACACTCCAAACTAGGTGTCTAGAAGAACATCAGAAGAAGGCAGGTGGAACGAGCCTCTTTCCACAGCTGCAACCATTTCACATCTGTACTGTCATGTGTGTCCTTGCTGGTCAGCATCCAGCATGGATGGGCTTTGGAGCAGCCTGGCACAGTGGAAGGTGTCCCTGCCATGGCAGGGGTGGCCCTGGATGGGTTTAAGGTCCCTTCCAAACCGAACCATTCCGTGGTTCTGTGGGTAGGAACAGCACCTTTTGTATTCCAGGGTGCTGCAGGATGTATGGAAGTGATTTGGACCAATCTGCTTTTCTCGGTCCTTCAGCTGTGAGCTCCACCGACCTGGATGTGTGCAGATAAAACTGCACCAATTTGGCCTGATAAGTATTTTTGGTTTTGGTTTTTTTTTCAGTCCTAACAAGGATGTCTTTACAAGCCCTCTCAAACGCGATAACATCTGAAAGAAATACATTTTGTTTGGCCGTATCATTTTTTTCCGCCTCTAAACTCTTGGCATGGCACGAACCGACGCTGCCTTTGGAAAGGGACGAAAAGCGAGCAAAACCCTTCCGAGAGGGGCCCGCGCTGCTATTCCACACCCAGCCTCCAGCTGTGGAGTCAGCTTGTCTGCAGACAAGCATCCCAAAATTCCGCCAGAGCCAAGACGGTGCCGTGCCGCCGCAGGGGAGGCGGTGCAGCGGCTGGGGGCTGGTACAGCCCGGGCAGCGCGGAGCAGCCGGGAACAGAACCGGGAGCAACTGGGAACACGCGGGATGCTCCCGGTGCGGGAACAGAGCCGGGAACAGAGCCGGGAACAGAGCCGGGAACAGCGTGGAGGGTTCGGCCCCGCATCCCCGGGATGCTCCCGGTGCAGGAACAGAACCGGGAATAGCACCGGGAATAGCGCCGGGAGCAGCACGGAATGTCCGGCCCCTATCCCCGCGGAATGCTCCCGGTGGGGGAACAGAACCGGGAATAGCACCAGGAGCAGCACGGAGGGTCCGGCCCCATCCCCGGGATGCACCCGGTGCGGGAACAGCACGGAATAGCACCGGGAACAGAACCGGGAATAGCATCAGGAGCAGCACGGAGGGTCCGGCCCCCATCCCCGGGATGCTCCCGGTGCAGGAACAGAACAGGGAATAGCCGGGAATAGCACCAGGGGCAGCACAGAGGGTCCAGCCGCATCCCCGGGATGCTCCCGGTGTGGGAACATAACCGGGAATAGCACCGGGAGCAGCACGGAGGGTCCGGCTCCGCATCCCCGGGATGCTCCCGGTGCAGGAAGAGAACAGGGAATAACCGGGAATAGCATCAGGAGCAGCACGGAGGGTCCGGCCCCCATCCCCGGGATGCTCCCGGTGCGGGAACCGAACCGGCAGCCCCGGGAGCAGGCGGGGCAGCACTGCCCCCTGCCGGCCGCCCGCAGCACCGCACCCGCCGCGCCAGCCCCGCGCCCCCGGGAGGATCCGAGCCCCCCTTGGCCCGGGGTTAATGCACTCCAGGATCGGTTATCTCACAGTCTGAGCGAGCTCAGCATCAAAACCCGGCACAGGACTGCTGCGTGGCCTCCTAAGATACTAGAAAAGAGTTTTAGCCCATGTCCAGCACGTACCAAACAGGGTGGGTACAGTGCTCCCTGACCGATAGGAGAGAACGTGTCTGACGTACAAAGACATAAAAAGATGACATAAAATGGCCATAAAGTGCTCCACATTCACCCAGACAAAGCGGCCGACCCAATCTCCATTTAAATCAATTGCCATCTTGTAATTTCTGTCCCCAAGGCTTTGCTTGGCCCCAACAAAGAAACAATGAAAGCTGAAGTGCCATTAAAAACCTAAAAAATGGGTATGGCATAGGAAATTTAGACAGATTTTAGCTTAAAATGCTGGTAGAAGAATTCAGACACACACACACACACACAAAGTCCAGGAAGTATGTTGCTAGACTGTTTCAAATTAATTGATTCCAGATGAGACCTCTGCTTCTCACGCACTGAAGATATTTCACTGAACATGCAGCTCACAAAATGGATTCAAAACTCAGTTAGGGGGTTCACCAAAAAGAAGAGGTGCCAGTTTTTAAGTGTGAGATGAGTTGAAATTTCTGTGAGGTCTGAGCTAGAAATGGCCTCTATTGTGAAATTCTCAGCACTAAAAGGTTTGTTTGTCAAGTTCTGCTGTTATGTTAGAGCAGTTGCAGAAAATATGAATGTTAGTCTCAGTCTACTGTAACTCTGAACTTCACATATGTTCCTTACACTAAATTAATGTGTCAGATGTTGTCAGAATAGCATATTAATTGAAGCTGAAATCACATGATACACTTCTAAGCATTTATCAGATAAATGACAGAAATCACTCCAATCTTTGCAGTTTCCCCATATTGTTATGCAGAAGAAAAATTAATTTCACTGTCCTATCTCTCAATCAACTGTTTCTATACGTATTTTCCTCTGAAAGTGCTGCTGATAAATTGCAATGACTTATCTCATCCCTTGGCATGTCCATTGTAGCAGTTTCTGCTAATGAAGTAATCGAGTTCCTACTGATTTCTTTTGGACAGGCAACACTTACAATTGTAGCGAAGTTGAAGCTGATGTTGAGAAGCCTATAAATAACATTCTCTGTCCATGATCATTCTCTGATGTTCTAGGCTGAGGTGAAAAAATATTTTTTAAAAAATCCTGCTTCAGGGCCTAAGAACAAGAGCCTGCCAAAGAACAATGTCCTTTAGGTAAAATTTTCCTAAAGGATTTCCAATTCCTTTACTGAAGACCTTGCTCTTAGTTCTGAAACTTTATTTTGTTCCCCTGCAAGAGGCAGGAGAACTGCTTTTGAACAGCAGCCAGGAACTTCTGTTTTCTAGAGCACAGACTTTTCTAGACTCAGAAACGTGCTCCAAGAATGCCTTGTGTGCTGAGGCATGGAGCTCAAACCAGAGCTTTCCAATCTCCCCCTGCTCTCCCTGCCCCTCTCCGGGCCACAGGAACTGTGCAGCCCTGCCGGGGATGTGCTGCTCCTGAGCCAACATCTGCAGCTCCCCTGCCATGGATCGCGCACATCTCTGCTCAGAAAACCAGCCAGAGGATCGAGCACGAGCATGGTTTGTGCTCCAAACCTCGGCTGAGGCAGATGTCAGGGCAATTATCGCAGGGCTCCTACACTGAGAGGCGATTTATTCATTGGGATCCGCCAGCCAGCGTGGAAAAAGAGAACAAAATATTTACCTGGAGGATCACACGGACTTTGGGAACATTGAGGCAGACGGAGGAGCAAGGGAGGGGGAAAGGAGATGGGCATCCAGCAGCGCCCGAGTGCTGCTTCCCTGCTCCTGAGCCCGGCAGTGCCGCTCTCATTCAACAGTTCCCATATTAAATAATTCAAAACATTTAATTTCTTAACAGAGAGGCACGCAGTCTGCGAAAATCTTATCGTACCACCATCACAAATCAACGGGAAGAAAGTCTTTGCCAGGGAGTTGCTAGTAATTGGAACGTGAAAGAGAAATGAGCATTCTCCTCATAAAGGGCCAATTTCTGAATTAGTGACCTCATTTGCTAAAGAGGTTCCTTTGTCACAGATATCTGGGTAGGTAAATACTGTGTTACACAGCCACTCTGTCCTTTGTAGCAGCGGTACAAAGAAGCTCTCCCAGCATATACTGGTTCTCTCCTCACCAAATGAATATTTAAAAGAGTAGACAATAAAGGGGGACTTCTATAGGAGGTGAAGGCATTTGTATCATGATGTCAGACTGCTATATGTGCTCCCGGAGGGCTGCACAGGAAGCACTTTTATTCTAAACTTAATGGTATTTATGGGGACCCGCAGCCTGATCTATTTTACCTTCCTTGGGGATGTGCTTATGCATGCATCACCCAGGAGCCTAATGCTTTTTGGACTAGCCCGCGTTAGAGACAGATACCATTTTGGTACCTTGTGAATAGTAATGCGCTTGAAAGCCAACAAAATAATTAAATAAATAAATACAGGAGGGGGGGAAAGGGTATAAATCAGAGTCTTTGCCTTTTTCATTCTGGCTGGAGTATCCTTCATTTCATGCACTCCTAATTCCCGCATATCCATTTCGTGCCTGGGAGCTAACGGCGCAAGTAAAAGATTTTCAGTTCGGGGCTTTCGGCATCTGCTTCTCCGGAGGAACATTTCAAAACGGCCAAACGCTCGCCCTCCCCCTCCCCGCCCCCGAGCAAGAACTGAAGGGAGGGAAAAAAAATAAAAGAAATAAAAAAGCAGCGTCTGCCAGCGCGTTTTCCTTCTCCCTCCGGGGAACCGAGCGCGCCCCGGGGGCTCCGCGGCCGCCGCAGCGCCCGCACCGCGCCCGCACCGCTCCGCACACCTGCCCGGCCCCGCCAACTTCGGGGGGCCCCACAAGCATCCTCCTTTCCTCTCCTATCCTCTCCTTTCCTCTCTTCTCCTTTCCGAGCTGCCCGCACGCTCAGCCCCCGCCGGCGCCGCTTCCCTTCCCTTCCCCTGCCCGCGCTGTCCCTTCCCCTGCGGGGCTCGCAGCGCTCCCCGCACCGCGCTGCCCCCGGCTCCCCGGTTCCCCCGGCTCCCCCCGCTCACCTGCGGCTCCGGCGGGGCTGGCAGCGTCCCTCGGCCGCCTGCGGAGCGGGGAGACGAGGCAAGTCCCATTCACAAGTGGCCGCGGAGCGGGCTCGGCAGCATCTTCAGCCTATTACACTCCAGCGGCAGCGGCTGCTGAATGAGGCTCCGAGCTAGCGGCAGGAATTAGAAAGAGGGAGGGAGGGGAAAGGGGAGAGGGAGGGAGAGGGAGCAAGGGGAGTGAAGCAAGATTAGAGGAAGGGAAAAGCTGGAGGCTGTTGCTTCGTCTCGATTTCGCTCTCCCTTCCCCCCAGCCCAGGGGGAGCGCAGCCCCCGGCCCTGCCCTCCCGCAGGGCCCCGCTCCTGGCGCTCCGCTGATGCCCGCGGGGAGAAGCTGCGCTTGGAGGGGCGAACCGAGAGGGGCGAGGAGCCCCGGGCAGCCTGTCCCTGTCCCCGTGCCCGGGCAGGCCGGGGTGTCCCCTCCCCAAGGGTCGCTCCGCACCCTCTCGGTCACGCAGGCACCCACGGGCAGGGCTGCGGGGGGGCCGGGGATCCCCATCCTGCGGCGCTGCTGCCCCGTCCCTGCGTGTCCCCTCCCTGTCGCCTCTGTCCGGGCTGCCCGGGACCTCCCCACGGCGCCGCGGATGGGCTGGGGCCACGCCAGAGCCCCGCGGCCGCCGCAGCTCCGTGCGTGGGGACACGGACAGGACACGGACACGGGCTCGGGCTCGGCTGGGCGGCACGGACAGCGCCAGCGTTTTATACTCTATCCAGTCATGTTTCCTGTCAGGAGCAGACATTTGTCCAGGAATAAAAAAAGACAAGGAAAAAAAAAAAAAAGAAAAGAAAAAAAAAAAAAAAGGAAAAAAAAAAAAAAAAAGACAAAGTTCCTCAAGCATTTCTGGATGTGGAAAAATCTCTGTCTCTTACAGCGAGAGGCTGAGGCCAGGCCTGGAGGTGGAGGGGGGACTCTTTCCTTCTCAACCACGCCTGCCCCTCACACTCCCCATTGTCCTCACCCACAGCGGTTCCCAGGTGTGGCTGAACTCCGTGTGGCAGGAAGGGGCACCCTGAGCACCCATCCGCACCCAGGGGCAGCACGCAGCCCCTCACAGCCACAGCGGCACAGGTGAGCCTGCAAACCCCCGCACCCACCAGCACCCACCGTGCCCCACCCCGAGTGAGCACAGCCAGGGCCACGCAGTGCCTGTGGAGCGGGGCAGGAAGGATGCAACACGTGGCTCTTCAGAATAAGGATTGCATTCACTGCTGGAATAAACCTGGTGCCTCTTTGTGAGGATGTTCTGCCCCTCCTGAGGCAGCCCAGCCCCTCTGCTCGTCCCCCAGGCCCCACGGCAGCACTGGTGCTGCTCTGGGACTGCACCACCCGGCCCTGGAGAACAAGGCTTTTATATTCTGTGGTTAATTAGCTCTGCCAATAACTCCAGGCAAAGGGAAGGGAAAAAAAATTGGCACAAAAGCTGCCACTGTACAAACAAAGAGTTTGGAAGGAGGAAAGCTGATAAACAATGCATCCTTAGGAGGCTGAGGGACGCTGAGTGTAGCACAGTGCAGCACTAAGTCATGGAATTGTTTAGGTTGGAAAAGTCCTGTAAGATCATCAAGTCCAGCCGCTCTCCCAGCACTGCCAAACCCTCCACTGAACCCTGTCCCCGAGTGCCACATCCACGTGTCTTTGAGTGCTTGAGTCACCACCTCCCTGGACAGGCCCTTGACAACCCTTCTAGTGGAGAAATGTTCTCTAATAGCCAATCTAACCCTCCCTTGGTGCAGCCTGAGGCCACTTTCCCTTGCCCTGTTTCTTGTTACTCAGGAGCAGGGTCTGACCCCCTCCTGGCCACGATCTCCTGTCAGGGGACTGGAGAGAGCTCCAAGGAGACAGAGCCTCCTTTTCTCCAGGCTAAATAACCCCAGTCCTGCCCAATGCCAGCCCCAGGCAAACAGCAAGAGCCTCTGGCTGCAAGGCTGGGCCTTGGAGAATTAAGCACAAAAATTGCTTCAGAGCATGGTTGAGAGGTGACATTTGAGCTCAGAAAGGCCCAGGACAGGTCTGGGTGTGCCATGAGGGTTGGGACAGTGACAGGAGCACGGATACATCCCCAGGCCACACCTGGGGACTCCTGAGTGGCTGAACAGGGCGAGAAACAAGGGCAGTGGCTGTGGTTGGGACAGCCAGGAACAAATCCAGGAACACCCCAGGGACTGAGCTGAAAGAATGAGGAGACAGCACAGCAGAGTAATTAGTACTGAAGTACTGAGAGCTTTATTTTGGTAGGAATAGGCTGTGGGACTAAGACAAGGTGGTTTAGGAGTGGATTTTGAGAAGCAATTCAAGGAGCAATAAAGGCCATCAAGAAATGAAACATGCAAAGGATTGCTTGAGAGCATTTTTGTGGAGATGTGGATGAGAAAGGAGGGTGGTGCACGTTAATTTGGAACGGTTTTATCAAGAAATTGGTTTTGGACAGAAAATACGATCGGCAAGTGTGTCTCCAAATTGATTATACAGGCCCACTCCAAAGGTGTTGCCTTTGATGGACACCTGTCAGTCTCCTGGATGGTGACAGAATTCCCGTGTGGTTTTGTCATGGGCACACTGCAGTACAAGTGAGCTCTGCCAAAAGTGCCACCAAGCTGAGAGCTGAGAGCTGGCTGAGGAGTTTTCCCCTTTCCCTGCTCCTGCTGCCTCCAGCAGCATAGCAGAGGGGATGGCTTCTGTAATTCCCTTTTTTAAACTGCTGAGATCGGATTTTTTTTGAATATAAAGGAAATGTGAAAGCAATTTCAATCTAATTAGGCATATACAATAGGTACCCATAATATTCTCCAGTCAAAGAGCATATTGATCTCTAATGAAAGGTTTCATTAATTCCATTCAAGGACGCACCTTAACAAATGAGTGCAGTAACATCTGATCTGGAGAGAGCCTTGTATCTTCCCTTCCTTCTGCATTGAAATCTCAGCATAAACTAATCAGATTCTGCTATTATTTTTCCCATTTGTTCATCTTCCCATAGGATCTATGGATAGATGGTCCTTATCTGCAAACAAAATTGAAGCAAAGCTGCTGCTGGAATCTGTGTTTGCACCTCTGGCTGAGTCCCAAGGCTGATTACCTGAATAACCACTGTGGAATTAACTCACCTACCTTAATCCATTTCAAAACTGAGTATCTAACAGTCTGTCTGTAGAAAAAGTTCATTTAATGTCAATAAACAGTGAGTCTAACTGGGACAGGCCATTAGCTGGAGATGCTTCTCTGTATCCCAAAGACAACTTCCTCTAAAACTAAAACCTAAACCACTAAAAACCTCCTCTAAAACTAAACCTAAACCACTAAAAACCTCCCCAGAGCCTTCTGCCAGCCAGAGGAGATGAGGCAGGACCTCCTTTTTCTGTTGGACACAGAAAAGAAGAGGTGGTCAAACCAAAAGCAGCCCGTGATGGTGATAAAAGGCGACACGTGGAATATTCCCTGCAGCCACTGCAGTTCCCATTCCAGCAGCTCCCCAGTGCCCTGCCGTCCTTCCAGGAGAGCATTGCCCAGGGAGTGACAGCAGGACACACACAGGAGGCGTGGGCAGGGAGCAAGGGCAGCCTGGGGTGGCTGCAGAGCTGCCCCACTGATCTCTGCCAGTGTTTGTGGGTTCACAGCCTGCCCAAAACGCACCTTGACATTCCCAGAGCACACAAAGAAAGGAAAAGGGGATTTGTCACTGCCAAGTTCTGCCTTTGGCCACTCCTCCCCTCCACAGCCCTGGGCTGGTGGTCACTTGATGAGTGGTGCTTCAAACCAAGCTAAACTCAGTGTCACATTCACTGCTGGGAAATCTTGCTAAATACAGCTGCAAGCCCTCTTCACAAAATGCTAAATGCACCCCCAAAAGCCAGGCTGAGCTCTGCTGCTGCCAGGGAAGGCATGGGGAGCAGCAGGGGAGCACACTGAGCCCTGCAGTCTGCATTTCCAGCTGCTTGAAACCTGGAGTCAGACTGAAATCAGTGTCAGACATAAATAAAGGAAGTTTATACATATTTTAAACAGCATTTGTTTTTGCATATCCATATATTTAGGTTAAGAACATCTGTGATAACAAATCTGTGAAACCAAAAAAAAAAAAAGTTTCTTTTCTACTGTGGGCTTACAGAATCTGAAGTTTTTAAAAATTAGGCTTATTGCTGGGTAAGTTAATTCATTTTTTGTTTGAAAGTAAGCTGGCTGCTTTGTTTGCTAAACCTCTGAAGGGGTACATGCACTTCTGCTAATTGAAGCATTGTTGTGGGAAATTCTGAGTTCATGAATTAAGGGTAAGAAAGTTGAGGGATAAAGTTGGACATTTGCATTGGGGTGCACGAAAACGTTTGAACTGTGAACTTCAGACACAGAACTCCAAAAAGCCTTCAGCAATTCCAAAGAATTTATCAGCCCCATTTGCTCACAGCTTGGGCACATTTACACAGGGAGCAGGAAAAAAGAAACTTCTTTCCATCTTTGACCCTGTTTTCTGCAGCATCCCAACCTCCCCAGCCCTGTCTGCACTTGGTTTTTCAAACACAAACTCTTCCCTCTCAGCTCCCTTTACCAGACCTGCAATTTCCCTCACTTTTCTTCTCACCTGGAAAATATTAGAGATTTAAGAGGCACATGAGTAGCATATTGCTATCTGCAGGAGCTGGGAGCTCAGGAGGAGCAGGAGAACAGAGGTTTATCAGAAAGGCTATTCCACAGAGTCAGAACAAAGTTTTGTGTTCAAAATGCCCTTCAATTTCAGCGTCATTTCGCTAATGAATCAAAGCAAAATTTGTTTCCTATGTGGAAACATGAAAGGTGGCCAGGATTGAAGGAGAGAAAAAATTCTTCTAATAATGCCAAAAAAACCCGAACTAATTAAAGCCACAATGCCAGCCCAGTGAGAAGACAAGTGTGTAAAAAGAGTATAACCAACAAAAGTGTTTTTCTTGCGGCGAGGAAGCAAGGCTTTTACACAATAAATAATGAACAGCTCCAAGCAGCTGCTACCTAAAGCCATTTTTTCCAATAACAAATGTCTCCCTCGTAGAAATGTAAGAATACAACAACATGTGTTTACTTGAAAAAGGTTAAAACAAAGGCAAAACCACTGAGGTTAAAACAAATACACACAAAACAACGGATACAGAATCTCCACAAAGTTAGCAATGCAAACATTTTCCTGGGGTTAGACTTGAAGCGTTGAAACCTGGAGGGAAAAGGAAATTTTGAAGTGGGAAGAGGATCACAGTAAAAACAAACTGAACTATAGAAATAGTACAGTCATAAACAGGGGATTTGGGGTGGTTTTTGAATTTCAGATGTGTGCATGCAGCTCCTTGCAAGGGCAGTGGCTGCACTGATAAAGCAGCAGCTGGAAACATCTATCCCAAGTGGAATAGCTGCTGCATGGAGATGAAAATCCTCCTCTTCAGCAACCCCCAGGCATCCAGACTCAGGCCACAGAACCAGCACATTCCTGCCCTCCAAAGACAACAGAATGGAGCCCAGTTTCATTTAGGCTGCAGCAGAAAAAAGCTTATTTTTGTCCAGTGTTCAGAGACCTTTTAAAGCTGGGTCTGTTTGCATTAAGGCTTTGGTGGGAGAGCTTCCCTCATCACTTTGTTATATAGGATCTGAGGAAGTTTGGCAATGTATGGACACTGAAATATTTCTGTCACTGAGCTTTGAGATCATCTTACCCTCGTGCAATCCTCTGACTCTTTTGAGCCTATTTAATTCAGTTTTATGAGGTGGTGAGTAACTGATGTGACTGCAGCAGCATTCTGGCCATCAACCCATTTCCTCAGCTCTGCTGTGAGCCAGGGAAGGCCAGGCAGGGCTGGGCTGCTCAGCTCTTCTGTCCTCAGGGGCTCTCCAGGAGCACTGGGACACTTTGGGTTGCCTTGAGTTACACACTTGCAGGGATCAAGCCTGATTTTCACCACACTGAAGTGGATTATCACGGAGAATGTTATTTATAAGGACAGCAATTCAAAAATGCTCTATACAAAGGGGCTGCTGACCAATGCAGAGTCACAACTGTGGACTATTTATAGCTTCAACCCAGTATCCAAAAATTACAGCACAAAGGATCCAGGGGGGAAAAAGGCCTGCATGGGTGAGTCACACAGACCTCAGAAACTTTTTAATGTATCAATGTCTTCTGCTAATAAGTTCTTTAGAAATGCAGATGCTAAAATTAAATTTCTCATTTAGATGAGGTATTATTTAGTTAGGACCTTGAGGCTCATTCATTTCTGACGCTGTGCATTAAGAGGAAGAAATGCATTTTTTAATGTGTATGAACACACAAGAAGGGACAGATTGGGAATGGAAGGCTGGGGGTCCTGGTGGATGGCCAGGTGGATCTGAGTCAGCAGTGCAGGGACAAATGATCCTTGTGGGTCCCTTCCAACCCAGGATATTCCGTAATTCCATGGTTCTGTGATTCCAGCCATGTGCAGGGCACCGTCTGCACAGGCTGCCAAGCAGGATGACACCTCCAAATATATCCCTCTAATGTAGTCAACTGATAGCTTATTAATTTATCTTGTTAGAAAACAAGTTAAAAAAAACCCACTGCATCTTCCTAGAGAGCATGCACAGCTTGCACACACATCATCTGCCAGTGAGATACAGCACAGCTAAATAGCTGCTAATAATCATGTCTGTTCATTCCAGGCCTGAGTGTCAGTTATTCTGTGCAGGACAATTAATTAATGATTCCATTTCATCCAAAGTCTAGGAAAAAACATATCATCTTCACAAGCTCCCTGGTCAGTCTGCAGAAATCACATTTGATTTGTTAGGATGTACTTGTGCTGGGAATATTCTCCCGTGTGTGGGGCACACCCACCACCGGTTTGTGAGCAGCCCTGGCTGTGGAAGGTTTGAAGGAGATGCTGCCCCTGCAATCTCCCTGCTCACCCTCCTGTGCTGATGAGCACCAGGCAGTCATGCTTATCCAGCACAGAGATCTTTCTTCATTTCATGCCCTCAGCTTGAGGTGGCCAATCTCGCCCAGCGTGCGCCACGAGTGTTTCAGATTGCTCCTGGTGATTTTTGTCCCTGTCCCCTCGCTATTCCAGGCACCAGGAGCTGCTTATCTCTCCACACAAGGCCATAATCAAAGGCATTTTCATGTCTGTGCATGAATAGCCATGATCTGAGAGACCAGCCACTCTCGAGTTCAGCAAACAGCTATAAATTGTGCATAACTAGCAAAATAATGGCAAAATTATAAACTTTTATCCATAAATCACGTGCTGTCACTGCAGTCACATCTCTCTGCTACTGAAAAAACTGCTGTGGCTTTAATGGAGTAAAAAAGTTATAAAAATAAATATGTTCGCTTCACTATTTAAAGTCCACAAGATTATAATTCTTTATTATTGATTTTATCAGGAGATAAAAATATAACAGACTTTGGAGTTTGTCAGATGAGTCACAACAGAAAACATCAGATGATTCACACAATAATCAATCACAAAACAAGAAAACAGTCTCAGTTATTAAACTTGTTAAAAAAAATGAAATGACACCTCTTTACTATAAATCTGCCACGGGGTTTAAAATCTCATGGATCACACGCAGCAATCTTTTTTAAAATCCTGTGTATAATACAGTGTCATTTTGCTTGAGCCCAGATAATTATTTGAAGAGCCTGCTGATTTTATTTTTTCCCTCTATTTTCCAATAATACAAATGAAATATTGAATAGCATTTTTAGTTCCATGTACAAGCAAGTCAGGGGTCATAAATCCCACTCAGAGAAACGGTGCCTGAAAATGACAGGCAGGAAGCTCAGCCATCTATTTATCTTTAATTCTCACCTAGATAGACCATCTAAGAATCTTCTGTGGAAAAACGTGGTGTCCTTTAGGCACCTCTAAGAAATCATGAGAATTCATTTCTGCAGCTTGGTCATTTGCTGATTTTGGTTATTTATTCTGTAGATGTGGTGATGTTTTTTGGTTTTTAAGAAAAAAAAAAACCAAAGTCTACAAATCTTCTGTCGATTCCACTGAGGAGATGTGTTGCTGTTGTTTGCCTTCCATTTTTCAAAATCAGGAGGTAGATTAACACAGATTCTTAATGCATCAAGCAATGTCAGGGGGTTTTTTCCAAGTGAAATATTGTGGGTGCTAAGAAATCGTGAAAAACATGCCCAGACTGTGCTGCCACACTCAAACACAACCAGGAGAAAAAACACCTTCCATCTCAAAATCCAATGTGCCATTTCTGCTAATTTCATCAACAAAGGAAGCAAAACTATGTGTTTAAAAGAGAAACAAATGGGAATTTCCACATGGACTGGGCCCCTTGGGCCCCTGTGCAGGTTATACAACACAAAGCAACGCTTCACAGGAGCATTTCATACAATTTCACACAGCTGAATGGCTCTTTCCTAGGAGCATTGGAGAAAATTACATATGTTCTGGATCTGCAGAGCCCTTAATCCATGGAAAATGCTTTCATTTCCATAAGACCTACTCAGAGAAAGCCTCATCTTTCTCCATTTTCCACCGCTGCTGTGTAGGAATGTGCAGGGAGCCCTCACTAAACTGTTTAGCATCTAGATGAACTCATTTCCATGGAAAGCAGCACCTGCAATGCTCTCCCATGCAGAAACCTCTAAGAGGTTCTCTGTAGTGGCTTCTGCTTTTAGGGAAATATTGATTACTCTGACTCTCCTCAGCTTTCCCAGGCATCTTCTTGGAAAGGGGTGGCCTCCTGCAGCATTTCAGAATGCAGGGGGTGCTCTCTGCCACTGCTGCCTGCTCAGAGTCCCACCCCAGGCAATGACACCTGACCTGAAGGGACCAAGATGCTGTCCCAGTTTCAAGAACGTCCCCACAAGATGTTAAAATGAGCCAGCTCTTAATTTCCTCAGCTTTTTAAAGTCCGTTATTTCAATGTAGGTGCAACCAGAATTCTGTAATAAAATCATGGATCTGGCAGCGTGCCCTGGGCTGAGCCCAGCATGGGCAGCAGGGGAGAGGGGGATCCTGCCCCTCTGCCCCTCAGGTGAGACCCCACCTGCAGAGCTGCCCCAGCCCTGCTCCAGCACAGCAAGGAGCTGGAGCTGCTGCAGAGAGCCAGAGGAGGCTCCAGGATGAGCAGAGGGATGGAGCAGCTCTGCTGGGAGGAAAGGCTGGCACAGCTGGGATTGTTCAGCTGCACAGGAGAAGCTTTGGGCTGAGCTCAGGGTGGCCTTGCAGGGCCTGAAGGAGCTGCAGGAAAGATGGAGAGAGACAATTGCCAAGGGCTGCAGGGCCAGGAGGCAGGGAATGGCTGCCAGTGGCAGAGGGCAGGCTCAGATGGGAGATTGGGCAGGAATTGTTCCCTGGCAGGGTGGGCAGGCCCTGGCACAGGGTGCCCAGAGAAGCTGGGGCTGCCCCTGGATCCCTGGCAGTGCCCAAGGCCAGGTTGGACACTGGGGCTTGGAGCAGCCTGGCACAGTGGGAGGTGTCCCTGCCATGGCAGGGGTGGGATGGGATGATCTTTGAAGTCCCAACTCAAACCATTCTACCACTCTGTGACTTTTATGGTGTCATAGTAAAGTACACAGTACAGTACAGGTCTACATGGTTTTTTGTTTTGTTGGTTTGATTATGCATCTTGGCATTGTTTTGAAGACCTAACTGGACCGTTCCTTATGGTAAAACATAGTTTTTGAAAATTTTGATTCAAGAATACCAGAAACAGGGAATTTAAGAACAATATTGATAAATGACATCCCTATGTCCCCAAGACTTACACATGCTTACACTCTTAAAGCCTGGATCTTTTTTGACTTTTAGTTGTAATATTGAAATGAATAATAATGATGATTACAATTGTCCAAGAAAACCAAAGTTAGGAAAATATGCCTGAATGTTTGAAGGTCCTGATCATGCAATGAAAAGAGAAATGATTTTTCTTTCATTGCAGTGATTCAGGCAATTAAATTGATACTGTCCCTGTACCATTTCAGTATCTGTTCTGTAGAAAAGTTAACTGACAAAGACTCTATGGGAGAATTGCAAAATAAAGAGGCAAAAAAATGAGGCAAAGAAGTTAGAGAACATAATAGATTAATTATTAATGTCACAAGTCTTTGGGTCAAGCTGAAAAAAACCAAACAAACCTTGTGGCTGGCAAAGATGAAGAGGGAGGAGCACAGGATTCAGAGAGTTCCCCACTTGCTCCTTCAAGGAGCTAAAATATAAGGCAGCCATGCCAGAGCCTGTTCTCATGCCATAAATCCAAAATAACACCATTGGCTTACTTAGATTTTACATTGACTTCAGGAGAGTTACTTTGAATTTACATCACTGTAGGATCAGGATCAAACTGCTGAGAGGATATTAAAAGGAGATTAAACATGATCTTAAACAGCGATTTCCCAGGAGATCCAAGGATTTTCAATTTGCAAGATTTTACAACTGTCTGAGAGTTGGATAAATTTCAAATGCTGTTGCTGATAAGAGCATTTGCAGCTGCCAAAAGAACCTGTTTTAAGGACCTGGGAGTTGGCAGAGGAGCTGAACATCCTGGGAGAGTGTAACAGAGCAAGGGAAGAAGTGAGGGAAGGGAGCTCTGAGAGCATTTCTGGGAGCACAGGGGAGTTCTTGTATTAATTTTATTTAGATATTGGATGGGTTTATGCTCTGGTCACTTACTCAATAAAACTTTGAGTCTAGGTTTAAAGCACAGATATATTTGCTCTCATTCAGCTGCCTTACTCCTGTTCAAGACAGACTCGTGCTGAGGTAACTCAGAAAACTTTTAATTTTTAAAATTTTTTTTTTTTTAAATACTTTGGCCTGGGTTGTTTTGCTTTTCCCAGGCACAAGACTAATATTCAGCATTTCCATCTCTAAGTGTTGACTTCAATCTTGATGCCTTATCTTGCTTTTCCTCATTCATTAAACAGGATTTCTACAGGATTTAATGGAAAAACTAATTTTTGTCTGGAGGCCTGTGCTCCTGGGTGTCTGCAGCTGCAATTTGCAGGGACCTCTGAGAGCACCAGCAACAATCCAATCTGCAATTCTTGAAACAGAGGATGAGTTTCATTTCACTCAAATTAATTTCTCATCTGCCATAAGAGGACACAATATCCATCTTGTGATGCTTTGAAAGTCATGGGCTCGGCTGATAAATTTTCCTGAATAAATGAGAATCCCAAAGAACTGATAAACAAACAGTGAGGCCTGGTTTGGTGCTGCTCTATGGGTGTGAGATATAAACTGAAATTAATGCTCCACTCCCAAATTGTGTGTGCAGTTCTGAGCATTGTGTCCTTTAAATTGTGTCCTTTAAATTGTGTCATTTAAATTGCGTCCTTTAAATTTTCTCATGCACCCGAGTAGAAACTAGAAATCAACTTGAGCAGTTCTACAGATGCTTTTTGAGCCCAGCTATGACTGTTCTGTACACCAAAGACTCGAATAAAACACCCACAAAGCAGACATACAAATTTTTTTGTACCTTTAACCCTGAATATCAAGCGCTGTAAATCATCCTCTTCAGGGATGTGCTGTAGGAACTAAAGTATGCAGATTTTAAAGATACCAAGAGAATAATTTTTAAATAAGCTAAACTACATACAGACATGATACATTAAACATGAAACATTATATAATGGGCTAATTTGAAGAAGTCTCCGAATTCTACTGGCCTTAAATCTGGCTGAGGAAAATCCTTGAAGAGAGCATCTTCTCTAATTCATAAGTGATTTTTTATTGTTGGTGTTTTATGATGCAACAGTGACCTCGTTCAAATTTTATACAATTATGTGGCCCTTTTTCTGAAATAAAATGGAATTGAAATACACGTACGAGTAAAATAGTTTAATTTTATTGCCCAGAGCAATCCCAGCCTGAAATCAGACAAAAAGGGGGCAGAGCCTGTTGTAAAAATCCAAAGTATTCAGATGTCAACATCACTTCATTCTCTAGTAACAAATCTGCCACTAGGAAATAGAAAATGAAATTTTTCTTTCATTATAATAAAAATCCCAACAAGAGTACGGCAGGAACTGAAGCACATCCCACGTGACATTCCTGAGTATTAAATACATTAAATTCCTGGCATTAAATGCCATTATTTCTGCATTATTTGCAGTTTTATCCATGCATTTCACCTCCCTGTCCCAAACCAAACAGCCCCCGTGGCACCTCTCAAAGCATTTGGCACTTCAGCTTTTCCAATTAAAACCCCAATTAACAACAGGGGTGTTTCTTTCCAGCACAAAATATCCAGTGCCTTGTGCAATTTGGGCCTGGATTTGCATGTCCTTTTATCAGCTGCTGTTTAAATTGTTCATTTCCATAACAGATTTACGTGAAGTTTTCTTTGTTGTCAGTCAAAATATTAAATTGAAGTTTTAACAATGAATTATTGGTAAATTTACATTAAATCCAGTGTGCAAATGGGATTGAGACAAACAAGGAAGGGAAACATTTTAGAAAAGTCAAAACGTTGTTTTCATATATTTTAAACAAAGTGTGTGAAAATGTTCCTTACAAATGTAAACCAAAATGAAATGTAGCTTAATTTCTCAACTCTAAATGTTTAAAACTGTCTTTGAGGAGAATACAGCATTTAGTTTAACTGTAAATACATTTTGGGAGATTTATTTCAAACAGAAAAAAAGTTTAAATCGTTTCATGAGTGAACAAATAGGGAAAAAAAATCAGTTCCCAGTTTAAATAAGTTTTATGGGAACACCTATAAATGTGGGTAACAAGTAATATGATAATGACATGCACAGAAATATTCCACTGAACTTGTAAATTATGAAGTTCACTGGTTTGATTAAAAAAGTATTTCCATGACCTTTGTTCCCCAGGATCTTATGGATAGGTTCCCATGCTAATGCACCCAGCATAAATATATTTTTATAATTTACATACTCCCAGAAAAAAAAAAGAACAGCCTATTTTAACCTATCCCCATGCATATTAAACAACTAAAAGGCAACGGAATGTGAAAAGGCAGCAGCTAAAATGTGTAAAACCAAACATTTCTGAAGATGTGATCGAGTCTGAGCACAAATGTCACCCTATCCATGGAGCAGATTACAGGGCAGCTGAGGACTGAGGAAGGTGGCAAAGTGAGGCAGTGCCATGCTCAAGATAATGAGGTCATCACTCCATTGTGCATTTTCGGGATGGAATTAACAGGAAAAACTCATTAAGGGTCAAAATGCTGTATTGCAATGAAAGCAGCTCCTTGAGAGCACCCAAATGGCAAAGAGAGGGGGGTCAGATAATCCGTGGTTATAAATGGCTTCATGACCAGCAAATTCCTGAATTGCATAAAAATAAGAGGGGAATTTGAGTATTAATGTTATTAATTCGTTGTAATTAGTTGAGTATTAACGACACTACATGGTTCTTCCACAGAAACAAAAGCACTGCATTGGGTTGTAATATCCATGAGGGGCACTCAGAAAAAAAAATAAATTGATTTATATGGCAGAAATAGGCATTTCCTGGGCAAAACCCGGAGCAGCCATCTAAACCTGCTCTCTTTCCATTTCTCTTCCATGCACTGAGATGTTTTCTCTTCCCAGATCTCAGCACACCCAGCTCATCCCTGTATTTAATGTCTCTTTTGAGCTCATGCAACTGCTGCTCTAAAGAACACTGCACAAAGAGTGCCAAAATCAAAATATATGCAAATGCATAATGCACAAAAGGGAAAGTTAATTTCTCTTTAATTTATTTTCATTATTTGAATGTATTATTATTTTTATTTTAACATCCCCCTGAATACAGCAAGTAGTTTAACTCCACAGTTACACTGAACACATCCAAAATTTCTCCACTATTCGCTGAGAATTGAGGATTTTTTTTTGCCATTCTAGGCAGCAACACGGCCTCACTTTGACACGTGTGGCATTAAACCAGCAGGGCTGTGCTGCTGTTGAAGGAGAGATTGTGGCTCCATCCATCAACACCAGCTCATCCCCGTGGCACAGCAGCAGGATTTCCACAGGCAGCATCTGCCCAGGCTCAGGAATTTGTGGGGAGCTTTGCAGGAGCCCCCACGTGCCCAAACTCTGCCTTTTGCTGTTTTTTGTGATTAAATATAATGATTCCTTCCAAGGTTCATCTATGCCATGCTGGTAATCTTTCACTTTCACTCACTTATCTATAAGTAAGCAAATGGCATCAATGGTTAAAAGGTTACATTTTTTATTGATCTGAAGCCATGATCTGGCAGATGTTTCTTTCTTTCCATAGGTGCTGGTTTTGGCAACGCACCTCAGTTTAATTGCCCTGAAATTAAATTCCTGCTTTGGTTCATTAGAATATTCAACAAGTGAATACATTTATAAATCATAATTAACTTCTCCTTTCTGTTTTGTTTCTCTTTTGAATTGTTCTGCATTTGTTTGTTGCAGTTTTGGGGCAGAGAGAAAATACCTCTATTAAAGATTTTGGAAGTCTCCTGGAAAAAAAGTAACTTCCATTGATTGCTGCTGAAGGAATTTGTTCCTGCTTGGAGAGGATCAAGCTGTCCTTGTCTTTCTCCAGTTAAACCCAAACCAGTCTGCAAACTTCAGCAGCTGACCAGTGCCATACTGGGCCTGTCCCAAACTGGTCTCTGGCTGTTAATTCTGCTGTTAACTCACAGAACTGTTTTGAAGCTAATGGAGCTGTGCCAGTTTTCACGTGTGGGATATTCTGCCCATTATTTCTGACATCACACAGTTACAGAACAGCTCCACCAGGCTCCTTATTTTTGTCAAGAAACAGTTTATTTAAATCAAGTGTATTGTACTGTACAACTTTTTTAAAAGGCTTAAAAAGCCAAGGGAGCAGAAAGAGTGGATTACTGTATGACTTACAATAGGGGGGTGGAAAAGCTTCATTTTGATGTAAATTCCTCTAAGGAATGATGGGTTCGTTTTGCCTTGATAACGTTCAAGGTGTCAGTAATGCTTTGTGGAAACAACGTATCAGATATCCAGCAGAGCTTTCCATAAGAGAACGCTGGAAACCGACACGATTGTTACTTTTAATAGAACATCAGAGTAGTTTGGGAGCAGCTCCTTTTGCTTTTAATTTTTCCTGATGGCTTGGGGAGCAATGATCAGCATTGTCACTTCAGCAGAGGATGGTTTGGGGTGACCAGGGGACGTGTGAGCCACGGACGAAGGGTGGGGACAGGTGACACTGTTCATCCTCCTGACCCTGCCCTGCCAGCAGAGCAAACTGGACAGAGCTGTTCCCCATCCTGAGGGTGATTAGCACCGTGCTAATCCTGTCTGCTGAGTGCTGATCACGGTGCTAAACCCCTCAGATGCAGGAAATCGAGGATTGTGCTCCTGGGGTCGTTCAGTTCCACAGCTCCACACCACACACAGGCACCTGTCTGCCACAATCTGCCTCTGCTGGGTTGCTGAAGGGTCTGCTCAAGGGAGAGCACTGGGATAGAGCTTTCTAAAAACAATTCCCAAAGACAGCGCAAAAATTTAAGCACTCCTAAAATCAACCCACACCCTGCATCCCTCGAATCGGGGCAAATCAGGGAATGGATCCATCCCCAGCCCTGCAGTGCCAGCTCTGCTCCCACCCACGAGATCAGAGCACGACACCTGGGACACACTGAGCAGCTCAGGTGCAGTATTCACACAAGGGCATGGACTTGGCACAAGATGGAGAAGTGCAAAGACCTTTATTGCACAGTGAAAATTCCTTCAATCCCAGCACACAAACAGGACAGAACCTCACACAAACAGCAAAGATGCACCCAGAGTGTCCCCAATCCCCTGCAGCATTGCCCAGATTTTCCCTGTGATGGGAACAGGTGAACAATGCCCTGGAAGGGCACAAACCACAATATTCCCACACAATTGCTCAAGAAGGTCACAAACCCAGCATTCTTTTGCCCAGCCCATCTCAGGTGAGCTGGATGTGTTTCCATGGTCACCTCCAGGGAAAAGGCCAATTCTGGGCTTTCCAGGTCTGAATTTCTATAACCCCCATAGTGTAACCCTACACTCAGGATCAGAGGAGAGCACACCACCACATTTGGGAAGCTCTGCCTGAGGTCCCAACTCAACAGCTGCTTGTAATTCCCATTTTTGTAACCGGGAATAAGAATCAGCAGTGGGTTCCTGGCTTGCAGGCTATCAGGTCTCCATGGAAAGGCCACTGGGCTCACAGGGAAAATAAGTGGCTTAGAGCATCATTTTCCCTCCCTGACTGCTCCTTTGGATCATTCCCCTGGTTCAGAACACCATTTCTCTCCCTGTGCTGCTGTTCTTCAAGTCACCATTCAACTCGTTTGCATTTTTGCCCCTGGCAAAGAGGAATGTTCTGGTTCTTTCTGTGTTGATCCTTGTCCCTCTCCAGTTCACAACCTGATTATAAAAAATTAAGTGTTGATCCTCCAATAAAACTTAGAGACATCTGAAACACTGTCCAGGAAGCCCTAGAAAACAATACAAAGGTAGAGGGGGAAGCTGCAGATTGCTGCTTCTGTTCAAAGCCCATCCTGCCTGAAAGAATCCAGCGTGAATATAACATTGAAGTGACCTACAGAAACCATAAACACTTGATGTTTGAATCACAAAAGAGAAGAAACCTGGGTAAGACATCAAATACAGTAAAAAACAGCAGAGAATAATAGCTACAAGGCAAAGCACAAAGGTGAAAGAAGAGAGATATTACAAAAACCCTGAAACAAAAAGGTGCTAATTGCCATTCATCTTAAAAGTAGGCAATTTTCCAAGGCACTGTAACTAGCCCTCATCCTCCTGTTAGATGAAAGAATAATATTTCAGGTAGAACACTTCAAACACAAAGCAAAAACACCCTCCTCAAACCTCAAGTAAGGAAAAAAAATTCCCCCAGAATATTGTGAGCAAATTGCACCAAAACTCACTGGATTTGTAAAAGCAAAACATGAGAAGCCAGTTCAGTGTTTAATCACTGCAGCATCCCCTGTCAGTGATGACTTAGTGAGCAGGTTAACGTGATTATTTGTATCATTTAGCAGAACCATCTGGAGATAGAGAAAATATTGTTTAAGGACTCCCAGGGCCTGTTCCATTCTGGTTCAGCTTGAAACTATCACTTTGAAACAAAAAAATTGCTTTTAAACTAGAGTTTGTGTTTGCTGTTAAATTAAACACATCAGAATGCACTTTCTGCTTGGTTTTTAGGTATCATGGTCACTTAGCCAACAGAAATTTGCAGGAATATATATTCCCAGCTGTACGCATTCCATGGAAATATGGAGCCTGTGGAAGGTTTGGAGCTCTTTCTACACCTTTAGAGCCCTAAATGAGTGGCTGAAATTGCTCCTTTGTCTCAGAAAACACTGGAGAGGGTTCACTCCTGATGGCTCTTTGGGGAAGGTTTTGGGGGGCTGTGGAGCTGCAGTAACCCCACCCCACCAGGCTCTTCCCACTTTCACACACTCCAACATCCTCTGGCAGCAGAGCAGGCTCTGCTTTCCCCCGTGGATGCTTTGAACACTGCAAGATTTCATTTGGATAATGTTTAAAGTCAAACATTCCAATAGGTCATGGCCAGCAGAATTAATGATCTGCATTAGTAAACCACACAGTCATGTCTGTGCTGGTTTTCACTATGTGGAGAATAAAAATAATGTGGTGTGGAATGCAGAAATTAACACCAGCTCCTTCTAGTATTGTTTTCTGTCAGTGTTTCACAGGATTTTGGGAGAAATTCTTACACAGCCATTACTCCTTTTGCTCTAACATTTACTAAGCTCTCCATAGCACAAAAGGTGAGGACACTGGGCTCTGTTTTGGCTTTTGTGACCTGATCTACATGAAATCTTTCTGCTTCAGGAATACTGAAGGAACTTATCTTCACCTCGAAATGTTATTCCCATTTCAGCTGAAATCCTTCTTCCAAACCAGATAAGTTTAAGTCACTTATCCAGGGTTACAGAATTCCATTTTTCCTCCACTCTTTTGGCCAGGCCATGCTGGGACCTGAGCTACAGAACCTGTGGAGCTGGAAAAGCTGTGCCATGGCCACGTTCATCCTCTGAATTCTCTTGTAGAAAAGGACTCATCTATGAGAATAAACAGCCCCACAAGTCATGATCTTGAGAGTTTGTGCTCGTTAAAGTCTCAGCACAGATTCCCCAGAGGAAGCCAAGGAACTCCTCAAACTCTGACAGCACTAAGGGATTTATATGGACTAAAACATCCACCAGAACACACTCAAACATCCAGTGAAGAAATGTTTGGTTTAGACATTCTCTTTAAAATCCCCTGTCACTCTGACTCTGTGACGTGCTGATGTTGACTTGATCACCAAAATTCAGCAGCACTGACCAATGCAACCCCAAACCATCCTCAGGTTGCACACCTGGGACTTCTGCTGGGTGGGGGCAGTGCTTCCAGCTGGGAAAATTCACTGAATTTTCCACTGGGAAAATTCACTGCAATGAATTCAGTAGCAATGGAAATAATAACTTCAGTAACAGCAACGGAAGTGCCATGAAAAAATAAAATGTTTCCATTTTGTTGTGCCTCGAATGAAGGGTGCAACAGAGAAATGAGTGGGGTTGCAAGTTGTAGATGGAGAACTGGCTGTGAGAGGAGAGGAAAACTTGCAGAAGCAGGAGATAATTATGGACAATGACAAGATGTCTCATAAAGTCTCCTGGGGAAAAAGAATTGACCCAGACTATCAATAAGATAATTCCACTATCTTTTCGTCTTTGTCTCAGCTTCTTTTTCTTCTTTCCTTCTTTCTGCCTTACTACTACTCTTATTTAACCTTCAGCTAATCATTAAAGTAACCACTGAGCAGCAGCAATAATTTTATAGTGTGCTCTATAATCTTCTTGCTTTTGGCATTAATTTCAGGAGGTTTTCTTCTTTTTAACATCACTTCTTAATGTTTCCAGCCCGATAAGGATTTATTCTCTGCTATTTGAATTGCTTTCTATTGGTACTAATTATTTCCCAAAATTCGAAAACCACTTCAGTGCCAGGCAGTGAGGCCCTCAGCTTAATTCCATCTTCCTGCCAGTGACTTATTTTAGATTTGTGTAGAACTGGTTGTGTGACAGCAACTCTTCAGTCCACTCTATCCCTCAACAAATAAATAAGAGTTTCTTCAGAGTCCTTGGGCTTCTCACTGATAAGGTGACATGAAGGTACCAGAACACTGGTGCTGATGCAGCCCTGCCAAAAAGGGGAACAAGTACAAGCTTAAATTGAAAAATTACACAGCTACTGCTCGGTTTTGTTGTAATTCTGGATATCCTATTATGGTACCTATTACCAGGGACTTTTATGATTCCAGTTCTGTAGAGTATAAACATCACCTTAACAGAATTAATAACTTTAAGTATTATGGCTGCTAAGAAAGTACCAGCAAAAATGCCGGAAAGCATTAAAGATATTAACATTAACATTTAAAACAAGCTGCAGAGAAATCAAACTGGAATTAAATAAGAGTCTTTCTGCTGGCTCTTCAGTTTAAGGAAATCCATGAATTTCACTCACAGGAACAGTCTTAGGAAATTAAATTAAGCTGACAATGCTTGCTGAAAACACCATGAGCCCCAGAGGATGAGAGAGCACAAAGAGGAGACTTGGGAAACTTTATCCTGACCAAAGACAGGGAAACAGGGCAGCAGCTCTGGAATTTAGGGGTTGGTTTGCAGCTAGAACTGCACCAACCAACTGTTCCTTCATGCCACAGTGACAATGGGGACTGCCAGTGACAACTGGAGGATGTGACAGAACAAATGCTGTTTTTCGTGGGGGAATGGTGATAAATCCTCTGACATGTTGGTGAACTTGGAGAAATTTGCCTGGGGAAATCCTGAACATACCTGGCACAATCCATGCTGAAAGCAGACAAATCCCAGGCAGGCATGTTGTGTGCTGGCTAATTGAACACAGCAGTAATTAAGGCATGGAACCTCCATCCTCTCCCATGGAGGTGCTGCTCTCTAAGTGTTCCTGCCTCACTCACATCATGGGCCCAGCACAGACAAGGAAAAGGGCAAGAGTTATTGCACATGAAAGGTCAAACAGATCATCTAATGGTTCCAGCCAATCCTGACATTAAAAACACTTTCTGATTGCTTGTTCTCTGAGCTCTGTACACACTCACATCTCCATAAATGCCTGTGCTGCAGGAGGAATTTCCTTCATGTGCTCCTGCACTCCCCTTTGTCGTTGTTCTCCAATTGATTTTCTTTTTTTTTTTTTTAATGGAGAAGAAACAGGATGGGGAAAAAAAGTCTATTAATTTTTAAAAAATATATAATATATTTAAATACATATTATATATGCTCCCTTTTGGCTTTATGGCTGATATTTTTAGTGTTAATATTCCAACAAAGGGTTGGTTTGAGAGTAGTCAGAGGCCATTCACACTGGAAAAGTGAATGCTGCTCAAAGGAGAGGTTTAGTTTATGTCTTTTTATGAAAAATAACCCATTTTAACTTTTTTCCAATCCAAAACCTCTTTATTTCTGAACAAAAGAATGTACCAGGATGCATTCAAGGTGAGTTCTTGGAATTAATAAAACCAGGATTTATGTGTTGTCTGCAGAAATCTCTAAGATGTGACTTGCCAAGATTCCTTAATGTGGCATAAATAAAATGAAAGAAATCAAATCAACAAAACAAACCCAGAAAAAAACCCACCAAACCAACAAATCTGATTTCTAAATATCCAGTGAATGTCTTTGTGCAGCAGACAAAGGCATCAAACAATGCATGGATCCCTTCCACCCCAGTTATTATGGCTGGAAAACTGACAGAAAGGAGTAGGGAAAGGGCAATATTCCCAGCATAAATATATGGAATAGATAATCACCAATACTATTTTTATACAAAAAAACCCCAAAAAAACCCTTGTGCTCTCAGAATGCATTTGAGTCTTTTTGTGGCTCTCCACCCAAGCACATGCTGAAAGAATGTCACTTTGAGGGCAATAAAAATGTGTTCTAGATTAGAATTGCACATAATGAAGGAAGAATTCCAGTCAAAATAGAACGATTCTCATGTTACTTTCTTGGGTTCAAGAATCAGATACAGTTTCCCCCTTCTTTTTTATCTTATGAATTTGAAAAATGTTTCCTCTTTGGGATTTAATCAGGAACATGTGTGAGAAAGATCTAAACTGATGATACACTCACAGAGCACTGAAAGAAACAGATTTTCAGAGGCAGGATTCTGATTTGGTAATGTATGTACATAATTACAACGAGGAAGGTGAAAGCAGAAATTGCTACAGGCACCTGCACTCAATCCACTTGAAAAAGCAAATACAACAGGCCTAAAATTCCATATTTAACCCCTAAAATGTTTCAGTCCCAATCCTGCAGGGAACGAGATATCCTTAAAATATGTCTCAGTAGTGATACAATTTTTAATATCTTGCTTTAAAAAAGTAATGCAAACAAACCAAGAAAGAACCAAACAAGAAAAAAACCCTAAAAAACCCCAAACAAAAAAAATCTCCATTGGATCTCTGATTCTCTAACAGACAATTTAGGGATTTTACAACTGTTCCCCTTTAAAATTTAATTTGCATGTTTTTCACCAGTCACACAGTTTATTGTTCTGACTAAAAGGCAGTAACCAGAAATGGCCCAGAGCTTCTTTGTGTTGAGGACAACACCCAAATTAGCTCTGATAATTTTTAGGGAGATTTGATTTTGCAAGTTTTCCAAAGAGAAATGTGGATGTCAGGCACAAATCATCCTCCATGCTGTACCTGGAATCTGAGTGGAGCAGGTGAAATAACATCACAGAAGTGAAACAGAGACAAGAAATCAGGGAACTGAAATGTCTCAGCTCATTTCTGTCCAACTCCACCTGCACCCCCTGCACTCAGCCCATTTTATGGCCAAATATCAGCACTCAGAAACTCTTTGAGGGAGCTGGGGTCAAGCAAAAATACAAATTTCCTTCAGATTTTTCTCCAAGTTCTTCCCTGTGACATAAAAAATGTCCCATCCTGGCCATTCTGCTCCTTTCACACACATTAATTATCAGAATTAATTTTAATCTCTCTTATTCTCTGCATTCTTTCTGAGCAAACGTGGGGTTTGTGAACAAGTCAAGCAGAAAGTGATGAAAATTCTGGGAAACTTGGATTTACCCAACTGCACTGAGGACAGGATTTTCCACCCTTCAGTTTTTAGGGGATATTTATGAGATACAGCACAAAAACACATTCATGCATCGGGTAAAGCTTAAAAAATAAAATAAAAAAAAAGGCTTCAAAGCAGTTGGTATTAAGAATGCTGGTACTTTGCTTCTCTCCTTGGCCTAAATATTTCTGGGAATTTTCTGAGCATAGATAAGACTCTGTTCTGGTGCAATTGGAAGACAGTAAATCTGAGCTGGCTTCCTCCAGCAGAAGATGTGCCCTTATAAGACAAACTTGAAAAATCATATAAAAACCAAGGCAGTCTGAAGGAGGAACACAATTCCAAATGTAACTATACTGATTTAAAAACAAACAATAGTTCTGTTAGGAACTGGCAGCATTCCCAATAATAATATTTAAACAAGCAAAGACAGAATACAATATGCACAGGCATACTCCAACTATTTTTAACTGACATATTACTGTATATTTTCTGAGAAAAGTTCAACGAGATTTGTCAAATAACTCAAGGTCTGGCTATTCAAATCCTCTCTGCACAGAACAATGGCCTGGTTCTGCAGAGATGCCTGTCTGTATTCCATTAAAAACGTGCTGAGGAGCTCCAGTCAAGGTGGCACCTTGGTAGGGACATCACACACAATGTCCTGCACAGTTTCCTGTGACACAAAAAAGGGGTGAAATTATTGATGTGACATTCTGACTTCACACACAGTGGACAGGCTGCTTCCTGCATGCCCATCTTCAGATGTTTGGCTCTTCAGGGAGAAAATTTTGCTTTCTCTGGAATGAAAAAACCTTCTCTGGTGACAATGCCCTGCTCCAGGATCTGGAAGTTTTCAGGGGAGCTGCTAAAAACTCAGAGCAGCGTGTCCCAACTAAAACTACCAGCAAAGCTCTCTGAGGTTTAACTCCTTGACACCCAACTGGGGGCATAATTGGAAATGTTTAGGCTGACACAGATTTTTAAGGTCTGTCTGACACTCAAAGATGTCCAAGAGTTATGGCTCCACGCTGGGCTCTCCAAAGATTTCTTTCTCAGCAAATGACCAAGTGAGAGCCATCAGTGCAGCCCCATGGATGAGATTAGATGTGTTTTTAGGTCGCAAGCTAAAAGCTTGCTAATGCTGACAGGCATTCCTTGTCTAGGAATGTTTGTTAATTTGAACTCCCCTCCCTTGCTGGCTTTCTTTAATCTCCCAACCAGCTGTCTCCCATAAAAAGATATTTCTGTTTTTAGTTACAAATCTGTTTAGAGATAAAACTTGCTCATAAATACACAACTGCATCCATGGGTCGGCTTTTTGTTTTTGTTTTGGGGTTTTTCTTGCTGACAGTAGGAAACCAACTCCAGATGAAAAATATTGAACTTTTTTTTCAGGATCAGAACATGATTCCTGCTTGCTCAGAGCATGGTGCATGTGTAATAGATGCTCTCGATTTTAGGGCTGGCATGACACTGTGAAGGAGCTCATTGAAACAGCCATTTTTGTCACCTTTGCAGATTTAGAGCTCATGAGATGGGATAAATTGAAGCTCTCTCAGAGACTGGCAGTATTTTTACCTGAAGAACACCCAAAAATGTGAAATGGATTCAGTGTAAGCAACTACAAAACCTCCCCCAAGCCCCACAGCTTTTGCTTTTCTAATCGCAGCAAACCTGGGAAATTTCTAACTTGTTTTCCCTTCCTTTAATTTCTAGATTTTAACTAAATAAATTGCACTTATTTCTTATTTGTATATTCACTACAGACACATCAATCCAGAGCTCAGCACTTCTGGGAACAGCTCTGAGCACAATTAAGGGCTATGAGCCAGAACCTCTGATTAAAACACAACATTTAGGGGGTTTTTAAGCATTTTCACTAGAATGTGGTAAGAGTTCTTTAATTCACCCATACCATATTCCTCTTAAAGGAACCTCCATATTCTGAATAATTCTGGTTTCCACTAAAAGGATTGCCAGGTATTTTATTGGAGATAAATAGAAATACTTCTCCCTGTAATTCAAGCTAAGTGTAAAAAAGCAGTAGAATTCTGGTGATGAATTTTAGTACTGCAGGAAGCAACATTTCAGTGATACCCCAGCAACATTCTCAGAAATGCTTCTACCCATCACACCCCATACCTACAGGAAAACATTTACTGTCCCAAACTTTTCATTTCTCCACTGGTCATCTGCTAATTGAGGCTCTGGAAATTTATTTTGCAGTATTACTTTAGAATTTAGCCATTAATATTTCTGTATATATAATATTCCAGCACATCTTAATAATTAAAATACAATTTCAAATGTATTTTCATTAATATTTACTTTACTCCCGCTGCAGTTCAGCTCACAATTCAGTTGAAAAACTGATTAAAAATATAGTTGCATGAAATACATGAAAATTAAATTCTACTTGTCTCAAACCATCAAGATTTTATGGACAATGTGCCAAAACTCCATGATACAGTCTGGAGTATAAATATTTACAATGGAGTTTCTATATTAGCAGTTAAATGCTGTGGGATGTGCTCATTCTCCCAAGTGAATTCCCATCTGAGGACGCTCTGCAGTCTGTCACTTTGTTATTCCACAAAGTTCTTTTATCTGACCTGTCTTGCAGGGGAGGCCTGTGCCATTTAGATCCTGAGGTGAGACGTGCCTTATAAAGACCCTGGATTGACAAAGGTGACTGACAGGAGCTGAAAGGATGCACAAAACTGAAGATGAGAAAATCCTTCCCTGCTCTTCACCTCAGCAATGTTTTCCGGGCACAGGAGCTGCCCTGGGCTCCTGCCAGGGATGGATCCTCAGGTTTTCCATCACTGCTGGGTCTCCAGGGGTTTATTTGTGTTCAGTGGGGAGCCAGGAATGAGGGACAGAGCCAGGAAGGAGGAACTTCAGCTCTGGAGGAGAGGCAAAATTACCTGAGGGTAGGATCACAGAGTGGGTTGGGTTGGGAGGGACCTCAAAGCCCATCCAGCACCACCCCTGCCATGGCAGGGACACCTCCCACTGTGCCAGGCTGCTCCAAGCCCCAGTGTCCAACCTGGACATCCTTGGGCACTGCCAGGGATCCAGGGGCAGCCCCAGCTTCTCTGGGCACGCTGTGCCAGGGCCTGCCCACCCTGCCAGGGAACAATTCCTGCCCAATCTCCCATCTGAGCCTGCCCTCAGTGGGGACACATTTCCCTGTGTCCTGGCACTCCAGTTCCTGATGAAAAGTCCCTCCCCAGCCTCCTCTTGGAGGTCTCCAGACAACCTTGTTTTCTTCAGGCTGAACAGCCCTAAATTTGGGAAGCTGGAACCTCGGAAAGTTTGAGGTCTCCTCACAATCCACCTTCACACAAGCCATGGGATAACTCTGGGATTGCATTGGCTCCAAGAAGTTTTGAAAGCAGCTGGAAGCTGAGCTGGAAGTCAGCGAAAAGAAAAGAAATTCCAGTGGCTACTCCATCCCTGCAGTCCTGCTGTGCTCACACCTGAACCAGGGCAGAGCCCTGTAACCCTCAGAGCTTCATCACTGCAAGATCTTACCCAGTGCAGAACAAACCCTCCCACGAAAAAAAACCCAAACCTTGGCAAAACGAAGACTTAACCAAAATTTATTTTAATAGTAATGCCGACAACAGTGAGCAACAACACGGAACTCCTCAGTGTCCCATCTATAAATTAATTAAAGACCTTGTTCCAGGGAGAACGAATATCACACCCAGGCCTGTGTGGCACAGCTGAAAAATGATCTGCCAAACATGATGCCTCCAGAGGAAGGAGCTGGCAGCTAAAGCAGACAGGTTAATACCCTTCTCACAGCCACCAGACACTCACTGCTCCCTTGCAACTGCTGGGCCCTGAGACTAAAAGCTCTGACCAATAAAAACCATTAAACCCAGGCAATAAAACAATGTCAGCCACAGCAGGCCACATGACTCCAGATCAATACATGGTATTTCCTCTAGAAATCATGGCATAAGGGGTTTCAGTCTGAACAGATTTAGAAATGCAGAGGGGAAAAAAAAAACAACAAGAAAATTTAGTTGGGTTTGTGTTTAAAGAAACCAATCCAGAGGGTAACAACTAGAGGAGAGTAATGGTGAAATCACTCCCAAAATGCTGAAAATGAAACAGGGACAGCTGTGGCAGGGTATGGGCATGGCTGTGTCTTTGTATGGATTCACCCACAGCTACACTTTGTCTTTAAGAAGATACATACATATATATATATATGTGTGTGTGTGTGTGTGTGTGTATTTTAAATAATGATCCACCAGATATTCAACAGAACTTCTTCAATTTTTATCCAGCATGCAGCAGGAAGATAATCACCACTGGGAGCTGATGCCAAGTGTTTCCAGGATTCAGGCATTGCACACCCAGAATTACTTGGCCAGTATTAGGCACAACCACTTTGCCATGCAGTGAAATTCCCCCAGGAACTGGGTGTTTTGGGTGTCAGCACAGAGCTTTCTCTGCATATAAGCCCCTCCACAGCCCTGCACAGTCCATCAGAAATGGGGATTTTTGTCCATCCCTGTGGGGACTCACATGTTCCCAATACATCATTTAACATATTCAGAAAGCATTCTTTATATTTAGATACTACTCAAGTAGCAGGCAATATTCTACAACAAAGAGAGATCAAGACAAAGGTCAAAGAACATCCAAAAAAACCCCAATTAAAGACATTTCTTGCACATTTCTATCAAACCCCACTCCCCCTCACCCATTTGCAATGTCCATAACAAACAACCAATGATTCTATGCATTCCAAGAAAGCTGAGGGAGAACTTGCCACACAAATCCTCAGTGCCAGACCTCAGCAGGGTGATGCCTGGAGGATATTTCTGCTTTTCTCCTGAATATTTCTTACACTGTTCCCTATATTCACAGGTATCAGCATGCACACTTGTGATGCTTTAGGTGATAGCTCAGCCCGGTTTCATGGTGTTTATAGGGCTGGGAGACCAAACACCCCTGAAACCACGGAGAGTTAGAGACCAAACACTCTGTTTTCATGAGCCCTCAAGGTCTCCTAGTAGGACAGATTCTGTAAACTAGAAGTGAGCCCACCCAGGCCCCTTCTTGGGCCCTCCTGGTAGATCTGCTAATGAGTAGAGTCTTTAATTGTACACTCGACTGGGGGGACGGGGCTTTTGCGCCGCGTTCTACCTGGACGGCAGAAGCCATGGAATGGGATCCTATTAAAATACCGAGGGAAACGACCCCAACCCTCTGACCCTGTCTGAGCCTTTATTTCCTAAGACCAGAAAAAGGCATCAAGGGCTCTGGGGCAGTGTCCCAGCTGTGCTGTGGCTCTGCTCACCCCTCATTGATGGGACCTGGCACAGATAGAGACAGAGCAGAGCCCCAACACTGCAGCCCTGTGATTTTCCATCCTTCCTGTCCATGTTATTGCTGCAGGCTCAGGGTGTTGTATCTGCACAGGCAGGACATTCATCTTGCCCAAACACTTGAGCCCAGCTAGGCAACACCACGCTTTTGTTTCTTTATGAAAAATAATAATAAAAAAATGATATAGAACCATGATGAAACCTTAATTCTTAACAGAACGACCCCTTTGACATCAAATTACTCTGATATTTCAATCCCTCGTGCCTCAACAGGGCAGCAGCTTTATCTCCTTCGTTTTTAAAGGCCTTGGGAAGTAAGATCAGCAGTCAAAGTAATAGAAAAAGCAATACAGGACGTGGATAAAACTGAGCTGAACATCCTCAAACGTTTCTCAGCATGTTGGCTGTTACAAGATCAGGCACCTGGATAGTAAATTACTGCAGTTTGATTTGTGTAACAGATATTTTGTGTGTGGTTACCAAATTAGCAGAAACAATCCAAAAATTCCCCACAGTTCCCAGCATCCACTTTCTGTTTGTGAAACGTCTTTGCAAGTTTACTTGGGAAGGAGCTTTGAAGGGCAGTTTTCCAGACCCAGCTTAAATACATTTTCATGGGTCAATTTCTGAGGAATATTATTGTTTCTATTCTGAATTGTTTGACCTTCATGTTATGAAAATCAAAGTCATGCAAAGCCCTTTTTATATAAACCGAAATTAGGAAAATGTCACTTCTTACATTGGAAAGGGAGGTTCAGAGCCACACACACACATACACACTGCTTTTCAACTCCCAGCCAATTTTCTGTTCCAGTAAATAGAGAAAAAGGGAAGATTTATGGCAAGAATAGTTTCCATTTCTTTCTCCATGATTTGATTTTTTTTCTTCTTGTTATCCATGTATCAGAGAAAATATATTCAAGTAGAACAACTATAAGGAAAAAAGAGTGAAGGTTTTTTAGGGTGTAGGAACAAATCTTCTAGACCTCCTATCTGCTTTTGATTTTTTCTTTGTAGATAAAATATGGTTTTGGGGAGGCAGGGTTGTAATTAGAGCCTTCATTCTGGGCACACAGGAGAAAGTGAGGTGAGGAATTTCTCCTGCTGAGGGAAAGCACCAGGTCAGGGAGAGGAGAAGGCAAGGCAGGAAAAATCCTCCTCCATTCCACCTGACCCCTCCTCGTGGGATCTGAAAGATTCTCTGCTTCCAAGGCTCTGAGTCAATAGATGCAAGAACATAACGAGCAGATGACCCTAATGAGGAATAAAATATTTGCACTGCTTTTCCTGCCACTGACACCACAAACCCTTCATGCTTTGGTGTCCTCTGCCTCCCTCTGGCACTGCTAAACTTGAAGTGTGACTAAGGTCACCTCTATTGAAGACTTTTTCTGCCTGTTTCTGGTTGGAAAATCAGAATTCAGCCACTGCATTAAAATATCCCACTGCTGCTGTTTGTTCTGCTCCTACAGCCTCAGCCAGGTCACACAAAGTGACACGGGCAGAGGGAGAGGGGAGCAAGAATATTTCCCAAAGCACAGGTGAGGACAGGCAGGAACTTCAGGGTGGCACAGGCACCTCACAGTGCACATGGATCTGTCATTAAACCAGGCAAATTATTCTTAACTATAGATTTTAGCTGGGTTTTTTTAAGGTCTTTTAAATGTTTATTGATTTGTAAGGCAGCGCGACTCGAAATTGTGCTGACCTTGGAAAGGCTGGGGAGGCAGAAATCTTCATGTTTTAACCCAATGAGTTCCAGGAGAATTCCAGGAACCTGGGAGAGCCCCTGCAGCCTTGGAACACCCTGGGAATACAACCCAAAACTCACCATCCCAGAACTGCACATGGTCCAGGTGCTGGGGCTTTGGGAGGGAGGAGCAAATGACACATCCAGGGAGAGGGAAAAGCATTTAGTGATGGAGAAGGGAAGGTGGAGAAAGAAATGTGTCTTCTTAGAAGGAGATTTTTGTTCCCATTGGCTTGATTAAAGGCCAAGGCTCAGATATGAGAGTTCAAAAGCACTCAAAAGATGCAAAATTAGCAGCGAGAAATGCAGAAAATTCCAAACAAGCGCCGCTAAGACTTTTGTACCCTGAACCATCTCATATATTCTGTCAAAAGAAGTATTTATTGAAAGATGAAAAGGAGTTTTAAAATAGATTATTGAGACTATTTTTGCAGCCTGTGCCCATAAGCCCCTGTTCTCCAGCGAGTGCCAAGACTGAGGGCTCAGAGGGAGAGAAAAAAAATGGGAACTAATAAATTCAGCTTTGCTTTTGTGAGCCAGGCCCCCCCTGCCAACCCCATGCTGATAAAACCTTTCTGCCTCTCTCTGGCTGTTCCCCCTCTCCCTCGGTTTTAATTCGAGCTTTTCCCACCTCGCTTGTAGCATATGCAGAATCCACGATGGTGCTGGGAATAAAGGTTTCATTAGCACTCATTTGGGATGCAGCAGAACTCCCTCCTGATTTCACAACATGGGAGTGAGGGAGCCTTTCCAAATACCTCCTGCTGGAACATTTCTAATGCGAGTGGTGCTCCCCCACTTTGCCTTTCACTGCCATCCCCTCTCCACCCACTGCAAACTCCACTTTCTGTGCCTCCTAAGACCTGAAGAAACAGTCCACAGCCATCTAAATGTGCAGCCAGTCCTTCATGGAGATTAGTATAATGTTAACTCCTCTGATTTGGCGGGGTTTTGGTGATGGGTTGGGAGAAAATAACTAAAATTACTCTACTTTAAAAAAAAACCAACCATTGATAACCCCCATCTTTATTTAAATGCCCTTTCAAATTATTGGGGGTTTGGCTTTTTTTTCTCATAGAAATCCTGTTGAAAGCTCTTGCAAGAATTCAGTTAACATTTTCTCTTTAAATATCACACACATTCTGAGGAATCTGTATATTAGAAAAAGTTTCCCCTCTAAAGGAGTTGAAAAAGTAGCATTTTAGCAAGATGCAATTGTGGGTCTTTACTTTGCTGGCCATGGAAATGAGAAGGAAATGTGTATTTATTTTAGCTAATGGGTAAGTAAAACTCTCAGGATCATCATGTCTTTGAATGGATCTGTCATTTTAAAGTTAGGAACTATTCATAGCCCCTAATGGTACTGGGGGAAACTGTGCTGCTATGAAAAGCTATTAGGAAGAGCAGGAAACTTTTGGGTGGAATGCAGTGTTAATGAGAGCTCATTATGTTATTGCAAATTTCGACAGAGTGCATGTTTTCCTCACAGCCCCAGCTCCCCAAGCAAGGCAAGCCTCAGCTCTCAAAAAAGGTAAAACAAAATTATCCTTCCCCTCTGCCTCCAAAAATAAAAGCAGAATAAAAGGATCCATAATTCAGCTCCCTATTACCTAAAACCACCCTAATTACATAGGATAAAGCAATTTATGACTTCCAAGAGGTACGACTGGAGAAACAAAGAATATTTAATATCTGCCACCACAAAGAGCAGCGAGGAATTGCCTTTCAGGGAAGATGGATCTGCCCCTCCCTGGCTCCAACCCTCTGGCACAGCTTTGCCAACAGGAGCCACCAGCCTCATTTGTCCAGGGGTTGCTTTGCAGCTTTACCCACTGCAGGGAACATGATTACTCCTTCTGATTTCCAAACTAACAGGGATTTAAGAATGGAAGCTATTTTTATTAGTTTGAGACAGTTTCTTAATGACGTGATTTATAAAGGTGATTTTGGAAGGGTAGAAAAATGCACACAGAATTCCATGTGTGGAGACTCTGCCCCTGAGGGGTTCTGCAGTCACAGGTTCTCCAAGAAGATGGGCTTTTCACACCAATTTAGTTATAATTTGAAGTATCTGAAATAAAAAGGGTGAGTTTTCCTTATTCTTCTTAACTTTTCCAGTATTAAAGAGCATTGGAGCAAACCAAGACTTCCTGTTGCGTTCAAGTGACTGCTTGAATTGGCTGCATGAAAAAGTGGCAAAATTGTGAACAAAATAAAAATTATACCCAGACAAAGCTGCCTGATGCACATTTGTGTCTACTGTGAGCCCTTATGGAAAATCAAATTTAAAAATATAATAATAATGTTAAAAAATGAGTGCAATAAACCCTACAAGTAACCAAAACAAGGCAGTGTCCCATGTAAGCCATGTCTTTGGATGAGACTGAGCTTCTCTCTTCACTTTCCAGATAAATATTTTAGACTCTTTTGAGAAGAATACACAACACTTCTGCATCTGCTGGATGACTAGAGGAAGCTGTCTCATTATTACAGCAGGAGCATCCCCGTGACACAGTCAAGACTGTACCAAATCTGATAAAAATTCTATTCTTCCCTGTCTTACAGCTGGACCAGAAATGAGATCAAGTCTGAATCCCAGCTTACAATGGGATTTTTCTGCCTATTTGTATTCTTTAGCATATTTTACAGTCTTTTCCCACCAGAAAATTAGAAGTGATTTAGTCCATTTCTTTTTTCTTTCAATACTCAATTTAAGGCATTCTTGTGTGCATAACTCCGGCACGAGTTTGTTTTGAAAACTTGAATTCACCACTCTGTGCATTCTAAATTTGGTCTAATTACTGTTGCTGTTGAGCAGATAATGCCCAACACAGCAGAGAGCCAGAGCAGCTCTGGATGTGCCTCTGAGCTGTGCAGAGGTGAGCCCAGCAGCAGAAACAAACGCAGACTCCAGAGCAGAATCACAAACACGTTCCTGCTTTGGCTGTGCTCGGAATGCAGCCTCTCTGCTGCAATGCACTGACAAAGGATGCTCAGCTGGGAAATTCATTCTGGTTTTTATGGGGTCTAAAGCAGGAGGGGTCTAATTCTGGCTGGTCTTTTTGGACACCACCTAAATCAATAAAGAATGGCAATAGCAGCAATCCATACTTGTTCTCATCAGCCTTTACTCTTACAGTGTATTTCTTGTGCCCTTCACCCAGAAAAGAAAGAACATTTTTTGCTTGTAAAGTTCTGTTTGAATTGCAAGTCCTTAAGAGGGGAGCTGCTGTTGACATTTCCTGAATTGAAATTCCTTCTTTCCTTCTTTCCTTCTTTCCTTCTTTCCTTCTTTCCTTCTTTCCTTCTTTCCTTCTTTCCTTCTTTCCTTCTTTCCTTCTTTCCTTCCTTCCTTCCTTCCTTCCTTCCTTCCTTCCTTCCTTCCTTCCTTCCTTCCTTCCTTCCTTCCTTCCCTCCTTCCCTCCTTCCCTCCTTCCCTCCCTCTCTAAACTGAAATCATTTTGGATTCAGGTGATGACACAGCTCAGTGCCCCTCTGGATACAGAGTTTTTCCACTCTGTGGATGTAGGAATTAGTGATGCAACCAGGAAAAAACAAACCCCCAAATCAAACCCAAGAGAAGTCCCCACACAAAGCTTTGAATTGGTGAGTTTTCAGGATAGTGAACAGGAATTGCCCTGCTGGGGCTCTCTCCAAAGTGGTGTCACCAGGTTGGCACCGAGCTGTTCCCTTCAGGGGCTCTGCCAGGCCTGGAGAGGCAGCAGGAATTCCAGCAGGAATTCCAGCCCTGTGCTCCAAACACCAGGCACGCTCCTCCCCACAGAAACAGAGCCTGTTTGGACAGAAAGCAACCCCCACCAAAACAAAATGCTGCACTGCACACCCCTCCCTCAGGGCCAGAAAACACACGGGACAGATGTAACTCATGATGCTGAATACACTCCTGAAGGCACTCCTAAAAAGCCTCTCTTAAACCAGAGCCATTTCCTGCTCCTGCTCCTTTTTCCCTACACCACAGCAATAACCACTCATTTTGATACTGAGATAAAGTTTAGTGCAATTACACCCAGCTTATCCCGTGCTGGGAAAATAAAAACCCAGCGTTTTCTCAAAGGGTCAAGGAATTGCAGGTCAAAGCAAGCCATGAAAGCCACGAGTGGTAAACAAGGTCTGGTGCCACCAGCAGCACAAACATGAGCCCTCTAACACCTCATACATTATATTCTGCTAAAAGAAGATAAATTAATTTGAAGGAAATATCTTGATTATATTTCTGCACAAACACAGCGAAGTTCTTATTTGCATAGCCTAAAGTATACACTAGCACACATTTCCTTAAATAAACATTACCTTTTAGCACAATTTTTCTTCATTTCTCTGTTTTTTTCCCACAAATGAGCAGAGATGACAACAAAATAAGTGACTAATTTGACTTCAAGCCCATTTGCTTTGATGATAAAATACAGTGCTGTAGATATTCAGCCAGTTTCACCTATGGATAATATATATTTTTAAAACATATTTTTGAAATATCTCAGCTGTACCTTGGCTAACTCCAAAAGCTTCTCACTGTTTCTATGTAGCTGTTTACAAATAATCAAATTATATTTCGGATGCTGTAGAGTAAGTCTAAAACTCTTGGGTTTTTTTAGGCTGAGAGTTTGATTTATAGCTCTGCAGGCTGGAACAGCCAAGGGTGGAACCCCGTTCTGCCCATCCATCACACGACAGGGAAGTTTTGGGAACATTCCCTGGCACAGGAGGAAAACCCAGGTGTGAGCTGCCATCCTGGGGGGATGGAGGGCACCACAGCCACGCCCTGCCCTCGTTCCTAGCACCAGATCCCTGCATTCAGCTCCCCATCTCCACATTAATAATCAACCCTCCCATTATGGGCTTCTAAAGGAACTCCTACATCTTGATGTGTGCTACAGAATTTCAGGCTGAAAATGGAAAGCATGGAGAGGAACAAAAGGTACCAAACTAGAATGAAAACAATGTATAAATCAGCAAAGTTTCTGCTGCTAAATTCACTCATGTTGTACTTTGATAAATGTCAAGCTTCAAAATGCTGCCTGCAAACATGGGGTTATTGAAAATCACAGCATGGTTTGGGTTGGGAGGGACATTGAAGATCATCTGGTTCCATCTCCTGCCATGGCAGGGACACCTCCCACTGTGCCAGGCTGCTCCAAGCCCCAGTGTCCAACCTGGCCTTGGGCACTGCCAGGGATCCAGGGGCACCCACAGCTTCTCTGGGAATTCCATCCCAGCTCCTCCCAGGGAACAATTCCTTCCCAATATTCCATCTGAGCCTGTTCTCTTTCCCTGTCCCATGGGAGCCAGAAATCTTCATTCATGGCACTGTTTGAGGCAGTGAGAAGAAAACCCAGACCAGGAGCACCCCTTGTGTTCTGCCCACACAATTAACATGAACTGTTTCTCCAAGGTGTGGGCTGAACAATCACTGCCTCTGATCCAGAAAATTGTGCCTTTGCTCAAACTGTAGGAGTCAATCCCAGCCCCATGAACATTAACATGCTGCATAACATGCAGAATAAATGATGTGTTCTACCAGCACCGTCAGTGCTATTATGCTTTGTCTCTACCAAGAGCTTAAAACACAGCCTTCTCTCATTTGTATTGCATGCAGGCAGGGCATTGTGTTAAAGAGTTCTTGACTTAGGGATTAAAAGTGAGCTGTAGACGAATGCAGGAATTTCTTCTGCAGAGAATTCTGAGTTTCTCAGTACATTAACATGCATTTATTTCCTTCTGAGGGAAAGCACAGGAATGGGTGCAAAACACTGGCGTGTTTCTGAAAGCAGAAACTCCCCAAATTTCACACCAGAAAAACACAGATGAGTGTTGGCATGGCTCAGGGTTTTGTCAGAAACTCACATTTTCTCTTTTCTTATGGCCATCCTCTGGGCAGCCTGGGGTTTGTCTTAATCATGAGAGATAATTTGCAGATTGCATCCCTTTCTTTCTCACACGTCCATCCTGATCTCAGAACAAATTCATCAGCAGGAAGCTCCAATGTCACACTGTATTCATCAAATAAATACAATTATTCACACTGCTACCACAAATCTGTATTGAAATATAACCAGCTGAAGATCACCGTTCCTTTTTTTTTTTCCACTGCAAGATGTGGATTTCTTGGGACAGAGGAAGATGAAGAAAGAGGAATATGAAGGGTACTTCTAGAGTGGCCAGTCTATCTAGTTTGTTTTTCTCCTGTGATTGATGATTTTATAGAATAGTCATAAAATCACAGAATGGTTTGGTTGGAGGGACCTTAAAGTCCATCCATCCCATCCCACCCCTGCCATGGCAGGGACACCTCCCACTGTCCCAGGCTGCTCCAAGCCCCAGTGTCCAACCTGGACATCCTTGGGCACTGGCAGGGATCCAGGGGCAGCCCCAGCTTCTCTGGGCACCCTGTGCCAGGGCCTGCCCACCCTGCCAGGGAACAATTCCTGCCCAATCTCCCATCTGAGCCTGCCCTCTGCCACTGGCAGCCATTCCCTGCCTCCTGGCCCTGCAGCCCTTGGCAGTTGTGTCTCTCAGATTCCTTTAGCCAGGTGTGCCATGGGACATGCGTGGTTCCATCCTGCCCAGCTGATTGTGGAAAATTGCCCTGGCAATGAAACAGCAGAGAGCAGAAATTAAACTGGCTCCAGAAGGGCCTGACCCAAGTTTTCAGCAAAAATCAATCCTGCACCCCTACATTTCTAACAGAAAACAGAATAAAATTTTAAAAAGTGAATAATTTGGACATTTCTTAAAAGACACCCCCTGTTTCTGGGCACGAGGAGCATCAGTGGCACAGGGATTGCTCTGGAGGAGGCCTTGGCAATTCACAGGCAGGTGAATCCAGCTGTCTGTCACCACCATTGGTGTCACATCCCCAGTGGAAAGCCTTGGTTCCAGCACTGTCAGAAAGACAAAGATGTCCTTAAGCTGCCAATTAGAATGAAAAAAATCTCCCCAGCTGCAGTTGTTCAAAATATTTCAACACCCCACAGAGATTTTAGGTCACGTTCGGTACCCACCGAACACCCAGAGCTGATTTGCAGCCCCAGTTACACCAGTCCTGCCCAGTTTGTGTCCAGCCCACCCTCAATCCCACAAAACTTCAGGATTCCAAGCTGCTGCACCCCTGTGCTGAGCTGGCCATTTGTCACCCCACGGATCCCTCCCTGGGGAGCAGGACAATGATGGCCTGGACCCTGTGCTCACCTTCCAAAGGATATTTTAATTTCACAAAACCCACCTGCCTCAGCAGGCTCTGGGTAATTCAAACCATTCCACCAGGCTGAGGGTTTTATATTGGTTTTATAAATGTCTTAAGGGATAGAAAAATATATTCCATGAGCCAGAGATTCACTGAATATGCTATGATGGTATATAGTGCACTTAGGCCCAGACTAAAATAAAAGAGCTATAATTGGTCTCTTGTCCATATTTAAGGTAAAATGAGTGCCTGGATTTCCAGAAGCGCAGAGCTCAGATCACTCAGAGTGAATTTGGAAAGTGCTGCTCGATTTTGAAAATGAGGACAAACATTTTTTTCAGCCTAAATGTGAATAAAATCTAACCCGAGGCTGCAGTTCTCTGAAAATCCTACTGCCCTGTATTTGTTTTTCACTCCTCTTCTGCTTTTACACCCATACACAGGAAAAAAGTCTCCTGTTTCCTGCCTCCATCCTGCTTTTTACCAATTCTTTTCCTAGTGGAAACTGAATATCAACATGAGTCACCCTCCCAAAGCCATAAGTTGAGTAAAAATCTGTAACTCCACTAAGGGAGTTCACTCTTTCCTACCTAAAACACAGCTTGGATTTTGCTAAGAAAAAAAAAAACCCTCATGATAAAAGCATATGAAGTATACACATCCAGCAGTTCCAGTTCAAAATTTAATTACTCAGTTTTCCATAGGGAAGCACATCCTATTCTCCCTGCCCCTATGTTTGCTATTTACTGCTAAAGGAAAAGATTAATCCCTGCAATAAAGAATCAATAACATTATAGTTGCAGCATATTTTTACTCTGAATTTAGACCAACATGGTTCACCAAGGAGTCTGAAGGGCTGCTTCCAGTCCTCCGAGGTGGGAGTTCCAGAAACTTCAGTTTGCAATTAATAATTTCAGCTGAACAGGCACAATAAGTGAGAACTCCACAGCTTTTTAAGCTTGCCTGACTATAATTACTTTATAATTGTTGGAAATAAAGATTTGTCTACATGGCAGATGAATCTGCAGCATTGCTGTGTTTCACAAACTGTCAACATATTTTATATAATCTCCTAAGGACCTTTAAATGCACAGCTTGAGGGGGAAAGACGCAGCTCTCCAAGCTGTCTGTGCTCACAGCACATTCCCCTCTCCTCCCCAACCGAAGATGAAAATCAGAGCAGAAATTTCCCTTTGCCACTTTGCAGAGCATAAATCTTTGTCTCACAGTGTTTATCAGAAGTGCCCTCAGTTATCAAGCCCTGTAAAAAATCCTCCACAGGCAAAAGAACACAGTGACCAATTCATGTTCTTTTGGGCAGGCAGAATCTGATGGGCTCAGGGCTGGGTTCCATTGCTGTGCCCACTGCAGGCACAGCAGCACCTGGCACCACCTCACCTTCCAACCCTGGTCAGAGCAGGCACATTTCCCACACTAAATCTGGAATTTGAAGTGTTATATAACCCCATTGCCTTCACATTTTCTTCAGCATCTGCTGTGGCCGGGTTTTTATGTTTGCTTACAAAACCATCATGCTCTCATTTAAATTGAATTAAGAATGCAAATTACACACACACCTTGCTGCTTAGAAACACACAGGTTCTTATTTTCTGATATGACTTTCCTTAAGAGTGTGGAGCAGAACATTAAAAGTACCCCAGGAATTCAACAGGGGATGGAAATGACATTGGACTGAAGAGAAAGGGCACTTTAAATGACAGAATAATTAAACCACATCACTTCACTTCTGAAAATGCAGCAACTGAACATCAAAATGATTGGAATTTCCAAGTTTTGTCCCACAGAAAATTATCATTTTTCAACCCCTCCCCAATGGTATAAGGAGGTTAAATATCAAGTAATTACAGAATCAAATATTAATGATGAAATGTCAGTTCTAGTGTGGAATCAGATGTTCTAAAATCACTGACACGAGGGGCACTGCCCTGAACTCCAGGAGTTTGCTCTGCTGACAGACCTGGGAATATTTTTCCAAGCTCATGTGGCACCAAGGATTGCTCAGGTAACAAAGGCAGGCAAATCACGAGAGGTGCTGGACGATTACAAATCCTGGAGCGTGAAAAGTTTAAAAAGAAAACACAAATGTTGTGTGGCCCTGAAGGCAACTTGTCATTGTGTGTTTTTTCACTACAGCTCAAGATAATTATAATTACCTTCAAACATTTCGAAATCCAAAGTGACAAGTGACATTGTTCAATACAGACTGCAAGCATATATCACTTAAAAAAAATTATCTTACAAAAGATAATTTTGCCATTATAAAGAATTATCCCAAATTACAGCAAGAACATCACAGATATTATGCTTGGGAAATCATGAGAACTGCTCAAGCATCTTGCTAGAAAGTCAAGGTTAAAAAATAACCAATAATGTTCCTGATACTTGGAGGTCTTGGTCTAATTAAAAAGTTGTATTTAATACAGTAAGAGAAATTAGTGTTGTAAGAGTACAAGTATATAAGTAAAATCTATATGTGTTCCAATTGAACTACTTATTTAACAACTAAATATCTACAGGTTGAAGATCTTTGGTCTAAAATCCCAAATATATTTAATTTGTGAGTGATTTAAACACCTTTGCTGCTCTATACAGTTGTTGATCTCTACCAGGGCCTGTAGGTTGCAATTAAAGGTATATTAATCTATAATTATTGTACTGATGTTGCTAATATTTAAGTGGGATTTGGGTTTAAAATGTCAGGTAGGGTTTTGAGGGAGGTTGAAGGGGAGAGGAGGAAGGAAAGCTACACAACGACAGCTGATAAAACAATATTAAATTAAATAAAAAATTCACTGGTGATAAGTGAACTCCACCAAGCTCAGAGTTGCAGTTCAGGCATTCAGAAGTCCAGGAGCTTATCTAGGCTTATCAGAAAGAGCTAAATCCTCTGGGTCTGCAGAACTGAGCTGAAATCTTGCAAGAGAGCTCTGCTTCTGCTTAGAAACACTTCACAGACATTATTTCATTGCATTTCAACATTTTAATTATCACTCTGATTGGGACTCAGTAGGCTTATGAAAGGGAAAAGAAAAATGAGGATGCTGTTTTTAGAACTTCCATAAAGATTCCTCAGTCAAAGTTCAAATTCTCTACAAAAAAAAAACAAAACCCAGTCCACTTGCAATTTTGGGATTGGATCTGGGAGGAAATGCAGGGGTTTGTTTGCTTTTTTGGATTTTGTAGCTCCATTTATTATCCAGACCTAGTCCAACTAATGAAGCATGGAAAGGGATATTAATTTTAGAACTCACCTAGCGTTGTTCTGGGATCTGCTGGAAATGTCATCAATAATAGAAAACATATCTAGCATGAAGGCAGCTTGTCAACAAGATGACTGAGTCCTGCACTCTTAAATTGGTTATTTTAGCTCCCATAAGTTCTTATTGACATGGATATATCTGAAACAATCCTCCCAGACACAGCCACGAGCTTTGGCAAGTTGTGAAGCCCAGATAAACCATTGAGCCACGTATTTCCAAAGGTCAATATTATTTATCTCCTTCAAGAGAGGAGCCAGTGGTGAGCAGGAGCCTGCAGAAATGGGTGTCCTGGACAGAGGAACACAAAGCTGCCCGAGAAGACAAATTTTTATTTGCCACAGGCAACGTTTTGAACAGAAATTTCCGCTGCTATTTGTTAACGCTCCACTTTGTTACTGAAGGGATTTCTCCAGGATGAACTGAGCTTCCCAACCACAGCAGCAGCTTTTAGAGCAGGCAGACTTTGAAACCCCAGAGTTCTGCTGAGGCAGAGCCACTGCTCTGAGCTGTCCTGCTCCTCCAGGCTCTGCAGGAGACACCAGCACCTGCCCTCTCCCTGCCAGCACTGACCCTGGCAGGAATTTTCTGTCTGGAGAGACATCCTGATATTGCTGGAGGATGCAAAGCCTCCCTGGTGCTCTCTCTTGTTTTGGATCTCTTCCTTCAGGTCCTGGTGCTGCTTCCTTTCTCCTAAAGCTCCTCACTTGGCTCTGCTCCTCCACGAGCAGCAACGGAGAGCTTTAGGACTCATCTTGCCTCTCCCATCTTCTCCCCACGAGGAGAAAGCACAAACATTGTGGGTTCATGGGGAGAGTTCATTTAGCAGCTGCTTCAACATTCTGTGAAGCCAACAGAAAGTTTCTATTGGCCTCAGCACACTTTGCTTCTTTGGTTTATTCAAATTTATCCTACAGCACAACAGAGTTTTACAGGGAATGGTAAAGATTCACTTTTTGTTAATGATCCTTTTAAAGACACAGCAAAGACTGAGGTGCAACCATTAATTCCTAAGTCTGATTCACTCTGTAACCGCTTGTGCAGTTTGTTATCTACACACAAGAGCACGGCTGCAAAACTTTGTCTGTCACCTTTAGTCTGTCGCTTTGGTTTTTATTGTGGTTTATGTTTTATTTGGGTGGTAAAATTTTTTATGCATTTTTTATAAACATAATTCTTGTTTTCCTAACTGGCATAAATTGTTTTTGAACTTCTAGATTGTTTTCATTCCTTTCTCCTAAGGTGGAGAAAGGTGATAGACTGTGCCATTATCCTGTGGCATTGTAGTGGTGGTAACCTCATTGGCCAATCCACGATTGTCTTAAGAAAGATATAAAATTAAAAGAATAAAGAAAAGCAAGTGCTCTCTTTGCTGGTCCTGCCTGAGAAATCCTAACCTACTGCTAAAATCCACGTGTTTCTTTCGTGTCCGACAGTACAACAACCTGCCGCTAACTTGAACTGGCTTCATGCAAACACCTCCAGGTGCCTGAACATGTGGATGAACCTCAGGAATTTCCTGTCCCAAGCCTGGTCAGTGGAAGCCTGGAGGAAGGAACCAGTCCACTCAAAGCACTCCCAACACTCCCAATGCAAAAAGAACCTTTTTCCTGCCAGATTCCACCAGCTGCTCTTGAGGTTATCACAGAATCCCAGAATGGTTGGGTTGGGAGGCACCTCAAAGCTCACCTTGTCCCACCACTTCAATAAATCCAGGGATGCAGCTTCTTTGGGAAACCTGTCCCTGCATTCTAGAGAGGAGAAGTAAAACTAGAAGAATTTATAGACACAAGGGGATAATTTGAGGTGGCAGCACTGCCATGAATATCTTGGTAGTCAGCACCCCAATGGGCAAGCCCAAACTACAAAATCCAGGGGAGATTTCAGAACACAGAACCAGTTACTACATTTGGAAAGTTCTGACAGGTCCATTTTCAATACATGAGAAATCACTGAACTGACTCTGCACTTAGACACAGGTGCTTCAACGTTCCCTCTTTCATCACTTTTCTGGCCATGAGGCTCAGCCAGGACTCTGAGGTCACTCTGGCATGCAAAAACAACTCACATAAAATTATCATTACACATTTGAAGGAGGACACTGATTGTACAGAGCTGTGCTTTCCATAGGACCCCAAAAGGCACAGAATATGGGCTGAAATGTCCAACTCTGAGCTACTCATTCCTGATTCTTTTCCATTTTCAAGATACAAATGATATATTAGGCTCAAAAATCAAACCTAGTGGACTTTCTGGCTATGAAGATTTGCAAACAGCACATTAATATCAGATGTAGATTTCTTTTTTTTTATTATTATTAAAAGACAACTCTTGCAGTGATGTAAGTGACATTAGACATTTTCTTTCTGAGTCACAGCCAGGTGGTGTTTCCCCCCATGAGGCAATTGTGGGAGGAGTATTTTACTTTAATATATATATGCATATGTATATGTATATACACACATATATACATATACATGCTTATATATTTATGTACATATATGCATACATAATTGTACTTATGAATATATACATAATAATAAATGTTATATCACAAAGTGAGGCACTTTGGGCTGAGCTCAGGGTGGCCTTGCAGGGCCTGAAGGAGCTGCAGGAAAGATGGAGAGAGACAATTGCCAAGGGCTGCAGGGCCAGGAGGCAGGGAATGGCTGCCAGTGGCAGAGGGCAGGCTCAGATGGGAGATTGGGCAGGAATTGTTCCCTGGCAGGGTGGGCAGGCCCTGGCACAGGGTGCCCAGAGAAGCTGGGGCTGCCCCTGGATCCCTGGCAGTGCCCAAGGCCAGGTTGGACACTGGGGCTTGGAGCAGCCTGGGACAGTGGGAGGTGTCCCTGCCATGGCAGAGGTGGGATAAGATCTTTAAGGTCCCTCCCAACCCAAACCATTCAGTGGATCTGTGGTGTCACTCGAAAGCCCAGGCACTAAACCCAGGCTTTGTCCATCACACAGAGCCCTGCAGGAGGATGAGCAGGCACAGGAGAGGCTGCCCTGGAGACACCTCCTGCAGGAGTGCAGGTAATCCTGCCTCTGTATTAACTTCATCTCTGGCCTTTCCCAAGCAGACACTGGGATTGCTTTGCCAGGCTAAATTTTTTTTTTCGCAGTTAATATCTTCACAGGAAGAATGCTGCTCTTCAAGTACCAAGCTGAAACCACCAAATAGGTTTCACACTGGGCTGGACCACCAATTAGATGGAAACTTCAGTCCCATGGCACAAGTTTCGTGCTTTATTCATTCTCCTGTATCTATTATTTATCAGCAAGGAGAGACTGAAGAAGAAATGGAGAGAAAGCAAAATCTTGCAGTATAATGGGAAGTCTTAATCTCCCAGATATGGGAGTTGAAAAGGAGCTGAAATGAGTGACTGAAATGTGGTGACTTCAGTGCAGCCCTCACTGGACAGCAGGGTGACAAGAGATGCCTTTTCCCTCTGAGGGTTACAAAACTGGAGGCACATGAAAAATAAATTAGTGCCTTCTGAGGGGAGCATGGGCTACAGGGCACAGCCCTGGCCCACTGAATAGACAAAACTGAACTTTGAAGGGTTTGTTAGGTAGAAAATTAAGCTTGCTTTTACTTTGTCTCAACAAAGATCTTGTGACAGAATAAGCAAAAATGGTTTAGTTTGAAATCTTCCTCACCTGGAAAGAGAAGCAGGTCAGAGAAGAAGCAACAGACAGGAAAGAAGTGCAGCTTTCAGGCTGAAGAGAGAACAACCCCTGTGCAGAGCTGATGACACCTCACTATTAATATTCAAAGCTGTATTAAAGGCCTAAGATTCCAATCAAAAAATCCAGGGTCCCATTACCTGCACCTATTGCTCCTGCTCTGCTACAGAAACAGCCTGAATATTCTACTGGCTGGGAACCTGAAATTATTGCACTCACTGGAGTGAAGCTTGGTGCACTGTTCCCCTGATAACCAATCCATGGAACTCCCAGGATGGCCCCAAAGTATCCCTTCAGATATCTGGGATGCTCAGCTCCCTATGAACGTCCTGAATTATACATGGAAGCAAATGGGAACACATCCCAGTCCCCCAGCTGGTGCAGAGTATCCACATCCAACCAAGCCCACCACGCCTCATTCTGCATGGAGTGAACTCCAAGTAGATTTCCATGTCGAGAGCAGCAGGGTAATTGGAGTTGTGCTAACGAAGCCATAGATCCACATGCAGAGGGGGAGATTTAATGGAGGAACGTGTAATTACCTTGCTGCATGCAAATGATGGCACATTTCCCCCCAGGCTGCAGTTGCTGGCTATCTAATCTCAGCCACAGGGCAGATACATAAATCCTACTGTTCCTGGTCTCCAGACTCCCTGGGAGAGGAGTGTAACCTCTTTTTCACTCCCTCAGCACAGCTTTTCTCCAAGTAAATCTAGTCCAATGCTTAGAGTTAGCACAGACTTTAGCATGCAAGCATCTCTTCATCTGAAATTAATTCCAACTCCCACCCAACACTTCAGTCCCTCCACCCCCAAAAGAGTTTATTGCCCTCCCCATCTGGCTCTGGAAACACAAAACAAACCGATTTGTCTCCAATGAGGAAAGTCTTCAGTGATTTCTCAGCACCAAAATGAACCCTGGAAACCACAGGAGTCCTGGATGACAGGAGTGTGTGTTTGCCACCCAGAGAGGGATCTGGCTATCCACTCTGCCTTGGGAAGCTGCATCCATGTATTTATGCAATCCCTTCTGAGGTCAGCAGGAACAGCAGCAAACCAGAGGGTGAGCATGGTTTAAGACATGGCAATCCATAGATTGAGTCTGAGACAATCAGTGCACCCACTCTGCTCCTTTGCTTGCTCTGAGTGCTTTCACTCTGCATTCACACTCTCCACAAGTCCCTAGGGGAGACTGCAATGCCCCATCAATATTAACAGCCAGCCTCCCTCCCAGGATTCAGAGTTCAGGCTTGAAGATTCTCTTTGGAGTAATGTCCTCACACATAAAAGTCTTGCTCTTCAGCTGCAGGAGCACTTCTGCTGTTTCAGTTCCTCTCACATGATTTAAACCAAAACACCCCAGCTTTTGCACTTCTAAAGAAGAACCAATTTTCCAGCCATTTTTCTGCCCTGCTGCCTGCAGGTTGCTCCTGCCTCTGAGGTGAAGCATCATGGCAGAACTTCACGAGAAACTCCCAGTTCTCTGTGTGAGAAAACCTTCCTTCAAAGCACTCCTCACTCACCTTTACCTTTCAGCCAGTTAAATCCTCACCTGTGGGCCAGGCAAGACGTGGATTAGGAATTTCCAGCCTGATTGAGGGTCTAATCCCCTTCACTCTTCGTGGCCTGGGGGTGAATTGAATCCTGAATCCCCACTGAGAGTGGAAAAGGCAAAACTGCTGGGAACTGCCAGTGTTTCCCCCAAATTCTGTGAGACAAAGTTATTTATTTTGTTCAGAACATATCCTGAAGATGAATTCCTTGAGCCCTGTAAGTCAACCACCTGGAGAAGTTTAACACACAAATATATGGCCATGGAAGAACAGGAACTGCCACATATTTGGTCCCCTGGCCTTCCAAAAAAATTAAATCATGGTTGTTGTTACGAATTGCAGCGTTGTATTTACGAGGGGATATTGATCTCAATTTTCTCTCCTTCACATTGAAATAATGCAATTGCTTACTTCACTATGGGAAATCAGGGGACTTTAAATCCTTTTGAAGAATAGCTGTGAAGTCTTCAGTTTTACATAGTATTAATCAGGCCTGAAGGCAAGTGACAGGAAGCCAATAGTGGTGTTTTAAAGTGAGGAGGGAAAAGCTGAAAGCCTCAGATTGTCTGCTGGAGCATCATTTGCACCCAGGTTCTGGACAGGAGTGGAGTAGCTGGTAAAAAAAGCCACTGGGAAAGCACAGAGATCATTTCCTATGGGTGTACCTGGAGTAAATCCAAGGAAAATCAGTGTTTCTGCTGACAGCCTGATAGGAAACAGCCCAGGGGGATGTCCTGCCCTGCTCAGTCTGGAGGAGGGAGCCTACATCAAGGGAATTGTGGCTGTGGAAGGTTCAAATGGAAGGAAGGCAGGGCAGAGAGATCTTCTGTGGTCCACAGATCCGTGTGGGCTCTGAGCCTTTAATGCTGGAATTCCAGAAGGGAATTTGTTTCTTGCATGCCTTGGTGTGCTCCATGTCTGCCCAGCTTCTCAGAGCTCCACAGGCAACACAGCCCTATAAAGATGCACAGAAGAAAGACATCCTTATCACCTAACCCAGCGAGGTTTTGTGTCAGAAGATAGCAAATGTACCAAATTTATTGCTGCTATTAGCATTTTCACATTGCATTAGCAAACAGAGCTGGCAAGGAGCTGAAAGCTACATGGAATTCATTAAAAATTTCTGGGTTTGGAATAGCGGGAAGTGGAAATAATAGTGGATCCTGCAAGGAAGGTGGCAAAATTTGCTGCCTGAGACCCACAGAGACCTCAAATGGGGCGAGCAGGACAGCTGAATTTTTTAGAGGCGTTCAACAGTCATGAAGATCACGAGTCAGCTTTGAATTTTCAAATCAGCAGCAAAACTCCAAGGGTTTTTTTTTTTTTTCCCTGTGATATGTAGCAGCTGCAGTGGAGGTTTCTCATGCCCTTTAACTGGTTTTCTGGGGGGAAAGAATGAGCATATGTGCTCTGATAGTGTGCTGAGAGAGCCGCAGCACCATCAAGAGCTGACGCTGCAGAACACTTCCCATCATTTATTTAAAGTGGTCTGAAAAATCTTTTGAAAGCATATTCCATTCTCAGAGCTCCAGCTGTGAAGATACTTATCACAGTACACACTATACATGTTCCTTTGGTCAACTTCTTCCCACACATCCCTGGAACCATTCCTGCTCCTCTTCAGTGTTTACAGCCTTGAGATTTTTTGCAGATTGTTATCACATCCATTAAGCCACAGAGCACAGAACTGCAGGCAGCAAAAACACTGAGTTGACCTTGCAGGGCTGCCTGTGGCCTCTGGAATGACACAAAACCCACACAGAGTCAGGGGAGTCAAAAAGTTAAAGGGAAAGAAGGGCAGGGAAACAACAGTTTAGATAACTGAACTGCACATTGAAAAGAGCCCTGTAAGACAGAGTCATTAATTTCCTGAGTCTGGGGAAAGAGCAGAGAGAACCAGGGATCAAGTCAAGAACCAGGACTGGAGTCTATGAATAAGGCATTCTCTTGATGCAAACACAGCAGCCAAGCACCAGACCTATTGGATAATTAAGTTTTACAGCCTTGCTTGCTCACCCGTGCTAGATTTACACACACATTTAAAACTAAATATGTTAATAAAGAACAGTAACAAATTTCTGTAGAACAGACATTTTCTGAGCACTGTCATGAGAATTTTTAAGGCTGAAGCTCTGCTGCCCTTTCAGTCCTGCAAGCCCAAGAGGCAGAGACCCTGTGCTTGGGGAAACTCTGGACACTGCTTCTTCTCTGCAGCATAAAATCCTAACAAGTAGGGCTGGAAGGGGGCTCAATAAATCATCTACACCATTCTCCTGCTCAGAGCAGGATCAACAACACCCACAGAGTCCATGGCAAAGATCTGCCTAATTCCCCCTGAAAACCCCTGGTGCTGGATGTTCCCCAAACCCAAGGCAATCTCTTCCTGTCCTTCCCCTCTTTGCCATTTGAGTGTCTTTGCTAACATTTCATCTGGTTCTGGGCTGCAATTCAGAAATGCCTGTTGCTTCTGTTCTTAATCAAGAACAAAGCAGCTCCCTCCTTTCCCCTTTAATAAACGTGAAAATCCACAAACCCACAACCCAGGGGGACACTGGCAGCAAATCCTGATGCCACCTGCTCGTGTGCTGGAGAGAACCTGTGTTTGGGGACAGGCAGAAAGAAACCTGCTTCAGCAAAAACTCTGCTGCTGCTGAATTCTGTATTTTTCCAAGCGTGGGGAGATGGCAGAAAATTCCACAGGAGAACAGACCAAGAGCTCATCAGACCTCCCAAAACACTCAGAATAAAACCTGGCAGAAAAAAAACTGAAACAGAACAGACAAATAGGGGCACTGGTGGCTCCTTTTGTGGGTTTTTTCCTGTGCTGAGAAAATAGGAAAGCAATTTTTGAAACTCCAAGAAAGGGGCAGGACTGTGCTTTGGGGAGAATGTGGGGTTTGTGTGTATTTATGGGGACTCATTCTCCAGGATCTGCAGAGCCTGTGTGAGCCCAAGCCTCCACACACCAAGCCTGCAGTCTCCAGGCATGCAGCTGCCTTGGAATTCCTGTGCCAGGGAGTCTGTTAAGAAATCTGGCAGTGATTTTAATAAGAAGGCACCAAACCCTTGAGCAGAGAGGGTTTGTTCCTCCTCACCTCCAGCAGCCTGGGTGTGTGCTGTGGGTGGGGGTCAGGCTGGAGCAGGGCTTTATTTCACTGTGCACAGCCCTTTCATGCCATTTGCTGCATTTCTGCCCCCTATTTAACAACCCATGTAATTAAGAAATGTACAGAAAGAGGAGCCCCTTGGGTTTAGAATTAGCAAGAGCTGCCTGCTTTGTTCATCTGAAACCCAGCTAAAAGCAGCCGTGAGGGGAGACCTTTGTGTGGGAACACCCAGAGGAGCAGAGGGTATAATTCTTTAAAAACAAAACCTTAAGAGTACTGGGAGGGGAAGAAAAAAAAAGAGAATTTTCATCAGGACTAAAATAAGAGGCCTTCAAAGTCAGTTTTGTGCTGCTCTGAGTATTCAGCTGAACAGCAGCGTTACAATTGCTGGCACAGCCACTCCCTATTGCAGAACCAAATCTCTTCCCAAAGAGATCCAGTGCAAGACAGTCGCTGTAACATCAGAATGTTCTAATCCAATCAATATTTCAGTAAATATGCCTAATCTTTGGGCATTCCTGAAACCCTGCAGGGCCAGGAGAACATTTTCTCTAAGAAAGAAAGGCTCTTGAATAGCAGATTTTTCAAGTGTTCTATGATTTTTTTTAAGTGATTGTGTTCATTCTAACACTCCTGTTGGTTTTATTTTTCTGCCTTAGACCAGGCTGCATTTTTAACTCCTGTTTCCATAAATGTAAGATGGAACAGTCTTACATTATGAGGTTGAATCCCACTTGTTGCAATCAGGAAGATGATGGCCCCATTTCCACACTGATCTTGCTTTCAATTGGATATACAGAGCTCCAGCAAGAGCTTCACCATGATTTTCATTCCCACTCCATGGAGACTTCAGGCTCAGAACAAAGACAATGGAATACAAAAAGTGGCTTATTAAAATATCTACATCCTTCCACATCGGAACGTGCTGGTAATTTCCAGCCACATTTCAACCCGTAAAACTTATAATTACCAGGCCCATCAGACAGGTTAGGGCTAAGGCACTTCAGGCAGTGAGGAAAGAGGCCCATCTGTGCAGGGATGACTTGCCCCTCTGTAGGATACTTAAAATCAGAGTAAGAGGTGTCATGATCCACAGCATTTTCCTGCTCCATTTCTCCTCCCTCCCTCTGAAAAAGATTCCAGTTATACATTGAAAAAAATGGGGCAATGTCAGCTGTGAATTTCTGGACTGTGCTGGGACATGAACCTGCCTGTGCCAGCCATGAATTTGGGGGTGGAAGGGATTTACAACCCAGAGGAGGCTGCACATGCAGGAAGCAGCACCTGGAGATGCAGAAGTTAAAAGAGGTGAGAATAAAGGATGGGCAATAAAGCAGAGACAAGGAGGCTCGAGTGCAGGCTCCTGCTACCAATGGATGCTTCCCAAAGGAAGAGTCTGGAGCTGTGGTGGAGGGAGGGATGGAGAAAACCCAGCGGGCTCAGTCAGCCCCTGGAGCCAGAGGGGAGCAGGGAGGCAGAACAGCCCAAAATGAGTTTCTGAGAGTGCTGAGGAGAGTTAATATAGGGCTGGACTTGTGCATTTTTGGAGAAGAAAACCTCACCCCTCACTTTTCCCATGGATTCATTCACAATTCTGCCACACAGGCTTGGAGGTTTCAGCTTTTGGACTGCATCTGCTGTCCTCACTTTGCTCCCTGCCACACCAGCAGGACCCACGGGTTCAAGGTCCCACCTCATCTCCAGGATGGGATTTTACAGAACACACCCTACACTGCAAGGAACAAAAGTCCCTAAGAGAATAAGGAAAGCAGCAGAGCTGGCTGTGGGTCAGAGCCTTGGGCTGGCAGCAGTTTGGACACAGGGCAGAGGCTGAGCTGGAGTTTGTACCTCGTGCTTTGCTCCTGGAGCCTGAGACCACTTTTGTTGACTGCGTTAAATTTATGACACAGGAGTTACAGAACTCTGGCAACACAAGCTCTTGATGTGAACCCCATCTTTCCCACAGGAAGTTTTGTTATTATTACTGTTTTTTGGTGGTTGATGCAGCAGCTCTCGACAACAGCGACTATGCCAACTTTAAACACGTGTGAAAACACTCCAACTTTCCCTGAGTGTCCTCCACATCCCAGATCCACCTGAGGAATGATCCTTTGGGGAAGCTTGATCCCTTCAGCTGCCTCCAGTGAGGTGTGTGGCCTTTGCTGTTCCAGCACCAGGCATCCCAAGCACTGATCTTGGCTGGATCACCCCGAGCAGTGACACCCACTTTGCCTCTGAGCATGATCTCTGTGTCAGGCTCAACAGAGCTTTTCACATCTCAGCTGCTTTGTGCAGGTTTCAGCAGTTTCTCCGCTGAAGTTGCCAAGAAATCCCATGATGTTTGTACAGCCTCAGCTCTGCTGTGAAATGAAAATTGACATTTCAGCACAACACTAAATTCCAACAATTAGGCTTAAATTAAATTTCTACTGTATTCCCTGGAACTAAGGTTTTCCAAACATAAAGGGAAGCAATATTATGCTAAATACCAATTCTGTCCTCTCTCATGCAATAATCAGTTTGCAATCATGCCATTCATTCTAATGGCTTTGCATACATTTCTTGCTAGAGCTGTCACATAAAAGGCTTACATGGGAACCCAGCAGTTGGCTATTTCTCTCCAATTTCAAAGGTATTCAGAAACACTGGTATTAACTCAAAAGCATTTGCAAGACTCGATGACACAGTTAATTTCATTACAATTGACCAGAGGATGAAGCAGCACACACATAAATACAACACAGAGCTCACCAGCGAGGCTGAACAGCAAAACTGAGAAGTTAGGAAGAGCCATCAACATCACCATGTAACTTAAATACCTGTCCATTGCATCTGTACACACATAAATCATAAAGATAAACTTTACAATTGTGCTACTTCACCAGATTTTCCCTGCCCCAGTGCAGCAGGCAGTGCTTACTTAATGAACAGCCACTCGATATTTTGTTTTCTCACCCCTGCTCAATGCACGGCCTAAATCTTATTTATTGCTCCCTGTTTAAGCCTTGCTCTGCAGACAATTATTCTGGAGCCTTCCACTGTGCCTGTCAGGACACTATTTAGCTCCCAGCATGGAAACTTTGAGTCTGTGCTGCTAAAATTTTGGGGGCAATGTGACAGCCACAAACCCCTTTGTTAATGGAAAGCATTCCTTGTCTTTACCAGCAGGCAGTGAACTCCTGAATCACAAATTTTCACTTTTTCGTATTCAGGGATCTCAATATTCCAAGGGAGATCTGCACTTTAAAGACAACCAATTCCTGCTGCAGCCCTGCACTGATCCAACACCACACAGATGAGGACAAATGAAACACTGATTTCTACAAGAGCCCCTGCCCACACTGTCAGGCTCAGAGGAAACAGAAAGCGCCCCAGGAGTGTCTGTGCACAGGGAGGGGTGAGAGGGAGCAGAGCAAAGGGGGGAGCAGAGCAGGAGGAGGAGGAGGGCAGGGGCACAGGCTCTGCCAGCTGGGCACAGGCTCTGCCTGCCTGGGAGGGGCCCAGAGCCTGCTCTGCTCCTCCCCAGGTTTAGGCAGACAAACGAAGTGTTCTCTGCAGACTGAACAGGGCAGCAAAGCAAAGCAGCTCCCAGAGCATCCTCAGGGTGCTCCCAAATATAAACCCGAACCCTAACCTTAAGCCAAAATAAAATAAAATAAATAAAATAATAAAATAATAAAATAAAATAAAATAAAATAAAATAAAATAAAATAATAATAAAATAACAAAAAAAAAAGAAACAGAATAAAAATAAAATGAAATAAAATAAATTACTATATAAAAAAAAATAAAATAAAATAATAAAATAATAAAATAAAATAAAAATAAAATTAAATTAAAAATAAAATGAAATAAAATAAATACTATACGATACAATAAAATAAAATAAGATAAGATAAAATAAGATAAAATAAAGTAAAATAAAACAAAATAAAATAAAGTAAGATAAAATAAAATAAATACTATATGATACAATGCAATACAATACAATAAGATAAAATAAAATAAAGTAAAATAAAATAAAATAAAATAAAAATGTAGTCAAATCCAGCTGTCTCTCAGCACAACATTTCCTTGGCTGGAAAACTGCAAATTTATTCTTTTTACTACACAGCTTAAATCCCTTCTGCTTTATCCTAAGTTACATCTCAACCTTCCACAGGTCCTTTCTTCACTCACAGACTATTTCCAGACTCCTAGAGAGCTTTAGAGCTTGACATGTCAAAACACTCGTTGTGTTTGGGTTTCTAGAGGCTGAGGATGACCCTAAAACTGAGGCCAGGCACTACAAGATGACTTTTGCAGTGACTTCACATTGCACAATCTGCTGCAGGAAACCAAGGATAAATAATGGGATGTCTATTCCATATGAGTGTGGATGTGAGTGAATCCATCTGTTCATCTACATGCTCAAGGTACCAAATAAAACTGAGCTGCTAACCCAACATGAGCACAACAGTCAGAATCTTTAAAGAACAACAGAAAAAACAGATTAAAAAAGTGTTAGAGCTCGGTTTTAACTGCTCTGGCCACCAACAGGAAACTTGCTGAATAGGGGCACACAAAAGATCTGACAGTTTTTGAAGCACAAGAAAGGCTTCTGAAAATACAGATCATTTGTATATGTATCAAACAGAAGACACTTCTCTATATTTTAGCATAAAATGTTAAAAGCTCTAAAAAAAATCTCTACAAGAGCTTTGGAGCCTCCTATGGCTACACATATTCCAATAGGACTAATTTGATCTGCTTTTAGGAAAGGACATTAATCCATTTTGGGAACAATCTTTGTAGAAGAAGGTGTGGAAATGCATCCAGTCAGCTCCCGCACATGATAGCTGGGAGAGCAAACAGAGAGGATGCTTTCACAATAAATATTGGGAACAGAGAGTTAATTGTTTCCTATGCTGCAAAGTGGGGACCTTAACACTGAGTTCCATAAGCAGCAAGGAAAATGGGCAGAAAGGCTGCACTGATTACAGCAGCTCTGGATCAGCTCTGCAAAAATCACAGCTTTCAGAGGGCCAGAAGTGGGGTTCATCAGACAAATCAAGACTGAGGCATCTCTGTTTAGACAATTTCATCCAGTTCTGTGCAAACACAGAGAGCAGCAGGAGAGAGAGAGCCCAAGGTGCTGCCCTGCTCTGCAGTTTGTGTCCATGACCTGCTGGGAAGGGGCAGAGCTGTTGTGTTTATTTTTTCTTGCTGTCTGCCTTGGGGCAAAAGGTGACACCATTTGTTTCTGTTTAGGCTCCACATTTATTCTGAGCTTTTGGCTCCCTTCTGTTCATTATTCTGGACCTGGAGCTGCTGCAGAGAGCCCAGAGGAGGCACCAGGATGAGCAGAGGGATGGAGCAGCTCTGCTGGGAGGAAAGGCTGGCACAGCTGGGATTGTTCAGCTGCACAGGAGAAGCTTTGGGCTGAGCTCAGGGTGGCCTTGCAGGGCCTGAAGGAGCTGCAGGAAAGATGGAGAGAGACAATTGCCAAGGGCTGCAGGGCCAGGAGGCAGGGAATGGCTGCCAGTGGCAGAGGGCAGGCTCAGATGGGAGATTGGGCAGGAATTGTTCCCTGTGAGGGTGGGCAGGCCCTGGCACAGGGTGCCCAGAGAAGCTGGGGCTGCCCCTGGATCCCTGGCAGTGCCCAAGGATGTCCAGGTTGGACATTGGGGCTTGGAGCAGCCTGGCACAGTGGGAGGTGTCCCTGCCATGGCAGGGGTGGGGCTGGGTGATGTTTAAGGTCCCTCCAGCCCAGGCAGTTCTGTGATTCACACAGCAGTTGTGTGGTGCCTTTGCTCTGTTCAGGGATGGGTAAAACCTTGATTTCCCATCTGATTTCCCACAAGGCAGGCAGGTGACAGCACTCTGGGCTGACCATTCACAGCACCTTTCAGGATGTACTTTAGAGGGGTTAAACATAAACGAATATGACAGCATGTGATGTTGTTTGAAGTGTATCCTGTCTTTGGGGTAATGCATGCAGTTCATTTAGCATCTGCTCTATAAATATTGCTTCCTCTTTCCACACCTTCCCAGCACACACCCCTGTTTCCATGTGATGGTGAACACTACTGCAGGCAACGCTGGAAGAAAGGAATTTTCTACATTATAGCACAGCATTAACAAAGGGCACTTCATGCTGCAAAGAATAAACCTTCAGATTTGCATTCCCTTGACCAGTGAATCTCAAAAGACAGCGTTGCTCAAACTTGGAGCCCTTTGTCTTTAGTGAAATTTGGTGAAAGCTTTTTGCTTTTGCAAGGTGCAGGTCCCTCAGTTCCTCTGAATTCATCTTGCAGTCTGTGTGATGAGGATCACAGGCACAAGTCTCAGATGATGCATCAGTTTGCTCTCAGAGAGATTAAAAGGGCTGCAGAGCAGGGATGTGAGAACAGTGCTTATGGAACAAAGCAGTACAGAAAGGAAAACACCTCCAGAGTGAAAATTGCAAGAGAAACGACATTGGAAGGGACAAATTGGAAATAATTAGGCAGAAAACAAAAGGCCCAAGAAAGCAAAGGTGTGTTTCTAGCATGAAGTTGTGTTGAGACAATCCAGAGCCAGGGCAGATGGAGCAGGTCAGGGTCCAGCACCAGACAGTGCCAGCCTCCCTTTGCCTGGATCATTTTCCTTGCACACTCATTTCAGCTGATGCTTTAAGTCCTTTTCTCCTCCTGTTGTAAGCTGCCTCTTCAAAAGCTCTCAGCATTTCACTGCCACGTCTGTCTGGAGATATTCCATTGTGCTGCAGCAGGGTTCTCTAGGAACCAGCAACACATGTGCCTTCCTCTTTTTCTTCTCTTTTTTCCCTCTCTTTCTCACCGAGGAAGGCCCTGAAGCCACGTTCTCATTAAATCTTTATGGCTTTTTAAAATAAGAAGCTATTGTCCCATATACCTCTTTAATTATGCACCAATCAGAAAGTTTGGAAGAACAGCTCTGCCCGTGACAGGCAGAGCAATGGAAAGGGAAGGAACCTGAGGAATGACTGCTTCAGCTGTTTTCCTGTAAACCAGGAACCTGTGTGGGCACAAGGATGGCTTAGCACAGGAAAGAGACTGAAGGCTCCCGAGGGAAAAACATTCTGTCGAAGATTCTATTTTTGTCAGATTTATATTCTTATTTAGAGGATGGATATGCAATTATTTACTGCCTGAAGTAGGCTTCATGGTGCTCATAAACCCAACAGATATTCAAAACAACGTTTGGAAAACTCCTCAGCTTCAAATGTCCACACTGAGACACCTGCAGCTGGAGCATTAGGAGTGAGTGACTTTGGAAATAAAGCAGCTCATTACTTAAGTAATACCTAACTAGCCAGGTTTGGACATGGAATATTTACCAAGCACATGCTACCTGTGTAAATTGCTTTGGCCAAACCCAAGAGAATGAATTTATAAAATAATTCCAACAGTATGACCCGGAATTTCTGTGTCTAATTTCCAATTAGGTTTGTGTTGATTCACACGTAAGATTTATAAGCAACATTACAGCTTCACACAAATGTTCTTAAAGAAGCTTTTAGACAAATTGTAGAAATCTCTTGAAGAAAAGTTATTTCTCCCAGAGAAGCAGTAAAGGCTGTAATGTGGTGATAGCTCTGGCATCACGAGTTGATCCTCTAGGTCATGCTCCAAGGCCTGACAAAAATCAGGTAAAAACAACCTCATCCACTTTTCCCTGTGTGTGGAAATGCTATGGAGAGTTTTGGCTTCTCCAGCTGGAGTTTGGACGAAGGTTTGTGATCAGGACAATCATCATTTATTGTCCCACAGCAGGAGTGGTGCAGCTGGACCCAGATCCATGCAGGCTCTGGAGCTGGGCTCTGCAGCTCTCCCTGCTCAGCTCTCAGCAGTGCCACTTGTGCTCCTTGCAGCTGCATCCAAACGTTGCAGAATTCCACCCTGGGACACGAAGCAAAGATTCTCCGGGGATTAAAAGCTTCTCTAAACCTAGACAATATTAGAAATAAATTACCATAATTATTCAAAGCTCCTTTTTCATTAAACCGCCAACATTTACACTGACATTAGCATCGCTTTTTGTGCATTTTCACCTGTTTAAGCAGGGAAGGGCAATCCCTGAGTGCAGCAGGGCTGAGCACAGACACTCGTGGTGAGCTCCCCATGGAAGAGAAGGGCTGGGGATGTGTCCAGCAGCCCTGGCTGTGTGAGCAAACCCAGGAGAGGCAGCACTGAGCTCTGCTGAGCTCTAATCCAGGCTCTGCCCCAGCCCTGCAGCTCCTCCAGCAGCGGCAGTGACAGATGCTGTGCACGGGTAATCCCTCATGCCTCTAATCCCAGCGAGGGTGAGGATTGATGGGCAGGAATAAAGAAGGTGGAAATGCGTAAGTTGGGGCTGGAATAAACAGCGTTGAATAAACATATTAATAACAATAGGGGCTTTGCAGGGAGATTAGCTGCTGACACAAATAACGTTTATTCACACTACAGGGAGTGATTCCGGAGGAACAACATGAAAGTGCACAGACAAGCACTGCTAAATCAAAAAGGCTTTGAATAAAACACCAACAACAAAAAAAAAAACAAAACAAAACAAAAAAAAAGGGGGGTGGGGGGGGTGGAAAATGACAAGGAAAATGATGATGTTTCCTCTTTTTAAAAAAAAAAAAAAAAAAATTAAGCAGCTGTAGCAGCTACAGGTGCAAAGGAGGAAATAAGGGGAGCAAATCAGTGTTCCATTTGAAATGTTCCCAACTCTTCCAAGTGTGGGACCTGGACAGGGAAGGGAACTGTTTGCTTGCACACCCTGACACAGCTCCTCACTAAAATCAGGCACCATTCCTTTGCGTGGTGCAGAACCGCCTCTTTAGAAAAGTCACCACAGAAACAGAGTGTCTGCCTTCCACTTGCTGGGGGTGAATCCATCATGTTTACATCTGAACACTTGCTTAAAATGCTTTAAATTTGTCATCTGCTGTTCCACTCAACGCAGCTGATTCCAAGCCAAGGCCTCGGTTACAGCTGGAAGCATCAGGCAGGTTTGATTTTCACAAGTTCAGCCTCTAAAATTTAAATTATCCAAAGGGGTCTCAGCATCTCAAATCTGCTTCAGCGACCTGCAATTCATACAAGTGATTTTATCTGGGATTCCTGCTCATAGGCTGAGCAGGGAATCACAGAATGATTTCTAGGAGGAGTGGAACAAAGAGCTGGTGCAGCAGGAGTGGAGCACATGGGAGGGATGCAGAGGGCTGGATGGGGTGGGATGCTCCAGGAAGAAACCAGGATTTCTGCCTGGCATGAAAGGGACAGATGGATTATCCTGGCCCCAGGGATTAACCATTGTGCAGGTGAGCATTCAGAAGCATCAGCCCCCAGAATGCACCTTCAAATGCACAGTGAGCTCTGGTGCAGCTGAGGAAAGCAGCAGCTGGACGTGCTCAGCTTGAAAGGCAGGGAGGACAGGAGGGCAGCAGTGGGAAGTAATTATGAAATTCAATTTTTTTTTTTTTTGCACTTTCTGTCCCTAATTCTGCTTTGAGCAGGCATCTGCTGTGTAACACAGTCTTCATGTGCAACAGATACAGGATTCCATGCATTTAAAAGGACTCGTGGAGGCTTCCAGTGCCAGAGCTCTGAGCAAAGCCTTTCACTGATTGCATCAAGGCCCAGGCTGTGGGTGAATCCTGACCACTGACTCCATCACAATGACACTGAACCTTCTTCTTTGCCTTACAGGCCTTCAGCCTCACCTTTTTCCATTGATTTTCAAGTAAAAAAAAATTAGGAGACAGAAAGAACATGGGGTAAAATACCAAGTCCTCTATCCTTGGCACACCTTCTGCTCTGACAAGGCAGGAAGGTGATTGAAAGGCAGTGAAATTTCCCAGATTTAACTGAATATTTCATGTATTCAGCACAAAGCAAAGATTTTTTATTCTTTAGTGGTCTCACAAGGAATAATGGAAGTGAGCTCTGGTTAATAAAGTGTTTGGATACAGTACAAGGAGAGTTGGACAAACTTTCTTTCACTGACAAATTTAACAAGTCCATTGGAATCTCCTTACATCTCAAGAAATTGGCTTTATTTCAATTTTTCACCATGAAAATGCATTCTGCTGGGCATACAGAACACAAAATCTGAGTTTCCTTGGATAATTACGGTCAACTCAAGACTGACAACAGCTTTCAAGATGAACCTGATGCATTTTTAAAAGGGCCAGGCTCAGTGTCCTGCTGTCAATCCTAATTGGTGATGTGGTTGCTGTCAGGAAGTCAAATAAAACTTGGAAGACCAGACCTCCACTTTATCCTGTGTCCACAGGCATCCTGACTGAATTTGTTTATGGCATTTCCTACCTCTGCATTGAAAAAAATGGGAGTAAAAGTCCTTTTCAGTCTCTCAGGGGTATTGCAGGAAGGAGAAGTGCGTGGAAAATGAACCAGACTCAGCTGTCAGGGATGAAGGCTGCACATCTGACACTTAAAAAGTTCTCCCATCACCTGATTCGAGGGCTGGCACATCCCTCAGAACAGGGACCTGTGAGGAAAACAGGAGTGTGAAGTTTCCTGGGTTTCTGAGAGCTGAGGGCAGCACGATTCTCACCCCACAAACAAAGCCCAGGTGCCCTTGCAGTGGGGTGGCAGGAGCTGCATCTGCTGTGCCAGTCACAGCCAGGCCTGTGGAACCCTCCTGACACTCCAGGGAGATCCCCACAGGCTGCCAAAAGCTGGCAGAAAGGAAAAAAACACCTTAAAGCACCCAGAACAGCTGGGACGAACAAGACGGGGCTTCCAGAGGAGAAAAATCTGAAATATAGCAGTAAAAACTCTGCTGCAGGGAGGGACTGGGAGAACTGGGCTCTGCTACAAGGGGGGACTGGGAGAACTGGACTCTGATGCAAGGGGGGACTGGGAGAACTGGACTCTGATGCAAGGGGGAACTGGGAGAACTGGGCTCTGCTGCAAGGGGGGACTGGGAGAACTGGACTGTGCTGCAGGGTGACCCAGGGTCGTGGCACTTTCCTTGTCAGAAGCCACAACACAAGGAGAGAAGGCTCTGATGTGGCAGACCCTGATGCAATTCCAGCTGCATCCAGCCCTGCCTGTCCGTGCACTCCATCTCTGCTGGCTGCCCACTGCTGCTCCAGAGCAGCAGGAGAATCCCATGAGGTTCTCAGCCCCTGGGGCTGTGGGGGCACCCACTGAGGTTTTTTTTTATGAACAGCAGTGTCCTGCTGCTGTTTGGGAGCAAGTTGCAGCTGTCCTGGCAGGAGCAGAGCAGATCTGGCAGTGCCATGGGGAGGGGGAGCTCCCTGCAGAGCTGCACATCTCCCTGAGATTTGCATTCCAAAGAGGCCACAGAACTCAGCCCCAAATCCTCAGCGTTTCCCTGACAGCAGCAGGGAAAAAACACTCGATGGAAAAGGAGCTGGGTGCTTTTATGGGGGGTGCTCAGAGCTCAGGGAGGGGCAGAACTCTTTTGGGGTGTGGGATGGACCCTCCCTGTTTCCCACTGTCACTGCTCTGCTGTGTGCTGAACACATGGGGAGAAGCAAATTGTGTCCCTGACTGGCTGTGATGGTGTTTTCCTCAAGGTGCTGCCTTTCTGCACCAGCCCTGAGCAGAGGCTGTGGGCACAGCAGCACAAAACAAGCCTGGGATGCAGGACTCAATGACAGAGACCTTTGAACTCAGGGTTTCCATGTTTTGTTGGGTTTTTATTTTTTAAATTCTTCCCTACTGACCTTCCTTTAGCATCCAACACTCAAAATGTCTAAACTTTAAAACCAAGCAGAAGTACAAAGTCTCCAATTGAGCCCGGGATTTCCCATGGCTGCATTGTCAGGGGTGATCCTTATGGAAGCACCTAAAAGCAAACCTTATAATCTAATTTTCCTTATTTGTTAAGCAACAACACTAATGATTTGATTGTGAAACAATTATGCATATGAATGAGCTTTTACATAAGGCCTGATTTTAATTAAAAAATAAACCCAATTCTAAAACAAACCCAACCCAACCCCAGCTTTCAGAGCCAGAAAGAAGAAAAACTCTGTGGCAAGTGGGGCAGTAACAGTGCAACTGGTTCCAGTTATTAACCAGAGCTACACTGCTGTAATTTCATGAATTCTTGAAGAAAACACAAAGAAATATGCATTATCTGCCAGAGGAAAGATAAACAAGATTGAGGCAAAAGGGGGAGTTCAGAGGTTACTGAGAAAAGGTGATTGAAAGCAACTGGTTCCAGGGAAGGAAAGGGTTCAGGGGAGAAGGGCAGGGCTGGAACAACCCAGGCATGGGCAGGGCCAGAAACAGAGCTGGAAAATGCACTGAAAAAACATCCAAGAGCTACAAGAAGTTCTTCTGCAAACAAAGATCAGTAATGCGCTTTCTCCTCCACTGGAATAAATCAGCAGAAGGACACGAGCTGGATCTTCACCTCATTGAGTGACACTGACAGCTATTTTAGAGGAAGGAGGTAATTCCTGATCCGTATTTATACATTTCAAAAATTAGGTTTCAATTTGTGCACACTATTGCAAGACTTTGATCCCATAACCTGCACTCTCTAATTTCCTCACTAAGGTCTAGCAGAAGCAGGTCATTACTTGGCCTCTGATGAACAAATTCAACCAAATGTCTGAGTATTTTTTCATCCCTTTTTTTTTTTTAATGAACAAATCAGAAGTCCAACAACTCAACAATGTTTGAAATGGTAGATCTCAATATTTAATGAGGCCAAATTAATAGCACATGTAGCATTTCAAGCATTTAACTTTCTATGTATTTAGAGAATTAAGAGTTCTGGTACTTTTCAAATGAAGTCATTCCAGCCAGTAATGGTAGCAAAGCAGAGTATCTTGATAAAGATAAAAACTAAGCATTTTCTATTTTCACCTGTGATTTTAGCCCTCTATCTGCTCCATGCTGCAGCTCTCAGTTTTGCCATCTCTCCTTCACGAGTGGCCATCAGTGCAAATATCTGAAACCACCAGTTTATCCCACACACTCAACCAGGTATAGCTGTGCTACTGCTAAAAACCAAAGCACCAAACCCACAACTCTTATTTATTTCTCTGTAACCCAACTCCTTGTTTACAAAACCTCTTTTTTTTAAATTTTAATTTCCAGAGCAGGCTTTGGCAATCTCCCTCTCAGCAGCACAAATAAACCCTTTGGGCTCCAGAGTTCTGCTCCATTGCCTTCCAATTTGCCTGTGTGTATCAGCAGAGATGTGACCCTCAGCCAGTCCCAGGGCACTTTGAGACCCTGATTCCTGGCCCAAGCCCAGGCAGCTCCTCAGTGGCTGCCTGGAGCCCAGCACTCCCTCTGGAGAGGGAAGCAGCACTGCATTCCCTTTGTTTATTCACATTTTTCTCCAAGTCCATCACAGCGTTGGTCGATGAGCTCTGATCAATGCCGAGGTGTCAGTTTAGATGTAAACCCTTTAAAAAGCTGCACTTTGGGGCTTAACAATAATCAGGAGGTCTCCAAACAACATATTTATCAAACTTGAAAGCATCACCCTCAGACCCAAAGTGCCTGACCCTTCATTCACATCACTGCAGCGGAACCTTCAGCAGCATTTTGCACTGGAATACTCCTGAATATCCCAACTCCAGAAGTGAACTCCTTGGTAATTTGATGGTAACTCAGCTTTCAAGGCTTTCCTGGTTCCTTTTGTGCTGCAAGTTAGACTGCTGTGCAAATTATAGGGACTCTGTGGACCACCCTTTCCCTCCAGAGAAAACCCCAAATCCCCCAAGCAGCGTTTCCATGCAGCCCTTCAGGGCACACCTGCAAACTCATATTTCCTTTAATGCGCTCTGGAGACATTAATTAATCACTTCTCAGGTCATGAGCCCAGAGAACATTACAAAAGGGTCTTCCAGGTGCAGGGGTTTAGCTGCTCTCTGTGCTTTCAGCACGGGGCTGTGCTGACACCACTTTGTCCCAGGAGAACACGTTTGGTTCTGTTGAGGTGAAAATGTCACAAGCAGTGTCGCTAACCTTTCTGAATATTCATGTTTGGAAAACAGGTCTTAAAATGTCACTTTTCTGCTTCTTTCAAGGGGAAATCACAGATATTGAGGGGTGCAAAGATAGAGATGTGGCTGGAGCATCTCTGATGAGGAGAGAATGAGGGAGCTGGGCCTGTTAAACTGGAGAAGGCTGAGAGGGGACCTTAAAAATGCACACAAATATCTTGAGATGATGGGGCCAGACACTTGTCAGTGGTGCCCAGCCACAGGGTAAGGGGCACAAAGGGGAGCACAGGACGTTCCACCTGAATAGGAGGGAATGTTTCTTTGAGGCTGACAGAGAGTGGAGCAGGTGCCCAGAGAGGTTGTGGAGCCCCTTGTCACAGGATACCCCAAACCCACCTGTGTCACCTGCTGGGGGTGGCCCTGCCTGGGCAGGGGCTGGACCAGGAGATCTCCAGAGGCCCCTTCCAACCCCAGCAATTCCTTGATATTCATAATACAGTCACACTGACAGGAAAACATCAAAAAAGGCACCCCTGAGAACCTGCTCGAGGGTCTCCTTTGCATCACACCAGCACCTGCACTAAAGAGGGCTCGGCCTCAAAGTGATGCAAAAACTCTCCTGTCAACAAGCCCTGAGTGCAGCCCATCCTGGAGAGCATGCAGAGCAAATTAGTCAGCTAAAAGCTCCCATTTTGGCATGGGGAGAGGCAAAATGTTACACTGATTTCCCAAGTGTCTAAAAAGTAGATCAAGTAACACTAAAATGAAATTGTCAAACTGGAAAATGATTTTCACCGAGATAATCTTTATACTTGGGAAATAAATATTGCAGAGGATATCCAGTGCAACCCACTCTGATGTGCAATATCCCTTTATCTGCTCTTCCCTCTTGTCACACACTCATTTCTCCCCTTCTTCTGAAGGTTGTTGCAATCAGCCCTTAATGTGGTACTCATGAGGGTCTGGTGAGGATTGGGGATTACAAGATTTATGGTGAGTGAAGCAATGAATTGATAAAGAACATTTTGCTCTGTCTAAACTCAATCCTTCCTTATACACTTTATCCTAATTAAATAAAATTTCCATTGATCATCACAAGTCATAGGAAAAGCCCAGTCCAAAATGTCCAGGGCTTCTCTGCTCCCATGTGCTCTGTGTTCCTTTGCTCCACATGGTACAAGGAGTACAAAACCCTGGAGAGCTGTGTAAAACAAACTTGATGTCTGGAAACAACATGAGAAGGACATGGAGCTGTTGGAGTGAGCCCAGAGGAGGCCAGAGAAGTTCAGAGGGGACTGGAGCCCATCCCCTGTGGAGCCAGGCTGGGAGAGCTGGGGCTGCTCAGCCTGGAGAGGAGAAGGTTGTGTGGAGACCCCACAGCTCCTGCCAGGGGCTGCAGGGAACCAGAGAGGGACAATTCCTCAGGGACTGCAGGGCCAGGGGGCAGGGAATGGCTGCCAGTGGCAGAGGGCAGGCTCAGATGGGAGATTGGGCAGGAATTGTTCCCTGGCAGGGTGGGCAGGCCCTGGCACAGGGTGCCCAGAGGAGCTGGGGCTGCCCCTGGATCCCAAGGCCAGGTTGGACATTGGGGCTTGGAGCAGCCTGGCACAGTGGAAGGTGTCCCTGCCATGACAGGGGTGGGGCTGGATGGGTTTTAGGGTCCTTTCCAAACCATTCTGTGACTCAGTGATCCTTAACTCCATTAGGAAACCCTTCTGGAAGGTTTTCTATTCAAACAAATGCAGAACTCAGACAATGTGCACTGTCAGGCAGCAGCTGCTCTCCTGACCACAGAAAGCACAGGGTGTGACAGGGACACAGAGCTGGGTGAATGGAAAGAGCAGCACAGGAGCTGCCCTTTATGCTCTGGGGTTTGCTCATCTCTGAGATCCAAGTGTTTTCTTCTCTGTACTGTGCCATTTACAGCACTGGAAAAGTGAGAATGTCTCTTCACATCCCATGATCCAGCGACACAGGACCAATGCAGGGTCCTGGAATGTGAGCAGCTGCAAACACAAACACCCCACGTGTGGATTCCCCCTTCTCTGTGTCCCTCCTGGTACCTGCACTTTGGGAGGTGCCTGTGGTCCCCGAGCAGCACACAAAAATTACATTGCAATTTCAGCATGAACAACAGTGGCATCATTTCATGGAGAGATATGGGGGCTGGCATTCCTAAAAATAAAGCTTTGGTGCTAAACACAAAAAGATTGGTGCTAGACACCTGGCATCCCAAGCTGTAAGCAAGCATTGTTTTAATAGCAAAGCAAGCTTTTATATCGGAACTAGAGTGGAAACTCTCCCCTCCTTAAACCTTCAGTGCCTCTCCACACTCACTCGGCTCCTCCCGGGACCTCTCATGCTAATCAGTGATGTTTCAGGTTACTGGAGCATTTCCTCGTCTCCCGTCCTGCCACAAGAGGGAAGGGCGGTCTGAGCCACAGAGTTAGAGAGAAGACAGGGAAGAAAAACAACTCTTCATTTCAGCTTGCTTCCTTCCACTCTAGAACTGATGCACACGCTGATTCAGAGCCTGCACTGCTTTGTTCCATCTCGTTACACGATACTCCAGCTGCAGGAAAATGCTTCACAGCATCACAGTCCATGTGCAGGGACATTTCCAAAGGGGCTGCTCGTGGAACAGAGGAATTTCCAGTCAGACCTGTTGCTTTTATCCTCTCTGAATTCTTGGCAAGCTACTCAGTAAAAAGGTTTGGTTGTTGGGGGTTTTTTGTTTTCCTGCTGTTTCACTGTGTGAAATCCTTTCCTGCTGCTGCAGAGATCGCCCTCCTGCCAGCTGAGTGCTACAGAGAACAGCTCTGGTGGCCCCAGTCCTGAACCTGGTGCCCACTCTGACAAGGACAAGCACATCTGAGAGCCTTTGGAGCCTCCTCTCTGCAGGTCAGGCTCTGGTCACATCTCTGCTCCATCTCGCTGAACGTGGCTTGAGCCTGAGGGAGAAATCAGGCTCCAGGCTTGTGAAACCCAGAATCAATCCATGGTCACTGCAACACACAGGGAAGAAAGGAGCTGGGGCAGCATTTTCAGTATCAGATTCATATTTGTATACTTTGCTGCAATTTCCCACCCGTGGTGCTCTTGAGTCAAGACTGAAATAAGAGCTGCAGGGAGCCAAGGACCCTCAGCTCCCAAAAATCAGAAGATGAAAAAAAAAATCAGCTTCCTTTCCTCACAGCCCTCCAAGTGCTGTGTCAGAAAAAAACTGACAGGAGAAGCTGAGGAGACAGGAGGGGGGTGAAGCTGTAAGAGATGCTGAGAAATCAGAGGGTTTACTATGGAATGTGGTACAGCAGCCAAGCTCCATGGCACTGGTTCAGGAAAGCAATTATAAACATTCCTGACTGCCTCCCTCCCTCCTCAGGAAACCTCTTAATAAGGTATTTCTCTTTAAAAAAATATACTCTGTGCTGGGATGTACATGTCCTGAGCTGGGCATTGCACCTGGAGATAAAATCCAGGTGGAAAAATGGGTCTCTCCCAAGGTCTAGAGAAAAAAAAAGTTCTTTTGGGAAGTTAAGAAAAGAAGGAAAGAGAAGAGAAGAGAAGAGAAGAGAAGAGAAGAGAAGAGAAGAGAAGAGAAGAGAAGAGAAGAGAAGAAAAGAAAAGAAAAGAAAAGAAAAGAAAAGAAAAGAAAAGAAAAGAAAAGAAAAGAAAAGAAAAGAAAAGAAAAGAAAAGAAAAGAAAAGAGAAAGAAAATTAGTATTTTTATACTCTTGGCCAAGGAATGTTAGACCTGTGATATATTGAACACTTCCAGGGATCCAGGGGCAGCCCCAGCTTCTCTGGGCACCCTGTGCCAGGGCCTGCCCACCCTGCCAGGGAACAATTCCTGCCCAATCTCCCATCTGAGCCTATTCTCTGGCAGTGTGAAGCCATCCCCTGTGCCTGGCACTGCAGGCTCCTGTAAACACCCTCTCTGCATCTTTCCTTCAGGCACCTGCACAGGGGATGCAGGGATGCAGTTCCTCCACCTGGCACAGGCTGCAGCTCCATCATTCCAGGTGTTGCTGCCACCGCATCTGTAAAGGCCGTGATAGCTCCTAGACATTCCCACAAAACCCCCTAAATTCCCCAAAGCTACAAATAAATCAATATCACACCACCTGAAGGTTCATTTTCACAGGGCACTGGGATTTCTGCCAGTCCCTGAGACCCCAGCATTATTTCTGCCTGCCTGGGTGTGTGCATAACTCAGCACAAACTCTCCCACAGACCCTAAACTGAGGAGAAAAGGATCATCCTTTCAGAGGGAGGATCCCCAGCACCAAGAACTCGTGAGGAATGGGGAGAAAAGCAGGAGGAGCCACAGGCACCCCACAAACAGCAAGGTTTAGGTGGAGGCTGGATGAGATCTCCCATGCTGGTGGTCTCTGGTGGCACTGGCCACCTGTCATGAGGTGCAGCATGCCCACAGAGGTGGCTGTTCTCTCTCTCTGTCTGATTTTATTCCTGTTTTCATACACACAGCCCCTCTCCTTTGTCCCATAAATCTTCTGTCACTCCCAGTACGAGCAGAAGCACAGAGAATTCATCATGAGAAATGACATAACAACGCTGAGATGGGCCATCAGCAAACCCCTGCTGAAAATGAGGGTGTGAAACAGCAAGGAAAGGAGCAGCTCTTTAAGAGGCGTAAGGACCTCACTCCCACTAAAAGAAAATGAGAATAAGGAATGCAGGCTCTTTTGAAAGACCTCCAACCATCATTTTCAGCTGCATACAGGAAAACATCTCATAGTAGTAGCTTTTCTACAGCACTGCAGCTAAACCAGAGCCTGAACTGCTGTAATTCAGTGTCCTTTGATAACTGGAGAGCCTGGGAAATATAATCCTGCTCCTTCAAACATAAACATTGTTCCTCCCTTTAATATAAGGTGTATAAAAATATAGGATCAGGCCTGAGTAGGGAGGACACACGTGAAAGCCATTCGAGGGTGTGCACAGACCTCGGCTGTCTGTGTGGGTGGGGTGGGATATTTCAGCCCAAGAGTCTGTTTTGAAATACACCAAAAAAAGAGGAAAAAAAAAAAACAAAAGCAAAAGATGAGAGCTGCAGTTCAGTCAGCAGAAACAGACAATGGAAGAAGATTCAGCTAAAATTCCAAAACCTCTTGAGAAGATTGGAAAAGTTTCTGTTTCATTTTCAGCATGTTCACAAAGTCCAGAAGAGTGCAACAAAAATAATAAATATGCAATTTAAGATGGGCTTTTGCTTCTAACTGTAAAATAGAACTTCCAAGCTGTCTTCTGCTCTGACACATTGTGAGAAGGAGCAAACAAAAGGAAGAAAACAAAAGTCAAAGTGAGAAAGAAGCTGCCCCCAGCCTGCAGCCTGAGTGCTGCAAGAGATGGATGTGGGGTGGGCATGAAGTCAAACTGCAGCGGAATAATGGGACAGGATTTTAGTCTGGATTTAAATATTGAGGAAAGAAAAGGGAAAAAACAACAAAAAAAACCAAAACAAAAAAAACCCAAAAAAAACCCAAAAAAAGCCAAAAAAAAAAAAAAGGAAAGGATTGAAAATAAGAAACAGAAGGGAACAGTTAGACAATGACTTGTACATTCCTGTACAAGAAGTGGGAAAGCCCCAATCACCTTTCATGTATTTATAAAGTAAGCAAGAGAAAATCCAGCCAGGCCAGTCCCAGAGCTGCAGGAGGGGATTTTCACAGGGCTCCTGTTAGCTGCACACTTTCCCACATTCTTCATGGCAATGAACATTTCCTGTTGAGAAAGGGGAGAGCAAGGCAGTCCATTTATCTGAGGGAGTGCACCCCTCTTATCACAGCGTCTGAGCACATCAAAGCCTCCTCACACTCCCAGCCCTGCCACCAAAACTGAGCAATGTCTGAAGAAACTCCTCATTCCCTCATTCCCATTAAGCAGTCAAAAAAGAGTGAGAGCATCAGTGCCTTCAGCAGAGCTTTGCTGCAGTGCTGGCAGGGGGTCAGGGGCTTCTCCTGCCACGTGAGGAGGAAAACACACCACAGAGTCAGCTCCGAGCCTGCACCTCCTGCCTAAACCTCTGTGACACATTGTGCCACAAAATACGTGCTGAGGCTTAAAATACCCAGCCCTGCTTGTCACTGGCCTTTCCAGTCTCTCCTAATGGACTGCATCCTGCTTGACAACTTTCAGCTGAAAGGGATTGCACGGGGTTTATTTTCCACACACAATTCCTATTTATATATATAAATGCCTTCAAAATGGTCTGGATTTTCAAGGGGCCCTAGGAGTGTCAAAGTCAATTTTTAGAGTGAAATACAGATTTCTCAATCATGAGAGCACTTCCTAAAATGTTACTCTGACTGTAACACTACCTGAAAAAAAATAAAACTCTAAGTAAACTGCAATTAGAATAAAACCCAAAGATGCCCAGAGGCTCAGCCCTAGTTTATCCAATTAGCTGCGTGTTTGAGAGATTAAAGCAGTTATCAGCATTATAAAATACTCCTGATGAACAACAAGCTGGGGGCTTTGACTCCATGGGATATGTGTGGATGGTTCCTGTATTTAAAGTATTCCTTCAGCTAACCAGGAATAGCAACAGTTAATTAACTTCTGGTTCTTTGAAGTGCAGACCCAGGAATTAAACCTGCAAAGTCTCAGGCATCTCCTACTCCCAGTGCAGCCAGGACACAGTCCCAGAGAGCTGTTAGGTAAACTTGAAGTAATCTTAAATAATTAATGGAAAAATCCTGTGACTTTTGGACAGCAGGTGGGTTTTTGAAAAGGATCTCATAACACCCCCAGAAGCCAATTGAGAGATTACAAGTGCCATAATCTGCTGTAACACTCCTTCTGTAATTCCTGAGCGCTGGAATTCCAGCCAGGGAATGAGATGGAGGTATGTCTTTATGTCTTTTAAATTGTCATTTGATTAAAAGTCAGCAGCTGCATCATCTGAGACAATGCAGTGCTCACGCTGGGAAGTCACAAATGCAAACTGCACTTTATTAAACCAGTTAGAAGCTGTTAAAATGCAGAATGCTGCTGGCACACCTTTTAGAGCAGATACTAAAATGTGGATCATGTGGGCACCTTAAATGAGTCACTTTTAAAAAGATTTATTTTTCAATCATTCCATAAACAAGAGTAAATCAAAAACAACTCAGTCTTTCACCCCACTGAGATAAAGTAAATGCAAATGCAGTTTTCAAAGTTAATTGGCTCTGAAACACTTAAGTCTTGGAAAATAATTTTGAATGGCAGAACTTCTGCTAAACTTACATATTTTTCTATATCCATCATCTTTCTTAGCATTGGCAGCTCCCGAAGCATAGAAATATTTTAATAAGTTAGCACAGCTCCATGCAAATGCTGTAAAACACATTATCCCTCATGAGAAATCAGGTTAATATTTGTCCTTATTCCAGCACCAAAATCCAAGGCAGAGACAGGACTGAAAGTGAAATGTGAGTGGTGTAAATGAGGCTGGTGACACAAATGAGGGCTTTGATCTGCTGCAGTGGCAGTGGCTCTATCGAGGCCATTCCGAGCTCTGCGTTCTGCAGGAGCCGAGCGCCGGAGCAAAGACTGATCCGGCACCTTTGAAGCCAATTTTGTAGCACTGTTTGTTCCCATCGACCCAGATTGGTGTTGGAAATGATCCAGAATGTGTGGAATGTGGAATATCCTGGCAGGTGCTGGTGGCAGGGGCATCGTTGTCCCGGGATGAGCCCCCTCCATTCCTCAGGACATGGAGGTGACACCAAGGTTTTGGATGTCTGGGATGAGCCTGCTCCATCCTGCAGGATATGGAGGTGACACCAAGGTTTTGATGGCCAGGAGGAGCCCACTTCATTCCCCAGGACACGGAGGTGACACCCAGGCTTTGGATGTCTGGGATGAGCCCGCTGCATTCCCCAGGACACAGAGGTGACACCGAGGTTCTGGATGCCCAGGCTGAGCCCACTCCATCCCACAGGACACAGATGTGTCACTGAGGTGACACCGAGGTTCTGGATGCCCAGGGTGAGCCCACTCCATCCTGCAGGACACAGATGCGTCACTGAGGTGCCATCGAGGTTTTGGATACCCGGGAGGAGCCCGCTTCATTCCCCAGGACACGGAGGTGCCACCGAGGTTTTGGCTGGCACGGGGTGGTCCTGGGAAGGTGGCTCCCCTGGGATGCCCCGGAGGGTCCTGTCCAGCATCCCAGCTCTGGAATGCCGTGCCCAGGGGCTGGAGCTGCTGCAGGCAGCGCTCGGGGATGCAGAGAGCGCCTTGGACTCGGCTGAGCGGCGGAGACAGCCCGGATAACCCTGCCGCTCTGCCTGCGGCCGCTGTCCCCGCATGGCAATGAGCTGAGGCAGCCCGCTGTCCCCCGGGCAGCCCGGGCTGTGGCCGTGCCCTCCTCCGGTGGCAGCGGCAGCTCCGTGCCTCCTGCCCATGCTGATGAGAGCCGCACGCTCCGCTGGGCACACCCCGCTGGAACACAAATCCTGCATCCCTCCATCAATCCCTGCACGCTCTCCCTCTCTCCCTTCCCCTTCCATCCCCAGCCACAGGATGCTTCAGGCAAAAGGCAAGAACATTGGAATAAAATGACATCTCCAAACAGAGAGCCTATTTTTTATTTTTTACCCTGAGGCCCCTGGCTATCTGAGTTTCATTACATGTCTCAGGAGGGGGCATCACTCCCTGACAACTAACATCTGGCCCAGGAGACCTCCTAATTTAAAACAACAAACTAATTATTGTCACCTACTCTTTCCTGTGGCTTTTATCTTTATTTATTTTTTTCCTGGAAGAAATATGTCAGCATATTTTTCATCTGAACTGCGACTGCTCTGGGGTTTCTCCCCCTTAAGTACTCTTAACTTTCTTCCAAGGAGAGGAAATCCATATTTTATCAATCAGCTTCAATTACCTTCTGTATTTCACTCTGCAGTGTTGAGCTATGAGCTGGAAGAATGTCTTGATTAAAGACCTTACAAACATCCAGATATCAGAACCACCAATCTTCCTGCCCACATGACTTGCTCTAAGGAACACTGAGCTGACATTAGGGGAGATTTTGTTTATTGTGATTCCTTTTTAAAGTTGGAACTCTCAGTTTCTTTGTTAGAATATTGATAGAAGGAATAAGGAGCTAGAGGCATTTATTTAAAAAAAAAAAAAAGTGATTTTTTTTTATTCTTACTTTTATTTCTTTTCCTCCCAGGGTGCTGTTGGAGATCTTGAGGCCAGGCTGATGTTTTTTTCTGGGCAGGGAAGAGCTTCAGGGGCTTTATTCTATGGAACAAACACTACATTCATGGCTCAGACATGAAAAGTTGCCACCAATTTTCCATGCCTCTTTGGTAACTTATTTACCAAAACTTTTTTCTTCCCTTCTCCTACCTTTAAAATGAAGCTCACAGTGCAAAACTTACTGCTTGCAGTGTTCTTCAGTGCTTTCAAAGCTGAACACTTCTAGAAAAACTCAGCATCTTTTATTACTGCTAGTGAAAAATTCCATTAGTCCACACAACAAATATTCACCAAGGTTTGCCACAGAGCTCTGTCTGAGAAGGTGATCCTTTTTTGGGGTTTGATGGCTAAAAGATCAGTGTAGGCAGGATAAAACAGTAGAAAGTAGAAATCACAGCTCAGTTTAAATTGTTCTAAGTCCTTAATTGATATCCATGATGGCAGGATTTTATTTTTTAGC